>CM066585.1:8727500-9327500 GCA_033816785.1 Picus viridis | reverse complement strand
TTTCCTCCTCCACCCTCTTAAGCACACCCTGCCCTCACCCTCATGAGCAAAGTCCCCACTTAAGCTGCTCTTCTGCCTCCTCCTCCACGGAGGGGCTCAGCCCCTCCCACTCCCCCAAACTCAAGATGAGCCCCAACCCCCAGAAGTGCCTGCCTACATGGGAGGGCTCATGTGATGATCAGGCTCTGGAAATCTCCCCACAGATGTCACTCAACCCATTCAAAGGGACACAGGTAAGGTTCTGCCTGCACAGCACCATGCCAGTGTAGAAAGCTCAGAGCCAAAGTTAAAGTTTCCCCACCTGGAGCTGTCTGGAAGAGCCCAGATGAGCAGACCAGTGCTCCAGCAGCAAGAGTGTACCCATGCTTCCTTGTGATTGTCAATAGCTTCCTCCAGGTATGAGGTTTCCCTGGACCACTCTTGTGCTTCACAGGATCACTAGCATTGAAGCAATATTTATCAAAGACCTCTGGATGAGGCAGCTGAGGGCACTAAGGGATACAGGAGCGACAAGCTCTCACAGACATGCTGGGCCTGAAACTGGGTGACCTGGCTTGGTTTTCATTCTACTCTGTGTGGTCATTTGAGATCAGCTAACATATGGAAGGAGTCACAGAGACCTTCAGGTAGTTCCCAGCCAAAAGGGGAGCAGGGAAGGACTGCACCTCCAGCCCTGAGAGTGGGGAGCTGTTGCTCAGCTCTTTGCAAGAGGGCTCAGCATTCTCCATGGTCACACAGCCTGGATCAGACTTGACACTGCTCACCTGGAAGGGTGGAAAAGGGCATTTTAGGCACACAATCCACAGAGGCCCTTTTGCTGTTCATTACTCACTATCTGATTGCTCACAGACATCCCAGACATCTTTCAGAAGTGCAGGACTGCACAGCCACGTGGCTTTGCCAAGGAGTGTCAGGGGCTGTCCCAGGCAAGAGATCAGAGCACAGACATGCCAGTGGGACAGACAGTCACACTGAGTGACACCACCATGACAGGAACAGTTGACAGTGAGTGAGGGCTGTCCTTAGAAGGAAAGATGCGAATAAAGCCAATGGGATCCTGGGGTGCATTAAGAGGAGTGTGTCCAGCAGAGTGAGGGAGGTTCTCCTCCCCTCTACTCTGCCCTGGTGAGACCTCACCTGGAATATTGCATCCAATTTTGAGCTCTCCAGTTCAAGGGGCACCAGGATCTACTGCAGAGAGTCCAACAGGGGGCTGCAAGGATGATTGAAGGACTGGAGCATTGCCCCATGAGGAGAGGCTGAGAGCCCTGGGGCTTTTTAGTCTGGAGAAGAGAAGACTGAGAGGGGATTTAATAAATGTTTATGAATATATGAGGGCTGAGTGTCAAGAGGGAGGGGACAGCTCTTCTCTGTTGCACCCTGTGCAACAGGACAAGGGGCAGAGCATATAAACTACAGCACAGGAGGTTCCACCTCAACATGAGGAAGAACTTCTTCACTGGGAGGGTCACAGAGCACTGGAACAGGCTGCCCAGAGAGGTTGTGGAGTCTCCTTCTCTGGAGACTTTCAAGACCCATCTGGATGTGCTCCTGTGTGACCTGGGCTAGATTCTATGGTCCTGCTCTGGCAGGGGGTTGGACTCAATGGCCTTTGGAGGTCCCTTCCAATACCTAACATCCTGTGATCCTGTAATATAATGTGATGGACAGGATGTTGCTGTATATACATAGAGGGTGAGACACAGCCAGCTGAGTCCTGCAAGGGGTTTGGTTCCTGTAGGCTCTTAGATACTCTCACTGTGATGTCTTCTATTGCCTAGGTCTGCAAGGGCAAAGAACTGTCAGTTGGTGAGGATACAGAAGGTAGCTGTGATGGCTACAGTGTGATGCTAGGCTTTGGGGGCAAAGGATGCAGCCAAGAAAAGGGTTCATGTTTGTGGATGCAGGCAGAAGAAAAATGAAATAGCATGAGTGTCAAACACTTGTTTCAAAGAGGGACCAACACAGCTTCTCTGCAGTTCTCTGGGGAAAATCTCCATCTCCCATCCCACTTCCCTCACTGCCTTTCCCATAAATGTGTCTCAGAGCCTCCGTGTATCTTCCTGTCTCAAGCATAAGACAAGTTGCCAGAGGTCAGGGTTTTCCCAAGGAACTCAGTTTTTTCCCTGCTCAGAAATGCGTTGTGGGAAGAACTCGAGGGTTACCTTTTCCCCATTTTTCCAGGGTTCCCAGACACATCTAGGGAAGGCTGGCACCCTGTGACCTCGGGACGGGACTATGCCATGTGCAGGCCCTCCAGACGTCACCACAGCACATGCACAGGACGGGAAGTTCACAGAAGAACTGAACTTGACTGCCTGTGCACAAGCCGCCTGCCCTGGAAAGGCAGGAGCCTACCCGGGAGAGATATTTCTGTCTGGGGAACACCACAGCCATAAGTTAGTAAACAACGCCCACGAAATCTGAAGAAATCAGAGCCCTAAAAGGCATATGCTAAATGGGAAATCATCCCAGGAATGGATGCAGCCTTGGGGAGAGATAAATTTAAACTCTGTCCAAGCTGGAAAACCTGCGTGATGTCTCCATCTGCTCCCTCTTCCTCCCCAGTGTGGCTCCAGCAGTGAATCACCAGCCCTGTCGCCCTCTCAGAGACACACTGCTGCTTCCAGCTCCCCTTTAGTACATGCAGCTCAGGTAGATGTCTTTCGAGGTCCCTTCCAAACCCTAACATTCTGTGATACCACAGGACCAGCAGGAATAGCCACCCTCCCAGCACTGGCCTGGATGGCAGAGGTGATGAAGCCCGGCAGGGCAGCACTGTTTGTCCCCTGGCTCCCTTAAGTGGTAGTGGCCCCAGGCTCACTGCCAGCCATCACTCACCCTGGCAGAGGTTGTGCCTATTAGAATCATAGAATCATAGAATAGTTAGGGTTGGAAGGGACCTCAAGGATCAGCTAGTTCCAACCCCCTTGCCATGGGCAGGGACACCTCACACTAGAGCAGGTTGCCCAGAGCCACATCCAGCCTGGCCTTAAAAACCTCCAGGGATGAAGCTTCTACCACCTCCCTGGGCAACCTGTTCCAGTGTATCACCACCCTCATGGGGAAGAATTTCTTCCTAACATCCAATCTGAATCTACCCAATTCTGGTTTTGTTCCATTCCCCCTAGTCCTATTGTTACCTGACATCCTAAAAAGTCCCTCTCCAGCTTTCTGTAGGCCCCCTTCAGATACTGGAAGGCCACAATAAGGTCTCCTCAGAGCCTTGTCTTCTGCAGACTAAGCACTCAGCTGCATGAAAACAAATGGGAATATGAGGGAATGAACTGTGCAAGGAAATGAAGATTTTATTAGAACCCAGCTGGAGAACCAGGGTCCTTGGAGTGCAGGCAACACCCAGAGCACAACCAGGGTCCTTGGAGTGCAGGCAACACCCAGAGCACACAGAGCAGGTGATGTTTGGAGTTTGGAAGAATTTGCATTTAACAGCCCTGAGTCTGCCTCTAGCCTCTCTCCATCTGTAAATCAGGGCTCACCTAACACCCTTATAAATGCAGCTCATTGCTGTCCCTTGGAGCTCTTCTCCCAACTTACTCTCCTGCAGAGAGTAAATTATCTACCCCAGATGCTGAACCCCCACTCTCATCAACAGCCATTAATATAGTACAGGACACGGCACATCTGGCCCTTGGCAATGCTGTGCACCTTCACTACTGGCACAGCCAGTGCAACAGCTCTGAGCACAGCTCACAGTCACTCCAAATAAAACTGAGGATAAAATGTCAGCAGCTTTCCCATCGGAGCCCTGGAGCACCCTAATGGGCGTTTTGCACTGAGATAATCAAAGTCAAGGCCCCATTAGCACTGTGTCAGCCTCGGGCAGTTTGTGGGTGGCAGATCCAGGGTTACCCCTCCCAGAGCCATGTGGTCTGCAGGGCTTTGGGGGATCCAAAGGACTTTCACCACGAGGAGCAGAGAGCTTGCCTTCCTCCAAAGAGGGTGTGCACAGGAGAAACTGACCTCTAGACTAGTCCCAAGGCTGGCAGTTCCAAGGCTTTTTCAGAAAGCACCCAGCCCAAAGTTCATCTGCTGTCAGGTTTGGGGTTTTTTTCTCTCAAGGTTATGCTCTTAGCACTGTCTAGTATTTCCTGCTTCCTCCCCTGGCAGCTCCCCTGCTAGCTCAGCCACAGCCACAGCACTGAGTGCATTAGCCCCTGCGTTTGCCACATCCGTCCCCAGGGAAACCCCTGGGCCCACAGGCAGCTCAGCTTCCAATTCAGGTTTGTCGTGTGTCTGCCTGCGATGGCAGTCTCTGGCTGCTCACAGCCCAGCAGCACACTGCTTTGGATGTTTATTCAGCATGATTTGCACCCACCAGCTTTAGGCACAAGGGTCGCACAGGAGCAGGGGGAGCAAACAAATTATGTGCTAAGGCATAATTTGCAAAGCCTTTGCACAGCCTCCTGCTCAGACAGCACAGCATCTCTCATCTCAGGTTTGCTCAAAATATCATCTAGCACTGCAGGGGAATTTGTCTCCAGATCTAATTTTGACCTTCTGGATCCACAATCCAAGCAGGAAGGAAAGCAGCTCCCTCCTTGGCACAGTCCCACTGGCTCTCCACGGTAACCCTCTGCCAGGCAGAGCTCCCTGCTTCGAATTCTCACTGGCTCAGTTTTCTGCATGATCCCACTGTGCTGTTCCCACCACCTCTGCAAGATTCCCACTTGCTGGGAAGAACCATAGACTGCAACGTTACCAAATGTCACAGCTGCCTGCTGGGGAGGGAAAGTCCCTTTTTAATTACTAGTCTGCTCCCACTTCATATTTTCCCTATCAGCTGCTTCCATTCTGTCTGCAACCAGCGTTGCACTGATGGGGAGAAACATTCTTCAAACTGCTGAAGGGAAAGCTGTACAACAAACTCGGGAGACCTGCCTCTGCCTCAGCTCCCCCATTCCAAACCTCTTCTTTCCTGTAGGAAGTACGTGTGGCAGCAAGCTTTGCTGCATCAGGCAGCAAGCATGAGCTTAAAGCTTTGCAAGCAACATGCTTTAACAGAACTTCTGTGTGAGAAACGGGAATGACACCAGAGAAAATTTGTTTTCCAAGTGGCAGCTGATTCCAAGTTATTTGACCTACATTTACCCTCAAGGCACAACAATAAAAGCAGTTTAAACTGATACAGTCCATCTCATCCCTAAGGATCCCCAGAAATGCAGCCAATTGACATATAAACAGCCCACAGTTCATGCAGAGAAATGCATGCAGATCTTCTCGGGGACGCAATGCATCAGTTTAAGAAGTGCCCAAAATAAACTGCAGTCTAAAAATAAACACAGAGACTAGAGTAAGCCAGCCAGAAATCTAGGTCCATTAGGCTCAGGCCAGGGCATCCTAGTTCATTCCATTTCTGTACCTGTGGGACACTGGTAGGATTTAAAATGTCCTCGTTTGGACCTTAGCTTTAAAGTACCAAAAACTATCCCCCAACACTGTTTGCTTGCATATTACATCAGCTCAAATAAGGTGGAAAAATGCTTCCTACTGCATCCTGCAGAGCGCTTTGTTGGAATGTCTGACTGTCCCATAAGAGCCTCTGATGAAAAAGGTTGAGGAGGTCACACAGCACATGTATCATAGGATCACAGAACATTGGATGGGACCCCCAGAGATCATCCAGTCCAACCCTCTGCCAAAGCAGGATCACCCTGGGGTAGTCTGCACAGGAATGCATCCAGGTGGGTTTGAAAGTCTCACCGTGAGCCCTCATCCCAGCCCTCAAAAAATGGACTTAACTTTTCTTTTATTCATTTGGCCATTAAAAAAAATAATTAAAAATGGATTAGAATAGAATAGAAATCAACAGGGTTGGAAAAGACTTCAAAGATCATCAAGTTCAACCTGTCACCACAGACCTCATGACTACTAGACCATGGGTCCAAGTGCCATGTCCAATCCCCTGTTGAACACCTCCAGGGATGGCGACTCCACCACCTCTCTGGGCAGCTCATTCCAATGGCTAACAACTCTCTCAGTGAAGAGCTTTCTCCTCACCTCGAGCCTAAACCTCCCCTGGTGCAGCTTGAGACTGTGTCCTCTTGTTCTGGTGCTGGTTGCCTGGGAGAAGAGACCAACCCCCTCCTGGCCACAACCACCCTTCAGGTAGTTGTAGACAGCAATAAGGTCTCCCCTGAGCCTCCTCTTCTCCAGGCTAAGCAATCCCAGCTCCCTCAGCCTCTCCTCATAGGGTTTGTGCTCAAGGCCTCTCCCCAGCCTTGTTGCCCTTCTCTGGACACGTTCAAGAGCCTCAGTGTTCTTCTTAAACTGAGGGGCCCAGAACTGGACACAGTACTCAAGGTGTGTCCTAACCAGTGCTGAGTACAGGGGCAGAATGACTTCCCTGCTCTGGATTAGTAACAGTCATAAGAAAGCAGGGGGGAACATGCTTTCCTTCTTTACCACTGGACTAAATGTTTGGAGCTGCCTGCTCCTTATCTCTGCAGCAAATGGGAGCTTGAGATATATGGATTTTAATTGCAAACTGCTATCAGAATGCCAACATTTGGTGTCTCCTGGCTTCCATTGCACCAGCAAACTTTCGGCACAACAGATCAGAGTCCTGCTCCACAGGAGTACCTGCACGTGTGCATACACATGCAGACAGCAGGTTTACTTAACCAGTTTGCTTTGCTTTTGGTTTTAACAGCCCGAGCCAAGATCCTGCTGGATGTTGTGAACTACCTTTCCTGGTACATTTGCTGAGAGCCTCGCATAGTCCTCAAGATTAAATGGGAGGAAACGGTTAATAGGTATCTGCAGCAACAACCACAAAAGGATGAAGTTGAGGGACCGACTCTGGTAAATCAACAGCACCGCAGCAACAGAACTAGACAGTTCTCATGATTAGTGTGGCAATCAGGAAATTACAGTTTAATGTGTTTGCTGGAGGCAGCAGCACGAGAATCTTTCATGTACTTTAAAAACTGATTAAAACTCTACTGCCCCTTTTCAGTATTCAGGCACGCAAGGCTGCTTTGTCGGAGCCCTGCCAGCTGCTTTTTGCAAGCAGGATAAAAACAAACGACTCATCCCTGCAGCCCCACAGCCCAGCCAAAGGAGTGCTCAGGGCACCCAGGGTGGAAGAGGCTTTTGCAAACTCTAGCCCTTGGGTATCAGGTGCAAAACCACCTCTTGTGGTTGCAACCTTTTACATTGTCAAAGTGACTTGGAGGTAGTCTCTTGGTGTGCCCGCTTGACCACACAGCAGAGACTTCTAACATAACATCAAATTAAAAACGAAGAGAATGTTCATTTCCTCTCAAACTGATAAGCATTAAAAGTACTCCTGTGAAATTAAAGCAGGCATAGCAGAGCTATTAAACTAGGACGCATAAGACGACAAAGAGGGCTCAGTCTGGCACAGATGACTGCAATGTTCACAAAGTTTTGCTCCTCGTGTAGCATGGGCTAACCCCTGTCCAGCGCTAGGGATAGCTGCTCCATCAGTCAGGAGCATGTCTGACACTTCCAGAACAGCAACACCTGAGCTGAGTTTGTTTCTTTCTATTCTTTTGCACACCATGTAGAAACTTGTCTACAAAAGCTGCTAGAATGTGTCGGTCGTTTCGTTGTTGTTTTTTGCGGGGTTTGTAAAGGGCATTACCAGTTGCACAAAAGCAGCATCAGTGACCCTCACCACCGCCTGCAAAATCTTCTGTATGCTGCCCCTTCTGGCAAATATTGCACAACAACTTCCATTAGCTGCGAGGAGTTACAGAGAACAGAGCGGCTTTATTTCTTTTAATGTGACAGTGGGTCCCACTTGCCCCTGCATCTGTGGCTGACTGCTACTTTACCTGTAGATCCGGGTTTAGGGCTGAATCCCTTCCCAATCCGTGCTTTTGACTGCCTAAACCCCAGGGGTGCTGGCCCATGCCTAGGGCCCCCTGTGACACTTGGGGCCAGGCTGCAGAACAGCTGTGGGAGGGCATCTCCCTGGGGCAGGAAGTAGGCTGGCCACAGCGCGACTTTCCATCCAGAAAACATTTTCCATCTCCTTTCCACCACCTACAACTGGCTGCAGTACCGCTGAGTTAAAACACACAGAGTAAAAGCACCTCGCATGCCTCCGAAAAGAGGTTTCTGCTGGCAAATGCTCGCTAAAAATAGCCCCACGTTCGCCTGGGAGAGCAGCTGGAGGTCACTTACATGAGACAAAGAACTCGCTTTGCTAACTCAGTTCCCATTCATCGCGGTAAGGACAGGAAGTTTAGAAGCTGAATTTCCATTTGCTTCTAGCAAAACCCCAACCGGAGGCAGTAGGCTCCCGGCAGAACTTGATGCCCCTGCTAGTCAGAGCAGGAGCTGGCTCTCCTATTCCCATCCTCCCTGTTGCAGGGAAGCAGGTAGGTGGAGATTCGCTCGTTCATTAGATTTCCCCTGCCAATTTACATTAAAAAGGGGAAATTGTTTAGAGAAGCTCGGGGAACTTTGACAACCATTAACCTATAAAAGGAAGAGCTGTATGGCTTTTTCTAAACCTGCCCAAAAGCACCACCGGGTTGTCCCAGGCTAAGTGCTGCATATTGGGGGGGGGGGGGGAAGTTCAGGAATGGCACAGCTGGGCTGAAAATCGTGAACATCTGCTCACAGAAAGTCAGGCATTCGCCCTCTCCTCTGGCTCCCCCTTTCATCTTCGGATTTTCTCATGAGTTCCTGTTCAAAGGGATGCCATCCCATGGGAAAATGACAAAAGGAGGGGAAAAACAGATGCAGACACTGTTACTCAGCGAGGCCAGCAATAGTTGCAAGAGAAGAAAAATTCTTCATGGGAATCCCCCACATCTGAGAAGTAGAACAAAAAATTCACCAGGGAAAAAATTCAGCGCTGTCAGACAATGCCTGTTGTCCATGTGTGAGCCTGCACTTATCTGGTTTTCATTACCCACAGATGGCACAACAGCAGGAAAAAAAATTAAAAATGAAAAAAGGAGCAGAGAAGAATCATTAGGAACGTGACCACCATAGAAAGTAAGAATAATAGCAAAAATAAGGAGTCATTTCTTCTTAAAAAGGTTTGTTCCACTGTGGATATGTACCTCTTGAAAGGGGCCTGTTTAGTTCTGGACCAGAACTGGTTGTACAGAAGTGGCACAGAATTCTCCTGTTTATTCCTGAAACAGAGGGAAAACTTCCAAAGCAGAGACAGAAAGGCTTTAAGTTGTGAGCCAGCAGCTGCACACTTGCAGGTATCGTGACAGTGCAATGTCACCTGCAATACTACCTGGATCTCTCCAAAAAGCAATACCCTCCAAGCAGCAGCAGGGCAGGCAGCGTGCAGCCTCACCATTGCCCTGGGTGCTGTTTGGTTCTCTGAACTTTTATCATGACCTCGCTGCTACCCTCGGTTGGCTACAAAGCCTGTTCCTGCTTGTCAGATGAGCACTGGTTAACCACTCCTAAGGGAGTCCCTCTCACCAGCCCTCAAAATGATGCTTGCAGGGTCAGGGATCTGCCGTTGCCTAGAGAGCTGTTGCACTACACTGCACCGCATGGGTGGTGGAGCTTCTTCGAGTGTGATGACCACCACCTTACATGCTTACAGACTGGCCTTCTGGCCCCAGACATCTCACGGCCTCTCTGCCAAACAGCAAAGCTGGTGCAAAGTCAGGGTGGGCTGCAGAGTGCAACCAAGGCCGGCAGCGCCCAGCATGTGAAGTGAAACCCAGCATGCAAAGGACTGCGAGGGGACTCCGGTGCAGACCCCTGTGGTGTGCAGACCCCTGTGGTGGGCAGGACCCCTGTGGTGGGCAGGACCCCTGTGGTGGGCAGGACCCCTGTGGTGGGCAATGGGACCCCGCGGTGGTTTGCACACCCGCTGCCCTGCCACAGAAGGGGTACAGGCAGCCCCACGACCGGGCAAGGCAGGGAAACTCCCCGGGAAAGCCAGCAAGGGGCAGCCGCCCGGGGCGCAGCCGGGAAGTACCGGCGGGGACGCCGGGGAGATGAGTACTTCCCCCTGACGTGGAAGAACGCCAAGCCCCCTCCCGTGCCGACCTCTTCCCTCCCCGGACTGAGGAAGGGAGGGGAGGGGAGAGAAGAGGGAAGGGGCCGGCCCGAGGCGCTCCGCCCTCCCTGCTCCTGCCGGCGGCGCCGAGCAGGACCAGACCCGTCTATCGGGCTTTGAGTGGCTGGAAATTCCCGTCCTCGGCGGCTCCACCCCCGCAGAAATCCCCCTCGCCGGGGTGTATATGCGAAGCGCCGCCACCGCCGCTGCTCACTTGCTGCAAGCCGGAGCTTCGCTGCCATGATCAGCGCCCGCCGCCCCGTTGAGCCGCCGGTTATGGAGGGCTACGAGCAACCCAAGAAAGAGCGCCAGGGCGGGCTGCCGCTCGACGATCGTCACGACAGCGGCTTGGACTCTATGAAAGAGGAGGAGTACCGACAGCTGGTGAAGGAGCTGGAGGACATACGCCTGCAGCCCCGCGAACCGCCCGCCTGGGCACAGCAGCTGACAGAGGATGGGGACACGTAAGTTATGGGGGACGGGACGGGGGGCACAGGGATACTGGGGGGATTGTGGCTCGGTGAGGGACGTGGCTCGGTGAGGAAGGACAGGATGTACCGCCGGCGGGGAGGCGCCGGGCTGGGCCGCGCCGCGGCGGGGAGGGAGGGAAGGGAGGGGAGGGCGGAAAGTCCCTGGAGGGACGCCAGGAAGAGGCGGCTCCGCGGCGGCGGAAAGCCCCGGCCGCTGAAAGCCCCGGCTTGCGACACCCGCACAGGAGCCTGCCCCGGGCCGCCCCCTTTTGACGTAGGTTTTGGAGATTTGAACTTGGGTCGTTCTGTTTATTTATTTACTTAGTTACTTATTTATTTCCTGCAGTTTTCTCCATTTGGCGATTATTCACGAGGAAAAAGCCCTGAGCCTGGAGGTGATTCGGCAGACGGGCGGGGACTGTGCTTTCCTGAACTTCCAGAACAACCTCAGCCAGGTAGTTTCACGTCGGCATCCCAAAATATGGATCAGCTCCCATCACCCCCACAGGAGCCCACTGGGGAGTTATCCTCCAAAAAGTCCTTTCTTTTTTCTTCTTCCCTTTTTTTTTAATTGATGGAATCAGTTAAATCAAAACCTACATTTGGGAAAGTCCCCAGCTGGCTCCAACCAGTTAGTAGAATGCTTCCTCTCCCCCAAGAGTGGCATTTAATGCCTGCATTTTTCAAATGTGATGCAATGGGTTGCATCCCTCTTTATTGGGATGTTAATAATACCCTTCCTATGGATTGGCTGTTTGGTATCCAGAGAACCCCAAGTTCACCACTTCCAGACTGAAGGGCAATTCTACAGTATGTTGGGAAGCATAAAGAACAGAATTTAAGGGGGTGTGTTTTTAATCAGGGACACAAATCACCAACTGGTTGAAGGATCTGTTTTGTCCAGAGGTTGGTGCTAAGTGTAACTTACAGGTGTGTGTTTTCCCTGTTGCCTGCAGACTCCTCTTCACCTGGCAGTGATCACTGATCAGCCTGAAATTGCCGAGCACCTTCTGAAGGCCGGATGCGACCTGGAAATCAGGGACTTCCGAGGAAATACCCCCTGCACATTGCCTGCCAGCAGGGCTCCCTCAGGAGTGTCAGCGTCCTCACACAGTACTGCCAGCCACACCACCTCCTCGCTGTCCTGCAGGCCACCAATTACAATGGTATGGGCACACCGCTGTGCATAGAATCATAGAATTGTTAGGGTTAGAAGGGACCTCAAGGATCAGCTAGTTCCAGCCCCCCTGCCATGGGCAGGGACACCTCACACTAGAGCAGGTTGCTCAGAGCCACATCCAGCCTGGCCTGAAAAACCTTCAGGGATGGGGCTTCTGCCACCTCCCCAGGCAACCTGTTCCAGTGTCTCACCACCCTCATTCCTAACATCCAGTCTCAATCTACCCACTTCTATTTTTTTCCATTTCCCCTAGTCCTGTCATTACCTGACACCCTAAAAAGTCCTTCCCCAGCTTTCTTGAAGCCCCTCTTCAGATACTGGAAGGCCACAATAAGGTCTCCTCGGAGCCTTCTCTTCTCCGGACTGAACAGCCCCAACTCTCTCAGTCTGTCTTCATAGGAGAGGTGCTCCAGCCCTCTGATCATCCTTGTGGCCCTTCTCTGGACACACTCCAACATGTCCAGATCCTTCCTGTAATAGGGGTTCCAGAACTGGATGCAGTACTCCAGATGGGGTCTCACCAGAGCGGAGTAGAGGGGAAGAATCACCTCCCTCAACCTGCTGGCTATGCTTCTCTTGATGCAGTTCACAATGTGGTTGGCTTTCTGGGCTGCAGGTGCACACTGGTGGCTCACATTGAGCTTCTCATCCACCAACGCCCCCAAGTCAGTGTCAATGTGCTGTGCAGAGAGTAGGGTTGATGCCCTGTAGAGCTCAAAGATGGAAAGTTGGTGAAGGATGGTTCTGTTCATTCAAGATACAGCAGTGCCTGACTTCACTCTCTTGTAGGCCTCCTTACTCCTGGCTGTTGGATCTTAAGTGCTTTGAATTTTGCATTTTTAGTGAATGCTTTTGCAGTGCTCTTAGGTTTTTTTACTCTCAGAGTCAGTTGCAGTCAAACACTGGAACAAAGACTCTAATTTTTAGTTTTTTTTTCTAAAATCCAGCCCCATTATTCATACTTACTGGCAGCTGGAGAGCTCTTCTGGAAAACACCCTTTGCCATGAATGAATTGCAAACATAGATACCATGCTGTCCTGTCATCTTGGCTTCAAGTGAGCGATAGGTTAGCCTGACTCAGATTTTCCTGTCGTCTGTGTTTTGCAGGACATACGTGTCTCCATTTGGCATCTATTCAAGGGTACCTGGCCATTGTTGAGTACTTGCTGTCCTTGGGAGCAGATGTGAATGCTCAGGTATGTAATGTATACTGCCAAGTGAACTGAGGAGGGCTGTGTAGTCATAACAGCCAACAGATCTGGCACTGCCTCCGCCTCTCCTAACACAGCAACCCTTGTGTGCTTCCCCTGCAGGAGCCGTGCAATGGCAGAACAGCGCTGCACTTGGCTGTTGACCTGCAGAACTCGGACCTGGTCTCGCTCCTGGTGAAACACGGGGCAGACGTCAACAAAGTGACCTACCAGGGCTATTCCCCCTATCAGCTCACATGGGGAAGAGACAACTCCAACATACAGGAGCAGCTGAAGCAGCTGACCACAGCTGACCTACAGATGTTGCCAGAAAGTGAGGATGAGGAGAGCAGTGAATCGGAGCCTGAGTTCACAGAGGATGAAGTAAGCAGCCCTTTGTACTTTTTCAAGAGAAAGGGGAAATGCTGCCCTTAAATATATCCTTAACCATAACTTTAATCTTAGCCATACCTCTTGTTGGTGTCACTGTGATGGCATGGTCCAGTGACCCCTTACCTCTGTAACTGATGGGTGTGCACGGCCCATACGGTAATGTCATGCTGACAGCCATCAGCACGGTGGCAGCTGGGGCAAGCAGATAAACAGAATAAGAACTAAAATGTAAAATAAAATAACATGAGGGAAGGTAAATTAACTTCACAGAGCGTGGTTCTCTGAACGCCCCCCTGTTGTTGACACCTACAGAACCTCGTGAGCTGAAATTCAAGCTCATGGGTGGTTTTCTCCTCCCCAGAATTTGTTTTCTTCGCATTCCCAGTGCTGTTAAAATGGCAAACATAACCATTTTGGTGTAGGAATTTTACACACTGGTGAAGTCAGGGCATGCAGAATTTGGCAGTCATCCCAGAGTGGATACAAGTTTGCCATTAACAGCTTTTGTTTTGTTGTTTTTTTTCTTCTTGCAGCTTATGTATGATGACTGCCTCATCGGAGGACGACAGCTGGCGCTTTAAAGCAGAGCTCTCTGTGAACAGAAGGGACTGTGTACATATGTATAGGAAAAGGACTGGCTCTCTTCATGTAAAAAAGTTACAATGCAGAGGGAAGGAACAGGAGGGAAATATGACACCGCCCAGCGAGGAGCACAGAATTGTAACAGGATGGTTCCAGGTTCTGGCCTGTGTTTAAATACAGAAGTGGGATGTGTAACATCAGTAGAGATCTGTGATTATTCACATCAGCTGATAAGATCAAAGAGCCACATAGCCAATCTTCTCAACCAGATGAAGGTAGCAGACTACCCATCCAGCCTGCCAGTTACAGAGAGGTATCTTGTGGCATTAAGTACCACGAGGAACACGTGTCCTCTCGTGACAAGGCAGGCTCATTCCAACACTCCATCTTCTCAGAGACCCTGTCTCACTTCATGTTGGGCTGGTGGTGCTCGCTGCCCTTACTGACTTGACCTCAGCAGCTCCCAGTGGGGCATCCCAGGCGGAGGAGTCAAACTGAGGGACCGGTGACCTGGCTGTTAAAAGAAAGTAGCAATAATGTTAACTGTGGGCATTGGAAACTGTGTGTTTCACACCATGTGTGTCATAATTGCTACACTTTTTTAGCAATTTGTATAATGTGTACATACTGTACATTTGTTTTGGTTTGTTTATAATTATTTTGGTACATGTGAGATATGTATTTATTAAAAAAAAAGGTGAGATGACTGTGCTTAGTCTGTGAAATGGTTCATTGCCCACCTCATTGTCCTGAGATTGGTTGCACCCTGTCACAGGACAAGGGGTAATGGATATGAGCTACAGCACGGGAGGTTCGACCTCAACGTGGGGAGGAACTACTTCACTGGGAGGGTCACAGAGCGCTGGAACAGGCTGCCCAGAGAGGTTGTGGAGTCTCCTGGAGCCTTTCAAGACCCATCTGGATGTGTTCCTGTGTGACCTGTGCTAGATTCTATGGTCCTGCTCTAGCAGGGGTGTTGGACTCAATGATCTCCAGAGGTCCCTTCCAACCCCTAAACATCCTGTGAGATACCTGGGAATACACCTCCTTTGCTTTTAAGGAAACATTTACCACCTAGTAGACTGGGGGGGTTAGGTGGTTTACCTCAGCAACAGGAAGGCATCTAAGCAGCCTGCATCTCTCAGCTCAAGTGCTGCAGCTAATTTTGGAAGCAGGTGTAGGTATCATTTCCTGTAGCAGTTGGATTGGAGGGGCTGGGATTCCCCCTCTGTCACCCAAGAAAGGTGTTAGAGAGGGTTTTTGAGGTTGATTTGGCAGAACCCCCCACCCACCTTCGTTAGCATCTTTTGTTCCAGCTCTTGCTGAGACTTGCTGGGAGAGGCTGGAGGTTTGCAGCACAGCCCCACACCCGCTCAGCCTCTCCTTTATCACCCGGCCTGGCGCCAGTTTGAACTCGAGACACCTCTGGGTTTTCCAAACGGGATTTCCACGGGAAGAGGGAGCACACACCCGGGAACATGTGCTGCTGCCTTCCACCCCTGAATCAAGTCAAGCATGGGACCTCCTCCCTTCCCTGCTGCAGGAGCTACAGCTCTTCTTGTCCAGTTCAGAGTGGTGGAGAAAGTGTCTGTCACCTGCTTCAGTTCTCCCTGTGTGTTTCTCTCCAGAATTCAGGCAGACAGAATCATGTCAGTATAAAACCCTCACCTGCACCTGATCATCTGTTGGTAGGATGTCACAGCACCCAACTGAAATTAGCTCCAGATTTTAGCCTGTTGGGTCACCACGTGAGGGGTGACCATGCCATGTCCCCTCTGTGCCATAACCCCCTGGGCTGGGATGAGGTGCAGCAGAGCTGCTGACACAGGACTGAGCACTGCCAAGAGTGTTGGCCAGGGGACTTCTGTGCTGCTGGCACCCAGCCCAGCTCACGCTGCTGGAGACAGCCACGGTTCCAGGTTGCATGGGACACCCATTCACTCTTCCATGCTGCTCTTCCCAAGGGGTTCCTGACACACAACCTGCTCTAAGGAGGGCTCTCTGGTATGAGGAAGAGCAGCACAGTCAGATGGGTGCTTCCCAATTTGCATGGGAGCCAAAGGCCATTGTGGAAAGGATTATATAAAATTGTCATCCTGAGTCATTCATTTTTATTTCCTTTCCACTCTTGTTGCATGAGCATAGCCCAGGTGTATGTGCTGAAACTTCCTTCTGGCAGACAGGGCCATGCCTGCGTCGCAAACCTGCAGAGTTTTCCAGGTGTGGGGCTGGGTGGGAATCTGCCAAACCCTTCTTCTTCTTGGGGACTCACCCTGCTCTTCAGACAACCACGAGACCTGAGCTGGGGATAGGGCCTGGGGAGGGGTGGGAGTTATCCACCTACTGCTGCAGCTTTTTTCCTATCAAAGAACCCCAAGTGACTTCTGCCCTTTTTTGACTAAATTCAATGTTGCCACGGCTGGAAATAAAAAAAAGGGCAAGGTTCTTCTCATTAGCTACACTTCAGTTTCCTCCTTGCAAACCAGGAGGTGCAAATTCTGCCAGAAGCCCTGCAGAGGCATTCCCCAGCTATAGACATCAGTGTTCTGGAAGTGCTCAGGTACATGGCTGGACCTGGTATGCAAATATTTAAATAGATACCATCTGAGTGCAAATACTTTCTATTTGAAGGCCAGAGGGAGGGAGGAAAGTGCAGTTATCAGCAGTACCAGGTTGCTGGAGCAGTTTTGGAGGCCAGGGGTATGTTCTCTGCTGCCCATAGCAACATTTAGACAAACAGTATCTCGGGAAGGTGCTGCTACAATCATGCAAGAATTCTGTAATGACTTCATAAATTAAGCAAACGCCTTGCTGCGCCAGGAAGCATTGCAGCTAAACAAATCACTGCCCTGGTACCACACACACTGGTTGTGCTACTATTTGCTTCTGCCAGTCATGCAAAAGTAACTAAGCCTTGTGTGCAGAGGAATCACAGGTAGAGCAAGTGGGAGGCAGGCTAAGGTGAGAATGTGTTTGCTAGCAAAAGAGGCTGGGGCATGTTGTGCATTTGTGCATTGCTAACAGAAGGCTGTTCAGGGCAGAGCTTTGCCTGCTCGCTTGGTGGTATGAGATCGTCCTCTGCAGATCACACTCTGCACCCCCAGTTTCAAACACATGCCCTTAGCTGCTGCATGTCCACCCTGCCTCTGGCATTTCCACCCCCGTGCCTTTAAAGACACCTTCTGATAGGGGGTTTGGTGACAACCTACCTTCATGCTGCCTTCTTAGCACTCTGACAGACATGTTGCCCAGTCCCATTCATAGGACTCAGAGCAGGGACTCATTATGCGTTTATTCTGCCAGCACCACTTTTTCCTTACTCAGTTGCCAGGGTTGCTACTAGCAGAACTTGCTAGCTTACTCTTGCCTGTCCTCCTCCCAATGCTTCCCCGTGCTGGCCCAAGGTTCAAAATTCTCTCCCAGCACCTTCACCACCTGCCCTGGTACCTCAGCAAGTTTCAAGAGCAGCCAAGATACTGCACACCTAGGTCCTGTGAAGTTCAGTTGTAGTTTCCTGCCTCTGAGCTCCTCTCCTTCCTTTCCTTAGTTGTTGCCATGCCTGTGACCTCTGCTCTTACTGCCTCAGCACCCATATTTGCTGCTGCTTCCCTTCCAGGGAAAGCACCTTTCCATCAGGGTCCCTCTCCCTCTTCTCCTGCAACACCAGCTCACCATGAACTCATTCAGCCACCAAGACACTGCACAGCATGAGGCTGCATTTTTATTTCCAGCCTTTCCACGCTGCCCATTCTTGTCAATCTCATTGACAAACCCACAGGGATATTCCCATACTTCCTTATACTGTGCACAAAGGACTGTAAGTCTCATTTCCTCCCACACCCTCCTCTTCCTCCTTGCACTCCAGCTCCCTGCAGACTTCCCTTGCCTCAACCACAGCCCAGGGGCCACCTTCAGTCCCTGATCTCCCGCCTTTCAGCTTGCTCAGTGTCAGACCTGGACTTATGGTGGTGGTAGATAAAATGCAGGCTGTCAGGGTGACAACGGTGGAAGGCAGAACCCAGGGCCTGATTTTCCCCCAGTAAATGAGGAACCCTTCTGTTCTGTTCACTGTATCTCTGGAAGGTGTTAAAAACAAGGGCAAAAAGTGGGTTCCCTATACCTAGGGACATGAAAGAAGAGGATGTGTCCTCCCACTGGCTCCAGTGCCAGCCTGACCTTTACAGTTGAGAGCAAAAAACCTTTTACCACCTGCCTGCCTGCTCATTCTGCCACTCTGAGGTTATGGTGCAGCATGCTTCTCTTGCACAGCTTAGGCTGTGTGGGTTCTGATGCACAGATGTGAGGGTTTCAGCTCCCTCAGCAGAGAAAGATGGCTTGAGCAGCCCCAGGAGCTACCTGCTTGCTGCTGGGCTTGGATACCATGAAGGGCCACAGTCCTAACTTGGGAGCCATAACTCTTACTGTCCTTTTTCTCTTCCTTCAATCTTCTGATGTTAGGAAGGGGCTTCCTATAGACTACTTAGCATTTTGCACACCAAGAAGAGCTATAGTGTCAGACAGGGGCCAGCAGACAGTGTTTACCAACCATGCACTCTGCATCCAGCTGGTGGACACATCTACCTGCCTCCCCCAGCAGGACTCAATGCACCAGAAGAAAGTGAGGCCGCCAGGACTCTTAATCTCCTCTAAAAAGGGGTAACCCCACTGCTCCTGTGGCTTTGCCCTACAGCTTCAGTTCAGATTAATATGAGCAAGGTGGAAAGGAAAGGTGGAAACAGCAACAAAAGCTGAGGAAAGACATCATGATCTCTGAGGAGATCAAGGCAAGCATCATTTATGACTGGTTTTAACGGAAAATCTTCAATGACAGTGGAATGTGAGCTGAGCAGGGGACCAGCACAGATCATTTTTCTGCAGAAGTTGAGCTGTGGAAATAATTAAGCTTCTGGTTGCTCCTAGAGGAAAGTGCTGCAGAATGGAGAGCCAGCATATTAGGGAGCGCCCTTTCCATGGGTGAAAGCCTGCCCTCACATCACAGGGGTGGAGGAAGGGCTTTTCCAACATTGCTATGCTCCCAACATCAGCACTTTGCTGGGCAGCAAGAGCTTCGTGGGATCCCAAGGGATGAGGGAGCAGCAAAGTTGTGTCCACTCTTCCCTGCTGGGACAGCACACACCACTGGGACAGCCACTGAACAGCCTCTCGCTGTCTTCAGGAAGCTCCTCTCACAGTTCTGGCACCTTTCACTTCCCTATCCCTTCAGACATCTCTCTGGAACATTAACATCAGGGCCAAAGGGCTGCCTTTAAACACTAACATGTTTATCAGACCATAATGTAAGAAGCTGAAGTCCAGAGAGGTTGAAACTACCCCCAACACCCTGGAGGTTTGAGTATCCTACCTCCCCTGGCTCTAATGGTCAGATTTTTCCAGAACCATCTCTTTGTCCAATCTTCCAAACAAGACTTTCCAGTTCCTGTCAGAAGGGAGCTGGGTTTTTCCCTGCTCACTCCTTTGCAGCAGCTGTGAGCCATGGCACTGAGCTCCGTGGCCTCTCCAGCAGCAGAGCTGTAGCCTCCTGCCTGCTCACTGCCAGCCCCCGGGGCTTACCTGCTTCAAAGGAACAGCCCTGCACTCCTTTAAATTAAATCCCTTTTCCATTCCCATTTTTAGCTAATTCAGATTCATTTTCCTCTGCACCTTTCAAGCAAACTGCTTCATCCCTCCAGCTGAAGGCAAAGTATGAGCAAATATGTGCAAAATGCTGTGAGAAAGAGCCTTAAAATGCAAATATTTTCTAACACATGCAGCTTGCAAAGGGCACATGGCTACAATTACAGTCCAACATTTCACCCAGTTAATTATTACCCCTAAATTTCAGTAGCTTGAAGGAGGGAGTTTCCCAAGGCCCTACAGAAGATCTCTCCTCTGCTTCATCAATGCTCCTTGTTTGCACTGGGGAGTGCCCGCAGGTCAAGAGAGACAGAGGATCCCCCGAGGAGCACTGGCCAGTGTTAAAGGAGAGCCAGTGGTGCTCGTTCATGTAGCATGGGAGGATGCATGGAGCATGTCCAGAGAAGGGCCACAAGGATGATTAAAAGGGCTGGGGCACCTCTCCTATGAGGACACACTGAGGGAGTTGGGGCTGTTCAGTCTGGAGAAGAGAAGACTCCGAAGAGACCTTATTGTGACCTTCCAGTATCTGAAGGAGGCTACAAGAAAGCTGGAGAGGGACTTTTTAGTGTGTCAGGTAATGACAGGACTAGGGGGAATGGAGCTAAAATAGAAATGGGTAGATTCAGATTGGATGTTAGGAAGAAATTCTTCCCCATGAGGGTGGTGAGGCACTGGAACAGGTTGCTCAGGGAGGTGGTGGAAGCCTCATCCCCGGAGGTTTCTTAGGTCAGGCTAGATGTGGCTCTGGACCACCGGATCTAGTGTGAGGTGTCCCTGCCCATGGCATGGGGGTTGGGACTAGATGGTCCTTGAGGTCCCTTCCAACCCTAACAATTCTATGATTCTATGCTCAGGATATTTTTCCTCTCTGCATGGGAAAAGGACACACCAGACCTCAGCCCATGCTCTGCACACATGCTGAGCTGAGAAGGACTGTGAGTGGGTAAGGATGGTGGCTGCCATGCCTGTCCAGCATGCAGAATGAAACCAGCCTTTTCTTTCAGTTTCCTGGGAGTGGATGGGGTTTTGTTCCACCACGCATCAAGCACTTAATCTGAAAGCTTAGGTCTGACTTCTGGTACCAGCTTCTCTGAGACATTTTGTCCCAGCAAACAAACAAACAAGTCCTCAAGCTGCATGGAAGCTCATTACTCCAGGCTGTGCCAAGCACAGCTTGGGGAAAACCCTCTCAAAGAGGGGAATTCACACCACCCACTCGCCCTTGAGCACAGCTGACCTCCACCTCCTCTCAAGCAGCCTATGAAATTTCTTGAGCTGCACTAAAACATCCAACATCCTCTGTCCATCCAGTCCAGACATGTCCTTGCAGCCCTGAACCCAAGAGCAGGAGGCTGGAATGCCTGGTGCTGAGCTGCTGGGCTATGCCACTGTGGCAAGGGAAGGCTGGTGCAGTGCCATGTCTCCTGCCTTGACAATTATGATCACAGGACAGAGGTCAAAGCTGTGGAAACTGAAATAGCAGAAATGGGGTTAGCAGGCAGTGGTGTGGGAGGCTGGAGGGCTTTGCCTGAAGTCTGCCAGGTTTAATCAGGCAATCAAACAGCACAAGGTCATGCTCAACAACTGTGAAATGGCAAGAAGGTGGAGTGGGAAATGGCAGCTGTGCCACAGGGCTGCAAAATACAGGTGGGACACCAACAGCAACAGGCATGAATCCAGTGGGTCTTCCAGGTCCACTGCTGAGCTGGTCTTGTGTCCCTCATGCCCAGAGGTAGCACTTTACACACAGAAATGCTTGAGCTTTCCCCACAGCATCCTCCCCTCTGTCTCTGTCCTAGGGGAAGGGAGGTGAGTAGGTCCAAGGCTTCTGTCCAGGAGTGCCTGCTGCCCCTGGGTGATGGCATATAAGTCCAGTTTCCCTTCTCTATGCAGCTGATTCCCAAGGTGATCTGCTCACCCACTTCCTTCTGCAAGTTACTTCTGTACCTGAGGGACTTGTGGAGTAAGGAACTGATAACTCCTCATTTCCTTTTTCAGAGGAGCCTGGGCAAAGTGGAGAAGGAAAACTGTGCAGGTTAGTTGGCAGCTGGCTTCCTTCCATAAGCAGGTCCAGCAGCATGACCCAGCCTGTGCAGGTTAGTTGGCACTTGGCTGCCTTCCATGAGCAGTTTCAGTAGCACGACCAAGCCTCACGAGGCGTGGTGCTTTGGGAAACCTCCTCCTAAAACCGGCTGTGCTGAGGGTCAGAGGACAAAAGGAGCCAGCTGCAGACACGCAGAGCACAGAATGGGAGAGGAGCATCTCAGGAAAGCGCACGGCAGCTCTGCGTCACAAGCAGGACCTCTGCGCGCAGAAGGTGGAGCCCAGCCGCTCTGCAGCATCCTGGGAGCGAGTGCCAACATCTTCAACTGTCCTGCTTCAAACTGATGGGCCAGTGGAAGGATTCAAAGGAGCCTTTATTTGGTTTTTTTTTTTCCCTCTTTTTTCTTTTCCATTTTGCAAAGGAAACGTTTTGCTCTGCTTGGTTTCAGCTAGAAACGACGACTTGTTTAGCGAAAAGCGCGTGATTAAAATCATATTGAGAACTTCCCAGCTGAAGGAGATCACTGCTGCAGACTCAGGAAACAAGAATTTATTTCATTTTTTTTTTTTTTTTTTCCTTACTCACTGGAAATTTCAGGTGTTTGTTTTCTCACTCACCTGAAAAAAAACACACACTGCTCCTCTCGCAGTTGCAACACGGCAGAATTTCCTCTCCCACTCTTCTCCTGAGTCATGTGAACTGGGCATACCTCCTACCTGGGGCTTACAATGGAGCCTCTGAAAAGCCAACCCCCAAATTTGCATCCAATTGCTGTCTATACAACTGCTATTAAACTCCTCATGCTAGCCTAGGGGCAAGACTTCCCTTAGCCTGACAGCGAGCAGCCTCCCATGAGCTCTACATGGCTGCCTTTTGCTGTTGCAGCATCCCCCCACCTGACAAACATGCATCCCATCCCCTCTACCCATTGACTCCATCTGTTGGCTGCTCTAAATGCACCCAAGAAGAACACTCAGCTCGTGGGAGGGGATCTTTCCAAAACTGATCCTGAGGACACTCTTGCCCTGAAAGTTTTGGAGCTGCAAATCAACCTGTGCAAGTGTGTGTCCTACTGCTTTACCCTGCTGCTCTCTGATGGCTGGTGAGGGACTTTTAGGGTGTCAGGTAGTGATAGGACTAGGAGGAATGAAGCCATGAGGTGTTTAAGACCAGGCTGGATGAGGCTCTGGCCAGCCTGATCTAGTGTGGGGTGTACCTGCCCATGGTAGGGGGGTTGGAACTAGATGATCCTTGAGGTCCCTTCCAACCCTGACTGATACTATGATACTAAAACTAGAAGTGGGTAGGTTCAGATTGGATGTTAGGAAGAAATTCTTCACCATGAGGGTGGTAAGACCCTGGAACACGTTGCCCAGGAAGGTTTTAGAGGTTTTTAAGGCCAGACTGGATGTGGCTGTGAGCAACCTTATCTAGTGTTAGATGTCCCTGCCCATGGCAGGGGGGTTGGAACTAAATGATCCTTGAGGTCCCTTCCCACCCTGACAATTCCATGATTCTATGATTCTTGCAGGTAAACTGTGGCTGATTCTGACACCAACCAGTGTCCTGCTGCTGGGCGTTTTGCCCATGACTTAGACCATGTCTGGAGACTGATTCAGCTCGAGGTATGAAACCAATGCACATGACCTGGGGAGTGTTGGATACTTCACATGCAGATGCTTTCATTCAGCAATGAAACAAACAGAGCTTGGTGTGTCCTCTTCCTGGAGGCAAGTCACTTGTGTTGTAAGCATGTTTGTCATGGAACACCAGGACACATGGCTTCCCAACATCACCAAAAGAAAGGTATTAGCCCTGCAGTCATTCTGCATCACTGAGTTCACAGCTGGGTCCTTGGGTGCTGTCGACAGAAATGGCATATTTGTAAAGCACACAATAGAGAAAGCTCCATGTAGCCTTTTTAATCACCTTGCCTAGCAGCACAGGAAAGATCATCTTCCTCTCTAATCTCCAGAGCATCTGAGTCCTGTCTTGAGGACAGACTGGAGAGCTGGGAAAAGAGGAACCTAATGAGGTTCAACAAGGATAACTGCAGAGTCCTACATCTGGGAAGGAATAAACTGCACCAGTACAGGTTAGGAGGTGATCAGCAGGAAAGCAGCCCTGTGGAGAAGGACCTGAGAGTCCTGGTGGACAAGAAGTTATCCGTGGGTCAGCAATATGCCCTTGTGGCCAAGAAGGCCAATGGGATCCTGGGGTGCATTAAGAGGAGTGTGTCCAACAGAGTGAGGGAGGTTCTCCTCCCCTTTGACTCTGCCCTGGTGAGACCTCACCTGGAATATTGTGTCGAGTTTTGGGCTCCTCAGTTCAAGAGGGACAGGGATTTACTCAAGAGAGTCCAATGGAGAGCTACCAGGATGATTAAGGGACTGGAGCACTGCCCTGTGAGGAGAGGCTGAGAGCCCTGGGGCTTTTTAGTCTGGAGAAGAGAGAACTGAGAGGGAATTTAATAAATGTTTATAAACATCTGAGGGCTGGGGGTCAAGAGGGAGGGGACAGGCTCTGCTCACTTGCACCCTGTGATAGGATAAGGGGTAATGGATATAAATTACATCACAGGAGGTTCAACCTCAACATGAGGAAGAACTTCTTCACTGGGAGGGTCACAGAGCACTGGAACAGGCTGCCCAGAGAGGTTGTGGAGTCTCCTTCTCTGGAGACTTCCAAGACCCATCTGGATGTATTCCTGTGCAAGCTATGCTAGATTCCGTGGTCCTGCTCTGACAGAGTGGTTGGACTGAATGATCTTTCGAGGTCCCTTTCAACCCCTAACATCCTGTGACAGCAAACAATTCATCTGGGCATAGCTTCCCTTCAGGTGGTAGCAAGCCTCCCACCCAAGCTGGGATGCACAGGCAAATGCTGCATTGATGAACATCCTGCTGCTGCACAGAATCCTGGCACTACACAGCTGATCCTGCCCCTTGGTGTCCTTTCCCCCACGTGTACCCGCTGGCACCACAGGAAGACTCAGAACATTTGCCTCAGGCTGGATATGACCCTGGCCTCCTGCAGAGGTGAAGAAGGGTGCAGCAATGTTTGGCCTCATCACTAAAGGGGCTTTTAAGAGTGAACTAAAAGGCAAGTGTGCCCTAACGACAGGGCAGACTTTTAAAATCACATTTAATCATCATTTAGCCCAAAAAGCAGTGCTGTGACACAAGCAAAGCAGTTGCTTTTCACCTCTGCAGGCAGCTCAGTCCCCATCCAGGGCTGACCATGGGGACCAAACCCTAGCTTTTTATCTGTCTGTAAACCACAGGAAGATGTCAAAGACAAGATTTGTGAGATCAGTGAAGCATGCAGAGAGAGCATGATCCTGCTTCACCTCATTGGACTGCCACTGGTGTGTGGAAATTCAGAATTCAGGGTATTTGGAGAAGAGAAGGCTCCAAGGAGACTTGTTGTGTACTTCCAATATCTGAAGGGGGCCTACAAGAAAGCTGGGGAGGGACTTTTTAGGGTGTTGGGTAGTGATAGGACTAGGGGGAATGGATCCAAGCTAGAGAAGGGTAAATTTAGGTTAGACCTTAGGGAGAAATTGTTCCCCATGAGGGTGGTAAGACGCTGGAACAGGTTGCCCAGGGAGGTGGTAGAAGCCTCATCCCTGGATGTTTTTAAAGCCAGGCTGCATGTGGCTCTGGGCAACTTGATCTAGTGTGGGGTGTCCCTGTCCATGGCAGGGGGATTGGAACTAGATGATCCTTGAGGTCCCTTCCAACCCTGACAATTCTGTGATTCTGTAAAACTCACCAGCAGTGGATGTAAAGAGTTAGGATAAGCAGAAGAAAGTAAGCTTCAAAATAAGAGCTAGCATTGCCTGTGACACCCTTTAAAGAGCTAAAGCAGAGAGGCACCATGTGCCTTCAACCTCTACCGAACTGAGCAGGAGCTCACCACCTCTGAACCGAGCCTCCAGGAGCATTTCAGAAAGGAAAGTGCAAGCTGGTGCAGAGCACCTGAGCCACTTTGCATGGGATTTCATTTTACCTCCCTTGTTATTTATTTATTTTTTAAAATGGAGCAGTGGTGAGGAAAAAAGGGGCAGTGACGGTAAATGCAAATATCTACAAGACGTCAAGGACTCAGAAGGGAACCTGCTCAGCTCTGTGGTCCATGAGCACAGGGCTAAGAGAGCCGCATGGTTGTTGTGACTTATGCTGACATGGAACTTGCTGCAATGATTGACTGCTTTCCTATCATAGAATCACAGAATCAATAAGGTTGGAAGAGACCTCAAAGATCATCAAGTCCAACCTGTCACCCAAGACCTCATGACCACTAAACCATGGCACCAAGTGCCACGTCCAATCCCCTCTTGAGCACCTCCAGGGATGGTGACTCCACCACCTCCCTGGGCAGCCCATTCCAACGGCTAACAACTCTCTCTGTCTGGGAAGTAAATCCCTTTAGCCCATCAACATCAACCAGGTTGCCTTCTTTTCTTTTTTTTTTTTTTTTTTTCCTCTCCTATTCAGACATCATCAAGATAGGTACTGAAGATCTGTGCTTAAAAGTGAGAGCTTGACACGCACAGCTGCCTTTGGCATTACAAGAAATGTAGCAGAAAGAGGAAATTATTTGAACCGTGTGCATGCAGCATGAGCTGCATCAAGCTGCAGATGGGATGGTTTTTCTCAGATGTTGTGTGGCAGCTGCATCTCCTGCCCTCTTACTGCTGACAGCTAAATGATTTCTTGCACAGCTGTAACCGTGCACCTAATGAACTTGCTCCTGCAAAAACCCAGAGCATGTCCCTTTGGCTAACTGGCAACCTGTTGGGCCCTCTCTCTCTGCGCAGCACCTCGCAGATCTCGTGGGCAATGTCAGATAGGCTGCTGGCACCGTTTAGACACTCCCCAGGAGGGGCCTCCACAAGAGCTCTGTGCTTCCATAATCAGCCAATGGGGCTGCAGAAGTCCTAGGAGAAAATCTCCCAGCAAGAAGCCAGGGCAGAACAGGCTGATCAATACCAAAGGAATGAGGGAGAGGGAGGAAAATGTTTTTGCTAGCAAGCAGCCAGCGATTTAAATCGGGAATCGCAAGAGCAGCAGCGAGCCTGACTGAACGTGGTGTTAGCCTCCCAAAATACTTGCAGCATGAATGCTGTTAAGTCCCAGTGGGGAAGAGTGAGGTACAGCTAGTCAGTGGTGTGTGCTGCAGCACAGGAGGGCTCAGCTTGCTCCTTAACAGCATCTAGGACAATAAGAAAGTAAGACCTCTCCTTAAAAACACCTTCTGATTAACAGCAGTGGGCAAAGCCTAGGGCTGGCTGGATCTCTGCTGCTCATCGTGTGCGTGGGGCGAAACCACTGCCACTCTGTGCAGCTCTGCCGCCCCTCACCCGGGCAGGTTACACATCTGCAAGCCAGCAGATGCAAGATGCTGATGTAGGACATGGAGCCACAGCCCACACAGGGCTCAGGGCCCACAGCATCTCTTCCCCAGCTTTGGTCTCTAAACTCTCCAGGGCAGGGAAAGCTTTTAAATAGGTGTTTGTGGAGCGGCCTGCAGCTCATTATGTGCTACCAGTGCCCTCCTTTGTGCAGCCACAGGGAATCAGAACTGGTAAAACCAGCACCTACAGTGTTAAAGCATTTGGTACTTCCAGCTGCAGATTTCCTCACTTTGGTGTCTGCTTGGGACAGCCAAGATTTGGGCTGTGCTCTGGGCCTCCCTTGGGTGCTTCAGGCTCTACTAAATTAGCAGATTTCCATCAAAGACGTGCAACAAGGTAAGGCAGAAAGCTGGAGCTACATGGAAATTCAGGAGGATTTCCTGCTAGGCAGGGGCCCTGCCGTGTTGGCAGGTTTCACCTTTGCTCAGCCCTGCTGTCAGAGGCATTCTATGCAAATGCTGCTCTCAAAGCTTTCACACTTTGAAAAGGTTTGTGCTCTTCAGAAAAAAGATTTATAGGATCAGATTTTCCTGTGGCCCCTCAAGTTATTTTATTAATCACCAGGACCATTCTCAAGCATCTTTCAACATTGAGAAATTCCACTTAATCACAGCTTGCCCAGCTACCACCTTCTCAGCATCAGATGGAGAAAGAAATGATGCAGAGAGGACCTTAGTCACACTTAAACTGCTTCAAGGCTGAGCTGGGGAATGGGACATGAATCATCTTTGCCGTTTTCTGTTAAGGGAAATAGAGAAGATGACTGCTGCTATGAGACTAAAACACATTAAACAGCAAGAGGTCTTCCTGTTTCCTTCCCATCTTGGGTCCCTGTTGTGTGCTCCTTCCCCGCACTCATCTACAGAAAGAGCTCATCTGTCTTTTGGTCTACTTGGAGATTTGTTTGCCACATCTCAGCAAGTGCAGAACCTTGAAGAGCTGTTTTCCAGGAGCATCTGGCAGAGTGAATCTCAGGATATTTTCTCTCCCCTGTTCCTTACAGAGGACTTTTCTGTGTGTTACAGATGTGTAAGGGTAGTGGGATGTGACGCTGGGAGATAAAAGGCCAGCTCCTTGGAAAGGCATAAGCATGGCAGTGATAGGCATTGCCTCACCTCACTTTTACAAGCCTGCCTGCTTGCTGGAGTCCACTGAGCACATCTAGTGCCCAGGACAGGCAGCAAGGAGCAAGCAAAGCAGAATGTCAAGGTCAGAGGCACCTCAGGCTGACCAGTGCAGTGGGGAGAAGGAGGTGAATCAGGATCAGAGATCATGACAGAGCTGCGCTGTGAGAAGTGCTCTCTGTGGGTTCTGTGGCCTCTCCTTTTCCCTCATGATCTGGGGCACACAGGATAGCATGGGATTCTGAAAGACTGTCCCTTTCCTGTACTGGGATAACCAAGAGAGGCTTTCTAGGTGGCCAAAACCCTCTCTGCACAGAAGGAGCTGGAACATTTTGCCCCTTGCTTCTACTGGCAACCACATAACCACAACTCCCCATGGGTGCAGCCCCTCAGGAGAGGAATAGATATATTGCTAGAAGAATCCAGCTTGCCTTTCTTTGTGTGTGTGGACACACTCTGAACAAGGCTTAGGTAACACTCTGCTAAAGAGCTGAGAGCTGAACTCCACATTAATACTTATTCCACCACTTCAGCCTGCTCCTGCTCAGTTAAATGCATCTTCTGGGGCAAGCAGCCCAGCACGTCAGCCATGGCTCCCTGACAAAGCCACTGGGAGGTGCAATCCTTGCCATTGCAGACAGCAGCCAGGCACCCTGCAGGTCCTGCCTCTGCAAGCTGTCCAAAAGGGCTGTGTCCGAGCAGCAGGCTTGGACTTTGCGTCAAGGAAAACCTCACTGTAAGCGAACTGGGTCATGGTTTGCTGCAAAAAAAAACCCCAAACATTTCATTGCTAGGGAAAGCTGCTTGGGTAGTCAGGGGTTGGCCTATTTGGGGTTTTCTGGCCTGAAATAAAGACTCCTGTGCTAAGGGAAGTTCTGTGCTTCCCTGAGGTAGGCTCCCTTAGGTAAGCTCCCCTGAGGCAAGCTCAGCAGGTTGCATGTGTGGGGTCTCTCACACGCAAGGGGGTGACCTGCTCAGCACAGCCAGGGCATTTCAGCTGCACTTGTGCAACAGGGAGCCCAGGATTTCCAGACTCCCAGCTGCTGTTTTGCCAGGGTTGCTCAATGTTAGCCCACCAAAGCCCTCAGCTTCATCCTAGGCAGTATTTCTGCAGGTGAAAGGAGACCACATCCAGATAGGGGGTAACTAGTCTGTGCACAGCAGATGTCCTGCGGATCTCTTGCCAGGATGGAGCTGTGCACTGCCCTCTGGGCCCCTTTCACGTGCATCCATGCACACGTGCCAGCAGGCTGTTTGCATTGCTGGCTGGTGCGAGCTCTGGTTTGGGCAGGAAGCTACCACAAATTCAGCAGCCATGGCTGCACATGGTGTAGCTTGGCATTAGTTTTATGAATACAATACAATACAATAAACCAGGTTGGAAGAGACCTTCAAGATCATCACATATAGCATGCTTTTCTTTAGCCAGTTTGTAGCCATCCACACTCAAATGACATGGAAAGCTGGGAATCCCTCTGCCCCAAAACCTTTCTAACATCCAAATAAAGCAAATTCCCTAAGCCACAGGCTATCAACCTAGTTCCAGCTCTTGGCAGGACACCTGTAGAAACAGCCTCCAGCCACACAGTATTGCCAGTGCTTGAAGACAGGAACCCACCCAGGCTTCAGAGCTACCTACAAGGAAGCACAGCTTCCGGGGTTTGCTTTGGGTGTTTTGGTTCCAATGGTCTCCCCTTTCTCCCAGCTCACTACCACCCTGTGGCTATCAGCTGTGGCCAGTCCTGGCTTCTGACAAATGGCAATCTGGTCACACAAACTCCTGTGTAGGTTTCTTAGCTCACTGACCCCTTGTGTTTATATTTGGCAGTTTGAAGGGGATAAACAAGTCCACTCCTAGAAGCTTTGCCACAGAAGCTGGCAACCTCTGTTAGCCACCAGAGATAGCTCTGCAGGAAGATGGTGTTAGAAGTCATATGAGCAGGAGCACCAAACAGGTGATTCTGCAACAGTAAACTTGGCATCCAGGACGTTGTGACAGCTTCCAAGGTCGATCTTCTCCATCAGCCCCAGCACAGCCCTCTGGCAGAGGCTGCAGTAGCTGCACACACTTGCTGAGCACTTGTGCACATGAGAATCAAAGCTGTGCTTGAGGCAATCTGAGCTCATGTTTTCCTATACCACAGACCAGAGGCCTCGTCCTTGGAGCTGAGCAAACCCAGAACTGATGCTGGGGATGATCAGCGTTGGGTGAATGCAGAGTCACTGAAGGAGCTGCTCCACGCTGGTCTCCACACTGCAATCTGTTTGCTAGCCAAGCTGTTTCAAACTGTGTCAAGGACACAGGCTTACATGGAAAGAAAAAAAGCCCCAAACCAGCTTGTTGAGCAACAGGCAGAGTTTAACACTTGATAGGGCCACCACAATCACCAACCCAGAGGTCTTTCCAATCCAGTGTATTGTCTTCGGCCATGGGGGTTGGAACTAGATGATCCTTGTGGTCCCTTCCAACCCTGACTGATTCTATGATTCTATGATTCTATGATCAGTGCTGAGAATGCTGGGGTCCTCAACACAGGAAGGACGTGGACCAGCTGGTGCATGCCCAGGGGAGGCCCAGGAAGGTGGCTGGAGGGCTGGAGAAACTCTCATACAAAGATAGGCTGAGAGAGTTAGGGTTGTTCGGCCTGGAGAAGAGAAGGCTTCAGGGAGACCTTATAGCAGCATTTCAATATCTGAAGGGGACCTACAAGAAAGCTAGGGAGGGACTGTTTACAAGGGCAAGTAGCAACAGAATGAGGGGCAATGGTTTTAAACTACAGCAGAATAGGTTTAGGTTGGACATTAAGAGGAAGTTCTTCATAATGAGGTTAGTGAAATACTGGAACAGGTTGCCCAGGACCCCATCCCTGGAGACATTCAAGGTCAAACTTGATGGTGCCCTGAGCACCCTGATCTAGTTAAAGATGTCCCTGCTTACTGCAGAGGAGTTAGACAAGATGACTTTCAGGGGTCCTTTCCAACCCAATGCAGCCTATGCTTCTCACTTTCCATCCTTTCCATCCATCTTCCATAGAGATGTGCCCAGCTGCCCTTGGGCTGAGATACCTATTTCTTGGGTGGATGCCCTAGATGAAAGCTTATTATGTTCATCTGGGAGACTGTTACCTTTGGCATATTTCAGGAGGAAAAGAGAAACCTTATGAAAGGGCAGCAGTGTGCACACCCTAAGAAACAGCCAGCCTGAGCTGAATCAAGAGACTGGGTGTGAAGAGAGGAAGATCTTCCGGCAGAATCTGTGGTCAGTGTCTCCAGCTGACCAGTGGCTCTGTTCAGCACAAGGTTGGCTTGGTGTTTTCAGCCCCTTGTGAAAAGCAACACTAAGACAGGTCTTGCTTCTTGTCCAGCTTTTCTGGTGAAGGAGCTGATGACTCTGGTCTACCTGGCCAGTACTCATATCATGGCTGGCAGAGAGGATTCCATGAGCTTTCCCCTAGTTCAGACAGAACCAGCCAGGGTGACTCAAACAAGTTTAAAGCAATCTATACAGTTTTGCCTGAAGCAAATACTGCTCTCTACTCACTCCACCAGCCATCTGAGGGGGAGCAGCCTCTAGAGGGATGGGTAGCTGAAAACTTTCAAAGCAAGGAAGGTCCAGAGGAAAAAAAAGTCCTTGTGGTCCAATGCATGCAGGAAACCTGTCCTAAAAATCCACCAAATTAGCAGGGTGGGCAGCAGCAGCTTTCCTTGCTAGCAGCAGGCAAAGAGGCTTTCACTGAGCCCAGAGGAATGGAGAGGTGAAGTTTGTGCATCTTCCCTAAACAAAGAGAGGGCCCTGAAGGCTTGTCCTGGGAATGTGCAGGAGAAGCCAGTAAGATTGCTTGCAAATGCCTGGGAGCATAGAGCAGGTCTAGAAGTAGGAGGCAGCCATCCTCAAGGGTACAATCAAGGCCAGGAGGACACCAAGGATATGGACATTGGACATGCTGGGAGATGAGACTGCCATTAAAGGGGCAAAATGTCAACCTGCACAACTAAGTGTCTGCCTTATTGAACCAGAAAAAAAAAAATAGAGGAGTCCACTGGCTCTCAGTGCTGGCAACTGGCAGCATCAGCCTCCAGCCTCTGCAGGCTCCTGGGCCACTGTGCATCAGGGAGGAGAGGAGCCAAGGGGCACTGCTGTCCCTGTATGCAGGTGCTGCCTCTGCTCACATATGAGAGCTGACCTTGAAAACAGGCCTGGCACCACAGAGACAGGTGTTGAGCTCCAGGGCTGGCTGTCAGCCAAGGGAGCTGGAGCCCTTCTCAGCCTGCAAGCAAGCTGGGCCAGCTGAGGTGGGGCACTGGAAAGGATGCCAGCTGCATGATGGAAATGCAATCAGTTAAACCTGCTGCTCTCACCTTGGGAAATTCCAGGTTCCTTCCACAGATGAAATGTTCCTTTTGCAAACTTGCTTTGGTGGGGTTCCTGCCTACACCCAGGCTGTATAAACAAAACCAGTGCCGAAAGTAAAAGTATCTTTACTTTGCTGTGTGCAGAACTCCCTCTGCCTCTTAACCATTGTGTGACAGCCACCTCCCATGGCCTCAATGACATGCTCAGTTAAATCTGATCCCTTTGACCATCTGTGATGTGAGTGGTGCATGTCATCACATAAACAGGTCCTCTGAGAGATGGCTGACATCTCCCAAATCACCTGCTGACAGATAGGTGTCTTGGTGACTCAGCTCTCATGACCTGCTGCTGCTCATCAGGGAGGGTTTTGCTACTGCCACTCTAATTAGCTAAGCCAGCACAGCACGTGTTGGACCTGATCTTTCTTCTCTGCTTCATGGATGGATGCTTTGTGTTGGAGTTGAGCTCTCACTGCCCTTCTTTCTTCAATTTCCTTGGAAGGTAGAGAGCTACCTTCCAAGGTAGATTTGCCTTGAAGTCATTGTAAATGGTGATGTACAGAATACAGAATTAACCAGGTTGGAAAAGACCTTCAAGATCACCAAGTCCAACCTATCACCCAACACCATCTAATCAACTAAACCATGGCACTAAGTGCTTCATCCAGTCTTATTTTAAACACCTCCAGCAATGGTGACTCCACCACCTCCCTGGGCCAATGGCCAATCACTCTTTCTGTGAACGATTTCATAGAATCATCGAATCAGTCAGGGTTGGATGGGACCACAAGGATCATCTAGTTCCAACCCCCTGCCATGGGCAGGGACACCCTACACTAGATCACGCTGGCCAGAGCCTCGTCCAGCCTGGTCTTAAACACCTCCAGGGACAGGGCCTCAACCACCTCCCTGGATAACCCATTCCAGGGCTTCACCACTCTCATGGTGAAGAACTTCCTCCTCACATCTAGCCTGAATCTCCCTATTTCCAGCTTCATTCCATTCCCCCTAGTCCTATCACTACCTGAGATCCTGAGAAGTCCTCATGTCCAGCCTAAACCTCCCCTGGCACAGCTTGAGACTGTGTCCTCTTGCTCTGTCACAGGTTGCTTGGGAGAAGAGACCCCACCTGGCTACAACCTCCTTGCAGGTAGTAGTAGATGGCAATAAGGTCTCCCCTGAGCCTCCTCTTCTCCAGGCTAAACAGCCCAAACTCCCTCAGCTGCTCCTCACAGGGCTGTGCTCCAGACTCCTCACCAGCTTTGTTGCCTTAGCACAAGCCCTGCAGAAGAACTGTGAAAGGAAAGACCCAAAACCTGAAGTAGAAAAGGCTCCCAGTTTGGAGAGGCAAAAAACAGATGCCAGTGTGGAACTGCCTTGGGGCAGCCAGACAAACCCTGGTTTGGATGGTAACTCTGTCACATTACTCACAACATCTACAAGAACCCAGGAAAACAACTCAGCATGGGCCAGAGTTTGGGGCAGAAACAGATGCTTGCAGAAACTCTGAGTGATGGGGAAAGGCAACTGCCAGGCAAGCAAAGCAGATCAGGGCACAGACAGAGAGGAGAAGACATTGCCTGAGACCACTGCCCTCAGAGCAAAAGTACCCCTAGGTCAAGCCAATGCAATTTCTAGCTGGATGTGCTGGATTTCAGTGCAGATGGGTGTGCCACCCAGATGCCTTTTTCTTTTTTTAGTGTTTTTGCTCAGCTACTGGAGTGTTTCCTGTACTAACCTGCAAAGACAAGCCCCTGTTCTTGGGTTTGGAAGGAAGACACTTTTCCATGCCTCCCAGGGAGAGTCCCTGACAGGACATGCTGGAGAGAAGGCAGGGCTTTCTGGTGGGCTTGGGAGCAGCTGGGAGGATCATCTTTCTGTCCTCATACACTTTTCTTCCTTTAGGGGTGCCTGGTTGCTGCAGGAGCAGGAGAAGAGGCTGCAGCCGTGGCTCCTGTGGAAGGCTGGGCGGTAGAGCTGTGCCTGCACCAGGTCTGAGCCACCCATTTGGCTGGGACTGTGGTTTTCTGGGGAATCACCCAGACCAAAGCAAACATGGTGCACATCTAACAGGTCTTACTACAGCGTTTCTCACTTCCCTAACCCAGGCAGGCAGCGTCCTCTGCCACTCTTGGGTCAGAGCCAGGACTGAGCTGCCTGGCTGCTGCAGGGGTGCTCCTGTGGCTCGCTACACCAAGATGCCTCCAGGCAGGTGTAGGGAAAATCCCCCACACAAGGTGCCTTATGCCATGTTCTGGTTAATACTCATTTCCCTAGGGTTCTTTCCACCAGCTTTCACAGTGATTCAAGTGAAAAACCACCAGGGCCTGATTTCCATCGAGCGTAGAGACTCAGAGGGCCACATGCTGGTCAGAAGGTCATGATGATCAGTACTCTCTATCCTAGTCTCAGTTAAACCCCCTGTAAGCGTTTTGCTGTTCTGAAGTGCTTCAGAAACAGAACTTTCTGTCCGTAAACCCTCCTAATCCAAGTGTCACTGGGGATCTCCCAGACTCCTGCTCAGCATTTACCCAGAGGAGGAAATGCTTGAGAATGTTTCCAGGGAGTGTGCAGAACTGGGGCAGGAAACACACACCTCTAAAAGTCCTATTGGTTAGTTAGGTTAAAAGGATGGAAAGCAAACCCACATAAACTACAGGATGGATCCACTGCAGGCCTGTGAGAAAAAATAATTAAAAATGGAGCATTTCTCCTGGCTTTATAGCCAGCTTTGCCTTGCAGCTCAACACAGCAAGAGATCTACGTGGTAACAGAACATCTGCCTGGGCACATTTTCCCTTGCTTCCTTTATTCCGCTTTTATTGTTTGGTTGTTTGTCTTTTTATGTTTGTTGGATTGTTTGTTTGTTTTTTCTTCCGCTTGGTCACACATGGCAGCAGCTGCTTTAGGAAGAAAGCATTGCTCTGCCCTCAGCATCCACCGGTTCAGCTTACTCAGCTTCTCCTCAGGGGGATTTCTAGAGGAAGGTAATCAGCACTGTGGCTAAACCAGCTTCCCTTCAGCAGGCAGTAAATAATCCCTGACCTCCAGAAGTGCAGCAAAAGCACTTCACTGGGGTGAACTATTTCACACAGTCCTTGGCAATGTCTGGTCCCTATCCTGCTGATAGCAGGGAGAGAAAAATGAAGGCTTGCAGTCCAATAGAGCTCTCCAGACCCTGCAGATGACTACTCAGGCTTGAGAGATTTTCCTCTCTGTGAAAATACATTTCTGCTGAAGACAAAAACTCTGCTGGTGTTGGCTGTACGGCACCTCTTCCGTTTGCATGTCAACTCTGTCTTCTATTACGCCTTATCTGCTTAAAATCAGCAACATTTTGGCCAAAAAGGCTAGAAAGCTTCTGGGGTTTAAAAGTTGCCTGTGCCTGGAGGTACTGTCTGTTGAGGATAAAAGGATTCTGTCCTCCTCCTCCTCCTCCCAGAAGAGTCTCCCGGGAAAGGGGAGTCTGAAGAGGCTGTCATGAATGGAGCAGCACCGAGTGCTCCCTCCTTTTCGTGCTCGGAGGACACTGTGTGGTTGTGTAATGACAAAGCCACTGTGTTTTAGGAAGAAGAAAAGAGGAAGGAAACTCTGCAAGAAAGGGGGTTCCCAGACTGCAACACTGCCTTTGTACACAATACTTTTGAATGGAGGAGAAGTCTGGGAACTGGGAAACCAGGAGGGGTTTTGCCACCTTTACTTCTCCTTGCTCCAGCCTGTAACTCAGATCTTAGTTGAAGCGGTGGCAGTTTTTCCAGCTCAGGCAGCCGGCAGCAATCACCTGGCAGGCCCACGCGAAACAGACAGGACCCTGTAAGCTGTGAGAAGCACACAAAGCTCACGAATGACCTCCTGACTCATTTGTGGAGCTGCTGACACTACAAAATGCTGCTGGCAGGGCTAGGACTGATGTGTGACCCTGAAACAGGTGAGGCTGACCCATGAGCGCCATCCACCAAAGGCCTGCCAGCCTGCAGCTGCTCCCCAGCAGCAAGCATCACACCCACCAGTTCTTCCCAGTATCTCCCATCCTGCCATGCTGCAAGGCAGCTGGGATCACTGAGTGTCCTCCTGTCCTGAGTGGGAGCACATCATGCTCTATGGTTCAGAGGGGAGTGCAAGGTGGCAAGCGTGCAGACATGCCTGGGCACAGAGAAACTGTGCCATCCCCACACAGCCTCAACACCACCCTGCTCACACCCTCTGACTCTAATCTGTCTTTTCAAATGGTCCCGGCAGGCTTTTTTACAAGGCTTGTTGAAGAAGCCGGCCCCTGAATTGAAGCACTTTGAGGCCATTATCTGCACTGCAGTATTTCAAGCACAATTAGGTTTGATGTGCAGACCCAAGGTGGGAGGATGCCACTACCCATCTGACCACAAGAGATAACAGCATAGACCAGCCGGCTCTAGCCTTAGCAGATTAAAACCCAGTACTTACTGTTTGTAAAAACCAAAACACAAACCAAACCAAACCCAAACTACACTACCCCAGCTGCAAAGGCCATGATATCTCTCTGCATGGAGCTGATACAATTTGGCTCAACTCCAGGCAATTCAGAGGCACTAGCAGAGAAGATCTTCAGAGAGGGAAAGGGCTCTGGAAGGTCGTGCACATTCAGTATAGGTTTTTACTTTATTCACAGGATCTGCGATCAAGTCTGGTCCTGGGTTAGTGGAGTGTTTGGCGGTATTGCTGCAGTGCAATTACCCAGCGTGGGAATTCCCTCCAGGGTGGAGCCCTGCGCTGTAGGTGGGTGTGGTACCAACAAAAACAAGCAAAGGTTCTCACTGCTTCTCTCAGGGTGGGCCTTGGAGCAGCTGGGTGTGTGTGTGGGGGAAATGACTTGAAAACATTCTGCTGTTTACAGTTTAATAGAAGAATAATTAATTGCTAAGTGTATGGAATTTGGAGGGGACAGGACTAGGACTAGCAGCAATTTGACAAATTCGAAACTATCCCTCTCCTGGTATTGTAGAACTTCTTGCAGAACTTGCCATTTTTGTCTCCAAAAGAAGAGCACTGATCCTTTCAGATCAAAAACTGTGCCTGTGACCTGGGCACAGATGGGTTTTAAAGACACCTGAAAACGAGAGCAGCTTATAGAAGTCGATTGGTTTGCATGAGACTGCTCCCCAAACATAGAATCACAGAATTGTTAGGGTTGGAAGGGACCTCAAGGATCAGCCAGTTCCAACCCCCCTGCCACAGGCAGGGACACCTCACACTAGATCAGGTTGCCCAGAGCCACATCCAGCCTGGCCTTAAAAACCTCCAGGGATGAGGCTTCTACCACCTCCCTGGGCAACCTGTTCCAGTGTCTCACCACCCTCATGGAGAAAAACTTCTTCCTAAAGTCTAATCTAAACCTCCCCTCCTCTAGCTTGGATCCATTCCCCCTAGTCCTATCATTACCTGACACTCTAAAAGTCCTTCCCCAGCTTTCTTGTAGGCCCCCTTAAGATACTGGAAGGCCATAACAAGGTCTCCTTGGAGCCTTCTCTTCTCCAGACTGAAACACGTTTAAAAAACGCTTGGAATAATTGTAACTTATGATTAAGAAGAGGAAAGAAAGGAGGGTGGTAATATTTCTCACTGCTCACAGTGGCAGAGGACTCCTCCAAAGCCACCAGAGGTGTAAGGCTCTGCTTGCACACGAGCCAGCTAACCAGCTTGTCCTGCAGGACTGCCTGCAGCAGGGTTACCTGGCAGCACCCAAAGCCTAGTGGAGGCTGGAGGCTGTCGTTGCTGCCGCTGCTGGGGAGACTGCAGCACACGAGGGTATTTTTAATCAAAACTTTAAAGAGCAGATCCAGCTGGAACAAGCCAGGCAGGTCCTGCCACAACTATATTTAATCGCGGCTCTGAACCCTCGCCCACAGCCTGTGGCACAGAGCACGGTGGTGCTTGGTGTGGCTTCCTCTCTAGCTCAGCTATCCTCACATGACCCTGCTTGCTGAGGACAATGCTGGTTTCTCTCCCAGCTCTAAAAAGCAACAGATGTGCAAAACCCGGTGCCTGGGTGCTGCCCACAGTTGTTGCAAATACTCAAGCTGTGTTAAACGTGGATCTTTCAGTGTAGGTTGTTTGCTTTTATTTATATATTTATTTATTTATTTATGTAAACCAAACCTTCTGAAGGCAAATCAGAGGTAGAACACTACAGGATAGCAGGCAGCAACATATTAGTCTGCACAACTCACCTGTTTTAGCAACTTAGGGCACTGCAGTGCTGGAGCATGTCCAGAGAGGAGCAATGAGACTCGTGGAGGCCCTGAAGCATCTGGCCTGTGAGGAGCATCTGAGGGAGCTGGGGCTGTCCAGTCTGGAGGAGGCAGAGTGCAGACCTCATCACTTTCTACAGCTGCCCAAAGGGAGGTTGGAGTGAGGAGGGAGCCAGCCTCTTCTCCTTGGTGTCAAGTAACAGGACTAGAGGAAATGGTTTCAAGCTGTGCCAGGGGAGGTTTAGGCTGGATATTAGGAAATACTTTTTGACAGAGGGGTTCTCGAGCATTGGAATGGTCTGCCCAGGGCAGTGGTGGAGTCACCATCCCTGGGGGTGTCCAAGCAGCATGTGGACCTGGAGATTAGGGATGTGGTTTAGTGTTGACCCTCCAGTGCTGGGTCCAGCGTTGGACTGGATGATCTTGAAGGTCTATTCCAACCAGAGGTATTCTGTTATTCATAGTACTTGTCAAGAGCAGTGCTCGACCCTTCATTGGCAGGAACGATTCCAGGCAGTAACTGAAGCCCTTTAGGTCTACCCTTTCCATGTATCCTGTGTTCTTTTGGTATACATACTAGGTGTTAAGGATCCGTGTATTCTGTCTTTTTCTGTGTGTTATTGAATACAGTGCTGTATTTCTCTCCAACTCAACAAGATTGTTTATTTTACTCTTTGTGGAGGAGTAAAATCACACCTCTCTGCTCTTTAAACTAAGACATTGGGTCAGCTTGTCATCACATGGATGCCACTGCTGGCACAAGGGGTAGTGTAGGACACACAGCAACCAAAGGCAGTCATTTCTGAGGCAGATCTGGTCAAGATGCTGTGGACCTGCAGCCCTGCCTGTTCACACCAGGAGCCAGATGTTTCAGCACAGAAGCTGAAACAAGCCCCTTTGCCTGCTCAGCTCTTGCAGCACAACTTGGCCTCGCCAGCCCCTTTGCAAGCTCTACACTCCCAGCAGAGCTGGATTGCAGCATGTATCTATCCACGCAGGCTGCTCTTGTTTCAAAGCACAAGTATTAGCATACTGTGACAGAATGTGTCGTGAATTGTTACCTGCTTTTGAAATAAGGGCTGGAACATTGTTTTGCAAATATGTGCTTCATCAACAGCAGCAGTTTCTCAGTCATCATCCTGCTGAATACATTGTGCCCAGCTCTGGGCCCCTCAGTTTAGGAAAGATGTTGACTCACTGGAAGGTGTCCAGAGAAGGGCAACAAAGCTGGGGAGGGATTTGGAGCACAAGCCCTGTGAGGAGAGGCTGAGGGAGCTGGGGTTGCTTAGCCTGGAGAAGAGGAGGCTCAGGGGAGACCTTATTTGCTTTCTACAGCTACCTGAAGGGAGGTTGTAGCCAGGTGGGGGTTGGTCTCTTCTCCCAGGCAACCAGCACCAGAACAAGAGGACACAGTCTCAAGCTGTGCCAGAGGAGGTTTAGCCTGGATGTTAGGAAGAAGTTCTTCATAGAAAGGGTGATTGGCCATTGGAATGGGCTGCCCAGGGAGGTGGTGGAGTCACCATCACTGGAAGTGTTTAGGAAGAGACTGGATGAGGCACTTGGTGCCATGGTTTAGTTGCTTAGATGGTGTTGGGTGATAGGTTGCACTTGATGATCTCAAAGGTCTTTTCCAACGTGGTTAATTCTATTCTAGTCTAGTCTAGTCTAGTCTAGTCTAGTCTAGTCTATTGCACATGCTTTCATTTGTCCATAGGTCTAGCCTCAGAGAACAGGAAAAGAAAATCCATTTTATCTTTTTCCCTCTAACTAAATCCCCTCTTAAAACTGCAGGGGAAAGACCTTAACTACTTCCTTCCTGTAATACAAACCACTTGTAATGCTACTTATCACTAACTCTTTTGGTTATTTAGCTTTTCTGGACAACCTTATGCCCTCACCTGGATGTCAGGACATTCACCACATTCTGGGTTAGACTTTTTTCCCCTCTCTGCACCCTTGCAGCCCATCTCTGTAACTCTTTCTTGCTTTGAATTTGTGGACCATAACTGCACTCCAGGCAGATGTTCCCTGCTGAACTACCTACACAAGAGCTCAGGTCTGTCTCCTGTGTCAGGGTGAGAAAGATGTCGGTGTCAGTGCAAAGTACTCAAAGTAGAAAAAAAAACAGTTAAAAACTTTCTGGTAAGTATTGTTGTCAGCCAAAGGATATAACTATTTTTACACTTATAAAGCTAAATTTTGCACTAGTTTATAATGCTTACTTGGGTTTTGTTTTACTAGGTAAGAAAGGTTAGTAATGGAAGCTTCTCCTGGACACAAACCCAGGGAATATCGTCACTTAATCTTAAAACAAATACTCAACAAACACTTTATGTGTGCAGACACCCACAAGGCAGAGCAACCAGGAGCTACAGGCTGAGAAATCCACTGGTGACTGAAGGTTCAGGCAACTTGCCACTAGTGTGGGGTGTCCCTGCCCATGGCAGGGGGTTGGAACTAGATGATCCTTGTGGTCCCTTCCAACCCTGACTGATACTATGATACTAGTTGATGGTAAATCAGGCAGCCTCCCTGGTCATCACTGAAAATCTTCCCTTCTCTCCCATCCCTTCTGCTAACAGCCTCATCAGCAACCCTTCAGCCTTCTCACAGGCACATTCTGTTACCTTCAGGGGTGGTGAGTAACTAGGCTAACCTGGCAGCCTATTTTCAAGGTTCACCACATCCTTAAGTGAGAAACATTTTTTCTTTCTGTCAATGAGGCATTTCCAAATACTGTTAACTGAAACTAGGCCAACATTCAATGAAAATGCATTTCTTCACAGCACAGCTGCACAGCTACAAGTGGTTTAAAGGACATGGATGGAAAAGGGAACAAAAGAAATACTCACCATCTGTCTTGTGCTAAAACCCAATCCAAGGTAGCTGTCCACTTTGGCAGCCAACTTGCTGCAGCTTTTCTTGACATCTTGTTGGTGTCTCTACCTTCCTAAATGTCCTAAGGTGAACTGCCCACAGGGACACACTGCCTGGCTCACCATGCCAGCCTCTACTTAGAAAGGAGGCTTTGCTGGATTTAGAGAACCAATATCCTCCCTCTTCCTGAGGAGAATATTTGCTTACAAGTGAGGATTTTGATTGCTGCTCAGACCAGATGCACCACTAGTTTAACCAAACCCCGCCATGGATCCTGTCCTGCACTGCCCCCTGTGCTGGTACTACTGCAGAACCAGGATCGAGGTTAAATCAGTGTCCGGATTTAATGCTACTTCTCTGCATGGATTTTTAATTTATGGGTTTTGGTTTTTTTCCCAAACCATAGACTTGTTTCAAAATCAGGTTCCTCAGGTAGCCCTGGGAATTGTTGGGCTACACAATGGGTACAGGAGCAAAGGAACTGGGGAGGAACTGCTGTAACAGAACATAGAATTAACCGGGTTAGAAAAGACCTTCAAGATCATCAAGTGCAACCTATCACCCAACACCATCTAAGCAACTAAACCATGGCACCAAATGCCTCATCCAGTCTCTTCTTAAACACTTCCAGTGATGGAGACTCCACCACCGCCCTGGGCAGCCCATTCCAATGGCCAATCACTCTTTCTGTGAACAGTTTCTTCCTAACATCCAGGCTAAACCTCCCCTGGCACAGCTTGAGACTGTGTCCTCTTGTTCTGGTGCTGGTTGCCTGGGAGAAGAGACCAATCCCCACCTGGCTACAACCTCCCTTCAGGTAGTTGTAGATGGCAATAAGGTCTCCCCTGAGCCTCCTCTTCTCCAGCTAAAAACACTGTCCCCAAAGAAACCTTCTTCAGACTAGAAGGGGGTGGTCTTGATGCTGCTCAAATGAAGGCTTATGTCACCTGCTGACAAATACCACTTTGGTGGACCAGGGTATCATTATGCAGGTTAAAGTCAAAGAGCAGTCAAGGGGATAATGAGCTATGGATACTTCTCTTCCCTGAGTGATACAGGCTGTGGTTTTTACAGCATCTTAAAGCAAAAGCAGCACCATCCCATTTCCATCTTCTCTACACCACTACTACAGCCCATTCATCCTACAGGGAGCCAAACCAGGTTGCCAATGCAACAGAGAGCCGAACCAAACAAAACAATGCTTGCAGCAGTTTAGTAAACACAACAGCTCATTACAAATGTAAATGAGCAGCAGTGATAGCTGAAGGAAGAGGGTGGACATAGCTGGGATCAAAACAGAGTATGCAAGAGCACCTGCAAACATCACTGCAACATCAGATGTCACTGGAAGGCATTCCTGTTCCTGATCCTGCAATCCCATGCACAGTCATGCCATGTTTCTCCATCCACAACTACTAACTTTGACTTCCCAACTACAGAAAGGGCTGCTTTTTAGTCTAAGGAATTCCAGAAAGGATTAAATACCTTATGTTCACAACCCTCTCTGCCAGCTGGGGTCATAAGAAACAATTTTCTGGGAGTGAGAAGAGTTTGCTGACAAATACATTTAAAGCTTGGGTTGTATGCCCTAACCTGCATTGCATTCTATGCCACTCAAACCTCAGCTAGGAAACATCCTAGAGGCCCACTGTAAGTCTCAGGTAAGCCACAATGAGGTGCACATGTAGCACTGGGAAGCTCAGCTGCATCAGACAGGTTCTAAAAAGGCCCATGAGAAAAAGACTAGCCCAAAAACTGGAGCACGCAGTTCCTCACAGGTGCCTCAAGTTCTGCCAAATGCAGTTGGCTGGGTTTTGGCTTGTATGCTGGGTATCTTTAGTCACCAGGTTTACTTTTCTTTTTGTTAAAAAACTACATTACAGTTCCTGTATTTCACACTGCAGCACAGATTCTTCACAGAGGGTGTTGACTTTGGTAAGACTGCAGGCTGCCCAGAGAGGTTGTGGAGTCTCTTTCTCTGGAGACTTTCCAAACCCACCTGGATGCATTCTTGTGTGACCTGTCCTGGGTGATCCTGCTCTGGCAGGGGAGTTGGATGACCTCTGGAGGTCCCTTCCAGCCCCTAGCAACCTGTGATTCAGCTATGGGTGAACAAACACCATGACTACATTTATCCTGATGGATAATTAGACTTTGTTGTAAATTTTGGTAATGAGCATCCTGGATTATTTGTGAGATGTAGCTTTTAGAATAGAATAGAATAAACCAGGTTAGAAGAGACCTTGAAGATCATCGCGTCCAACCCATCAACCAATCCAACCCACCTAATCAACTAAACCATGGCACCAAGCACCCCATCAAGTCTCCTCCTGAATACCTCCAATGATGGTGACTCCACCACCTCCCCAGGCAGCCCATTCCAATGGGCAATCACTCTCTCTGTATAGAACTTCCTCCTAACATCCAGGCTAAATCTCCCCTGGTGCAGCCTGAGACTCTGTACTCTTGTTCTGGTGCTGGCTGCCTGGGAGAAGAGACCAACCTCTGCCTGGCTACAACCTCCCTTCAGGTAGTTGTAGAGAGCAATAAGGTCACCCCTGAGTCTCCTCTTCTCCAGGCTAAGCAACCCCAGCTCCCTCAGCCTCTCCTCATAGGGCTTGTGTTCCAAACCCCTCACCAACTTTGTTGCCCTTCTCTGGACATGCTCCAGCAAGTCAACATCCTTCCTAAACTGAGGGGCTCAGAACTGGACACAGTACTCAAGGTGTGGCCTAACCAGTGCAGTGGACAGGGGCAGAATGACCTCCCTGCTCCTGCTGGCCACACTCTTCCTGATGCAGGCCAGGATGTCATTGGCCTTCTTGGCTGCCTGGGCACACTGCAGGCTCATGTTCAGCCTCCCATCAACCAGTACCCCCAGGTCCCTCTCTGCCTGGCCGCTCTCCAGCCACTCTGACCCCAGCCTGTAGCACTGCCTGGGGTTGTTGTGGCCAATGTGCAGAACCCGGCACTTGGATGTGTTCAATCTCCTGCCAGAGTCCAAGACTCTGCCCATCTGTCCAGCCTGTCGAGGTCCCTCTGCAAAGCCTCTCTGCCCTCCAGCAGATCAACTCCTGCCCCCAGCTTGGTGTTGTCCGCAAATTTACTGATGATGGACTCATCAATAAAGATGTTGAAGAGCATGGGGCCCTGATCCTTGGGGCACACCACTAGTGACTGGCCACCAGCTGGATGTGGCACCATTCACCACCACTCTCTGGGCTCGGCCCTCCAGCCAGTTCCTAACCCAACGCAGTGTCCCATGGCTCACATTACATTACAGAATCACAGAATTTCAGGGGCTGGAAGAGACCTTAATAGATCATCCAGTCTAACCCTGCTGCCAGAGCAGGATCACCTACACCAGATTACACAGATTATCAGATTACAGCAGATTATTTTCAATCTCTCACTATCTGTCTACAAAAAATGGGCTTTGTTTTGAAACAAAACCACTAAAGAAAATTTAATTACACTAAGAAAAGCTTGGTAAATACTGCTAATAGCTGAGGGGGTTTGACAGTCATTTAAGGAATGCAAGTTTATCTGTGCATAGTACAAAGGACAGGAGAAAGTGCTGTGGTTTTGTTGTGGTGGTGGTGTGTTGTGGTTTTTTTTACACTGTGAGAATCATGATAAACAAAATCCAGACACTATTTTAAAGAGCTCTGCACAAGCACGTGACGATCCTTCCTGTAGTTTGGGCACGAGAGGCTGAAGTTCACTGTTCCAACAGATCCTGAACGACAGGATGTCTTGCATTGTTTCCAAATAGTTTGGGTTTCAGCAAAACAAGAGAACAGAACAAACTGTGACCGGCAAGAACTGGCTAGAACAAGCTACGACCATTTCAGAATTTCCCACGTGGAAAAAAAAAACACCAAAACAAAACCAAACCAAACCCCCCAAAAAGAGCCCCACTGATTATAAAACAAAAAGTAATGTCCCTACTGCTATTACCCTGGTAGTGTAGGGTTTTCTCCTAGAAAAAAACCCCACATGAATACTGTCATAGATCCTCCTCACAAAACTTGACCCCTTGAGCCAAGAAGGCTGCTGTTTTGCAAAACTCAAAATAGCAGGCTTGGCTTCTGTGTAAGGGAAAAGAAAAAAAGAGAAGAGGAATGTTTGGGTTTGTTGTTTTTTTTTTTCCCAAGATGCCAGCAAGCTAGAGATCTAGTTCTTTTTTTTTTTCCTCATCTTAACTTCCAACGATGCTGGAAAAGAACTGGAAATGTAACACAGAGGCAGTCAGAAGGCTGCGCGGAACCAGTCTGAGTTTTGTACAGAGAACACTGATCTGGGTGTAGTGTGGAAGTAAGACCTGATCCTGCTCCTGCTGAACTACTTGTGCATTCACACTGCAACTGCCTATGAGGAGAGGCTGAGGGAGCTGGAATTGTTTAGCCTGGAGAAGAGGAGGCTCGGGGAGACCTTATTGCTCTCTGCAACTACCTGAAGGGTGGTTGTAGCCCGGAGGGGGTTGGTCTCTTCTCCCAGGCAACCAGCACCAGAACAAGAGGACATAGTCTCAAGCTGTGCCAGGGGAAGTTTAGACTCCAGGTGAGGAGAAAGTTCTTAACTGAGAGAGTTGTTTGCCATTGGAATGGGCTGCCCAGGGAGGTGGTGGAGTCACCATCCCTGGAGGTGTTCAAGAGGGGATTGGATGTGACACTTGGTGCCATGGTTTAGTCATGAGGTCTGTGGTGACAGGTTGGACTTGATGATCTTTGAGGTTTCTTCCAACCTTGGTGATTCTAGGATTCCAGTTTTCAGCACTGGCACAACAAAACACAAAGAGATGGAGGGAGCCCAAGGCCGGTATCACTTTTGATAAGCTGTACCCAAACCAGACGTGCTAGGATCGGATCATGCATGCTCCACTTTCTCTGCCAGTGCCAGGCGTGGAGCAGGTGATACCAGGTACAGTGCAACACCAGCCATGGCTGATACAGCTTGGCTGCAGGTGCTCACTGCTCCAGGATGTAAGGAATGTGATAAGGTGGATGTTCAATACATGGGGAATTCCCATTAGGTTAGGCATCCCCATCTGTGTAGCTGCCTTATCTTACACAAACAAAGACAAAGCTTTCATTAGTAGAATCACAGAACAGTGTGGGTTGAAAGGGACCTCCAAAAGTTATCTTGTCCAACCCCTTCTGCAGTAAGCAGAGGCATTCAGATCATAGAATTGTCAGGGTGGGAAGGGACCCAAGCTCACTGCCAGCCATCACTCACCCTGGCAGAGGTTGTGCCTATTAGAATCATAGAATAGTTAGGGCTGGAAGGGAGCTCAAGGACCAGCTAGTTCCAGCTCCACCCCATACAATTCCAATTTCTGATGATTGTAAGGCCTTCCCAAAGGTCTCAAAAAAAAATAATCAAAGAGAAGTTTAGAGTTATTAAACTGAATACAGAAACAGCAGAGTAGAGGAATGAAGGCAAGGAGCCAATTTGTATTAGCCTGGCATTCTTCCAAGGAGCCTCATGTCTACCCAACAGTTAAAAACGCTTGGCAATCTTGCCTTTATCCTTAGTGTCTCCTCTCTCACAACTCTGTGATGAACCCTTTTTGCTACTGAGGCTGACACCTCTTCAAGTGCAAACAAAAAAGTGGTTTTCTTCACCTTGACTCAAGTTTTTGCAGCCTTCTTTTTTTTCTCCCAGCCCAGAACCTGTACAGGAGCAAGGGGAATTACTTCCCAAAGACATTCTTGTTGATGGACTTTGTCTGTTAGACCCATGCAGCCCCTGACATTGTTTCTGTCACAGCCCAAAGTCTCAAAACCAGGCAGCCAAAATTCCAAAGCATACAGAATCTGTTCCCCTAAATAAATGTTTGCTACAGAGCTGTTTAATTATAGCAGATGACTCTGAAATTTGCTACATGCACCCCAAATAAATCAGTCAAAAGGAATGCACTGGGAATTGCAGCACAAGTTTGTTCCTGCAACTTTTGTCCTATACCCTTATACAAACCCACACAACTGCTACAATTTTCTTAATTTCCCCACAGTTAAACTAGCTGTAAGGCCTTCCAGATCAAGGCAAGAAGAGAACACATGTAACTTCAGGAATTCAAGACACACTCATCCCATAACCCAATATGAAACTTTACACTGGGAGCTAAAGGGTCCAGATGAAAAATACAGCACAGAGTATGTCTCTTAAAACACGACTAAAAGGCAAGCAGTCACCACAGAAACATTCAGAGTCATCAAGTCTTTTGATGAGAATTTCATAGAACTAAAAAAGTTCAAAAACCCCCAGACATTAAAAGGAGACACCAAGTATTTCAAAAACCTCTGTTTTATTTGTACAGAGTAAAATACATCATCCAGTGAACACCGTTTTCCACCCACAATCTAAAGCCATTATTAAGTGTTTTCTTTACACCAAACACCCTGGCCAGAAGCACAGACAATGGAAATGGGAATGCTAATTAATTAGTCTCTCTCTGCCAGAGCTACAAGGTGCACATCAATCTCTGCTTCTGTAAGGATCCTGAAAGAACAACAACAAAAAAATGATCTTAAATAGCTTAAATGATTTTTCCTCTTAAGCTCAGTATTACAGCCTAATATCTACACAAATAAGTTTTGCACAATGCATCTTTCAGCCCTTCAAAGTCCCACTGCCAGGGTGACATTCCAATTCTTTTAGAAAAATAAAGGAAGAATCAGAGGCTTGGGAGAACAAAGAGGTAATAAATGATAGAAAAAGAACAGGCAATTCCTCATGAGTAATGTATTTGTGAGCTGGGACCTGGTGAGAAGAATGAGTATGGTAATTAGCGTGATCACTTCAAGGGGGACAGAGGTTTTCATTTCCTTTTCCCTCTGCTTGTTATCCATCCTTTCAGAAAAGGACATGGGACAGGCAAATGAAGATTGGCAGAAAGCTAGCACTTGACCCTTGAGCAGCAGTAGGAAAGGGTTATAATGCAGCTTCTCCATGCTTTCTCAAAAATGCTAGGCTGTTCTGTCACCTTACACCCACACCATCAAATGCAAGACCACTCATCCTCACCATGCCAACTTTAAAGACATTAGGAAACGCTCGGAAGACTGCATCTGTAGGACCCAACGGTTTGAAGCTTCTCTTCCATCTCCACCTACCCAGCAGCTACACTAAAGCATCAGAGGACTTTTCTTCCCCATTCAGCTGGACTAATGCGGAAATAACAGAACTCCTCTGCAGCAAGCCAGACCCACCCGAAGTTTAGGCAAGACCTACCTAGAAAGTCCTTTTGTATTATCAAAACCCCCAAACCTCCTCTCCCACATTTCCTGAATGCTTCTGCAGCTATACATTGTGCTGCAAGGAGGCTGTCAAGTACACTGTATCTGATGGGAGGTAGAGTGCTCAGCAGGAATATTTCCAGGTGTTGTCTCAGTGGACTGATCAAGTAACACTGCAGCACATAGTGCAATTCAAGCAATTCACAGTGCAGATTCAGGCAGTAACAGAGAGGGAGGAAACTGCAGCTGTCCTGCCTTCATGCTAGTGGGAAATGCAGCGTACTCAGAAAGTCAAAGTTTGGCCAGTTCCAAATCACTGCAGTGACTTCTATATCCAGACTCTTATAATGTCAGCAAATTTAAATAAGCTAGGCCAAATCACACAAAGTCTTGATCTATTAATTGTACACTAGAGATGCCAAAACCTGCTTCAGTTGCAAGATGAACAAGAGTAATTTCAAGACTGCATTCTGAAAATGAGTTTAAAAATTAAGGTAGCTGCAAAATTTTCCTTCATATAAACCAGACTTTACTGTGCTAGTTGTCATGACTATGATTTGGAATTGGATTCCACATACTAGCACAAACAAAAATTTTTCCTCTTTTAAGCATGAAAAAATCATCTAGACCAGGTGTATCTACACTTTAATCACCACATAAAGCAATACACTTCCAATAAACAGATGACACTTTTCCCTGCTGCAGCCCTTAAACCATGACAAACATTTTAAACCTATATTGTTTTGTTGGGTTTTTTTTTTTTAAACCAATGTCTTTTACATAGTTTTAAGAGTTACAAATAAAGCACACCAAAACTTGAACTTCTGACATTCTCTCAATTTACCATGACACAAGAAGTTAAAACTAATTACATATAACCAGAGAAATGCAGCAAGTTTTACCAACGCTGATCACTTACCTGAATTTAGGATTTTCCACTGTAACTACACCAACTTCTATTTCTGAAGGTTTGAAGTCAATGGATAGAACAGTGGACAGGCATGTTATTGCTGTCTAAAAGATGACAAAAAAAAAATCCCTATCATTAAACAGAAAGCACTAAAGTTTTTCTGCATTAATGACCACACCTCCTTCTTGTCTTATTTCCTTTCACTTCCAAACCTCAGCTGAAAAGTTTCAAATAGTTTCCCATTGTTAGATAGTCCCTTTCTGGGTCTCTTGATAGAAAAAGCCCAATCTACAAAAACCAAAGGGAGATGAGATAGGATGGGATGGGATAGGGGATGGGATGGGATGGGATGGGATGGGATGGGATAGGATAGGATGGGATGGGATGGGATGGGATGGGATAGGATAGGATGGGATAGGATAGGATGGGATAGGATAGGATGGGATAGGATAGGATGGGACAGGACAGGACAGGACAGGACAGGATAGACCAGGACAGGACAGGTTGGAAGAGACCTTCAAGATCATTGCGTCCAACCTATTATGCAACCCACCTAATCAACTAAACCATGCAGCCAAGCACCCTATCAAGTCTCCTCCTAAACACCTCCGATGATGGTGACTCCACCACCTCCCTGGGCAGCCCATTCCAATGGGCAATCACTCTCTCTATGAAGAATTTCTTCCTAACACCCAGCCTAAACCTTTCTTGGCACAGCTTGAGACTGTGTCCTCTTGTTCTGGTGCTGGTTGCCTGGGAGAAGAGACCAACCTCATTTTCATATTAGAAAGCAACAAAAAACACCACACGAGAAACCCAAAATCTCCAGTCATACAAGGATGAAAACCCCAGGTCTCAAGGACAGAACATGTTTCATTACTGACAACCAAGATAGACATCAATGCCTCTTTAGCTTCCGGTAATTAAAATTACATTTGCTGGTTTTAAAAGCTGCATTTAGATTCCACCTTCCCACCCCCCATCTGCGTTAGAATGTGTTCTTTGCAACCTCCCTCATGCTTAATCCTGCAGCAGGGTTACAATAATGCTGAAGGGGTGTTCCTAAAATGGTGGTTGAGCACAAAAGGAAGGTCTATAAACCAGCTATGTAGATAGGTGCTTATCAATCAGTTATTCTGACATGCTGGCACTTAATTCTGGTAAGGAATGTCTTAGGAAGTGCAGAACATCAGACAAGACTTTTCTAAGGCTTCTTTTCAGTATGCTGATAATACATTGATTCTGCAACAACGCTGTAAGACTACAGAGATGCCTTAGCAGAAGACTGCCAAGTTGTAAAAAAAAAAAAAAAAAAGAAACCCAAAAAACCTCAAAGAAACCAAACCACCAAACAAAATTCTCATCCTTGAAGCACTACCTGTAACAGCTTCAGAAACAAGGCCTTGGATGTGTGTGTGCAAAGAACATTATGAAAGCACGGTTCTTGTTTCTCCCTGCTGCTGCTGTCAGGGTAACAGCATCTGATCTACGTTCACAATCTCATCATTTTTACAAAGGTAACACAAAGGTATAGAAGCACATCCAGGATTTGACTGGCAGATAAATTAGCAGTTAACTATTTGCACCATACCCTGGAATTTTTATGAATTAAAAAACAAGAACATGAAAAGACTTTCATCCATCTCCAAATGGCAGGGAGGTTGGAATAGATGATCTCTGAGGTCCCTTCCAACCTAGGCCATTCTATGATTTATGAAATGTTCAACTAAGGAACATAAACAGTATCATCAAGCAAATGATAGGAAAATACATTCAATGTGAAAAACATTTAGCCAGGATAAAGGAGGACCTCTAAGGTAATTTCAAATGCATTCAGTTGCTGTATACTCTGCACTGGTGAGACCACATCTGGAATACTGTGTCAGGTTCTGGGCCCCTCAGTTCAAGAAAGACAGTGAGCTACTTGGAAGAGCCCAGCACAGAGCCACGAGGATGGTGAAGGGAGTGGGACATCTCCCATATGAGGAGAGACTGAAGGAGCTGGGGCTCTACAGCTTAGAGAAGAGGAGGCTGAGAGGTGACCTCATCAATGTTTATAAATATGTAAAGGGTGAGACTCGAGAGGATGGAGCCAGGCTCTGCTCGGTGGTGCCCAATGACAGGACAAGGGGCAATGGGTGGAAGTTGAGGCATAGGAAGTTTCATGTAAATATGAGGAAAACTTTTTTCACTGTGAGGGTGACAGAGCACTGGAACAGGCTGCCCAGGGAGGTTGTGGAGTCTCCCTCTCTGGAGATATTAAAAATTTGCCTGGATGTGTTCCTGTGTAATCTGGTGTAAGTGATCCTGCTCTGGCAGGGGTTGGACTGGATGAGCTTTCGAAGTCCCTCTGAGGATCTTTCTTTAAAGAAATCACATACTAAGGAAATCAGCACTTATTGTGATATAGATAGATAATGTATGAATTTATGCTGAAGAACTTTGTTTAAATGGTACTCGCATAGTAATGTTGACTTGAGAAGTAATTTATTTGAAAGTCTGAAACTGCACATCACTTACAGGGATCTTAATAAGCTGTTTAACCTCAAAGGCAGAGAGTTGCTTAGGTTACTACTCCTCAGTTCAAGTGCTGATCTTATGATGCAGTTCTCACAATAGGCATAACAATTGGTGTTGTATCTGCTGACAGACAAGCATTGCCTCATCCTGTTTGAAATGCTTTCTAACAAAGTGCCATTAAAAGGAAACTGTACTGGTATCACCAGAATCAAGCACTGTGGTAACCAACAACCAGCTACAGTGGGAGTGCTGCAATCATAGCTTCTGCTCCAGCTAGTGAAAAGCAGAAGCAAATTAGATGACGATTTAAACATTTACAAAATACCTTCACTAGATTTTATGCTTGGAATAGTTGCTCTGCAGCAATACAGAACTGTAAGAAACCAGGAAATACCTAACTGCATTCCTCTATATTGCAAGCCCCATACAGCACATTTATTAAAAACACTTCAACAAATCTTTATTTCTTTCTGCTGGCCTACCTCTACTGTCTGTTCATATGTCCAGTCAAATTTCTTCTTTACTTTCTTTTCAAGAAAGCTGGTTGACTCTGTCTGTTTAACCCCCGCAGCTGTGGCCTTGAATCCACAATAGTAACCTGCTGGATCGCACTTGTACACCTGCGGGCCGTGTTCTTCATCAATACCTATCAAAATCATACCTTGAAGAGAAAAATGTGTTCATTTGGTTTTTTTCTCCAATTCCATTCAACTGAAGAATAGATTAGATACTCCTCTCCTGCGAAAAACATGCATGCACATTTTTGGGAAGCAGTGCCCATACCTAGAGCTGTGTTTTCCACTTTCAGTTGCCATTATTTACCAGCATTTCATTACCAGGTGTGCAACTCAGTTTAGTGCAAACTAGATTTCTGTCATTCCCAAAGAAGGGTGCCCATTAAACAGAGAAACATTTTTGCCATGCACTGTGTGCAGAGCCACAAAGTCAGGGAATACAAAAGTTGAACGCAGATACAAAGTTAACCCAGCTACAGTTCACGTCCTGAGTATTATATGACACATCAAAAGTGTCAAAAATAGTTCTAGTAACATGTGCCTTCTATCAGAAAGCAACCTTACTTAGAATGTTGAAAGGCCTGTAGTGACAGGACAAGGGGCAATGGCTTCAAACTAGCCAAGAGTACATTTGGATTGGATGTTAGGAGCAAATTCTTTATCATGAGGGTGGTGGCACACTGAAACAGGTTGCCCAGGGAGATGGTTGGGGCCCCATCCCTGGAGATACTCAAGGTGAGGCTCGACAGGGCTATGGGCAACCTGATCAAGTTGAGGATGCCCCTGCCCACTGCAGAGAGGGTTGGACTAGATGACCTCTGGAGGTCCCTTCCAACCCAGATCATTCTATAGTTCTATGAAATATTAAAAAAAAAATCAAAGGTCAACTTTAGATTTCCTGACTGCAATCCTGAAAAACACTGCTTTACATCCTTTTGTTCTCTTTTCTTTAAAGAAAAACCCAAAACCACCCAACAACAACAAAACCAAACCCAACTGAAATGAAATGTGGGAACACCAGAACATGAAACTGACTCTTTGAAGCCCACCTGACTAAGTGCTTTCAAGTTGGACATGCTTCAAGTAACACAAGCTGGGCACATCACTGAAATGCATCTGTGTTTACCCACACTTCTACATTTACAGTCATACAGTCTCAATACACATATTAAAGATAACTCAAAAGCAGTAACTGTAAAAAAAAACCCCAAACACAAACAGAACAAGGGCAAGGTTGGAAATTCTTTTCACTTTAAGCTTGCACAATTTTTAACTGGCAGTTATAGCTGATAAGCTTCTGAGCAGCTGTTACTAAAAAGGACCACAAATAGAAAAACTTTACTTTCCAGTACTATCAGGAGATGGGAAATGTCAAGGGAAGAAAGAAATAATCATTCCTCAACATTTTAAACATAGGAAAATTTCTTCATCATGGAAACTGTGGTGCAACCCTGAATGTTACTTCTTTAGTGACAAGTTGCCACTGCCTATTATGATTATGAGAAGTGATTCATCAATTCTGAAACTGTTCTCCTTAAAAGTATAAAAAAAGCCCCAACAAAACAACCAAGACAACAAAAAAGAAATTCTGAGTGTTTCATGAAAAAAAAACCACTGAGGAAGCATTACCATTTTTCTCAGTTCACTGACAGCCAAACCTTATGGTTGTAATTTGCTCACAGTCAAATGTGAGAGAAAAACAAGTCAGAACCAACCTCAGAACACAGAGATGACCAGGAATGTCTAAAAAAAAAAAAACAACCCCAGCTTTACACACATCTTTATTTAAGCTGCATTTGCTGTTATAAAACATGACTGGTGTAGACATGTTTGGAAGTGAAACGTTTTTAAGCACTTCATTATATATATCATATGGTTATATGAAGAGCAAAAACCAGGCAGATTTTTGTCCTATACATAGCACTTAGATAAAAAAAAAGCCAGCAGCATAATTGCACTCTCCACATCTGTTCTAACAGGGATACTTACCCAGGCACAGGCACCCATAAAAAAGAGCATCTCCCATTCACTGACATCACTGTGCAGTGCAAACAGACCAGGCCACAAAAGCTAAAGTGAAATACTGTCACACATTTTAAAGAGGCTACATCATTTACTCCAGTTTAAATGCTGAGTTAGTGGTAAAATCATAGCTCCAGTTCAAGACTTTCACCACTGGTATCCCAGTTGGCTCTTTATCCCTCTTACTCCTTCAGTGACACCCTTATCTCACCCAATTTGAAAGTGGGTGAGAATTTCCAACACTTCAAGTTGTAAGCTCAGACAATAAACAGAAAAGATTAATCTCATGCAGCATACTTACAGCAACCAAGAGGCCTCATTTCAGCATTTTGTGTGTAGACCTGAGAAATATCTGCAATCCTTTTACACAGCATATCCACAGGGATGTCATAGCCATACTTGTACTTCCAGTTAGCAGCCTCATAGCGGGCTCTCTGCACCTGGGATCTGCTGTCAGCTACACAGAAAGAACACAAATTCAGCTGAGGATGTGCCACATTTATTCCTCACACTGCATGAGAATGCAGATACCAGGCTCAACTTCTAAGTTGTCTTTAAATATATGCATCAGAACTAGGTAAGTTCTCCAAAATCAGAGAGTTGGAACAAATCTCCTGGAGCACTGACTTCTTTAATGTAAAGCTGGCAAACTTCATTAAAAAAACATCTGATACACTGCAGATACTTAAAACAAGATGGTGAAATAAATACCTGTCATTCCTGTCATCACACAGCCAATATTTTCAGTAATTCTGAATAAATGAGTCACTGTGTTGGAATCCAGTAACTTGTCCTAAAGAGGAAACAGAAATAATCTAATAGGAAATACTGTCCTTCGAGTACATAAAAAGACAGACTCTGGATGATCTGGTGTCTGCAAAGAGCCTCAAGGAATCAGCTAGCAGCTAAAAATTGTCTTTCAGGCTCTCCACTATTTATGGCTATAGGAATGAGAAGAAAGAAATAGAAGAGGGAAGATAAAACCCAGACTATCTGGAAAAGGATGACAGCTAGAGCATGACCAGCAACAAACTCCTTTTTGCCTCTGAAGAAACTTTAAGAACTCAAAATACAAAAACTTGGGCCCTTATTTCATTCAAACACAAAGAGTTCCCTCCACCTCTGTAAATGATACATCACCACTGTGATACAACACTCATGAAAACTTGTTCTGCATGCTAATAGTCTAACATTTTCTGGGTAGGAATTAAAGAAATGAAGAAACACCATGGAAAAAATCAGCCCATACAAGCCACAGTAATGTATGCATGCTGAAGTATAAGAGGACCAACTTTGTATTTTAGCTTTAACCCTTCAACAACTACAGAGAATAGAACAGAATAGAATTAACCAGGTTGGAAAAGACCTTTGAGATCATCACGTCCAACCCATCAGCCAACACCATCTAAGCAACTAAACCTTGGTACCAAGCACCCCATCCAGTCTCTTCCTAAACACTTCCAGTGATGGTGACTCCACCACCTCCCTGGGCAGCCCATTCCAATGGCCAATGACTCCTTCTGGAAGAACTTCTTCCTAAGATCCAGCATAAACCTCTCCTGGCACAGCTTGAGACTGTGTTCTCTTGTTCTGGTGCTGGTTGCCTGGGAGAAGAGACCAACCCCCACCTGGCTACAACCTCCCTTCAGGTAGTTGTAGACAGTAATAAGGTCTCCTCTGTGCCTCCTCTTCTCCAGGCTAAGCAACCCCAGCTCTCTCAGCCTCTTCTCACAGGGCTTGTGCTCCAAACCCCTCCCCAGCTTTGTTGCCTTTCTCTGGACACGTTCCAGCATGTCAACATCTTTCCTAAACTGAGGTGCCCAGAACTGGACGCAGTACTCAAGGTGTTGCCTGACCAGTGCTGAGTACAGGGGCAGAATGACTTAAACACTATTATAGTACTTAGTGAGAAAATGAACAACTGAGCACCAAAGAGAGCTTAACCTTGTAATAAGCAGAACCATCAGACATTCCATTTAAACAACACATGTCAATGCTAATAAAGACAATATCAGTATTTCAGTTTCACTCCCACCTTTTTGTTTATCTCTTCCAGTTGCCCCCTGCCCTCCAAAACCCAGACTACTTACAGGTACTTTCTTCTGTGTTACAACCACTGCAGAATCTTTCCCACGAACAGCTACAGATGTAAGTCCACCTTGGTTTATGGCCTTAAATGCATATTCTGTAAAAATAGGTAAATGTTAATTAGAACAATTAACTCTGAAACATCTCACCCCAACACAGAAATCTCACCAAGTTCTGGTCTTTTTAATAAGTGCTTGTGCAACTTAGGCTGGATGTTAGGAAGAAGTTCTACACGGAGAGAGTGATTGCCCATTGGAATCGGCTACCTGTGGAGGTGGTGGAGTCACCTTCACTGGAGGTGTTCAGGAGAAGACTTGATGGGGTGCTTGGCTGTATGGTCTAGTTGTTGGGTGGGTTGGATTGGTTGATGGGTTGGATGCGATGATCTTGAAGGTCTCTTCCAACCTGGTGTATTGTATTGTATTGTAACTCTCTGTGTCTTTAAGGGCTTAGTACAATGCACACAAGAACTTTCTGATGGGAACTAAAAGTCACTGACTCTTTTCACTACCACTGTTTCTTTCAGATATTTACCTTTCTGTTCAGTTAGAACTGCAAGAGAATTTGTTTTGAAACATAAAGGTTGACCAAACCAGTCCAACCTTAACCTACAGTGACTGTAAATCCTTACAGAAGACTTTTTAACATGCAGAAGTTTAGGATTTCAAGCATTATTACTGTTGTAAGCATGTAACTGGCTTTTGTAGATTTTAACAGAATCACATTCTGTGAGTCTGTAACTGATACAGACGAAAAACTAAATAAAGGACTAGGCACAAAAGGGGAGTTTTAACCTTACCAACACATTCTCAGATTGCATTCAAACACTGAAATGCTTTTATTCACTTTTGAAAAATGAAACATAAGCACGTGCCAACTAAACAGCATTATTCAGATAAATAAATAAGACTGTCTTGGTATGATTGATACAACAAAATTACCTTGATAAATGGTTTCAAAAGCCTCAGATAAAGTACTTTTTAAATAGCTTATCTGGCAATAGATGGTAAACATTCAGAACTTCCTAATACCTGGTTACAAGAGGCAAGTTTCAGTCAGTAGCTAAACATAAATGAATTGGTTTTTAGCTATGTGACTGAAACTGGAATCTAGCACATATCTGACTAACAGTGCAACAGATTGCTAAAGCTATCTTCTAAAACAACAGGATCAAGAAACTCAGTTGTTTTAAAAGCTGCATTCAAATCTATGGAAGCCACTGCACAAAAGGGAGAGGAATAATCCAAAATACATAACAAATCTTGCAACACCAGAATCTTGATGCTCAATCTGCCAAGACAGTGTTGTGGAAGGGCAGACTGTCATGTGTTTATGGCACATGTTTAGAAGCCCCAGGCCAGGGCTCTGCAACGCTTGTTTATTTATGTGTAGAAGTATCTGAAGAGAGGCTGTAATGCAAATGGACAGAGCTAGGCTCTTTTCAGTGGTGCCTAATGATGGGCACAAACTGAAACAAAGAAGGATCTATCTGAACATCAGGAAACACATTTTTACTGTGATGGTGACTGAGCACTGCACAGATGGCACAGACAGGTTGCAGAGTCTCCATCCATGGAGATAGTCAAGAGCTGTCTGGGCACAGTACTAGGCAGCCAGCACTAGGTGGTCCTGCTTGAGCAGGGAATTGGACCAGTTAACCTCTAGAGGTCCCTTACAACCTCCACCGTTCTGTGATTCTGTTAACTATGCATATCTATGTATTTTTCATCCCATAGTACATGGGTACTTAAAATATCTTTAAGTCAGCTTCAGGTTGTGTGCAGAGGCTCTCAGGTACACATGCAGACATCTGTTTCTAAGACACCAGTAAAGCACATGGAGGTATTGCACATTTCTCATACATTAACCTCATGAATATGAGGTAGCGAACCAAAGCTTAGTTTCTTCTTCACTACAAGATGCAGAAATCATTCCCAACAACTAGCAATGCCACAAAGAAACTGCCAGAAATGCAACACAGACCAAGCAATCACTTTTAATGGCAACAGAAGGTTGGAGTTGACTCTTCCACCACAGAGCCACTAAGCAGGCACTGTCCCTACTACCCGTAACACCACACAAGTTGCATACAAGCCCTATAGACATTCCAGGTATAAGACACCACCCACACGTAGGTATTTAGCACAGATAGCTTTCTACCTGTGTACAAACACCCACACAAGGTACTTTCCTAGTTGCTCCAAAGAGAATGGGCTGCTTGAGACTAGGCTGGGCAAAAAAGCTGGGGAGGGGTTTGGAGTGCAAGCCCTATGAGGAGAGGCTGAGGGAGCTGGGGTTGCTTAGCCTGGAGAAGAGGAGGCTCAGGGGAGACCTTACTGCTCTCTACAACTACCTGAAGGGAGATTGTAGCCAGGTGAGGGTTGGTCTCTTCTCCCAGGCAATCTGTGACAGAACAAGAGGACACAGTCTCAAGCTGTGCCAGGGGAGGTTTAGGCTGGATGTTAGGAATAAGTTCTTCACAGAAAGAGTGATTGACCATTAGAATGGACTGCCCAGGGAGGTGGTGGAGTCACCATCACTGGAAGTGTTTAAGAAGAGACTGGATGAGGCACTTGGTGCCATGGTTTAGTTGCTTAGATGGTGTTGGGTGATAGGTTGCACTTGATGATCTCGAAGGTCTTTTCTAACCCGGTTAATTCTATTTTATTCAATGAAACTCATTCCACAGCCACCTTCCTGAGAAAAAAAAAAAAAAAAAAAAAAAATCCCTCAAGGGCAGACACAAAAGAAACATGGCTACCACAGCCAGTTCATGCAATCTAGTCCCTGCAACCTCCCCTCCTGGAGAACAGATGGATGGATGAACCTCATGCAACACACATGCAATGAAGCCACTGCACATGGGAAAGAGCCACTAAGCTCTAGGGGAAGATGGCATCAGAATGACGCTGCTAAAACAATTAATCTGGCTCTGTTAGGACGATTTCCCAGGAATGCTCTCAATGAACTTTCCTGCTAAACTGCAAGTTGACTATGCTGTTACAAAGCGTTCTGCTAAAGAAGCAACATGAAGTTCTTCTGCAGAACCTGATTCACTGTAAAAATATGAATGAGGGATTCAGGGACCTACAAAAGCAGCAGCTAGGCTGTACTTGAATTGCAGAATGGAACCTGCAATCTCACAGGGTTTGACGTACACAACACGGTGCATTCACAGAGAGCACGGGTTATCACCACAAACGGACTTTGTTACTCCAGCAGTTCAAGTCCCATTACAACGAGTTACTGTGGTTCCCCGATTCCAAACCACAAGGGTAACAAATTTACCAAAATAAATAGAAATTATCACTTTAGGGACGATAAACAGTTTCTGGATAGGCGTTAGTTGGGCCTCCATGCATGTGAAGCTAAATACCACGAATCACAGGAGGTCTTTTCCTGTGGCAAGGGATACTCGAAAGAGCCTACCCTGGCTCTAAGTTTTCCTTATCTCAGACGAGTATCCCTTTCCCAGGCACCCATCCCGGGGTGGCAGCTGCTCCAGGTTCGCACTGGGCTTCTCCCCGCCCGCCGCTGGAGCAGGCAGAGCGAGGACCTAGAGCTCCCAAACAATGAAGGTGCCACGCTTCCCCCTCCCCAAACGTAGCCAGGCTCGGCTGTTGGTTTTGCGACCCGCCTGCAGCCCCGCTAGGCGGAAAGCGGCGGCAGCGTGAGCAGGCCAGGCCCGTGACGGGGCAATTCAGCAGCAGCATCATCCCCGGGGCCGGACACCCACCGACTTGGTAGAGGCGGCCCTCGGGCGAGAAGATGGTGATGTGGCGGTCAAAGCCGGCGCTGGAGCCTCGGGACATGGCGGGCACGGGGAGGGGCGGCGAGCGCGGCCGAGGTCCTCAGAACGGGAGGGCCGCAGGCACGGCAGACAGGCACCGCCGCACCGCTTCCGGGGCACGCGCTCCGCGCAAGCGCCGCAACCCGGGGCCCGCGCACCGTCACGCTCCGGTGCTCCACTGCGCATGCCCCACCACCGCGGCACGGGCGCCTCTCCCTCGCGCGCCCCGGCCATGCGCAGTGGGCTGCGGCCGGTGCCTGGGTGGAGCGGTCCCGTAGCGGCATGTCCCTCGTGAGCAGAATGCAGACCACCCTAGCACCGCACCTGTGGCCGCGGGGCTGAGAGGCCGTCCCCGTTGGTTGCATAGGGAAAAGGCGGGTGGAGGCCGAGAGGCAGCGGGCGGGCCCCAGGGCAGTTGGGGAATTGCCAGCTGTCGGGTGATGCAGTGGTTTGTGGTTCATGGAAAACAGCGAGCAAACATCTTCGATGTGTTTTAGAGAGTACGCGCGGAAATGTCGGGAAACTGGAGGAAAATACCGTCATGAGCTGTACTGAGAGGAAAAAAAGCCCCCCACTTCGTCTTCTAAACAAAGAGTTCCACGTGTTCTCTTCAACAAGTACAATTTTAAAGCAGAGAAATAACCCTGACCTCACAAAAGGTCTTTTAAGAGCTTCATAACAAGTAATTGTTGCTGCAGCTGCGTTGTACCGTGATGTTTGCAAGACTTTTTTTATCAGTGTCCAGTACAAAGGGAAATCCCCCAAAATGCCTTTCAGCATCCTGGATTTCCCCTGCTCTTTGCGGGAAGGAATTTTTTTTAGAGACAGTCATTAAAAGACATGGAAAAGCTGTATTTTGGTATCCACACCTCTTAAATTATTGAGTGAGCTTATGCCTTTTTGTTTTTTTTCCCCCCCTTGAAATGGCAGATCAGAGGTGCTTCCTGTCTGTGCCATATGCTAAAAGTCTGCTTTCTTGAATTTTTAAGTACACTTTTCATTACTTGTATTAATACTGTGGGAGAATAAAACGTCTTGCTCTGTTGTAAGGTGCAGAGTCAGCCCCTTTCATTAGGGAAGCACTGTGATGGACAATGTGAAATGTTTAAAGCTGTGATGCAAGCACTGTGGGACAGAGAGAGAACATGAAAACAACAGCTCTGCTGGTCCAGACACAGAAGTTGGATGCTCAAGTAAAGTTATTAAGACTACAGAGATCCTTTGGTGATCTACTCCCTGAATCCTTCCCCAGCCTCCAATCCTCTGGAGGGACTTCCCAAGGCAGAGATAGTGTCTGGTTACTTAATAGCCCTTGCTGGTCTCCTTTGGACTCACGTGAACCTCTTGCATCCATGACATGCTGTGGCAGAGTTGCTCAGCATAACAATGCCTTGTGTGGTTTCATTTGAAACCTCACCTTTTATCTGAAACTTCTATCTGCCAGTACTGTTTGACACCACTGTTTTGCTGAAGACAGCAAACAATCGATCCCCATGCATCCTCCACAAAACTCATGTTTTTTAATGACCTCTGCATCTCTTAAGACCTGTTTCTCCAGGCTGAGGATTCCTACCCTTACAGTCCTTCCATATACAGAGCTCTTCCATTCATAACACTGATTTTTCTTCTTTCTTCTTGAGAAAAAGGGAACAGGAAAATGGAAGCAATTATCAATCATTCAGTGTAATTGCCAAAAAAAGTGAGGAAGTCCTTAAGTGTTTGCAATCAAAGATTCAGTTGGCTGACACAGACCAAGGAAAGAGTTAAAGTTGTCCAATGCCATGGACATGATGGGAGTGTTAGTCATGCTACTTTAAGGATATAACCTCCAGAAGTTTCTTCCACCTATGCAGCAATTTTGTCAGTTCCCAAAGTGTGGTTTTGTTTCAGAAGAGCAATCACTTATTCTTGGTTTAGTGTTCATCACCTCTGATCAACCATACGAGAATCAAAGCTTGTGCTGCAGGATCCTGAGGAAGACTGTTGTGGCGTGTTTTTAACATAGCAAGCAGTAAGTGGATGGGTTTGGAGATGAAATTATTTACAAAATAGCTATAGTGCAGCCTGAATCAGTTCAGCCTTCCTCAGGTCTCTGTTGCCAGTATGGCATTGTCTCCAAGGTAGGCTAAGATAAGTGTTAGGTCCTTTCAATTTCTCTTCACTCATCACGCTAGCAAAGGGTCATCAGTGTCACTTGCCATAGTTTTGTGGGTATAAATTGCTGCAATGTTCAGAGTACTTGCCTTTCTGGCATTCAGCATGGACCCATTAATCTAATAAACTACCATCAGACAAATTAAAAACCCATGCATTTTTACTGTACCATTGTATAAGCAGTAGTGGATGGCAAGTATATCTGCTGGTAGATGTCAGTATGCTTCGGTTTGGCTCTCAGGTTTATTGCCACTGAACCCCCCGCCCCGAATTCCTTTTGTACAGACTGAAGCTGGGCACAGAACAAGTGCCAGGATTGCTCTCTAATGTGAAAAAACCAGCAGGGGCCATGCATGAGTGCCAGGAGTCTCGAGGAGCTTGTCACGGGACACTGCAAAAGCTCAGAACTGCAGGTAGTATACAAGAAGATCTGCAAGTTCAGTTTCAAACAGGATTATTCAGCATAAAAGACAAATGGGACAAAATAATGGTATTTCCTCTGAGTTAATGTGGCATTTCTATGGGTTTTTGGGAGAAAGATTTGCATTCAAGTGGTAAGTGCAATAAATGAATCAGGTTTGCCATATATGATCAGAGGGCTGGATCACCTCCTATGAGGACAGACTGAAGGAGTTGGGGCTGTTCAGTCTGGAGAAGAGAAGGCTCCCAGGTGACCTTATTGTGGCCTTCCAGTATCTGAAGGGGGCCTACAAGAAGGCTGGGGAGGGACTTCTCAGGATATCAGGTAGTGATAGGACTAGGGGGAATGGAATGAAGCTGGAGGTGGGGAGATTCAGGCTGGATGTGAGGAGGAGGTTCTTCGCCATGAGAGTGGTGAAGCCATGGAATAGGTTGTCCAGGGAGGTGGTTGAGGCCCCGTCCCTGGAGGGGTTTAAGACCAGGTTGGATGAGGCTCTGGCCAGCCTGATCTAGTGTGGGGTGTCCCTGCCCATGGCAGGGGTGTTGGAACTAAACGATCCCTGTGGTCCCTTCCAACCCTGACTGATACTATGATACACACTTCCAAATAATAAATTACAACACTTTTCCTGTAATATAAACTATTTTTTCTTGCCTTAAAACTTGGGACAGGTTTTATAGAAATCTCTTTACAAAATTCATTCCTGTCCTATTATTTCCTGTAAGAATTTATAGTTATCATCAATTTTTGTTTAAAGACATTCATGGATTTCCTTAGCAAACTGTTCTAGTGACATGGAATCTTGTCAGAGGCAGCACATTTAAGAGCATGAAAGTCATACAACATCCCACTGGTTGCTTCCCTAGTTTTCTAAACAAAAATCTTAGTATGCGTTGCTATAACAAATCTCTTGCCTTCTGTGTGACCAAATGAGTTCTAATTAGTCTGTGGCAGTCTAAAGGGCTATGTCTGTCTAGCAAATGGTAAACATGCTATCTGGCCTTCTTAGTTCCATTTATTAGCAGCACTGTTGTAAGCTCAGCCCTACAAATTATGAGGACACTTAGCAATTTCTGCTTAATTTCTTTGAAGTACAGAGTTGATGAATTGCAGTACAGATAAAAAGCTTGAGGAAAAAAAACCATGAGACAAACCCACCACAACCTGAAATTTTAAGAGGAAGACCCAAGTTTTAATTCAAATCACATTACTAGGCTACAGAAATCAGCTGAAAAGATGGAAATGATGGGCCCAATTTGCTCCTCATGGACAGCCATTGATGTTAACAGACTTACTGCAGGAATGCTTTTGACAAAATGCAGTTACACAGTAATCCTGTAATTGTGTTGCTGAGTTTTCCTAGTTATCAACAACAAAAAAACAGCGTCTTCATCTTGTGCAATTACATTCTTCATCGCTTCTGTTGAAGGCAGAGCCATTTTCTTGGTACCTGATAGGAATATTTTTCCTCAAAATTGTTTTTGTAGGGGATATGCCAGGTGTCACCTGTAGTCTGCACCACACAGTCGTAAGGGAGAGCAGGCTGTTGGATAAAGAGAGATAGAAACGTGGTTTTAAACTTTAGACACTATATTACTAAAATAGCAGTTACAGGTAGTTGTAATTTCCAACACCTTCCTTAGAAATCTCCAGAGATTCATCTTCCTTACACTAAGAAAATTCTGTACTGGAGTACTGGAGGAAAAACTAAACTTTTGGTAGTCTTTTGGTATTTTCTGGTCTAGGAGTCATTATAGATGGTTTGTTCTGGACCCCTCAGTTTAAGAAGGACATCGAGACACTTGAATGTGTCCAGAGAAGGGCAACAAGGCTGGGGAGAGGCCTTGAGCACAAGCCCTATGAGGAGAGGCTGAGGGAGCTGGGGTTGTTTAGCCTGGAGAAGAGGAGGCTCAGGGGTGACCTCATTGGTCTCTACAACTACCTGAAGGGTGGTTGTAGCCAGAAGGGGTTGGCCTCTTCTCCGTAGCAACCAGCACCAGAACAAGAGGACACAGTCTCAAGCTGTGCCAGGGGAAGTTTAGGCTCGTGGTGAGGAGAAAGTTCTTCACTGAGAGAGTCATTCGTCATTGAATGTGCTGCCCAGGGAGGTGGTGGAGTCACCATCCCTGGAGGTGTTCAAGAGGGGATTGGACGTGGCACTTGGTGCCATGGTCTAGTCATGAGGTCTGTGGTGATGGGTTGGACTTGATGATCTTTGAGGTCTCTTCTAACCTTGGTGATACTGTGTGTGTGAAAAAACCCCAGACAATAATGATCTGAACATAATGCACTCAATTTCTAGAAATAGCAAAATGATTGCTTTTCTGTTCAGGTAAATGAAATCGTATGGGAATTAACTCAGGATGTGGAGTTTATAGGTTTGAACTGATAGGATTTAATGACGTTCCATGGTTTAAGTTGATTAGATGGTGTTGGGTGATGGGTTGGACTTGATGATCTCAAAGGTCTTTTTCAACCTGGTTAATTCTATTCTAAGAAATTCTATTCTAACTATATCTTGCATTTATTATTCTAGTGTACTTCTTTACAGAATGGACTTCATCTATGTTGAGGAGGATGTAAGAAAAGGCTTTATCAGTAAGACTTCCAACAGTCTCTAGCCAAATAAATAGAGCAAACCATTTTTCTGGTCTATTATGCCACAAGCATACTAACTTGACACAACTACAAAAGAAACATTACTGGTTGGCAATTATGATTCTCAGAACATACTCTGTGTGTATAGTCTTGGAAGTCTACTTTCTCAAGACAGCTTCCAGAATAACCTAGAAGACAGTTCTGACTGGCAATGGCAATAATTCCAATCACTTGCATGGGAATTGAGATGTGAAAATGATGAGCCTTTTCATACAAAAAGAAAGAAAGGTGGTGTAGCTAAAGCTGTGTTACTCAGCTAACCCTACATTCAGTATTTGGTTCCATAAAAAGAAATGTATATATGGCAATACTGAATGGAAGGCTGTCATTCTTATAAGCCTGTTTGCAGTGTTGAGTATTACTTTACCATTTTAACCAAAGCCACAGGAAAATGAATCTGCACAGGTGAAGTATTCCTTTAAGCATGTAGTAACGCACGTAGGCAGACCAGATAACAAAAACCTGCGTGGTATGCAATGTCATGTGATGAATTTGTCCCTAGAAAAGTCTTTTAAAACAGCTGCATTCTTATTACTGTACTGTTCATGGCTCACAAGAATACATGTCTCCTAGACAATAACAGCAGTATTGTGCTATAAGATGATACTATGCCTGGAAGTCTAATTTCTGCAGCTGAACACTACCTATAAACCTGACTGTTCTGGGCTTTGCTACGTGAAACTTGATACATATGTTAGGTTAGCAGCACAGTGAATACTGAAATACTTGTATTTTCCTGTGTCTTAAAGATGAAAGCAATCCTGTTGTAAAACTAGAAGCATGATTTCTCGTAATAGTGGCACAGAGCAGAATAAGCCATTTCAAAGTTTACAATAACTGAAAACCCTGGCACTTAGGGCAATGGAAAGATTTGCACACATAGACTGGTATGTACATTTGCATTTCAAACATTTAGGCAGCGTTTCTTGGGGCTTTTTGGACAGTTTTCATGTTTGTGGCATGCTTTGTGAATCTATTGGGATGTACAGCCTAAACCGGTCACAGTGAACTTCCCTCAAACATGGGAGGTTTGAGCCTGTAAGTATAAATCTGTTTCTTGGGTTCCAAGAAGAATCTTTTGCTTCTAGAGTTGGAAGTTGTGGATCTTTAATGAATATGCTCTTCATGCTTTCTTGTTGCAGCAGGAAACTTACCAGAAAATTTATATGATTTCCTTCTACAGATGAGTAAAAGGCTATTTGGTGTCCACGCTGCCACTTACGGAACAGATGCCGCGTCACGCTGTCGGAAAGACAAGCCTTGTGATCCCGGAGGAAGTCTCTAGTAACAAACTTGCAGTGCTTGCCTGACTGAAGAGTGGCATATAACAAGAAGGTATCATCTTCAGAGCTTAACAAAACAAATGGAAAAGGCTGACGTCATTCACAAGCAGTTGCAGGAAATGAATCAAAAGCTGATCTGGGACCTATTCATCAGCAGCACTGAAAATTGCCATCCCTGCTCTAGTTCCCTGGTAAAACAAACACCTTCTGCTTACCATCAAAGGTTGCAGTGCAACGGAAGTTAATTGCATGCTACACAGGGCATTCTTTCTCTTATCACAACCTGTTAATAAGGTGATCTAATCTTCTGCCACAAAACTTAACAATATGTGGTAGTTTTAGGCTATGCCTTTAAAAAATTTTCACAGATCTTGAACAGAAAGTAGTAAAATGTAAATAAATCACTGCTGGGTTTAAAAAGGAAAACAATGATAATTCTCAACAATCCCACTAGAAGAGATAAGGGACTAAAACTGGTTGTACCAAAATAATCTCTTCTCTTCTTGCTTCTTTGCTCTGGGAGAGATACTAACTTGCTTCTGCTTGACCTTGGCTGCATTTTTTTGGTTGTCTAACACTTCTCTGCTCCTGTCTCTTGTCCCTTCTTTTGTACAGGGCAGTAAGGTGGGGGGCAGAGAGGGAGACGCTAGTAGCTTCCCCTGGTCTTACACCAGGGGGTCTTGTGCTGTTTATTAATTGTAAATATCTGTAAATATTGTAAATACTTTATATTTTGTACATATTCATTGCCTTCCATTGCAGATTCTAGTTTGGCCTGTAAATACAGCTTTCATTTGCTTCCAACTGAGCTGGTCTGGCAAAGTTAATATTAGGGGGGAAATTTCGACCCACCACACAATACAATGCTGTGGGAGATAGAACTGCTAAAATTCATAACCATAGCCCCAAAGCTTTGTGGAATACAATCATCACAACCAATAGTAAATTGCAATGTGGGCAACAGCACAAATCTATGAGCGTATGTACATTAATAGATTCATAGAATACCAGGTTGGAAGGGACTTCAAGGATCACCTAGTCCAACCTTACTTGAAAAAGATATTTGACACTTAGCTGATATTAAACTGAAACCATTTTAGGGGAAAAAAATCTCTAAAAATACATTTATAGTGGGCATGAATTACCCTATACCTGGAGCATCTGGAGCAGAACTGTGGTTGAAACCATTTTTTGATTGCTGTGGATTACGGGAATAGTAAGTGACAAGACACAAGATTGGTGAGGATCTTTATCGTCAGGTAATAGTGTCCCCTTTGTTGGTGCTTAGATAGCAGGAAAGAGAACAATGAGACTCAGCAGCAAAGAGAACAAGGGACAAGTAGAGAGGAGATGAAATAAAATAGATTTGAAACAAGGAGGCAGACAGAAAAGACTTGCTTGGGACAAAGAACTGGGTCAGAAGCTCTGGGAACTAAGATCACAGAAGAAATGGCAGAGGCAGGTGAAGGATTAACAGAGAGAGACTAGGTGGGCCTGGAAGTGAAGGAAAACTGAGACTCATTGTATGAGGAAAGTAGGGCAAGGAGATGGGACACTGAGGTGGTGGCAAGTACCTAGTTTAGAGACAAGGACAGGCTTGACTAGACAAGAGCAATGGGGCTCTGTTTCTTAAATCAGAGATCCAGAGGATGCATTTCCACTCAGAGCAAATCACCTCTGGGAGCAGCAAGGAATTCAGTCCTCCAGGCTCTCCATGCTCCTGTGCTACCAAGCAACAATGGCCAGGCACAAAGTTCCTCTCCTCCCTTTGCAGGTCTAACACAGCAGACCGTGACTGTACACCGATGCTGTTAGGTGTTCTGTAAGTTCAGGACAGTGTGGTCTCTGCAGTGGTTTTAATAATTGCAAATCCTAATAAACATTACAGGTGTCAACATGATTCCAGGTGATTAAGTTCTTTATAATGCATTTTTTAATATGTATTGGGTTTTGAAGCAAGTATAGTAAGGGCTATACTTCCACACAGTATATAGTAAGGGCTTCTCTTCCACACAGAGATAGAGATGATTCTAATACTAAACACTATAACAAAATGCACATAAATCAGGTGTCAATCTCCATTACATTTAGCCATTTTCTTCAACTTACATATTTTCAGCAAAGAAGAAGTCTGCCTTATTCTGCATCTCCATCATAAGCTCTTTTCTCCAATTTGAGGAGTTCGTCAGCATGTGTTTGCGGCCCAGCACAAGCAGCCGGGCATTCCCTTTTGCCAGGCAGTTGACAGCATTAAACAGCTGCAGAAAACAAAGCAAACCCAAAGGTTTTCTCAGCTGTAAAAACAGACTCACAGGAAAACACTTTCACATCTGTGTCTCAACTACTGGGACTTCTGGCATACCTTCATTTCCTTCAGTTCTCAACTGCAACACTAATTAAGTAGATAACTAATTTAACTCTCTAATGACAAAGAAAAGAAAAAAAACCCCACCCACCAAACCAATTCATTGTAGAAAACTGCTCCACCACACAGAATACAACAAAGTTGGTGAGGGGTTTGGAGCACCATCCCTATGGGGAGAGGCTGAGGGAGCTGGGGTTGCTTAGCCTGGAGAAGAGGAGGCTCAGGGGAGACGTTATTGCTCTCTACAACTACCTGAAGGGAGGTTGTAGCCAGGTGGGGCTTGGTCTCTTCTCCCAGGCAACCAGCACCAGAACAAGAGGACACAGTCTCAAGCTGCACCAGGGGAGGTTTAGGCTGGATGTTAGGAAGAAATTCTTTACAGAAAGAGTGATTGCCCATTGGAATGGGCTGCCCAGGGAGGTGGTGGAGTCACCATCATTGGAGGTGTTTAGGAGGAGACTTGATGGATTGCTTGGTGCCATGGTTTAGTTGATTAGATAGTGTTGGATGATGGGCTGGACGCGATGATCTTGAAGGTCTCTTCCAACCTGGTCTATTCTATTCTATTCTATTCTATTCTATTCTATTCTATTCTATTCTATTCTATTCTATTCTACACTGCTATTGTAAAACTTTCCTGGCTCCTGCAGCTTGACTGATATGAATGAACTCTGGAAGGGTTGTATAGGGATCACAGCAATTCAGAGTCAGTTGAGGAACGGTATCAATCAATCACGTCGGGATTTAACGAGTACCTCCATTTGGAAACGCTAGTGTCAAGACGGCCGAACCCTAAGCCACGCTGCATTTCTAGCGCCACCTGCTCTGGAAACTGGAGAACTACAAGTGGGCTGCGTGGCGCTGTGGCGAAGAAGCCGCAGTAAAAGGAAATCAGTGACCTCAGGATTAAGGGGTTATGAAAGCCACATCCAGACTAGCCTCCCACTGATGAACCAACATCCTGAGGTAGCATAGTCACTGCTGTGCCAGCTTCTCTTTAGAGGGACTTCTCACCAGCCTCTTAGGGCTGTGCCTGTTCAGCAATAAATACTTCTTAGGACAGGGGCTTGTGCCTGTGCCTTTCCCTCCTTTGCCTCATCCAGACAGAGTTTACAGAGGCCAGAAGTTCTGGCTTTCAGCATCCAGGTTATTACTGTGGACTTCTCACAAAGCAGTGGCATTCCAATTCTGCCCAGAAAAGAGAAGAACTGTTTGAGACTGAAGCATCACATTTGAAGGCAAAGGAGGCTCAATCACTGAAGGCTCAATCTTTCCCAACAAGAGGTCTTTTCCTGGTGGCAGTTTGCTGCCACTCTTGTCAATATACCATCTGATTTTTCTTTAATTCTTCTTCCTGATTTTCTAGCTACTCCCCTCTTTCTTCCCCTTTATCTCTTCTCCTCTCTTTCCACTCCTTTCCTCCTGTTTGTGATCCTTACCATTATTTGGTATCATTATCTTTTGTTTCAGGGGCTAGAAATTTTACAAGGCATTTAGCTTCATCTACCTGCAAGTAGCAGTGGAAAGGTGCGGTCCTACTCAATCCTCTCTCCAGATGCACGTTCCCTTTACTTCTGTTGCATTGGATCTAACAGTGCCACAACTACCCACAAGCTCAGTGATCCCACAAAAGGAATTTTTTCTTGCAGGGTTGAGCTTGCAGCTGCACAACTGATAGGATGGAGTCCAAGGCTATGACTGAGGGCAACACATCCCTGGAGGCAGTGAGGACAGAAGTGTGGGATTGCCACTCTGCAAAATCAAGTATGCCATGAATCTGGATCTGAGAGAGGAGGCCAGAAGATTTTCCACACTATTTTAACTGTTGAACTATAAGCTGCTGTTACCAGCATTGACCAGGGGACTGAAGGCTCTGTTTCATGGAGACAGAGGGTCTCAGTGCTAATGCAAAGCACAAGAGCCTAATTGTACCTATGTGAACTGACTTCCTGCTTCTGGGAGATCACACTGGGCATTGGCTATGCATGCATACAAACTACTTTTCCCTGGTTAAAACAAAGAGGACATAGTGTGAGCAGGAAAAGGTCAGATGTCTGCAGTAGTTTCTGCCTATGAAATGGCAAGTAAAAATAAACCCAGCATTCCCTCTGGTTCATGCCCTGGATCTTTGGAGATACAAACAAAAGCCACCATTTTTGATGTTACAGGAAGGCTTTCAAAGTAACTGTATTATGTAATAACATATCTTCTCTATGCCACAATTTATTTGATTACTAAATTAGGAGGTTACTGAAAACTGAAAAACTGAAATTAATTTTTCCAGTATTGACATTTCTCTTTGGGAGTGTCTCCTCTGGGCAGTAAAAAAAACAGCTCATCAATTTTACTTCTTTACAGCCACTTTCATTCTCTGGTTCTCATGGACTGGCCCAGTCCTGCAAACAGCTGAACACAAATATCAAAGCAGAATTGAGTTTGTTAAGATGAGTGAAGTACATTTAATAAAAGTTAGGAATGTACCTACTGCATCCACACAGATTTCTTCAGTCAACACTGAAGAAATACCAACCATGAATAACTTAAGCAAACCATGCTTTCTCTTCTTGCTTAATGTTTTGCTGCATTAAAGGAAGGTTAGCAGAAAGTCAGGTGGAAAAACAAAGTTCAAACTTTTTTTTTTTCAAAGAACACTTCAGAAACTGACTCCAGAAAGTCTAAAATAATAAAACAAAAAGCCCAAACTTGACAGCAAGAGCATCTTGATAGTACAACAGAAGATACAAGTCCTAAAGCACATTATGAGTCAAAGTCTCAGAACACACCTGCACTAGTGGTACTTCAAGTCACTATGAAGTTTCCAGTATTTGAACCATTAGAGTTTACCCCAAATAAAAAAAAGGAAACACCTTTTAATACACTTATGGTTCAACACAAAGGCAGCTGGATTTCCAGATACAGCTGGGGCTGTTGCCAGGTTTATATAAAACCTGACTGGCTTGGATTCAGCTTTGCTAAATCTTTCTTTCTGAAGGCTGTAACTAGGGGCACTCTGTATCTGTTAGTCATGGGGACCTTCTTTTCTCCTACATACTGTTAGTGTATTAGGTTCCTTAGTATGAAGGGCCTCTGGGGAAAAAAAGGAGGGGTTGGTATAAATTAGCTACAGTTTTGCAATGGAAAAAACTCAGAACAGGCTTAAATTGTAATAACATCAGCAGGACATGGTGATGTGGACAGTGGCATCGAGTGCACCCTCAGCAAGTTTGCTGATGACACCAAGCTGTGTGGTGCAGTGGACACGCTGGAGGGAAGGGATGCCATCCAGAGGGACCTGGACAGGCTGGAGAGGTGGGCACAAGCCAACCTCATGAGCTTCAACAAGACCAAGTGCAGGGTCCTGCATCTGGGTCGAGGCAATCCCAGGCACAAATCCAGGCTGGGCAGTGACTGGCTGGAGAGCAGCCCTGAGGAGAGAGACTTGGGGGTGCTGGTGGACGAGAAGCTCAACATGAGCTCTCAATGGGCACTTGCAGCCCGGAAAGCCAATCAGATCCTGGGCTGCATCAGGAGAAGTGTGACCAGCAGGTCAAGGAGGTGATTCTCCCCCTCTACTCAGCTCTGGTGAGACCCCACATGGAGTACTGCCTCCAGTTCTGGAGCCCCTATTACAGGAGGGATGTGGACGTGCTGGAGCGTGTCCAGAGAAGGGCCACGAGGATGATCAGAGGGCTGGAGCACCTCTCCTGTGAGGACAGTCTGAAGGAGTTGGGGCTGTTCAGTCTGGAGAAGAGAAGGCTCCAAGGTGACCTCATTGTGGCCTTCCAGTATCTGAAGGGGGCCTACAGGAAGGCTGGGGAGGGACTTCTCAGGATCTCAGGTAGTGATAAGACTAGGGGGAACGGAATGAAGCTGGAAATGGGGAGATTCAGGCTAGATGTGAGGAAGAAGTTCTTCACCATGAGAGTGGTGAAGGTTGTCCAGGGAGGTGGTTGAGGCCCAGTCCCTGGAGGTGTTTAAGACCAGGCTGGACGAGGCTCTGGCCAGCGTGATCTAGTGTGGGGTGTCCCTGCCCATGGCAGGGGTTGGAACTAGATGATCCTTGTGGTCCCTTCCAACCCTGACTGATTCTATGATTCTATGATTCTATGAATCACCATTATATACCTGCTTGTGTAACAGCACACTGTCCCTCCTCTACTCACCACAGAGATTAACCTTTACTTACACAACTAAAACTCAATAGACAGAAACTATTTTTGTTTTCACAAGAGAAAAATCATTTTGTTCTGCACACTCCCCTGCCTGATGCAACTTTGCTGAAGTGCTTTGTATCTCATTTTAGTCTTGAGCACTCAACAGGGATGGTCTGCAGGGAGTCACAGAACTTACGTGGGGGGTTTCCCTAAACGTGTCTACTCCCACACCAGGCTGCTTCTCAAGAAAGGAAGACATGAGACACACAGCTAACACTTGTTTTAGTCATAAAGGAAACTGAACATGATAGTGCTAACAAAAAAACCAGCCAGCAGTAGTGATCTCTCACTTAAAAAGACATGAGTATTTTATTAATTCAGTGCTCCAGAAGTTATCTGAAAATAGCATTGTCTGCCACTACACAATGCAAACATGCTATATGCAGTAAGCTCTGTGCAGATGCAGCCTTTGAATGTTGCCACATTGCTTAGGCAGCAAACATCAGGTGCTCAGTTGGATCATCTGTTCACAATGCAATTTGTATAAAACATTAAAAAATAGATCAGCATATTAAAACCTATTTTCTCTGAAAACAGCTGTTAGAAGATGCCATTTTGCACAGAAGGGAAAATAATCACGGTTAGGCTGGCTGCTTCAATTCATATGGCAAGGTGTGGCTGGGGCAGAGCAGCAAGAGGTTATAAATGGCTGCTGTTCTGCAAAAATCAGTGGCCCCATAAGGAGGCACCAGAAGTACTAGTGGGTTACAGAGATAACCATTGTTGCATTCAGTCCTGTTTTCTGTTCCTTTGACGAGGCACAGCAGACTCTGTTAACTCCTGAACTACACAGACAATTTTAATCAACAGTTTGTGAAGATTGCTAGATCCTTCTCTAAGAAACTCTTGTTCATTAGCACCTGCTGAATACATTCTGCTTGCAGTCCCTTTCATCATTTATCAGCTGGATTTCAATTATCCTGTGCTGTCCCAGTCTTTAATTAGATCTTTTCCAAGCTTTTCCTACACCTTAGCATTTTACTTAAAATGCAAACAATTCTGTGTTCACAGCACTGTAGCTCAACATTCTGATGGAGTCAGGGTGAGCCGCAAAGAAGTATGAAACTGCACACAGGTCAGGGGAGGAGTCAAGACAAGCTGTGCACAAATGTGCCAGGTATCACCCAGTGTGGTTCTTCTAAGCACACTGATATTTTTAATACAGTTTTTTAATTATTAAAAACAATGATTCAATAGATGTTTGTATTCTCTCTGTGTGCTTTCATTCTGATTTCTGCCCCCTAATCAGTGAAAAAGTGGCACACTTGCACAATACTTTGGCTGAGTGTATACATTTATCTTTCCTTGGGACAGTCCCAGAGATAGGAGCTATTTCCCCAACAGCCATTTCATGGAACTTCCTCATCACCATCAAGCTCCTGCCCTCATATCATAATCTGTTGTGCTGATATAATCTGTTTATTGGGCTGTGCTGTCAACCAGATCCCCACACAATCACAACTGTGCTCACACACCAAGGCAGGAACTTCTGGATCAGGGAAGCCAGCGTGAAAAGAGGTGGGGAGGCAGAGCAGTAGGACAGTGAATGCACACTCCACAGGATCGTGTTGATACTGAACTCCTTACCTCATGTAAAAGGCCTCAGTTTTGCAACCATGAAATAAGGCAACCAAAAATGCTCTAACTGGTAGGTTTGTGGTTTTTAAATCAGCAAATTATACCTTAAAAGAAGCACTTTTCAAGTAAGAATAAATAGTAACAGTTTTCCATGAGAAAGGAACTTCTCTGTACAAATTCCTAGAAGCAGTTTTGCAGTGACCCACATTCACATTTTGCAGTAACTCCACAGCCTCTCTGGGCAGCCTGTTCCAGTGCCCTGTCACCTGTAAAGCAAAGTAGTTTTTCCTCAAGTTCAACTGAAACCTCCTTTGTTCTAGTTTGTACCCAGTGCCCCTTGTCTTATCAGTGGCTGCCACTGAAAAGAGCCCACCTTCATCCTCATGACCGTTACCCTTTAGATAGTTATAAGCACTTGTGAGATCCCTCTCAGTCTTCTCTTTTCCAGAATAAAGAATCTCAGGTCCCTCAGCCTCTACTTGTAAAGGGAGATGTTCCAGGCCTCTAAGCATCCTCATGGCCCTCTGTTGTACTCTATTCAATAGTTCCCTGTCTGCCTTGAACTAGAGAGCCAAGAAGTGGACACAATACTCTAGGTGAAGCCTCACCAGAGTAGATGACGAGAAGAACCTCCCTTGACCTGCTGGCCAGGAAGACAGGTTGATTACCTCATACCAGGAACTATGAGCAGAGCAGGATCCTGATATCCTAAGGCTTCACTGCCAGCCACTTGTTCTGATTACTAGATCATGCTGTGCCACATGTCCCAGTCTCAAAGGTTAGCTTGCTGTAGGACAGCCCTTCTCCTTGGAGACTACTGCTGGGAGGCACACCATTCAGTGATTCAACAAAAAGTGGCTCACCTGTATATAGCATGAAGGCATAGCAGGAGGAAGCAATCACCTCAGAGAAGGTTAAAATCAAGTTTGTTATTAATAAATTGTGTTTGCCATTCTCTAAACATTTGGTTTCATGAACTACCATTTAAAAACAAAATACCCCTACAATCAGACTATCTGCAAATAACAGCAACAAACTGCTCTACTACTGTAAATTTTCACCTGTTGTTAATGAAGCCTCCCACCCATCACTGCAGCTGTGAAAGTACAGAGGAAACCCCAATACTGACCAGAGGTACAAAACTGCTGTAAGTACACTGTCAGGTGGGGCTGACCATGAGCATTGCCTCCAAAGGCTGGCAAGTGATCAATTCCCACCATCACCATATTTAGGTGACCTACAGTTTCATCAGTTTTAGTTCTATTTTTACATTCTGTAAACAAAGAAGCTCATCAAACCTGTGTATTTTAGTACCACACACAGGAGAGAGAGAGAGATGATGGGAAGCATGATTTTTTTCCCCATGGCATGGCCAGTTACCCAGGGAAGGTAAGCTTGCTGTTTGCAAGACAGGATGGATTTTCTCACTGAGCCTGGTAATTTCACCAAGGCAGATTCAATACCATTATCATAGACTCACAGAATTGTTAGAGTTGGAAGGGACCTCAAGGATCAGCTAGATCCAACCCCCTGCCATGGGCAGTGACACCTCACACTAGAGCAGATTGCTCAGAGCCACATCCAGCCTGGCCTTAAAAACCTCCAGAGATGGGGCTTCCACCACTTCCCTGGGCAACCTGTTCCAGTGTTTCACCACCCTCATGGGGAAGAACATTCAATCTGAAGCTACCCATTTCTAGTTTTGTTCCATCCCCCTAGTCCTATCACTACCTGACACCCCAAAAAGTCCCTCCCCAGCTTTCTTGTAGCCGCATTTCAGATACTGGAAGGCCACAATAAGGTCTCCTGGGAGCCTTCTATTCTCCAGACTGAACAGCCCCAACTCTCTGTCTGTCCTCATGGGAGAAGTGCTCCAGCCCTCTGATCATCCTTGTGGCCTTTCTCTGGACATGCTCCAGCACATCCAGCACCAAACACAATGGAAGCTGCTTTTTCTGTTCCCTGCATTATTGTACCAGAGTGCAAATTAAGTCTCCAAGTCCTCTTTACTCAAATGCAGGAGCAGCAGACACATTTCTGAATCCCCTACAGATTATCTGCCTCTGACTGGCAAGGGGGCAGCTACTTAGAAGGGAAAGCAGTAATGGATGAGTAAGTAATAGTCACTATGCTTAATCAGTCTGGTTTACACTCTTGAGATAGGCAACAGCTAACTCTTGGGAATTATCCCTTATGCCACTGGAGATCTGCACAATACTGCAGAAGTAATTTGCTGGCAATATTTGTATTCTGTGTTACAGCAGGACTGCTTAGATTGGCATAACACACACATCATCATGCAAAACTACCAGTGACAGCACTTCACATATCAATGACAGCAATCACACAATGGTTAACATGTTTTAACCTGTCTACATTGCCTTCTCTTACCCTCTCTGAATGCATTCCCTAGAGTTATGTCGTAACTATCACAATTCATTAACATTTGCAGTACATTTTTAGATGCCAGCTTTTACCCTTGACTTCACAGTCAATTCTATTAATCAAAGGCAGATTAGTGACTGAGCAGGTAAACTAAATGACAGAAGCAGATTGATTTAAAATAGATTGAGGATTGTATGGTAGCCTCAGCTTGCAAGATGAGGCGATACCTAAAGATAGCTCTGCTGTTTGCAGGGTAAGTTTGTATTCACAGGCATCCTGAAAATGCTTTCGCTGCCAGGTCCAAACTGTCTGCTAAGACACCCAGTGCCCCAGTGTCCTCACTGACTGGAGGACTTGCAGCACAGGGTGAATGTTGACAAACTACTTCCAGGTCAAAATACAAGGATACTCCATCAACCACATGCAAGCTAATGAGCCCTCTTGAATCCTGTGTAGTGGGGAGAGTAAAGCTAAGTAGCTGAACAGATTTAGGTCAAGTACAGAAGCAATAGCATGATGCAAGGATTACCATGAGCCACCAATGTGCCCTTGTGGCCAAGAAGGCCAATGGCATCCTGGGGTGTATTAAAAGGAGTGTGGTAAGTAGGTTGAGAGAGGTTCTCCTCCCCCTCTACTCTGCCCTGGTGAGGTCACAGCTGGAACAGTGTCCAGTTGTGGGCCCCTCAGTTCAAGAAGAACCTCAGGGAACTGCTTGAAAGAGTCCAGTGCAGAGCCACAAAGATGATTAATGGAGTGGAACATCTCCCTTATGAGCAAAGGCTGAGGGAGCTGGGTCTCTTTAGCTTGGAGGAGACTGAAGGGTGACCTCATTCATGTTTATAAATGTGAAGGGTGTGTCAGGAGGATGGAGCCAGCCTCTTCTCAGTGATGTCCAATGATAGGACAAGGGGCAATAGTTGCAAGCTGGAACATAGGAGGTTCCATGTGAACATAAGGATAGACTTTTTCGCTGTGATGGTGGCAGAGCACTAGAACAGGCTGCCCAGAGTGGTTGTGGAGTCATAAGGCCATAGGAGAGTTTCTCATATAATTTCTGATTTTAGAAGAATGCAAAAAGCTACCTATTAGAAAGGAACACTTGTGAACTAAATGCAGCTGTGCCAGTCTTAAGATTTTCACAGAGTGGTCAGGAGTTGTATTTAAGCACTGAAAATCAGTGAGCAGGGTCTCTGGGTGGTGGTGGCGGGGATGGGGTGTTATGAAATTGAAAGCACAAGCTTGACTGATCCTCTCCATAGATAGGAAATAACATGGTGCAGGACTGAAATCAGCTTTGTAAGACTGAAACTGACAGTTTTAAAAGACACCAATAAGTTAGCTCTCGCCACTGCCCTATGCAGATGTCTGCACAGTGTCACTGAGCTAGTCTGATGCTGTGTTTCCCCCGGCTCTGCAATCTGTGGTTCAAAAAGTCCCAGAAGGTACTTTTGTTCTTTGAGGGAAAGTGCTGCAGCAGCTGGGGAGATCGCTGGTACAGAAGGCATAGGCATGATGGTCTTCAAGGCACATTAAACTGCAGTGTCATCCTATGCTCTGATAAACTTGAGAGTTCCACAAGGACTTTGAAATAAAGACTATTCCAGCATTCACAGGTCAACTTGCTTATCATCTGGGTAGAACAGCATAGAATCATAGAACTGTTTTGGTTGGAAGAGACCTTTAAGATCATCAAGGCCAAACATTAGCCCAAGCGCTGCCAGGTCACCACTAAACCATGTCCCATTTACATGGTTTTGAAACCCCTCCAGGGATGGAGGTCTCCACCTCTTCTCTGAGCAGCCTGTTCCTTGACAATCCTTTTGGGGAAGAAATTGTTCCTAACGTCCAATCTAACCCTCCCCTGACAAAACTTGAGGCCGTTTCCTCTTGTCCTATTGCGTGTTATTTGGGAGAAGAGACCAACACTCACCTCTCTCCAACTTCCTTTCAGGGAGTTGTAAAAAGTGAGAAGGTCACCCCTCAGCCTTTTCTCCAGACTAGACAACTCCAGTTCCCTCAGCCACTCCTCATGAAACTTGTGCTCTAGACCCTTCACCAGCTTCAATGCACTTCACTCTTTTTGATTCTCTGCTTACAGAAATTCCTTTAGGTTTTTTGACATTCAGGTTAAGATCTTAGGCCCACAGCATGCAGTTAAACACAAAACCCCCAAACATCTGAGACACACATTGCCAAAAACGACTCCCTCACTGAAGGTCATCTAAAATGTAAACTCAGATCCCTTTGAGCTTTGTGTTCTTGACAGCCTCTTGTAAATAAGAGCCTTAAAGCGTCTTTTAAATAAAAGCACCAAAGTATCATAGTATCAGTCAGGGTTGGAAGGGACCACAAGGATCATCTAGTTCCAACCCCCCTGCCATGGGCAGGGACACCCCACACTAGATCAGCCTGGCCAGAGCCTCATCCAGCCTGGTCTTAAACACCTCCAGGGATGGGGCCTCAACCACCTCCCTGGACAACCCATTCCAGGGCTTCACCACTCTCATGGTGAAGAACTTCTTCCTCACATCTAGCCTGAATCGCCCCACCTCCAGCTTCATTCCATTCCTCCTAGTCCCATCACTAACTGATATCTTGAGAAGTCCCTCCCCAGCCTTCCTGTAGGCCCCCTTCAGATACTGGAAGGCCACAATGAGGTCACCTTGGAGCCTTCTCTTCTCCAGACTGAACAGCCCCAACTCCTTCAGTCTGTCCTCACAGGAGAGGTGCTCCAGCCCTCTGATCATCCTCGTGGCCCTTCTCTGGACACGCTCCAGCACCTCCATATCCCTCTTGTAATAGGGGCTCCAGAACTGGATGCAGTACTCCAGGTGGGGTCTCACCAGAGCTGAGTAGAGGGGGAGAATCACCTCCCTTGACCTGCTGGCCACACTCCTCCTGATGCAGCCCAGGATCTGATTTGCTTCCCAGGCTGCAAGTGCACACTGAGAGCTCATGTTGAGCTTCTCGTCCACCAGCACTGAACTGAGTACTGAACCGAGATTCCCAAACCTAGGTTAGTGAAGGAGATAACAAAGGAAACTCATCAGGAAATTGATAGCCTGCAGCTGAAAAAAAAAAAAGACTTGACTACAACATGCAACAAATGTTTATAACACAATTTCCAAACTGCTTTTCTTCTGCTTCTCATTAGTGCTATTCTCCAGCTGCCTGCTGCAGATCACTTTTCAGAGATAAAGAGATTACCTTTCAAAACAATTTTTTCCAATAAAAACAATTCTGCAGCTCTTAACACAAATGAATGCATCAGCAGACACAAGTGTGTGATGATTGCTCTTTGAAGCTTAGAAAGATGATTTATTTTATTTTTTTACTGGGGAAGAGAACATATAAAATGTTTGTCTTTACAGGACAGAAATCAGCAGAAACAAACTACACCACAAAGGTTTCAGGTGGAGGAGCAGCTGTGAGGCCAGAATCAGCCCCACCTACCCTCAGTAGATCATGCACCAAGGGTTTCAGCAAGGAGGGATAAAGGGATGAATCTGTTTAATACCAGCAAGGGCATAACTGGGATTTACCAGGCTGAAGAAAACTTTGGGGACATTTCTATACACGTTTTATACAAACACCTTACACTGTCAGTCCCATGAGGCAGAGGTTCCAATGTCTCATGTGGATCAAGGCTGCAAGCCCTGGCAAGTTACATGCTATTCCTGAAACCCAGCAAAAACGTGATGCAGAGTGTTGTCAGCAGCGAGTGTAAACTATGGCTCAGCATTATTTCCCTTAACACAGTCATTAAGTTTGATTGCACGTTGCTGCAGGCTTGTGCCACTTCACTCCTAGGAACACTGCAGGCAACATCCATGTCTGGAGTGCCTAGGCAGTGACAGTATGGAAGACCCTCCACAATCACTACAATCCACAAGGAGTTGGGGCTGTTCAGTCTGGAGAAGAGAAGGCTCTGAGGTGACCTCATTGTGGCCTTCCAGTATCTGAAGGGGGCCTACAGGAAGGCTGGGGAGGGACTTCTCAGGATATCAGGTAGTGACAGGACTAGGGGGAATGGAATGAAGCTGGAGGTGGGGAGATTCAGGCTAGATGTGAGGAGGAAGTTCTTCACCATGAGAGTGGTGCAGCCCTGGAATGGGTTGTCCAGGGAGGTGGTTGAGGCCCCATCCCGGGAGGTTTTTAAGACCAGGCTGGATGAGGCTCTGGCCAGGCTGATCTAGTGTGGGGTGTCCCTGCCCATGGCAGGGGGGTTGAAACTAGATGATCCTTGTGGTCCCTTCCAACCCTGACTGATACTATGATCTAATTTACTTCAATGCTTTTAATATACATTTCTTGATAACAGCTCACACTGATAATACTCCATAGCTGGACACAAGGCAGGAGATTGTTTTGTCTCAAACATTTTTTACTAACTCAAGAGGCAAGATACAGCAATTTGACAACCAGATAATATTGTCAGCTCCTACAATTGAATTATAATTGACATTTGGCATTTGTCTAAGAGCTCCACCTCCTGGGAACAACTTTGCCTACTTAGTCACATTTTGCCCCTGTAGTCAAGAGAAATAAACTTGGGAATGTGAAAAGTTTTAAAGGCCAGGCTGGATAGGGCTCTGAGCAACCTGATCCAGTGTGAATTGTCCCTGCCCATGGCAGAGGGGTTGGAACTGGATGATCTTTGAGGTCCCTTCCAACCCTGACAACTGATTCTGTGACTCTGTTAACATAACCACCAGAACAGCTTGGTCAGCAGAAGCTGAGTAAGAACCGCCCACCCCCTATTTCACAAAAATATCTATCTTTTTAAAGCATATTTTGGTTTGGGGACTCAGCATTACAGTTTCCAGGTATCTGACTATAACAGCCAGCACATTTCAGGAATTCTATTGCATCTTTCCTTCCTTTGTACATTTCCATGGAAAGGATGCAGATACCCACCTCCCAACTTCCAGAGCAGGCAGTGCTCAAGCACAAGAGAGAGCTAGACTTTCAGAATTATTTTGTTTACCAAATTTATCAGATATATAAGGGTTAAAACTCTTGTGTTACATTACTGGTTATGTTAGCTAGGCTGGCTGAGTGAATGGTCTTGTGGAAATGAGAGTCAGTGGTATATGAAAAAAGAAATCCCTAACCCACAGCATTCATACTTCTGAGTATCTGGGGATGTCCACTCAATGGAAAGTCAGAACTTTTCACTTTGCAAGGCATGAAAGTATGAAGATACATATATAGCAATGAGAAGTGCAAATGTCAAAAGCCTCTAGTTCTTTTATTTAAGCCACTTCCTCTAACTGATGAGGCTGAGGGCCATCACATATAAATGGATTTAACCAGCACAGTGCAATGTCTGTGATTCTGTTAAATTACCTCAGATGCTGAAAGCAGCATATTAACATTAACATTAGATAGGCATAGGATAACTACTCCTAGTAAGGAGCAGAATAAATCGACATCATTAAGACTGACTGGTTCTCCTCTCTGATACCTGCTTGCAATGTAAATAAATGTGTGGCACCTTAAGACTGTGGTGGGAAAAAATGCCTGTAAATCAGTCTGTCAGGTAGAACTACAGATAGCATTCAAGGAATACTCATTTCCAACTGTGCTTTCCACAAACTTTCACTGAATGCAGAAGCCCAAATTCAAATGAACCACAGCTTTAACAAGCACCTGCATCATCTTTTGATTGGTTGGTTGTTTTTTTTTCTTCAGTCTGCATCATTACCTGCTTTACCCAAGTATCATACAGTTATGTCTTCATCTAGTATTTTTCAACTACTAATTTTTAAGATCTTGAGGTGGGCATCTTTCTTGGAGGATGGGGAGTAAAGATGTCTGTTGTGTAACACTTAGGACCCTGGCTACTAATAAGCAAATACACATATACAGTTTAAAATCCTTAGTTCATTCACTATCATTTAAAAAACTAAAAGACAGAAGATCTAAAGAGTTGTAAAATCATGTAAGCAACAGGGGAGATCAGGTTAACAAAAAAAGGAAAAGTGTTTAGAGAGTTTCCACAAGTGCCAAGGAAAGTTCTTTTGCTTTACACGTGGAATTAGGGATGACCTTATACAGAAACACAGAATCACAGAATTGTCAGGGTTGGAAAGGACCTCAAGGATCATCTAGTTCCAATCCCCCTGCCATGGGCAGGGACACTTTACACTAGATGGGGTTGCCCAGAGCCACATCCAGCCTGGCCTTAAAAACCTCCAGAGATGGGGCTTCTACCACCTCCCTGGGCAACTTCTTACACACAAGATTGACCTCCACAGCAGCAAAGCCACTGACCTGCTACTCTAGCATGATGTGCATATGATCTGACCCAGCAGACACAAGCCTCATTTTCAGGAGATCCCACAACTTAGGACATCTCCTGAAGCTTATTTCAGCTTGGGTCACATTGATACGACTTGCCTCCTAGAAGCAGTCCCCAAAATACTAATGTTTCCTAGAGTTCATTCTGTGTGACAGAGGAAGAACCTATGTAGAATAGAATAGAATAGAATAGAATAGAATAGAATAGAATAGAATAGAATAGAATAGACCAGACCAGGTTGGAAGAGACCTTTGAGATTATTGAGTCCAACCTATCATCCAACACTATCTAATCAACTAAACCGTGGCACCAAGCACCCCATCCAGTCTGTTCCTAAACACCTCCAGCATTGCCTATGCTAGAAATCAGCCTGGGTGTGGTTTCCCCCCACCCCCCTGAAAATGTGAAGAACAGCAGCAGCAAAGCTAGCCATAGTTTTCTTATGATGTTTTTGGTACTGCTATTCTTACCACTCCTGCTTTTCACATGATACCAATAACAGAATCCCTTATGAGTCCCACCATTTATGATAATAGCTTCATTATGTTTTATATGGATAGATCAGATCTGATTATAACCACTAGTAGACACGCTTGCAAGGCTTCTAGGAATTTCACATTGCACTCTTCCAGACCATGTTTCAATTTCATTGATGGTAGAGAGTTACAAAGATGATGTCAAATCAACTGCTCCTGCTCACTGTTGCTAACCACAGCAGAGGTGCACCACACTTCATGCAAGGGGACTGCAAGGGGTTGCTGCAGTGGCACACACAAACTCCCAAACCTTCCTGAACTCCAATTAATTTTCAGGTTTATTTAAGTCTTGTATGCATCCCATCTCTTACATTTACATAACAACAATAAATAAAGCTTGTTAGGCATTTTCATTCTATGACAAATAAGACTTTGTTTATTTATTTATTAATAGTGGAAAAATTCCTAGGAAACTTTAGCTTGTCTTAATTCCAGGCAACCTGCAAGACCAGGATACTTCGAACTGAGTTGCTCACAGTCAAATAAGGGCTCAATCATCACACAGTAAAATGTTGGTCTCCTGAGTCCAACCTGAAGGGCTCACTCTTCAGGCCAATAGTAGCCCTGATTGCCATCATATTCACCCAGGCAGAACAAAGATCTTATCAAGAAAGGAACATAGTCAAAAAGGAAAAAGAAATGAACGACTATGTGATGTGAAACCCGAGTGTGAACCCAGAACTGATTGCTTTGCAAAATACACAAATACATCCAGGTAGACATGAATGGATGCAATCATTGTTCTGAGGATGTTAACTATATTAAAAAGTACACTAAACCCCAGAATTTATCACAGTATCACCAAGGTTGGAAGAGACCTGAAAGATCATCAAGTCCAACCCATCACCACAGACCTCATGACTAGACCATGGCACCAAGTGCCACGTCCAATCCCCTCTTGAACACCTCCAGGGACGGTGACTCCACCACCTCCCTGGGCAGCACATTCCAATGACGAATGACTCTCTCAGTGAAGAACTTTCTCCTCACCACGAGCCTAAACTTCCCCTGGCACAGCTTGAGACTGTGTCCTCTTGTTCTGGTGCTGGTTGCTTGAGGGAAGAGACCAACTCCCTCCTGGCTACAACCACCCTTCAGGTAGTTGTAGGGAGCAATGAGGTCACCCCTGAGCCTCCTCTTCTCCAGGCTAAACAATCCCAGGTCCCTCAGGCTCAAGTCAATTATTTATTCTTACCTAGATGTGGCCTATACTAACCCAACCTTCATATTTTCTGGCCCAACTCCCCTATCTTAATAGCACTGCAGACTATTACTACTACAGAGATTTTCTGTACAAGAATCACTTTTAAAGAAGCAGCTCAGGCTGCCTGGGGAGGTGGTGGAGTCACCATCATTGGGATTGTTCAGGAGGAGACTTGATAGCGTGCTTGGTTGCATGGTTTAGTTGATTAGGTGGGTTGGATGATAGGTTGGATGCGACGATCTTGAAGGTCTCTTCCAACCTGCTTTATTCTATTCTATTCTAAAGACCAGGGTTCCAATTTGGAGGCCTAGCACACCTCTCATTGCCACACTGATAACGATTCTATGATCAGGTGAATCAGTTGGATTGCCCAAATAAAACTCATCTTGTGGTTTCTAAGGGAGAAGTGAAAACAGTGAGACAGAAGCTCATCCAGTTCAGAAGATACCTTCACTTGACTTTGTCACCCAGGCTTCAGCAGGACTTCTCTACAATACACAACAAACAAGCTGTTGCTACAGTTACCATGTTCACTGGGAGGTGAGTCATCAAGGCATGTTCATTCTGCTCTTACGTGCCTAGTGATTTGAATTCTTGTTATGAAAGACGATGCAATTCCCATCATAAACCAGGAGTGCTTGGGTGTACTTACCGTAACTTCTGATTTGCTGTTATTGCCACACACAAAGATAGAAATTATTTATAGCAAACAGAAATTGATAGAGGTTGTTAAGGTAGTCACGTGGGGGGTTATTCAGTTTTACAGCCAGGTTGCAAATACTAAGGAGAGGCAACAGCAGTGGGTAGCTGACTTTGGGAGAAAACGAAAGGGAGAAGTTATCAAAATGCCTGACAGTCAGATTATTTTTTTTTTTAACCTGCTCTGTTCTTCCCAGGAAATGCAAAATCAGATTGGAAACCTCGGAAAGGAAAAATAGTTGCTTTGAGTCAGCTGCTGAGGCATTTAGTCTCCACCCGTTTCACAATGCTGGGAAGTTAAAAGTTTTGAGAAGGTTTCCCTGCACTCACAGGTAGCCACTCTGACTTTGTGTTTCCTTTCTTACCATGTTCTAGCCCCCTCCTACTCTCCCCTCCCACTGCAAAGGACATTTCAGCATTCCTCTATGGGGAGGGCCAAACTTGCTGGCTCAAGATATACAGTCACTAGGTGCATTTCCTTGGTGGAAGCATATATACCAACCACTTGCAGGAGTACTTCTGGAAGATCCAACCCACTTACATCTAATGCACCTTCACTTGCTGTGTATGGGCACGCAAAGTTGACTATATCAAATGCCCTTCTAGCTCTCTTTTAGCCACAAGTGGAAACCATCAGGTTTCAGAAGAACTCTATGGAGAGAAGGAAGACTCGCAGGCCAGGCCTTTCCTCCAGTTTCACAGGCAGATGAAGCCAGGCTCTTTTACCTCTCTTGAGAAGCTTATGAGCTTTGCTCTTTTGGTTCTGGTTGAGGAAAATTTTTGAGCTTGATTTGTTTTAGAAAGCCCCAATAGAGGAAGGGAAGGAGATTTCAGCATATCAGTATCAATCAATGTGTGGCTTTGGAAAAGAACTTGACTCAGTCCACCTGCTGAGACACTCGAGGAACCTCAGAAATTAACTGATAAGAGATGAATGCAGTGCTGAATGTTCCAGTCACACCTGTCTAACACTAAAAATAGATGAGGTTTCAAAAGTGCCCCTTAGTGCTTGGGCTCCTTTCTCTTCCAAGATCACGTTATACAGAGGCTCAAGGTGATTTAAGATTAAGATTTATGTAAGAAGGACATCGAGACACTTGAACATGTCCAGAGAAGGGGAATGAGGCTGGGGAGAGGCCTTGAGCACAAGCCCTATGAGGAGAGGCTGAGGGAGCTGGGGTTGCTTAGCCTGGAGAAGAGGAGGCTCAGGGGAGACCTCATTGCTCTCTACAACTACCTGAAGGGTGGTTGTAGCCAGGAAGGGGTTGGCCTCTTCTCTCTAGCAACCAGCACCAGAACAAGAGGACACAGTGGTGTCGGAGGTGGTGGAGTCAACGTCACTGGAGGCATTCAGGAGGAGACTTGAGAGGGTGCTTGGTTGCATGGTTTAGTTGATTAGGTGGTGTTGGATGATAGGTTGGACGTGATGATCTTGAAGGTCTCTTCCAACCTGGTTTATTCTAGTCTAGTCTAGTCTAAGACAGAAAAGGAAAGGGGAAAAAAAGATGGAAAAGGCTGGGAGAAAATGAACACATACAAGCACACATCCCACTGCTCTGCTGGGCGGTAAGACAAGTGTTGGTGGGTGGAAGAACCGAGGAACTGTCACAGTATGACGAATAAGACCTCTGGTGGATGTATTGATTCGGAACAGAGAATGACTCATGGATCTACTTAATTCTTGCTTCATTTATAGACAGCAAAATATTTGAACAAATCACAGATGCTGCCAAATGAGTCAAAGAAGAAGAAAAAAAAACCAAACCAAAATCTTTTCCAGGCATGGCCTTTTTTGGGCTTGTTTTGCAAGACAACTAAAATTCAAAGACAAATCAAATTTCATTGCATCACTAATTGTGTACTTGATCTCTCATATGCCTATTGCAGTTAAGACTGACTTGAAGACTGGGGGAAATAAAGACATGAAAACCTGAGCATATTAGCATGTGTCATTGTCAACTATGTGTGCATGGCACAGGTGTTAATTTCTTTGTGTGTTTCATGGCCTGAAAATGGTTTTTAGTAAGCAGAACCTGGGAGAGAAACTTCCACTCATTATTTTCCCTCAAAAATGTAGGTTTCAGTATTTCTCCCTTTTTATAACATAGAGGATTTATAGGCTCAAGAGATCTCAAAGAAACTAAATTATGCTTCCAAACTGATTTGGGTTACTAACCCAAGAGAATGATGGGCCATAGATGCTCTGCTTTTTCATTTGTTTGGGTTTTTTTTTTTTTTACCCTCTTTTAAACTTTTAGTTTAATTTGAGGAGTTGTTATCTTTATCTTGATATTTGTCTCTACATTTGTAAGGCACGCCTTGAAAGCGTGCATAAAGTGATGCAAAATGATCCAAAATGCTGGTTCTGAGCTCAATTTACAAAGCAAAATTCACTGAGGTTCTTCAGTTCCATGGACACAGCTGGGCTTTTTCAAAGCTTTAACAAGACCATTCACCATTTCCCTGTAGTCTAGTATCCCATATCTTGGCCTTTTCCCATATCCTGAAACTATTTTCTTACCCTGAGATTTCCCTTCAAGGCTGCAACCTCTCTCAACCCACTCTTTTTCATCCTGCTAAAGTAAGCAGGAAGTCAAGGAACAGCCAGCACAGAACCACTAGAACAACTGAAATGATAATATTAGTTTTAAACTTCAAATCCCCTTGATAAATGTGTTGTTCTTTTGGGTTTTTATTAAAGATTAAACACATAGAAAACCAAAATGCAAGACTCTGTTCACAAACAATTACTATACTACTTGTAAACACAATTTAGTCAAAGAACCCTTGTCCTGTTCAGAGAGCAGCCTCCACTCAGTAAGTCAACTGCTTTTTCCCTGGAAGAGACAAGAAATAGCTGCTATGTATGTCATGGAGCACCCCCACGTACAGCAGATACAGCCTGGCTTTTTATGGCAGCCTGTGGAAGTGCAGAAGGGCAGGTCTGGTAGCTTTGCTGGCAGGAGCTGACTGCTGCTGCAGGCAGGATGTGTAGTAGGGGTGGCATGTCAACTGCTGCCACCAGGCTGGGATGGGAGTGGAACAGCAAGGGTCTGGTTTTGTCAGCTGTTGTACAGGCCTACTGCAATTTACATGGGAATTATATGAACTTATGTAGTCCATTATAGAAATGTTGATTAAGGTTGGGAGCAACCACTTTGAACTATCTGCCAAGAGCAAAAACTATTCCTTTGTGCACTGTCAGCCTTAAGGAACTCAATCTGGAACTACTTTACCAATCTTTCAGATGTTTGAGTTCAATACTGAGATTAGAGAGGGTAAAGCTAGGGCAGAGCTAACCTCAGCTGCCAAACTGTTTGAAGGAGGGAACTGTGAGTTAGCTTTGATCCAACACACATTTGAAACATATATTCAGTTACGTCTAACACCATCTGGGTACAGCTGGAAAAGCAGCTGGCTGTATACCTCATTTGCTATATACCAATCTGAATGTAAGTTAAAAATGTCACAGTACCCCTTTAATTGTGCTTGCTGGTCATGCTCCCTCACCCCAGCACTTCACAGTCTAGGAACTCGCAGTTCCTTCACTCCTCTCCCACAAGCAGGCTGAGATGCTCCAGAGCTTAGATATTGTGCTTGCACTTGGATTCCCCTCACATCCAAGGAATACTTCTACAGAAAACTGTGGTAAAAAGGAAACCCCATGTAAACTCCAACTTTTACGTAATTCTTGACAAGAGAACTGGACAATTACTGCGTGGAAATTCCCTCTATTGACCTTTACAGCGGGAAAGGTGGGAACGCTATGGGAATTTACAGCAGCAGAGGACAGGGAGTACCAAATGTTATTGTGCTGGCTAAGGGCTTATGTAATTAGATACAGCTGGAGGAAAGGATTAACTCAATGTCACTAAACAGACTGAATGAACTTTGCTTAAACTGCAAGGACATCTAAGCTATAACCTTCCATGTCTGCACTACAAACAGCAACTGACTCATCAAGGCATGCATCAGGTACAGCCTCAAACAGCAGCAGAATGAGAAAAAAAAGCCAACAAATAAATAAAAGGGAAAACGACAAGATTGAATGATTTTATGGAAGTTTGTTCCTATCGTCTGGATTATATAGCAAAAATCATTTCCATTGTAGAATATCTTTGCAGAGCCAACATCTTTTAGGAGCCAACTACAATGTCTAATTTAAGATGCTGCAGTGAGGAAGAAAAATGTTGTAAGGAGGTGTTGGCTAATGCTCAGTGTTGCAGTTTTACAGTCACTGTTTGCAGTGTCTTCAAATCAGATGATCTCAGCATTCCCTAGCCTTCAAAACTCTTTGTTCCCACCCTCATGCTACCTTCTGTTTTTGTCAACATTTGATGCAACCACATAGTGATTTGTACCAGGAAACAGATCAAGTATATAACAAACCTGGAAAAACAGGGGATTGAAATTACAAACCAAGAGTGCCATGTACTAAAGAAACTGCCACAGAATATTCCTGTAAATCTGCCAAGTCAATAAAATTCATTATGATTTGCTAAGTAAGTGCTGCTGGCTGTGAGGACTGAAGTTACCTGGGGCTACTGGAAATCACACACTGAGTTTTGTAGAATGTCAGAGCACTTGGGGAATTAAATCAGTAAAAATCATTCCTTCAACTTCTTTTTTTCCTCCTCATTCTTCAAGGTACTTGTGCCTTGTCCACACAACCCAGCCCCTTCCCAAGATGCCTACGGAATGTGAGGAAGACGTGAGGAGGAAGTTCTTCACCGTGAGTGGTGAAGCCCTGGAATGGATTATCCAGGGAGGTGGTGGAGGCCCCGTCCCTGAAGGTGTTTAAGACCAGGCTGGATGAGGCTCTGGCCAGCCTGATCTAGTGTGAGATGTCCCTGCCCATGGCAAGGGGGTTGGAACTGGATGATCCTTGTGGTCCCTTCTAACCCTGACTGATTCTATGATTCTGATTCTATGTCTGAATAGAATTACAATTCACTATGACTTACCTAGAGTTGGTCTTCATCAAAGCAGCTGCAGTTCTTAAAGCTAAATGAGATAGTGGAATATATTTGAATTTACCACCACCCTCCCTCTCCCTCAAGTCTGGAATGCATTTAAATTACCATATTATTGTCATATAAATCTTAGGCCTTCTCCTGTGTTTTACAGTGCCCTTTATTTTGCTATTTTCCCTAAATCACGTAAGGGATATGGTCCAAAACGTAACAATTTGCACATAGTAACACTCAGAGTGTGTTATAAATGGAGAGTAACACTATCTTTTCTCTTTCAACCATTGCTGCACACTGGAACAAAACCGGTTACAAAACAACATCCTGAATGGGTCTAGAAGCTGCGGTCATGAACCTCTGAGAAGAGCACTGACTGCCTTGCACCTAGAGACTTAAAATAATGTAGCATTCTGACAACTAAAACACGGGTTGGGCAGCTTTCAACATAGGTCCTTGCCAATACTGCTCCTCAGTATCTGCTCCTTTAGTATCTCTCAAGTCAAACAGAAGAGGTCACTGAAGAGTCACAGCATGCCCGTCTTCAAAACGGGCCAGTCCTGCTGTCCTAGCCAGCCCTGCAGTCCTAAACAGCCAGCTTCATCTCAGCTGCCTACAGTATTAGCTTTTCCACCCTTCTGGTTCTGCCTCCAGATTCTCTTGCATTTGTTTCTCCTCTCTGTCCTCTCAGTTCTGCCCACGGAAGGGTTTAAAATAAGGCAGGTTGTGAATGGCCCAAACCTGCCACTCCACATTTTCCATTCATCTGCCTCTGGTGTGAAGATAGCAGCCTCCTAAGGAGGCTGTTTTCTGACAAAGGATAGACTATGTTGTTCACAGAGGTCAGCATTTGCAGATGGGGACTACTTGCAGCAACACCAGTAACCAGGAAAGCAGCACAGGCAGAGATTCCTGTGGCCTTCCCTTCCCTTGTCTGGAAGAAAAGTCTGGAGACAGAAAAAAGGATTTCTCTTTTGTGGGTTTGCTCTTGTGGTTGTGGTTTATTTTTCCTTTCTGTTTTTAGCAGTGTAGGGAAAAAAGAGCAGGAAAAAGAATACATCCTTCTTGCCAGAAATATCTAAAATATGAATAAACCCACAATCCTTTCCTGACATGTTACAACACAGGGGGTCAGTCATGAAGACATAAACCAGGATTTGCTAGCATCCAGCATGATCTCAGCATGGTCTCACATTTAAACAACATTTCCAATTGGAAAAAACCCTGTAAACTCAACAGTTAATACTGTAAAATGTGTATAAATCCATCTATCACAATAACTAATTTAGAAGTATCTCAATGATTAACATTTTTTGTACATGACAAGATGCAGTAATAATTAACAGCAACATAGCTGATGGGGTGAGCTCAAGTTACTGCTCTGTTTTGCATGAAGGAAACCCTCCTCATCTGTAAATACCTGCAATTCAAGACCTGTCTCTATATGGAACAACCTAAATGGAAGGCTGACGCCTGCATATAGTCCTTCTGGAGCTCCCTGGCATCAAGGATCCCAAAGTCTTTCCAATACAGCAGAAACTAAGCAGGAACACACAAAGGCAATTTATGCTGCTCAGCACAGTAACATCTCATAGTAAGATTTCTTATCATAAATCAGCAGTTATTATCCATCAAAAGTAGGTTGGATATTGGCTCCATTGCCTCCAGCTGCTACAGACCATTCAGGATCCTGTTCTGAGTTCCCACGATGGGACAGGCATGCACTGAGCAAGGACATTTGTTTATCTTCCCCCACTCTGGCATCAGAGATCTGTCCTTCCACATCTTAAAACACTGTACCATTATATGCTGCCTGGGATTCTTCTCAGATAATCATCACTTCCTCCCCCATCCCATCCAAACAACTTGTAAACTTCCTTTTCTATTTCTATAGCAAGGAAAGTACCCTCTTCATGGGCCAGTATCTCATGAAATTTCACAGTGGCTCTCAAACAAACATATTTTGGGAAGTTTATTTAACCTCCCTGTCTCACCTGCTTTTAACTACATATATGAAAACATATCCTGCTTAAGCCTAGTTTTCAAGTGGTTCTTAGAACAAGAATGCATTTGCTGTAATTGCTAGAAGTCATTTCAAGAGCATGAAAATGCAAATTTTGGCTTTGGCATACAGGTGAGCAGCTACTTCATTACTTCCAATTTAAAGTCATATTTGATTGACCCAAGGAAAACCTTAAGCCATTTCTTAGTGAAGTGCTAAAAGGAACCACCAGGAACTCTCAAAAACAGGTGTTGGTAAAAAAGCACAGGAATAGTCTTCCACAAGTCACCAAGTGGGAAGAACTAAAGCCAGTTTTAGCTGTCTATGTAAGAACAGGACTGTCTTAGTTGTGAGCCACGAGCTGCCCAGGGCAAAAGGACAGAAAAGATATTTTACCCTTTCCAAGGAGTAAAATAAAAATGTTCCACACTGGACTGGAAGGTTAAATGGAAATTCTATTTACAAAGACATACAAAAGGTATTCAGGTAAAAGGAATACATTTACAAATCAGGCTCAGTTCTTCACCTGGGCCTACCAGGCCAGAGCCTTCCAGAAAACCTCCACCCCACTCAGCCTCAGCAGGCCCAAGAGTAGCCAATCTGCTCCCCTCTAGACCTAGGCCTAACACAGTCTTCAACAGGCCCAGTGGTGTAGCTAAAAATTCGCTGCCAGCCAATCCAGGCGAAAGCCTCTCCCCCACAAACCATAAAGATAACAGCATACACATCCTGAGAAGGAGAGAAGAGAGGAAAAATTGGCTGCACACTCCCTTAAATGGAGAGAGAGGGGAAAACAGAATAGTATAACAGAATACAGAATTAACCAGGTTGGAAAAGATCTTCAAGATCATCAAGTGCAACCCATCACCCAACACCATCTAATCAATAGAATAGAATAGAATAGAACAGAATAGGTTGGAAGAGACCTTCAAGATCATTGTGTCCAACCTATCACCCAGCACTACCTACTTAACTAAACCACGGCACCAAGCACCCCATCCAGTCTCTTCCTAAACACCTCCAGTGATGGCGACTCCACCACCTCCCTGGGCAGCACATTCCCATGGCTGATCGCTCTTTCTGTGAAGAACTTCTTCCTAACATCCAGCCTAAACCTCCCCTGGTGCAGCTTGAGACTGTGTCCTCTTGTTCTGATACTGGCTGCCTGGGAGAGGAGACCAACCTCTGCCTGTCCACAACCTCCCTTCAGGTAGCTGTAGAGAGCAATAAGGCCTCCCCTGAGCTTCCTCTTCTCCAGGCTAAACAACCCCAGCTCCCTCAGCTGCTCCTCATAAGGCTTGTGCTCAAGACCCCTCACCAGCTTTGTTGCCCTTCTCTGGACATGTTCCAGCAAGTCAACATCTTTCCTGAATGGAGGGGCCCAGAACTGGACACAGTACTCCAGTTATGATCCTAACCATATATATATATATATACATATACTATGCAGAGAGAGTGATTGCCCATTGGAATCGGCTGCCCATGGAGGTGGTGGAGTCACCTTCATTGGAGGTGTTCAGGAGGAGACTTGATGGGGTGCTTGGTGCCATGGTTTAGTTGTTTAGGTGGGTTGGACTGGTTGATGGGTTGGAAGCGATGATCTTGAAGGTCTCTTCCAACCTGGTTTATTCTATTGTATTGTATTGTATCAGACTAAATTTTCTACGTGGTAGATCTACTCTGTTCCTCCCAGTCTCTCTTGCTATGAAAACATACATAGTTACTCTGTGTAAATTCTTAGGAAGTGAAGTTATTATCAATATCTTACAGCTAATAGAGTCAAATATGTAAGAAGAATCACCTTTCCACTGATCATTTTTTAGTTTGGGAAGTACAGACAACTTTTTGAAACTCACTGAATGTGCTGCAAAAAAAACCATTTGGATCCGCTTCTCGAGAGGGCAAGTAATAATGAGGCACTAATTGGCTTACAATCAGCATACACAAAACTCTCCATGAATATTTAACCAGCACTTACGTTTTCACACTGTGTCTGTCTGGGTTTCATGTGGGAAACATTGAGCCCATCAATAACAATATCGAATGGAAGTCGATTTTCCACAAATGCTTGGAAGGCTTCGAATTCCTGAAATAAACAAACAAACTTTTGAGTTTAACAGGAAGACATTCCCTTCACTTCTTATTAAACAAAATAAACATAGCCTAAATGGCTACCTGTCATACAGAGGGACCTGGACCGGCCAGAGAGGTGGGCCCAGGTGAACCCCGTGAGTGCTGCACCCACGCCGGAACAATCCTCACTATCAATAGAAACTGGGGGAGGAGGTGGTAGAAAGCAGCCCTGTGGAAAAGGACTTGGGGTTGCTGATGGATGGGAAGCTGGACATGAGCAAGCAGTTTGAGCTTGCAGGTAATCACATCCTGGGCTGCATCAAAAGGTGCTTTGCCAACAGATCCAGAGAGGGATTCTACCACTTTGCTCTGTTGAGACCTCGGTACTCCAAGTCCAGGTCTGGAGCCCTCAACACAGGAAAGACATAAACCTGATTGATCTCATCCAGAGGAGGGTCATGAAAATGATCAGGGGGCTGGAGCACCTCTCCTGTGAGGACAGGCTGAGGGAGCTAGGGTTGTTCAGCCTGGAGAAGAGAAGGCTCTGTGAAGACCTAACAGCAGCTTTCCAGTACCTGAAGGGGGCCTGCAAGAAAGCTGGAGAGGGACTGTTTATGGAGGCCTGCAGTGATAGGCTGAGGAGCACCGGTTTGAAATTAGAGAAAAGGAGATTTAGATGGGATACTAGGAAAAAGCTCTTTACAATGGGGGTGGCTGAGCACTGGAACAGCTTGCCCAGAGAGGGGGCTGAGGCCCCATCCCTGGAGATATTCAAGGTGAGGCTCAATGGGACTCTGCATGACCTGTCTAGTTGAGGATGTTCCTACTCCCTGCAGGGGGTTGGACTATATGACCTTTAGAGGTCTCTTCTGACCCAAACCACTCTATGATTCTACAGAAATCTCTCACTTTTCCTTCATTGGCTACATTTTATTTGCATATTTGCTAAAACAAATTCAAACTCACTTCAACAGAGTTGGCAAGTGAAGGGACAGAACTTTAAAAGCACATGACTCTTAATGCTGAGGAACCCCAGAGAAGTGTAGCAATACAGCAAGGCTGATACTTCAGTGCAAGACTTCCCACAGCAGCTGGGGCACCAGCAGAACATGCAATGCAGCAGGGTGTTCACAGGAGGCTCCAGAAACATCCTGCTTCACATCACATACAAAAGAAAAGGGAATTTAAAAAAAACCCTCACCTGATTTCACTCATTGTCTAGCTGGAAAAATAGGGGAAAGCCAATTATGCAACTGTTAGAAATGATTCAGTGCACCTTCTACTGAGAAAGCTTATCTTTGCAAATGGACACCAGTGACTGGATCAATTTGGAAGAGTGAGCCTGCCATAACAAACCCATAATGGAATTTATCTTCATGTGAATAATTAAAGACACTTAAAGCAATTTTTTTGTTTAACCACTGGTGTGTGGATGGCTGAAGTCCATTTGTATCTCAGCAAAAGCAAAAACCAGTCTCCCATTTTTTGGCACGCCATACCAGCTGGATGACTCACACACTATTTCACCCCCACTTTATACTGGTATGTACTGGTACTGCCACAACAAGGTGTTTCTACCTTCTGCCTTCCCTCAGCCATGCTGCTCCTAGCCTTGCCACCTCCTCTACTGACACAAACACATTTGTTGGCACAAGGAGAAAGACTGATGAAGACTGAGAATAGAATAGACCAAACCAGGTTGGAAGAGACCTTCAAGATCATCGTGTCCAACCTATTATCCAACCCACCTAATCAATTAAACCATGCAACCAAGCACCTTATCAAGCCTCCTCCTAAACACCTCCAATGATGGTGACTCCACCACCTCCCCAAGCAGCCCATTCCAATGGGCAATCACTCTCTCTGTGTAGAATTTCTTCCTAACATCCAGCCTAAACTTCCCTGGCACAGCTTGAGACTGTGTCCTCTTGTTCTGGTGCTGGTTGCCTGGGAGAAGAGACCAACCTCTGCCTGGCTACAACTTCCCTTCAGGTAGTTGTAGAGAGCAATAAGGTCACCCCTCAGTCTCCTCTTCTGCAGGCTAAGCAACCCCAGCTCCCTCAGCCTCTCCTCATAGGGCTTGTGTTCCAAACCCCTCCCCAGCTTTGTTGCCCTTCTCTGGACACGTTCCGGCAAGTCAACATTAAAGTGGTGAATTAGTCACTAGTGATGTGGAAAAGGCTGAGGTACTCAATCACTTCTTTACCTCAGTCTTCACTGCAAGGGCCTCCAGCCACACTCCTGGTATCATGGCAGACGATGCCAGGGACGGGGAGGAAGAACTGCCCATCGTAAGTGAAGCTCAGGTTCGTGATCACCTGAAGAACCTGAAAGTGTTCAAGTCCATGGGACCCGACGGGATACACCCACGGGTGCTGAGAGAACTGGCAGATGAGGTTGCCAAGCCCCTCTCTATTATATTCCAGAAGTCATGGCAGAGTGGGGAAGTCCCCACAGACTGGAAAAGGGGAAACATTACTCCCATTTTCAAAAAGGGCAAGAAGGAGGAACCGGGGAACTACAGGCCAGTCAGTCTCACCTCTGTGCCTGGAAAGATCATGGAGCAGATCCTCCTGGAGGCACTAATGACTCAGAAGAACAGTGAAGAGGTGATTGGGAGTAGTCAGCATGGCTTTGCCAAGGGCAAATCCTGCCTGACAAACCTGGTGGCCTTCTATGAGCAGGTGACAGCATTAATAGATGAGGGGCGAGCAACTGATGTCGTTTACCTGGACTTGAGCAAAGCCTTCGACACTGTCCCGCACCACCTCCTGGTCTCCAAGCTGGAGACACATGGGTTTGATGGATGGACCACTAGATGGATAAAGAACTGGCTTGATGGCCGCACCCAAAGAGTGGCTGTCAACAGGTCCATGTCCCAGTGGAGGCCAGTGACAAGCGGAGTCCCTCAGGGATCAGTCCTGGGACCTGTCTTGTTCAACATCTTTGTGGGTGACATGGACAGTGGCATCGAGTGCACCCTCAGCAAGTTTGCTGATGACACCAAGCTGTGTGGTGCAGTGGACACGCTGGAGGGAAGGGATGCCATCCAGAGGGACCTGGACAGGCTGGAGAGGTGGGCACAAGCCAACCTCATGAGCTTCAACAAGACCAAGTGCAGGGTCCTGCATCTGGGTCGAGGCAATCCCAGGCACAAATCCAGGCTGGGCAGTGACTGGCTGGAGAGCAGCCCTGAGGAGAGAGACTTGGGGGTGCTGGTGGACGAGAAGCTCAACAGGAGCTCTCAATGTGCGCTTGCAGCCCGGAAAGCCAATCAGATCCTGGGCTGCATCAGGAGATGTGTGACCAGCAGGTCAAGGGAGGTGATTCTCCCCCTCTACTCAGCTCTGGTGAGACCCCACCTGGAGTACTGCCTCCAGTTCTGGAGCCCCTATTACAGGAGGGATGTGGACGTGCTGGAGCGTGTCCAGAGAAGGGCCACGAGGATGATCAGAGGGCTGGAGCACCTCTCCTATGAGGACAGACTGAAGGAGTTGGGGCTGTTCAGTCTGGAGAAGAGAAGGCTCCGAGGTGACCTCATTGTGGCCTTCCAGTATCTGAAGGGGGCCTACAGGAAGGCTGGGGAGGGACTTCTCAGGATCTCAGGTAGTGATAGGACTAGGGGGAACGGAATGAAGCTGGAAATGGGGAGATTCAGGCTAGATGTGAGGAAGAAGTTCTTCACCATGAGAGTGGTGAAGCCCTGGAATGGGTTATCCAGAGAGGTGGTTGAGGCCCCATGCTTGGAGGTGTTTAAGACCAGGCTGGACGAGGCTCTGGCCAGCGTGATCTAGTGCAGGGTGTCCCTGCCCATGGCAGGGGGTTGGAACTAGATGATCCTTGTGGTCCCTTCCAACCCTGACTGATTCTATGATTAACATCTTTCCTAAACTGAGGGGCCCAGAACTGGACACAGTACTCAAGGTGTGGCCTAACCAGTGCTGAGTACAGGGCAGAATGACCTCCCTGCTCCTGCTGGCCACACTGTTCCTGATGCAGGCCAGGATGCCATTGGCCCTCTTGGCTGCCTGGGCACCCTGCAGGCTCATGTTCAGCCTACCATCAACCAGAACCCCCTAGGTCCCTCTCTGCCTGGCCGCTCTCCAGCCACTCTGACCCCAGCCTGTAGCACTGCCTGGGGTTGCTGTGGCCAATGTGCAGAACCCGGCACTTGGATGCGTTACCATTGAGCCACCATTCACTGAGTCAATGAACAGTCTGTAGCCTGCACTGGTTCCCCTGCTCAGGTCAGAGCACAGAGTTTTGTCCTGGCACAAAACTTCAGCCAGGACATGGAACAGGAATAAGACTGGTAGCAAGTGAAACTACTGACATCACCTTTCCACATAGGTAGCAGTGACTATGCTAACTTATTGGCTTGGGAAACCAGAATATTTTAGTCAGGAGATTTATCACTCAGCTTGGGGTACTGCAGCAAAACAAGAGCTAGAGTGTGGTTTTAAAACCCAGAAGTATAGGAATTAATGTTTGAAACAGAGAGAGAAGAAAGATTGGGTTTGTGTGGTCTCAGCTGGTCTGGCAAATTTAATGGGGGGGGAATTTCAACCCACCACAATCTGCCATTTTAAACCATTAATTTAAACAATAATTAAAAACCTTGAAAGGCCTGGCTTACACAGCCAATAATATTTGAAAGAGCAGTAGTAGTAAATCTGAAAAGGACTCTTCTCTTAGGAGTATTAATACTACTTTAACTTCTGTAAACACATTTATAAGCAGGTGTGATGTTCTTCCAGTACCAGTGCATACACAGACTATGAGGCTCAGAAGCACAACAAAAAGGAGGGGAGGAATTAATTATTGGTATTTACAGATCTACTAAGTTAAATAGGGTAACATAGAGACAAAGCAAAGCAAACAGCAACACAAGCATGTCCTTTGATAAGAGCAATTAGCTTTTTGAAATCATTTTACTGGCTCTAACAGATCTAAGGGTACAACAGTTTTCAGACCACAGAAAGCTTAGATCAGTTGAGTATTTTTCTCCAGTCTAAATAGGAAATGTGTTGGCAGCTAGAAATAAAAATCATGGTATTGCTCAAATTCTTCAACAATCCCAAACATCTGCTGATCTAAATGCCAAACACCAATTAATATACTAAGGAGATACATGAACAAGTCCATAGAGGACTTCTAAATACAAGAAAGGCTATTATTTTCATACCAACACATGGAATGAATGTTAGGAACAAGTTCTTTACCATGAGGATAATGGAACTCTGGAACAGGTTGCACTCAGGGGTGGCTGGGGCAGAGAGAGAGAAGAGAGAGAGAGAGGGAAGACTGAAGATTGAATTCTAGAAAGATTCCAATGTGCTGAAAGCTTTTGCTTGTTTGGGGTTTGGTTTGTTTTGTTTTCCCTTTCAAACTGTTTTGGAAGTTTCCAACAACGTTTTCTGTCATTTGCAGTGTGAAGCTGGTTGGGATCTCCACCTTCACCTGCAGTTAACTGACCCCCAAGAAGCATGTTCGTGGTTTTGAAATGGTTTGCTTTTGGCTTTGTGGGGTTTTGGGAATATCTCCATCCCTGGAGATATTCAAAGTGAGGCTTGACAAGGCTCTGGGTAACCTGATCTATTGGGGGATGTCCCAGATGAATGCTGGGGGTTGGACTAGATGACCTTTGGAGGTCCCTTTCCACCCAGACCATTCTATGATTCTATGAATTTGAATTGGGGGGAGAGAAAAAAAAAGCCTAGCAAAAACTATTTAAATCACTGCAGAATGGCTGCTTCTCACTTCCTCTAAACAATAAAGTTTATGTTCACCCATCAGGAATGGCAGAGAGAAATTGAAGTCAAATTGAAAAGTGCAGAAACTACAGTATTCAACTTACATTGTTTCTAGAAGCATTCACAGTACTTTAAGCTTTGTACAACAGAAAAACAACCCCCAGTGCTTCCCCTCTCCATATTAAATGACACTGCACTCGAGTGCAAGGAAAGGGCAAGTCCTGAATAAGAGTATTATACCTCACTTCAGACTTATGTAACTCTAAGTATCAAGCAGGGTGTTTTGCAACACTGCAAGAGCAGCTCCTAGAGGAGTGAAAACACTCACTTCAAGAGTTTCCTGAAATACAAAGTGATGGGAGTTGCTTTGTTTTCAGCAAGCTTTCTTGGTATCAGAAGAAAAACACAGGAACGAGCGTTAGAGCGTGAGAAATCAAATTCAGCTGTCAAACTGAAATCCAGCCAAGTTGCCTTGTTGGAGCACTCTTATGTCTGTTGCTATGCCTAAAGGGTTTGAATATTTCCTCCACAGTTTCAAAGCTTGGAAATCCCCTTCTAACCCTAACAAGCAGGAAGGTTTTTCTCAGTCATACCATACTGCCTGTGGTATCAATGCATACCCTGGATTGCATACAATTTGTCTGGCCTCTGTCATATGCTGCTGAAGTTAACAAATAGTCCAGGAGTCACAAACCTCTGTAGCTATAGCCTTCAGAGATACTATCACAAGCAGGAAGGTACTCTCAGGCATATTGAGAAAGGTAGCTGAAATGGGCTCTGTGTTGCCTGCTCACAGTCACAGGATTTGTTCCTGCCTGCCTACACCAGAGGTAGGGCATAAGGGTCAATGCAAAACTCAGACCTCAACAATCCAGGCAGTGCACTTCTGAAACATCCTTCCTGAGCACACTGACTATGGAGGGAGGAACAAGCAGTTTGTGCTGCTATCCTCAGTACAAAATTGCTCTCATCTTTGCAAGGCTTCCCCCCTAAGTACAAGAGCACAGAAAGGGACCATACCAAGCTTTCTTTTGAAACAAGCAAGTGAACAAACTAGCCTTATGAAGGCAGAAATATTTTGAATTCACAGTGCTTTCAGAATTTAAACCACTATTTTGGAACCATTTTCATCTTAAGACAAATCACCTAACAGAGTAATTAACCAGGAAAAGACTGAACAGCATGTTAGTGACATGGATAGTGGCATTGAGTGCATCCTCAGCAGGTTTGCTGACGACGCCAAGCTGTGTGGTGTGGCAGACACGCTGGAGGGAAGGGGGCCTTCCAGAGGGACCTTGACAAGCTGGAGAGGACATGAGGTTCAAAAAGACCAAGTGCAAGGTCCTGCATCTGGGTCAGGGCAATCCCAAGCCCTGATATAGGCTGGGCATTGACTGGTTTGAGAGCAGCCCTGAAGAACAGGACCTAGGGATGCTGGTGGATGAGAAGCTCAACATGAGCCAGCAGTGTGCACTTGCAGCCCAGAAAGCCAATCACATCCTGAGCTGCATCAAGAGAAGCATAGCCAGAAGGTAAAGGGAGGTGATTCTCCCCCTCTACTCAGCTCCGGTGAGACCCCACCTGGAGTACTGTGTCCAGTTCTGGAGCCCCTATTACAGGAAGGATCTGGACATGCTGGAACATGTCCAGGGAAGGGCCACAATGATGATCAGAGGGGCTGGAGCACCTCTCCTGTGAGGACAGACTGAGAGAGTTGGGGATAATCAGTCTGGAGAAAGAAGGCTCCAAGGAGACCTAATTGTGGCCTTCCAGTATCTTAATGGGGCCTACAAGAAGGCTGGGGAGGGACTTTTTAGGATGTTAGGTAGTGATAGGACTGGGGGGAATGGAAAAAATAGAAATAGGTAGATTCAGATTGGATGTTAGGAAGTTCTTCCCTATGTGGGTGCTGAGACACTGGAACAGGTTCCCCAGGGAGGTGGTAGAAGCCCCATCCCTAGATGTTTTTCAGGCCAGGCTGGATGTGGCTCTGAGCAACTTGCTCTAATGTGAGGTGTCCCTGCCCATGGCCTGGGGGTTGGAACTAGATGGTCCTTGAGGTCCTTTCCAACCCTAACAATTCCATGATTCCATCTGTATTTTAACCAAGCAACTGTTGCCCAAAACCCAACCAATCAAACAAACAAATACAGACCTGACAGAATAGTATCTTAAAAAGACTGTGGGGGGTAATAAAACAGGTTGAGACTGTACTGGAAGAAAGGAACATTCTAGTGTTGCAGGATGACCTCATTTTGCTGCATACCCATTTGATGGCAAAGGAGACCAAGTGACCTGAACAAAATCCCAGCTTATTACTTGCTATATGAATTGAGACAAGGAGGACTATAGACCACCCCAGAAGATCTGACCCACCCCCAAGAAAGATTTTCTAACACTGAGGTAATTAGGGGAAAGAAATATGTGCTGAATTTATGATGTTTTCAACTAGATCTATTTCTGGATGCTGAGGAAGCAGCTAAGTCTTTTATCCTTCTGCCAAAATACTCCCTGTGCTTCTGTTTGCTTCCATTATCAGAAGCCTCTGATGTGAGAGAAAATGCATGAGAAAAAAATTCCAACTGCCTTTGTCTCTCACCACCCATTTCCCATTTGGTCTCCCCTCTTCCCCTTATTTTCCTTCCTCCCAGACATTGCCTCCTCTCTAGCAGAGCGTATTACCTGAAGAGGGTGACATCTACCCTGAATTAAATGGAGGCAGGAGGACAGAAAGTAAACAGGATAGAGGCTGCAGCTTGGGCTGCAGTGCTCCCAGACTCTGAGCACTCTGCCACTGTAGTTGTCTCAACAGCCAACACAAACCATTACCTGTCTTTATTCTATGCTTATTGCAAGACTGAGTAGGGGATCACGCTCTGAGGCTAGTGTTCTCTCTAACCTCCAAACTAGTTCTAGTTTCAGCCATAACACTGCAACTGAAACAAGCCCACAGCTAATCTTGAGCCACACTCAGACCAGCTCTTCTCTGTCTTTGAGGCCTAGCAGCAAACCTGGCTCTTAAGGCAGTGCAGGATTGTGCCCTACTGAATACTAACCCTATCCTGACAGAGTCCAGTGGCCTATATTTAGCAGAGATCTGGGGGGAGGAGGGGAGAAACAAACAACAAACAACTGAAAAAACTTCACCTCTTTCTGCAAATGTACTTAATTCTAGTTGCAATGCTAATCCTATCATCTACAAGCTAATGGTGATACCCTTCCCATAACAAACAATTAGCCACAAGGCAACAATGGACTTAGACATCAATCTGCTGGTCTGCAAAACAGAGTATGTTCAGCACTACCCAACCTATAACTAGACAAGAGCTACCAGCAAATTTTTTGACCAGTGTTGTTGCAGTCTAGGTTAACACCTTTGTCCTTATATATGCCACCTATAATTTAATGGTCCAATTAAGCAAGTGATTCAGGTATTTTAACTCTCAAATACCATCTCTTATCCTAGTCTTAGCCACAGTCCAACACCAACATGTACCCAAAAGCCTACCAGTAAGCCCTTCATCTCTGCTACCATTAGCTCTCACTCAACCATAATGAACTTTTAAGACTCCAACAATGACTCAAGTTCTCCAGCACTTGCTGTCCAAAATACTAATCCCCAAATACTGCTGCCAGGGCTTTCTAGATCCAGCAAGAACAGGCTCTTCCACCCTTGTCACCCTGAAGCTGCAGCCTACCTACAAGTCAGTAACTCATTCCCATACAAAAATTAGTCCTAACTTGCTCAGCTAAGCAAACTCATCCAAAAATTACTCATAACTTACTCAGCTAAGCCAGACTTAGCATTCATCCAACTCTTGGGCCTTGCAGAGGAAATTAAGAAAAGGATGGGGGAAAAAAAAAAAAAAAAAAAGCTGAAAAATCTGCATCGTCTTTAAGCCTAGGTTTAGTCCTAATCCTAACCCTAACTACAGCTCAGCACCCCTGTATCCCCCTCCAGAACTAACAGAAAACATTCAGTCCAGGCTGGGATCAAGAGGATTTTCATCCTGCCAGCACAGTTCTTGCAGAAGCTAACTCTGAATCCAAATGCTACTAAAACTCAACACTAGCAAAGTGACCTACCCTGCCACAGAACTGACAGGAGGACATTCAGTCATTCCCACGTGGGAAGAACCACAGGAACTGATCCTGCCCAGAACAGCCCCCATCCAAGTGCAAGGGGCTTAGCAACAGTTAGCAGCATGCCAAATGTTTGTACTGCTTCTGTATAGAAGGCTTCAATGGGGATCCAATCCCTTTCCTGCAGTGTGGTGCACACGCAGGTGGGAAGGGGCACAGGAACAACCTTCCTTGTTTTCTCCCTTCAGAAAGTTCTTTGCTCCCTGGCAGATAATGTAAAGTAGGTGAGGTAAACAGCACATATAGCCTGAGCTGTGGTACTATCTGGGCACACAGTATCAGCTGTTTGCTGGGAAGGAGTTTTCTCCTCTTCCACTCCTGATCATCTCAGGAGATACAGCAGTTCTAACTAAACTAACTAGTCTCCATTTCCCCGCCCCCGCCCCCCCCCCCCCCCCCCGAGCTCAAAGAAGCCATGACATCCAGGTGGAAGATGGACATCCATAATAATCCAAGCATTTCAGGGCAGGTAAGAGTAGCTCACCTTGGAAACAGCTCAAGTACAGGCAATTTAACTGACTTCGACCACAAGCTGAGAAATCAACAAAGCAGGTAGAAGAATGAGATCACACTGGAAGCTGAGAGTGAGGTCTTTGCCACATGGGGTTAGGATAGACTATCAGACACAATCTTCTTAAGAGTTTGGAGTGCACAGAGGTTTTGGAAGTAATAAACTACTCCATTCAGAACACAACTGACAAGTACCACACAGGGCTTTGGGACAAATCACAGAGATGGGAAACATGCACATGAGAAGGAGAATCAAAGCACTATAGAAAAAGTATCAGTCTAAGAGAGCTTTATTTTCAAGGCTCCTTGGAAACAGTACAACCTCAGTCAGTTGCAAAAATAACACTGAGATGAATGGGTCACTTCCTCTTCCTCCTCCAGTCCCAAATTCTAGAACAATAAGTAAACCCCCTTTACACAGCCCAGATCAAGTATGGGGACTTTACATGCCCACAAGCCCGTGCCTTCTTGACAGCACACATGCATCTCCCATATACTTCCTTCCCCCTGCACAACAGTCCTTTCAGGCTTATCAGGGACAGTAGCCACAAAGGGAATGAAATGACTGCATTTGTATGTTTCAGAGAAACACCTGGGAGCACCTGCAAGATGAAAGTCATCACAGCAAAAGTTGATTCTGCCTCTCAGTACAGCAGTTGTACTGCCTCAGGCTCAATGGCATAGCTCCCAATCAAATGCAGCCAGAGTAATCAGGCACCCAACTGAAATCACAGAATCACAGAAAACATCCACTTGGAAGAGACCTCAAAGATCATCCAGTCCAACCCTCAACCCAGCACTAAAGGGTCCCTCAAAGATCATCCAGTCCAACCCTCAACCCAGCACTAAAGGGTCCCTAAGAACCAGACTCACGTGCTGCTGAAACACCCCCAGGGACTCCACCACTGCCCTGGGCAGACCATCCCAATATTTGGGAACCCTCTCTGTGAAGAACTATTTCCTGACATCCAGCCTGAACCTCCCCTGACACAGCTTGTAACCATTTCCTCTAGTCCTGTCACTTGCTACCAAGAAAATGCTGCCCTCTCCTCACTCCAAGCTCCCTTCAGGCAGCTAGAGAGAGCGGTGAGGTCTCCCCTCAGCCTGCTCTTCTCGACTGAACAACCCCAGCTCCCACAGATGCTCCTTGTGGATCATGTGTTCCAGTCCCTTCTGCAGCCTCACTGCCCTTCTCTGAATGCTTTCCAGAACTCACTGTCCCTCTTGTAGAGAGGGGCCCAAAACTGAACAGAATACTCGAGGTATGGCCTCACTAGTGCTGAGTACAGGGGGATGATCACTTCCCAGTTCCTGCTGGCCACAGTGTTTCTAATACAAGCCACGATGTCTTTGGCTTTCTTGGCCATCCGAGCACTGCTGACTCATATTTAAATCATCATATTGACACTGGGACAAAAGGAGACAATCCTGTTACAAGAGTTTACTTTCTACAGCAGACTGCAGGTTTGCAGTTCAGTGTATTATATCATCACATGACATTCTCATACACCTGTGCATAAAGATCTGAATCAATGTCCAACAGGTATTTCCCTATCAGAGATAATCAGCTTTATAGTCCATGCATTACAGCACAAGAGACTCCTACTGGGGGATCCTCAACAGCCTGTTCCCCTGAATGATCACTTCATTGCAAGGAACACAGAAGCACTGAAGAAAGCTAGTTAAGAGAAAAGAAGGAATAGAAAGTTAAAATGTTTTCTGTTTGAATTGCAGCTTCTACAAAAAAAGAAAGATGACTGGAAAATGGAAAAACCCCTCTCAATTATAGTTGCTTGCATCCTATTTTCAATCTCTTTACCTAGTTTCCCTTCTGGAAAACCCTGGCTGCAGGAGAAGTCACACAGTCTGGCACACCGAAAAGGGGCAGCATATTTTCATCACCACACATCTGGTTTCACAGCATAGAGGCAACTAAAAAGTCCCAAAGCTATTTCTGGAAATCTCTGACATGTTACAACTGTTTTGCCTCCACTCCTGCATCCATGTTCAAAATCCACTGAGAGTGCAGGCATTAAGCTATACAGCCAACAGTAAATACACCAAGTTCATCTCCATTCACCTTTCCAGTGACTGCTTGCTGATATGGAACTGGATCACAGGATGTTAGGGTTTGGATAGGGCCTCTGGAGATCTTTGAGTCCAATCCCTCTGGCAGAGCAGGACCATAGAATCTAGTGGAGGATGCACAGGAATGCATCCAGATGGGTGTTGAATGTCTCCAGAGAAGGAGACTCCACAACATCTCTGGGGAGCTTGTTCCAGTACTCCATGATCCTTACAGAAAAGAATTTCTTCCTCATGTTGAGCTGGAACTTCCTGTGCTGCTGCTTACATCCATTGCCCCTTGTCCTATCCCAGGGCACAAGTAAGCAGAGGCTGTCCCTTCCTTCCTGACACCCAGCGCTCAGATATTTATGTACATTTATTAGATCGCCTCTTGGTCTTCTTCAGACTAAAAAGCCCCAGGGCTCCCAGCCTTTCTTCATAAGGCAGTGCTCCAGTCCCTTAATCATCCTTATAGCCCTCCATTGGACTCTTGAGTAGATCCTTGTCCCTCTTGAACTGGGGAGCCCAGAACTGGACACGATATTCTAGGTGGGGCCTCATTAGGGCAGAGTAGAGGTGGAAGAGAACCTCCCTCAATCTGGCAGACACACTCTTCTTCATGCACCCCAGGATACCACTGGCCACAATGTCTGTGTCTGCAGAAAGCCTGATAGAACTAAACCTGGTACCCTCTCCTGGAGCTGCGGTGCCAGCGGCAGCAAAAGGAGATCGGCGCGTACAAAGGCAAAGCGAAGCCGCCCTGTGATGTGCCGTGGGCTCCATCTAGCGGAGCGCAGCTTCACTGCGTGCCGCCGACGCTCCCGAGCCACCCGTCCCCAAAGAGCCAGCAAGAAACACCACCACGTTGCAGTGGCTGGCGGTCATGCCCTCTCAGATGTTTACCACGACCTTTGAAAATATGTGAAAATTTATCTTTAAAGTTGAGGGGTAGTTGGTTGGCTGTGAAAGCTGATGGAACGAAACGTCTGGTTCTTTATCGTTTCTGGTAAAGGGCTGCACAACTGAAAAATCAAACACTCAGCACATAAATGGAAGCTTCAGACATGATACTGAACTTAAAACACCACAACTTCTGCTTTTTTGCAGGCTCAAAATACTAGATGTCTGTCTGTCTGAGTTACTGGGTTTGGGTCTATATTAAAAATTCCGGTTTTGAGGGCAGAAAATATTTCCATACCTGTTAAATTCCACAATGTACCCCCCAAAAAATTACATTTTAATGATTTCATTATCCATTAACAGCTGACTGGAAATATAAGAATAAAGCCAATACAAAAGATGTCAAGATTTAGACCCATTTTATAAAACATAACTGAAAAAGATGCATAGGACACTTCAGTATCTAATGGCCTGCTAATACTTAAAGCAGAGAAAAGAGGATTTGTGGTGCTTTCAAAGTACCTGAACATCAATTATATACTACCCTCTTAGCCAAGGAACATGACAGCATGCAAGACCTACCTGTGGGCTTGTCTTCCTGAAAGGGTCAGGGCCATGTATCACATCCCTTACAATTCTTTCTCTGAGATTCTCATACTCCTCTTCACTGAGGTTGCTGTCCTCCAGCTGATGGCTGCAAACTGGGCACTGTCCACTGCAATAACAGTGAAACATGAGAGAATAAAGGTTTTCAAATAAGAAATACCTTATATTTGACTAACTTACTGAGAGGGAAAGAGGGGGAGGGGAAGAGGTAAATTCAGCTGTATGGTTGGAAAGGCAAATAATGAAAAATAATTCTTCTAGGTATTTTAACTCAAGTTTCCAGAAATCAGTTGTATTGACTGCAGAGGTGAGTCTAATAACTCTGGTAGAGGAGTTTGGGAACTCATATATACACAACATAGATTGATATTCTTAAGGAATTAAATATTTTCATATAAAAGGAAAGGGGTTTTTTTAGTTATTTAAGGTAGAAGGAAGTTTCAGGGGATTTTTAGGGTCGAGGTGAGGAGAAAGTTCTTCACTGAGAGAGTCGTTAGCCATTGAAACGGGCTGCCCAGGGAGGTGGTGGAGTCACCGTCCCTGGAGGTGTTCAAGAGGGGACTGGACGTGGCACTTGGTGCCATGGTCTAGTCATGAGGTCTGTGGTGACAGGTTGGACTTGATGATCTTTGAGGTCTCTTCCAACCTTAGTGATTCTGTGATTCTGTGAAGAAGAGAGAATAATCAAGACAGCACCTCACTTATAAACAAAACATTGCATTTACCTGTCTTTAATACTGGTCAGGTGTCCCCTCCAGGTCTCTCCTGGTATACTAGAATGTATACAGGGAAAGATAAATAAAAACATTAGATTCTTACTTAAAATACCCAAATTAAACATACAGAATAATTTCACTTTGGTCAACATTTAGATATAAAATCATCTACCCTGCAAAGACTCATACACAATTTAGCATAACTGAGAATATTATACAAAGAACCAGCATTTAACAACGTGCAGAGAATTAACACCATCAACCTCCTCAGCCTATGTTGTTCCCAAATATTGCAAGTAACCAGGCTCCACTGGCAGTTTTTAAGTTACTGCCTTACACATCCATGAAGTACCACCGAAAACAGATGGGAAATGAGATATCAAGATTTCCATGCAGATGTCAGCCTGAGAAACTAAGAAACACATGCTCATACCAAAAGCCTTTTTGACTCCACATCGTCATCTTTGTCACCACCACTACTAAAGCCATCATCATGCTGGTGTAAATATTCCTTCTTGCCCACAACATGCAAAACAGAATAGGTTACCTATGCCAACATGCAACTGCAGATGCCTCTCCCTTTACCACTATGTTTATCACTGCACAATCATGTATGCTGTGGGCATCCTGATGCTGCCCTCTTTTCCCCTTTCTCAAGCTATATTTAGCAGTTCTTTAGTTTTCTCACAGACAACAGAAGGTAGTGTGAACCCGTGTTGCACACTCAGATCTCTGTATTGGATCTGGCTCTACTCACTACTAGAAGTCATTGCAGGGCTGCTCTGCAAGGAAAACAATTTTTTTAAACTAACACCTATTCATTCACACTGAATACCCCACTTCTGTGCTTACTCATTGGTTTCTTTTGTCAGCAGAAATTACCTCCCAGTCTGCATGGTTTTGGAAGACTTAACAGGTTTCCTACTTTCTGTTCCAATGAGTAATATTGAACAGATAAAATTTTTCAAGAAAAGGTGAAATCAGGAAGAACTTTCTACTTCTGCACTAATTTGGAGCAAAAATAAAATACATCTTTTCATGATGTCTCTTGTGAAGAAGCAACAACCCAAATGAGATAATGCTAATTAGACTCGATCTGTGAAATAATGTGAATCCCATCCTCATGAACTGGAGCTTGCTACTGCAACATTATTTACCTTTCAAACCATAGCTTTATACTCTGCATAAATGTTTTGTGAGGGTATATTTGGTTGTCTCTCAGATAAAAGAGGATACCAAACAGCTCTTTTTGTAACTCTGCACCTTCCATACCCCTGCTAGAGTCAAAAAAGTTCTGCAGGACATCCAAGGTTGGGACCAAATCCTTATCCAACATTTCATGGTAAAGTTCAAACGCGAGGTTCATTTCTCGGTGCCGGCTGGCTGCTTTGATACAGGATTCATAGTTCACCCGTGAGGGAATCATAATCTTTTTGACTTCTTCCAAAAGAGTCAAAGCCATTCTCCATTGATCTGAATTACTCATCCCCTTGATAAGAAGGTTATAAGCCCCACTTTCCAAAATCTTAAATCTGGTTTTCATTATATCGTACACATCATGGATTTCTGAAGTCTTCCCCTGCTGGACGCACAATGCCAGGTATTTGATCAACAAACTATACGCAATGTCACCATGACTCTTTGCCACATGGGTCAGCAACGACTTGGCCACATCAATGGGGCTGTTGTACTTCACCATACTGTTAAGCATCACGTCTTCAAACATCTCAGGTGATGAAAAGCCTTCTCTCAGTCTGTTCCATTCCTCCGCCCGCAATGGCCTTTCTGGAGGCTGTATGGTGGTAAACCTATGCCTACTCAGAACTTGACTCACTAACTGCTTCTTTGGAGATGTAACAGAAGAAGAGTGGAGGTTCCTTGCAGCTATTTCCTTAGTCTCCTCATCCCATCTTCTTCTTTCTTCAGAATCAACTACAGACCTCTTCTTGGTAGCAAAGTCATTGGTTCCTTTAGGATCTACTGGTAATGAAGTGCTGGAAGATGTCACAAAACTGAAATACATAAACTTTTCCCTGTTGGGGATGCTGAAAGAGGCAGCAAACAGTTTTTGACATCTTGAAATAGGCCAGAACATACGACATTTCCATAGCAAAGCCTGAAAACCCCGTTGACTAGTTTGAGAAAAGAGTGCCATCACAAGAAGAAATTATTAGCTCACTGTATCTACCAAAATAATAAAATGGAAAATAAACTTTGCATGGGGGGCATTTATCATAAAAGGCGAAGGGCTATCAAGCTGTATAAGGTTCTGTTTCAAAATGCTTGTTCTATGAGTCCTTTCTCTCTCTCTTATGCAAGCAAAATAAGGTAAAATATTTTTTCATAAAAGAATCAAGCTCTTAGACTGCGAGAACATCCATCTGAAATTAGGGTGTCTTGGTAGAGAGGATGCTTTTCAGGCTTGCAGCTTATCATTCCTGTCTGTTGATTACAGTAAAGATGAGTACTGAGTGTGTTGTACACAGGCGGCTCTGACACAGCTAGGCAGATATCATGGGTGTTTTTCTTCCTGCCTTCATCCAAGACGAGTCAGAAGATTTCCTAAAAATAAAAATAACACCCAAAAAAATCATAACTTGCTCTGTGTTTTCTTGTCATATTTACATTCACATGCTAGCAAACACACAGTTCAAGATATCTCAACAATTTCAGGTGAGGAATCCTAGTCCTGACCCCTCGGGCAATCTCAACGCGAGATTCCTACCTCGGCTCCCTCACACCTTTTTTAACCTGGGGCAAACTTCTGGTTTACTGTTTTATGCGTTTCCCCAATCATAAATCCTTGGCAACGCTGCTGCCAAAGAGGCACAGCAACACCACTGGCAGCAATTACAGCAAATGTGAACGTCAGGAGTTTCGCCGCGGCCGGGCAGGCAGCGGGCGCAGCTCACGAGGAGCGCCCCGCAGGGCCCCACGTCCCTCGCTCGGTGCCCGCCGCGTCCCCCTACACTACAACTCCCAGCGTGCGGAGCGGCCCTACCCTCAAAGCACACTGTCTACTGGGAAGGTTTCTCTCTCTCTCCCCCTGTCCCCTCTTTATCCTACCAGAGCGTAACAGAAGGCGGTTTCGGAGAAAGCTATGCCCTTACGCCTCCGGATGGAGCCCACCTCGCTCCAGGCGCAGCGGCCATCAGACGACGCGGCGCTGCGAGGCGCCGGCAAGGAGGCGCTGACGGCAGAGGAGACCACACAGCGGCCCAGGCGCTCACCCCGCACCAGCCCGGAAGCTCCCGCGCCTGGGCCTCGAACCAATGGGGTCTTACTGCGCTAGACAGCGCGTAATACCACGCGCGCTGTTAGGGCGGATGCGGCTGCTCCGCCATATCGGCTGAGGGCAGGGCGCTCCCACGGTCAGCCGCGTCCGGGCAGGGTATTGCGCGCGCGCGCGGGGCCGGCCGGGGTGGGGTGGCTGCGACGGTCACGTGTCGCCGAGTGCGCGGGGCGGCCAGCGCCGGGGCATGGACTGGAAGCGGAGCCTGCGGGGCCGCGTGGCCGCCCGCCGCGCCCGTGAGTGCCCCGGGGGCGGGCGGCAGCTGCGCTCGCCGCAGAGTGCTGGGGCCAGCCTGGCGGGGGGAGGGAGGCGCGGAAGATGCTCTCGTGGGCGGGTCCCGTAGTAGCCAGAGGATGCGGGATCCGGCCTGTCAGGGTGGTGGGACAAGCGTCGGCGTTTGCGGTGTTGCTTCAGTTCCCCATGTACAGGCTGCCGCAGCGACCGGACACATCTTGGAGAAACAAGCGCCTTTCTCTTAGGGGTTAGTGACAGCACGGGCGGGCTCGGCAGGAGAACAGGTCTTTTTAGGAGCGGCTGAGGGAACTGGGGTTGCTGAGTCTGGAGGAGGCTGAGGGAAGACCTTACCCTCTCTACAAATACTTGAAAGGAGATTGTAGCCTGGTGCGTGTCAGTCTCTTCTGCCTAGTAACAAGTGATGAGACGAGAGGAAATGGCGTCAAGTTACATCAGGGGACAGGGAAGGTTTAGATTGGTTGTTGGAAGAAACTTCTTCACTGAAAGGATTAGCAGATACTGGAATAGGCTCCTCGGGTGGGTGGTTGAATCCCCATCCCTGGAGGTGTTTAAACGACGCGTAAATGTGGTGCTCAGAGACCTGCTGGAATTAGACACTGCTTGGACTCAATGATCTTAAGGGTCTTTTCCAACCAAAACAGTTCTGCGATGCTGTGAATGCTGAGGAGCCATGTGGGCGTTGGTGCTATGAAGGCAGGTTTGTCTGTAGCGCACGCCCCTGTGACAGCCTTAGCTGGTACCTCTAGTTAGAAGTGATCTCACAGAGAGGCTTGTGCAAGTGTATAATCGTAAAGTCATGGAATGATTTGGGTTGAAAGGGACCTTAAAGGTCATCTAGTTCCAACTGCCCTGCCATAGGCAGGGTATCCTTCAAGTAGACTAGATTGCTGAAAGCCCCATTCAGCCTGGCCTTGAACACTTCCAGTCAGTACTCAGTGCTCCCTGAATATCCCTTCTGTTACAGAGTGAACGGTGGGTTTATGCTGCTGCTTGCAAAAAGTAGTGTCTTAAATACTGGTAAAAGAAGAATGCTGCAGCTTTGTCAGTCATAACCATGTGTCTCCTACATTGCATACCCTACAGAGACTCAGGTGTGTGCAGTTACTGAAAGAGGTACTTTTAAGTACTCAGATAGAATGCATGTGTGATATACTCAATGCATCTGTAGTATGATTTATGTGATAGGTTTGTGCTCCATTTTTTCCCCTCCAATATTTGTGTTTCTGAACTGCATATCTGTGTAAGGCTCAGCCTCATCCCTGGAGGTTTTTAAGGCCAGGCTGGATGTGCCTCTGAGCAATCTGATCTAGTGTGAGGTGTCCCTGCCCATGGCAGGGCGGGTGGAACTAGCTGATCCTTGAGGTCCCTTCCAACCCTAACAACTCTGTGATTAACTCCTTTTTTCAAGATCCTTATTACATTAAAACTCTCTTTGAAGTACAACATTAAATTTCTGTGTTGATCAGCCAAGAAGAGTGATCAAGAGCTGAAAGATGAAGAAATGGAATTGTTCACAAAATATTACATGGAATGGAAAGGAGGACGGAAAAGTGGCAATGCATCATATACAAACATACCACGATTTTACTACAGGGTAAGTGAGTTATCCAGATAAACTTCAACATAATGTGGATTGCTAAGCATAATGTTTTGGGTTATACAGCTGTTGATTTCAGCAGTTACAAATAATTAGTAAACATCTTGTCAGAGGCCCTGAAATAGTCTGCTAATCAGGCAGTAGGCTTGGCTGTTTACTACAGACAGGAAGTCCTCTTTTGACATACCAGTGGTATGAATACGTAACTTCCTGTTTCTGCTTAGGTACAATAGGATGCTGATTCATGAGGAAGGTGGGACATTGGTCTTGCAGGCATAAGATAGTTTTGTTGCTTGCATCATCCAGCAGTAATGCTTGGTCAGGCTGGGTTGAGGGGAGTATGGGAGCATAAGTCTAACATCTTGGTATTGCTGCCGTTTGTCACCTTGACCACTCGGCTGCTGTCTGATGGTCCATGGTGCCATATTCCTTAGGATCATGATTTTCTGCCAATTAAGATCTCAAATACCTATGTTTCATTTGATGACCACATATGCAATCATCCAGGTTCTGGTAGTGCTGTACAGTTTGGCATGTAAACATTGGCAGAACTTTCACACTAAGTATTCTTCCATCTGTTTTGTTGGCTAAAACTTTGGAGAGTGAGACCTACCACAAAATACAAAGTGCCAGTCTCTGCTGAGTAAAATCAATACAATACAATACAATAAACCAGGTTGGAAGAGACCTTCAAGATCATCGCGTCCAACCCATCAACCAATTCAACCCACCTAAACAACTAGAACATGGCACCAAGCACCCCATCAAGTCTCCTCCTGAGCACCTCCAATGATGGTGACTCCACCACCTCCCTGGGCAGACCATTCCAATGGGCAATCACTCTCTCTGTATAGAACTTCCTCCTAACATCCAGTCTAAACCTCCCCTGGTGCAGCTTGAGACTGTGTCCTCTTGTTCTGGTGCTGGCTGCCTGGGAGAAGAGACCAACTTCTGCCTGTCTACAATCTCCCTTCAGGTAGTTGTAGAGAGCAATAAGGTCACCCCTGAGTCTCCTCTTCTCCAGGCTAAGCAAGCCCAGCTCCCTCAGCCTCTCCTCATAGGGCTTGTGCTCCAAACCCCTCACCAGCTTTGTTGTCCTTCTCTGGACATGTTCCAGCAAGTCAACATCCTTCCTAAACTGAGGGGCCCAGAACTGGACACAGTACTCAAGGTGTGGCCTAACCAGTGCAGCGTACAGGGGCAGAATGACCTCCCTGCTCCTGCTGGCCACACTGTTCCTGATGCAGGCCAGGATGCATTGGCCCTCTTGGCTGCCTGGGCAGCCAATCACAGCTGCAAAAGTATTTTATGAGTGACCTCTCCTATCTTGCACCTGTGGATGCACTTACTGGATGGGTTATCAGTTAGGAGGTGGACCTCAGTCTCTCACATTAAAAATCCCCTGACTTGAATAAGCCTAGCAGTGCTGTAATAGTTTGAGACACTAGGGAAGTGATACCCATGTAGAAGCAGCAGATTCCATGCAGCATTCTGGTAAATATTTCATTATTTCCTGACAGGTGACCAGCTTCATCATAGTGTACGAGTCAGGGCTACCTTAGAGTACTTACTGGATGTGGATTTTGTGAATGACGCCACTGTACAAAGATTAAAACACCACAATGTTTTTTTAGCTCCCAGCTGAAGATGAAATCTTGCTTCAGAAATTAAGGGAAGAATCTAGAGCAGTCTTTCTGCAAAGAAAAAGTAGAGAGCTGTTGGATAATGAAGAGCTGCAGGTAAGAAAATGGGTTTTGTATGCCCAGTAGTGGTGTCTGACAAGACTCCTGTCTGCTGAGTTTGTCTCCTGTCTCTCCACAGAACCTTATGGCAAGGTGCTTGGTGTTTGGGCACATTGACTGGTTGTGAAGTACTAGCTAAAACTAAAGTGCTGCATAGCCTTGAGCTGAAAATGTTAAGTGTAGACCTTCCTCATTATGATGTCTGTGTTAAACCTGGTTATGGTGTCTGGGTTAAGTCAAGGGCTTCCAGTTTTCCCACACATTCCAACAATTTCCCTAGGTGTTCCAGAAGAAGAAACAGATTCTGTTTGCATATCACTGAGAGACTCCAAAGAAGGTTGGGTTTACTGCAGTGCAAAGACAAAAGGGATGTGGCTCTGGAAATTCTAGTGAGTGAGAGTGAGTGTGTGTTTAACACCAGTTCAGAGCAGTACAAACATCACTTTCTTGCTTTTCTGTCTGAATGGATGATGTGAACTGATTAACTGAGATGACCTTGCAGCAAAACCATGGTTTTGTTGCATTTCTTAGATATTCTGTCTTAAGCACCTTGGTATCTCTAAAAGAGATATCTGCTCAACCAAATATAAATGTCTTTTAAGAATCTATGGTTTCTACTGGACAAACATCAGACATTACCAATGATTGGGGAAGAAGCAATGATCAACTATGAGAACTTCTTGAAAGTTGGTGAAAAGGCTGGACCTAAATGCAAGTAAGGCTTTCTTCTCTTGAATATGCTTATTTTGGCTAAACCTAAGTGCTGCTCTGACTTTCCGTTGATAACGCAGATGGAAAGAGTTTAATGGTGAGATAAAATCATGGCCATGTAGCTGTTGGTGAGCTTTAGTTGCAGTATTGTCTTGCATCTCTGAGGAAACTTGTGATGGATGTGTCTGCAAGAGGGCAACACATCCTTTTGAAGAAGGAAATTCTTATCGGCATGAGTGGTTTTATGATGTTAGTGGCCAGTAAACAGCACATTTTGTATCTGAAGAGGAAGTAATGTTTCCAGCAATACTGCCCAACCTTCCCTAATATCATCTGCTGGAAAATTTCCTACCAGATGTTGTGTGTGCAGCATACAGTGAATATTCCTTCTTTATGCACCTGTTGGAGACTGCTGTTGTGCACGTAGCTTTGTGATTGAATTTTGGCCCGAAGCAGGTCAGTTCTCAGTGCTGGCTGTTACAAGTGTATCATTATAGAAGACTGGAAGCTGCCAAATACATCTGCACTTAAAGAGAAATGAGTCTGAACCACAGCTCTGAAGACACCCACATCATTCTCATGAGCAGCAGAGCCAGCTAGCTTGCTTTTTACTGAGTTTACTATTGTTACTTGGTAGGGTCCCACTTGATGTGTGGCACATTAATGTTTTTGAATAAACAGAACACATTCCTTATTGTTCAGACAGTATTTTAATGTGTCTCTAGGTTTTGGATACTGTAGCTGCATCTGTTGGTATTCAAATGCATAGAAGCAGCACTGTGTTTATGTTTTGCAGGCAGTTCTTCACAGCTAAGATCTTTGCTAAATTACTCCATAATGATCCTTATGGGAGGATATCTATCATGCAGTTTTTCAATTATGTCATGAGAAAAGGTTAGTTGATGCTTCTTCTGTGTTAATGGGAAGTGGTTTTATTTTCAAGCTTTTTTTAAACTTTATTAATCACTTGCTGTTCTCTTCAACAGCAGCAAGATCTGGCTCTTGGTTGCTAATGCTGTTTTGCTGGAGGCTTGGGGTTTTTTTTTTTTCAGGTTACTAGGGTGTGGGAGTTCACCCTGCCTCTGAAATCCACCTCTCAGCCAGAGATAACCCTGACCTGTTTGTTAGATGTCTTGTCATTCTGATAGCCTTTATTCAGGCAGCGCTGTGAACAGCAAAACATGTGGGATGCTAACTCCATCTTGGATACTGTGCTTTAACAGTGGCCTCAGTCCACATTGTCCTGTAGATTGCTTGATTAATGTGGCTTCTTACTGCAAAAAATTCTATCATTGTCATTCTGTTCTCTGTTTTCCAGTGTGGCTTCATCAGACAAGAATAGGTCTCAGTTTATATGATGTGGCAGGACAGGGCTACCTCAGAGAATCAGTAAGTAAATGCTGGACTAATCAAATGCCTGTCTACTCAAAGCACAGAGCAGCAGAGGGAATCCCAACTTTCTTCTAGTTTTATGTCATGAAAGCTTGTATCATAATCCAGAGCTGGAGTGGGCATGTTTGTTTGGATAAATAGCAATGCTTGGTGGTGAGGCATGTTTAACATAGGGGTAAATCTCTGAAAAAGATTGTAGGTATCAAGGTTTCATCTCATTAGTGCTTTGCTAGTGTGAGTAGGATATAGCAGCAATCACTGAAAAGAATGACTAGAGTGGGTTTTGAATTACTCATGGAAAGTTAATATAGAATAATTATGAAGGTTCTGGTGACTACTCTACTTTTAAAAAGTGTGTTAAAGAATGTTCAGCAGTAGGGTAATCCAGTTAGGAGTTTTGCATTGGTATTTGAAAAAGGTACAGTTGGATGCATTATATTTGCATGTAAATGTCATCTACTTTATAAAACACTCTGCTTTATTTGCAGACTGTTTCAGTCATGGCATCACATGTGCATGTATATGACCTCAGAATTTCTTGCATGGAGGCAGAAGCTTTTTTTTGCCTGCTTTCATCCTCTTCCCTGCATGCTTGCAGGATTATGCTCATTAAAAATATACTCCAAAGGCAGGGTGGAATATAGCAAACATGCAGCAATAGTGGTGTTTTAAGCTTCTTTTCTTTGTTTGTTCTTCAGGATTTAGAAAACTATATTTTGGAACTCATCCCTACTTTGCCACAACTGGATGGTTTAGAAAAATCCTTCTACTCCTTCTATGTCTGCACAGCAGTTAGAAAGTTCTTCTTCTTTCTGGATCCTCTCAGGACAGGTAGCTCCATCTTTTCAAAATGCCGAAGATGTGGGAGTATTTTCACTTCTCAAATGTTTCCAGCAGAGCCACTTGTGTTTTCAAAGTAGTATGCAGGCTTTTGTTCAGCAATCTGGTGTGTGAAGACTATGGAAGTATGTGTGTGTATGTAATATATGTGTGTAATACCACGAGTATCTACATGGGTCTAATAATCTACAGGTAATCATTTTCTGTGAGGTGCCCAGCAGTTGTGGTGCTGTGGAGTTACCTCACAGAAACTGACAAGATATAATTTCATAAAAATGCATTGTTAGTGGTAGCTAATTTGTGAGTGTTACAGGTGAATAAAAACCACAGTAACTAGCAGCAGGCTGCTTGGCAGAACGTCCACAGAACTATGGAAGTGCTCAGGAATGCTGATTGTGATGTGCATCTGTGATCAAATTTGTGTGCACCATGCAAAGCCCGTAGAAAAGGTTTGCAGCTATGGCTGCAAATCCTCACTACAGATCTAGCACCCTCAGACAACAGCTTGCTGGTTTTGTATGCCCTTGACTCTGTTGAAAACTCTGTTGACTGTCTGGAGAACGCTGCATGTGTTTTCAAGATCTATCAGAGTTGTGTGGGCAGTAGCCTCTGGCAGAGGTAATTACAAAGGTACAAGGAATGTGTATGTGAAGTTACAATGTCGATGTTTTGCACAGCTGTGCAGGCTGTGCACCAGTCAAAGCTGCAGCAGCAGAAGTGCATTCTGCCACCTTAGCTTTGTCACATCAGTGGTTTCTGAAGGTGTAAAAATATCACAGCACTGGAGATACTGTATTATTACAGCAAATGTTTTAAGCCTGCTCTTCCGTTCTCTATTTTACATTTTGAGCACTCACATTAGATAATGGCTGGCCTCAGTGATCTTAGAGGTCTTTTCTAACAGAAATTGTTTTAGTTTTGTGGCTCTTAAGGCTTCAAGACAACTCCTGCTGGTATCAGGCTAGTTTGACTGGATTGTTTTAAAAGCTATTTTTATCTTACTTCTTTAATTACAGCCCAATCCTTGATGTTAGAAGTTGAGGGCTTTGGCTTTTGTTTTGTTGTTTGCTTTTTTTTTCTGTTCAGAATATTTCTTCCTTAAATACAACCACACCTAAATAAGTGCAGTCAGAGGGATGTGTTGGCTGGGCAGTTGTTAAAATGTGTTTTCCTTCTCTTGCTGCAGGGAAGATAAAGATACAGGATATTTTAGCTTGCAGCTTCCTGGATGACTTACTGGAGGTAAAGATCTCCTAGCATATGCTATTGTGTTTTAATTTACACTCTCTGAATTCTAACTTTATGTTTCACTTAGTTAAGGGATGAAGAACTTTCTAAAGAAAGTCAGGAAACAAATTGGTTTTCTGCTCCTTCTGCATTAAGAGTTTATGGTAGGTTCCTTTATGTGAATGCTCCTTTTTTCAGTCCTCTCTGCCTTGTATGACTTAGTCACATGCTTAGTGTTATTTTTCTTTGGGTTTTTGTTGTGGTTTTTTAATTTCTCCTTAAATCCTACACATAACTAATATTTGCAACTGCTGCAGCCACCCTTTCAGTGCATCTCTGGCTTTCTTTAGAGTTTCAGTTCTCCACTGTCACTCTTTACCATGGTTTTATCCCTTGTCCTTTCGTGCTGTTTGCACGGGGCACAAGACTTCTCTGTAACCTTCCCTGTTGACTGTTCATGCTCTTGCATCACCTTTAGCTCCTTTTTCATGCTTTTCAAATAGGTCTGTTTAAAATAATATGCTCTTACCCTTCTGCTTCTTTCTTGGTATATAGAGCCTTGACTTTAAGTAGAACTCTTACTCTTAGTAGAACTTTTTACCTTGGAACTTTTAACACCTTGTTATGGGAATTCCCCCTCCCCCATATTCTGTGTTGCTTTGTGATGCTTTAGGAATATTAGAATCACAGAATTGTTAGGGTTGGAAGGGACTTCAAGAATCATCTAGTTCCAACCCCTCTGCCATGGGCAGGGACTCCTCACACTAGATCAGAGCCACATCAGGTTGCTCAGAGCCACATGCAGCCTGGCCTTAAAAACCTCCAGGGATGGGGCCTTCACCAGTTCCCTGGGCAACCTGTTCGAGCATCTCACTACCCTCATGGTGAAGAACTTCTTCCTAACATCCAATATGAATCTACCCATTTCTAGTTTTGTTCCATTCCCTCTAGTCCTATCACTCCCTGACACCCTAAAAAGTCCCTCCCCAGCTTTCTTGTAGGCCCCCTTCGGATACTGGAAGGCCACAATGAGGTCACCTCAGAGCCTTCTCTTCTCCAGACTGAACAGCCCCAACTCCCTCAGTCTGTCTCCATAGGAGAGGAGCTCCAGCTCTCTGATCATCTTCATGGTCCTTCTCTGGACATGTTCCAGCACATCCAGATCCTTCCTGTAACAGAGGCTCCAGAACTGAATGCAGTACTCCAGGTGGGGTCTCGCCAGAGCAGAGTAGAGGATTATTGTGGACCTAGCATATTCCCACCTAACTGCATTCATTTTATGATGAAAATGAAATGTTAAATGTAATAAATGATCTTTGTCTACTGAAACAGCTCTTTGCTGATACATGTATGCTATGTTTTTCCCTCTCTATCTCCTCCCTAGGCCAGTACTTAAACCTTGATAAAGATCACAATGGTATGCTCAGCAAAGAAGAGCTGTCTCGATATGGAACGGGCACGCTGACCAACGTATTTTTGGATCGTGTCTTTCAGGAGTGCTTAACTTATGATGGTGAAATGGTAATGACACATTTTCACTTTATTCACAATATAACAGCTTATTGGGATGGAAAATGTCTCATGATCAGTGTCTCTGAAGAGCAGCTGGAGGTAAACCCACTTCTGTTTATCACTGTGCACCCAAATGACCACACAGCAGAAAATTACAATTAAGCCATGCTGTGATTACCTTGCTGCCAAGACAGTTCAGTGTGGCTTAAAGGCAAGTTGCTTCTTTGGAAAAGCAGAGGTGATAGAAAATCCAGACAGCCTAAGACAAAGCTTCTTGTAGCTTCAGTAACATAAAGTGCATAGATGTAAGCAGTGCATAGTAGTTACATGCAATACTTCAAAAAGATGCAAAGACAAGTGGCACACTTGAATCTAGTACAAGTTACCTAACCTGCCCAAGCCTTCTTGAAGACCACAGTGGGGGTTTTTTGTTATAAGCTTTCCATAGCTGTGAAAAGTGGGAAATGTAATTAAATTAGAGGTACAATTAAAACTACTAGTTATTTAGAAAGCTCTGCTTCCTGTGTTGCTACTCTTGTAGCAGAGTTCAGATGGCTGACTTCTAAAAGTAATGAATTACAAATTCACCATAAGATCCTTCTGCTGTCTTAGGTTTTTGTAGAATCACAGAATCATTGAGGGCATTGCCCTTTGCTGGACTCAAAACAGTATGTCTGTCAGCCTTGTGCAAGGGAGACTACAAGAGGACCCAGCACTCAGATGTGTTCTAAGCAGTGCTGAGTAGAGGGGAGCCATCACCTTACTTGACTAGCCAGCATAGCTCTTCCTGATGGAGCTGAGGATGTTGTCAGCAGCCTTTGCTGCAAGGGCACCTTGCTGCCCTTGTGTTGAGCTTTGTGCTTCATCAGGATTCCCAGGTCCATCAGTGCAAAACTGCTTTCAGCCCAGTTAGCCCCCAGCATGTACTGGTGCATGGGCTTATTCCTTCCCAGACACAGAAGTTTGCATTCCCTCTGTTGAGCTTGACGAGGCTCCTGCCAGCCCATTTTTCCAGTCTGTCAAGCTCCCTCTGAATAGCAACACAGCTCTCTGGTGTTTGAAGTAAACAGAGTTGTTATATACAAAGGGTTGAAGGATTTCTGTCCTTGTCACAACTCTCTCTTGATCAGGAAACCAAGAATCAGTACTAGTGAAAAATGAAGTTCAGTGGTTGGTAATGTTAGGTTTACTGCCACTGGATGTTTAATTTGTGGTAATGAAAACTTTTTAGGTGGCCTTTCTTCACCAGTTGGATATGTTCAGCAGTCTAAAGATGTATTAAATGTTGTTGTAAAGTATGTATAGCATTTTTAATTTGAATTTATGCTTGAAATCCTGTTTCACCTCTAAAAGGGCAGGATTTCCTATCATCAGTCATTAAAAACTAACCTTCCTGTTCATGTTGGTGGCAGCAGCCATTTTTGCATTTCATATTGTCTTTGTCAGAAAATAGACTGATCCCCTACAATGAAATTGCTGCCATTTATACATTTCCTGCTTGCAAAATCAATTTAGAAGGAAGATTGTAATAAACGTGATTGTATCTACTTTTAGGACTATAAAACCTACCTGGACTTTGTGCTTGCATTAGAAAACAGAAAGGAGCCTGCAGCTCTGCAATATATTTTCAAACTGCTTGATATAGAGAACAAAGGATACCTGAATGTCTTTTCCCTTAATTATTTCTTTAGGGTAAGTCTCTTTATACAGGTAGATCATTTTCTGTGCTTATAGTGTTACAGCCTGTGTGCTTCTGCATGCTGATCTGCAGGGAATCACTTCAAATTACCAATACCCACTGGGAGGCCAGTAACTACTTCTAAGAAGATTTAAAATATTAAAGAGGGAAAAAAACCCCACAAATAAATTCCAAAACTTGGAAAAAATTCAAAAGGTATTTTCAGTGGCTTTATCTGCAGTGGTTTTATCTGCAGTGGAAATTAACTGTTTTGATTTAATGTAGGAAGAATATTTTTCTCTTGGTCAGAAGAAAACAAAAAATACAAACAAAAAAACCCCATACAAATTGAAAATGTCCTGAAATTGCCTAATCATTACCTGTGGAAATCTCTTTGTGATGGTTGCAATTGGTTATTGCCCATGGTTTTAATTTCCACTGTCATCCCAGAATTCAGTGGAAGTAATGAAAATAACGAAATGAAGAGATGGGCTGGGAGATTCGGGTTGGACTTGATGATCTTTGAGGTCTCTTCCAACTCTGGTGATACTGTGATACTGTTGGAGAGCTGCCAAACAGAAAGGGACCTGGGGGTGCTGATTGACAGCTGCCTAAACATGAGCCAGCAGTGTGCCCAGGTGGCCAAGAAGGCCAACGGCATCCTGGCCTCCATCAAGAATAGTGTGGCCAGCAGGAGCAGGGAAGTCATTGTGCCCCTGTACCCTGCACTGGTTAGGCCACACCTTGAGTCCTGTGTCCAGTTCTGGGCCCCTCAGTTTAAGAATGACACTGAGACACTTGAATGTGTCCAGAGAAGGGGAATGAGGCTGGTGAGAGGCCTTGAGCACAAGCCCTATGAGGAGAGGCTGAGGGAGCTGGGGTTGCTTAGCCTGGAGAAGAGGAGGCTCAGGGAGACCTCATTGCTCTCTACAACTACCTGAAGGGTGGTTGTAGCCAGGAGGGAGTTGGTCTCTTCTCTCTAGCAACCAGCACCAGAACAAGAGCACACAGTCTCAAGCTGTGCCAGGGGAAGTTTAGGCTCGAGGTGAGGAGAAAGTTCTTCACCAAGAGAGTTGTTCACCATTGGAATGTGCTGCCCAGGGAGGTGGTGGAGTCACCGTCCCTGGAGGGGTTCAGGCAGGGATTGGATGTGGCACTTGGTGCCATGGTCTAGTCATGAGGTCTGTGGTGACAGGTTGGACTTTTGATGATCTTTGGGGTCTCTTCCAACCTTGGTGATGCTGTGATACTGTGATTTTTTTTAATTCAGTTGTTTGATTGCAAAAAGCTTCTTGCATTGTGTCATATTCTGGATGTTTGCTCCCAGAGTACATTTCAGATGTCTGTCTGCTGGTTGGTCTTTTTCCTTCTCTTTCCTTTGCTGTATTTCACACTTCCGGTTTGAGTGTATTACTACCTTCAGTACCTGGTAATATTGAAGTGTCTGCATGTCCAATGTGCAGAGCACTCAAACACTGATGGTCATAATGAAATTTGGATTCTTAGGCACTACTTATTCCTAACTTTCCACTTTTTCTCCAGGCTATTCAGGAGCAAATGAAAATCCATGGACAAGAACCAGTGTCTTTTCAGGATGTCAAGGTTAGTGTTGTTGAATCGAGTACTCAGTGCAACACTTGAACAAGCATGTCTCAGTTGGCTTCTGGTGTATTGTAGTTTCTAGGCTGCCATGTATGTGTTTACTTACTGTGTATTTACTTACTGTCTCTTGTCCCACTCATGGGTTTGAAAATGTCTTTGTGTTCAGCACTTGCTCCGTAACGAATCTGGCATGCAAGTGTTCTGTCAGCTTTCTTAGTAAGAGACAAAAGAGTACATGTTGCTGTGCCTTACACTTGAAGATACTTGGTGTGTTTTTTATGGTACAGGATCAACCCTTGGAGGAGATGGAGGCAGGCTGCTGACTGAGAAAATACTCTCTTACAAAACTGTTACTGCCTACTTTACATTTGACAGGGTTTGTACTTAAAAGTACAAGAGCTTCTATAAAACTTAGCTCATAGGAGCAATCTCAGTTTCATGTTGCCACTTCAAGGCCGAAGCCTCCCTGGAGAAGCAAATTCTTACTGGAGATGTGGGAGCTGAGCACACTGCTCCTATCTGTAGCCAGTTATTGTGCTTTGTATGTTAAATGGTTTGGGATTTAACAGCTTTTTCGTTGTTTTGTTTTGTGTGTAAGTGGGTGGGGGTGGCACTAGTTACCCAAAGATGCTGCTGTGTATGGCATAAAGCAGCCATTCTTCTTCTCGTTAATGCATGTGGGGTTTTTCCTCAAGTTTGACTTTTCTTTCATAGGATGAGATATTTGATATGGTGAAACCTAAGGATCCTTACAAAATCTCCCTTCAAGACTTGATCAATAGCAGTCAAGGAGACACTGTTACCAGCATTCTCATAGATCTGAATGGGTTCTGGACGTATGAGAACAGAGAGGTCCTGGTGGCCAGCGATAACGACAGCACTGCTGACGTTGACGATACGTGACCTTGAACAGGAGCAGACTGTACCCACAGAGAGATCTCAATGTGATGCACCAACTGTTGGAAGCTGAAAACATTCATTAGCTGAATCAATGCCTCTTTCCTGCCTCCTCTGCCCTCCCCTAGGATATAAAATGTGGTACGCACAGGAACTGCAGAACTTGCATCTGCAACTGAAAGAAGCAAGTGGTGTTTAAGAGGCAAAAAATGCCTCTTTTTTTTTTCCCACTAAATAAATACATATTTTATGATGTTTTGCTTGTGTACCAAGCCCCATTCTTGTTTGACTACCCTGTTCAAGAATGTGACTTCACCCTGGAAGTAAGGATGTGGTTCTCGGTATCTTTCAGAACTGGTGTGTCCCCCCACTCAGCCATCCCAAGCCTTCTCTGGCTTTCCGTATGGCTTCTTCCTCATGACACCACTGTTGAGCTTTGTCTTGTAAAGAGGTATGGTAAGAGGTAAAGAGTGTAGGCCTTTATTTTCTGTGTCCAGCTCTAAGTATCTAACAGGATATATACAAATAACTGTTGAACTGACTGAATGGTTAACTTCTAAAGAGATTCATTAACAAATTAAACTGTACCAGCTTTAGGTCTAGTTTAAACTATTCCAAATACATGTATAAAGGCTTTCACCAACTTAACCTTCTGGGTAAGCCTGGAGAGGGCTCTGAGGAAACCTCATACCCTTTCATTACCTGAAGGGGGCCTGAACGAAGGATGAAGAGAGACTGTTTCCAAAGGCCTGTAGCGATAGGACAAGGGACAGTGGTTTCCCACTACAGAAGAGTGGATTTAGATTGGGTCTTGGGAACAGGCTCTTTACTGTGAGGGTGGTGGAACAGGTAGTTGAGACCACATCCCTGGAGATACTCAAAGTGAGGCTTGACAGGGCTCTGGGCAACCTCATCTGGTTGGGGATCTCCTTGCTGGCTGCAGAGGGGGTTGGACTAGATAGAATGGTCTGGGTTGGAAGGCACCTCCAGAGGCTATGATACCATTTCAGTGCTTGAATATTCCACCAGGATGTGACTCGAGCAAAGTGAACAAGTACATGTTCCTGGGTGCAGGCATCATTCCAGAGACCAGCCATAGACAGCTTCCAGTTCAAAAATTATATTAAATATAAAATAACCAATTAATGCATTTACAGAAACACCATTATGAAAGCAATCACTTTCATACAGGTTGCAAAAAATTGGAGGAAGGGTTAAGTTAAGGCACAGTGAGTAATACAGTGTTTTATACAAAGAAGTTTAAACCCAAGGCAGTGAGAGCATTTTTGATGCAACACATAACGGAGAAGGGGGGGGAGGGGGAGGCCATATAACTGACATCAATTTCTTGGCAGAAAAGCAAAGCATCCTTCAGCTGTAAAGGTTTTACTCTTGAGCTACATGAGGCTTTCTGTCTTTGACAGCATAAGAACTCCCAACAAGCTGTTTTCCTGTGTATCCCCCAGGTGTTGAACCAAGCTCTCTCTTGCAGATGTTCAGAGTTTAAGGAAGGGTTTTACACAGCTGTCACCACCTTCTGTCTTACACTTCAAAAAACCAGGCAAAGAACAGAGTATCAAAACAGATGGAGTAGAGCTGGTGACTGAATCCTCAGAAGATTTTCTGTAGTGCTAGAATGCTAAAAGAGGAAGAGAAAGGAAGGAATTTGTGCTCTACAGGACACTAGTTTAGGCAGAGGGTTGCCTGAAATATGTAACTGAATACTATACCTGTAAACCCAATTTCCCTGGCCTCTGATGGTACATCAAACTCCTTGGTTTGTAGTGGAAGCAAGGCAGGGGATGCAGGATAGCACCCAACACAAAACATCACTGAAGACTTTCTAAATTGGTTTTCTTTTTAGAAATCTCAGGGGCAGCAGCAGTATTCCACATGGCAACCACTGCAGGTTCTCAGCTCCTTTATCTACAGTGATGTTCTGCAGAAAGCGAGTGTGGCACTGACATCTGATTGTCACAAAGTAAACCATTCTCCTTTCACAAGCTGTAAGTAGAAACAGTCACTGCAGTAAAATAGCCTTAATGTGGGCTGCTTTAAAGCTCTGGAGCTACCTGCATTTCACTCAGACAAAAATTGCTGCTGCTGTTGTATTGCAGCAAAGTGTTCTGTGTATTTAAGAAAAAGGAAGGATCCTAAGTTTGGTATTGGGATTTCTTATTGATCTATTCTGTGCTGGAGAGAGAGAAACATCTGCCATGGCACATCCCTTACTAGTCCTTTAACATTAAACTAATCTCAACAGACTATTTTATCAAGTACATTGCCCCAGGTAAGGCCCCAGAAGGTTTTCATCACTCTAGATTGGTACCATACCCAATGTCTAGTGCATTCAGTATAATTCAGCAAGACTTATTTCCCATGTAAAGTATTAAAGCAAATCGGTCTCAATTCTTGGACTTGGAAGTGAGAACATCTTACACTGATGCTAGTTCTCTCCTTTGCCACAGCACTGAGTGAAGCAGCTGAGCACCTCCAGGAGTGCTGGTGGTACTTGTTAGTAAGTTCTTAAGGGTGTTTACAGCCTCCTTTGTTCTTATTTTTTTTAATAACTAAAAGCCAGTGGAGCCTTAAATCCAACTACCATTAAATCTAACATTGTCTCTCGGGCTAACCAACAACAGAAAAACAAAACCCATGCAAGACAGTGACAACACATAGGGGAAACCAGCTGCTATTACAATGACTTGTGAGTTACAGGATAACAATCCCTATTAATCTAGTCATAGAGAGCCAAGTGGCAAACAATGTGCAAACCAGGAAAAGATGTTTAGGAGAAGGAAACGGCACTGCATCTGCAATCCACAGGTGTTAAAGAGACACAGCAATTCAAATGAAAGATGTTTTTACTTGCTTTACACAGAAATGGGCTCACACATTCCATTTTAGACCAAATGTTTGTAGTGCAATTTTCCTTTTCACTGAAGTGCCAATTTGGCAGAATGCCTCAGCCTTCATCAGGCAGACAAACTGACTGAACAGACGTTGCCTAGCTCTCTCCTGATCAATAAGAACACCAGAAATTGTATTTCACTGAACAAGCATAATCCTATTTTTCCTGCTCCTGATAGCCAGATTGTGACACCTGACACTTCGTAGTTTCTACATGAAATGGAGCTTTACACTTAAGGAGGGACAGGAACTACATCTTGTTTCTTTTCCCCACTGGACTGCAAATCTCCCTCGTTTTCAAAGTTTACATTCACAAATGAAGTGCAGGCTATTGCCTCAGGCTGGTCTGTCTGGACAGGAGCTTCAGCTTGTGGTTTGTTCTGCTGTTCTTGATGCTGTCTTTCTGCTTCTTCTGACATCTTGTTTTCCTGTTCCTCCTCTTCCTCCTAAAAAAATAGGATAACCAGATCTGAAAGCTACTCTTTACCACTTGCCTTTAAGTCTTTCCAGAAGAGCATGCAAGCTCCTACTATTACAAGGCAAGGACATTTGTTCCACCAGAAGACATTCATTAGTTGATTATAAGGTGAGGTATATTCCAGAATTCCCATTATGGAAAAAAATACATCACCAAAAATGAAGGACTAAACTGTGTTAAATAAACACAGGGGGAAAAAATGTCACACAGAGTCATGGAATAGTTTGAGTTGGAAGGGACCTTAAAGATCACCTAGTTCCCACAGGCAGGGACACCTCCCACTAGAGCAGGTTGCTCAAGGCCTCATGTCTAGCTAAGCAGGGCTTAGTCAATAGCAATAGGGATAGGTCTACTTTCTCTAATGCTTCTTTCAGCTCAATAACAAAGAGATATCAAAAATAAGTAGTAATGCTTTAAATAGGTTTCCCATCTCTTCCAAATGAAGATTATTAAGGTGTTGTTGGGAGATTGGTTTTTTGCATAAAGCACTGGCTACCTAGCAGTCATTTCCAGTTATGGTTTAGAACAAAGGATAACCATCTTGTTCAATTTACCCTTGACATTTGGTTGAACAGGAGTTGGAAACTACATTCCAAGCAGCCACCTCTTTACAGGGTTCCAGTGACTGCTGCATCCAACATCCTCAGGCTGTTGGCTTGAAAATGCATTGTACAAGAGAAGCAAGTAAAGCAGAAGTCAGGACCCAGCCAGTTCTAAGACTGATGAGCTGGTGAGAAACAGCTGCTGGATAAGCAGACATTAATCATGTATCAAATGAAATCAAGACAAGATGAAATTGGAAGTTCTAAAACTTCATGCTATGCTGCAATACAAAATTCATTTTATAAAGTACTAGGGAAGGCAAGTTGGGAGGCTAGAATCCTCTCTCTCACACCTACCTCTCTCTTCATTCTGTAGTACTCATCAATGGCATATTGGTATTTCGGTGTGCTTATGCCCAGAACAGATGCAATCTTTTCCCCAAGGAAATCACACACTGAAAAGTAAAGAGAGGTTTAGACACAAGTAGCATCTGGAAGTGCAGTTTTATTTTAAAAGGTGTCAGCACTGGGCTGGTTTAGCATCAGGTTTTCATTCCTCAAATGAATTCAAATTAATTTTTATCTTTGCAGATGAGGGGGTCAGACAATGTAGAAATGGTGCAGCTCAATACAGTGTTCCCAGTGTTGGCTGGAACTGAGAGCATGGCTCTTGGCCACTTTCTCTGCTTCCTACTAGCCTGTCCCTAGACTGGCATTCATTCCATAATCTCACTGCCAAGCCTAGAGTGTCCATCACATTTTTCCATTAATCTTGATTTGTCACATACCTAGGCCTGGAATATTTCCTGCATGTAAACTTCCCACTGGAAAGTGCTGGTAAGTAAGTGAATTTTACTTCTGGTGTGCTGTACGAGCTCCTGCAGAACTTGCTTTTGCCTGACTTCAGTCTGCAGCATAATAGCAAGGTGTGCAGATAGTGAACATCTCTGACCTGGTGTTCCCTAGCAGAAAGTAGCACTGCTGGCTTAGTTCTGGGGGTTTTCTGGTCTGGGGCTTGGAGCAGGAAGGGAGCATGCCTAGGCTTTGTCCATGGGTCATACCATGAGTAGCCACTGTGACCGGACAAAATGTGTCCCTGCTCACTGGAGGGAGTTTGGACAAGAGGACTTCTGAGGGTCCCTTCCAACCCACTGCAATCTGTGAATCATCTTTCCTGAATGGTTTTCTTACTTCACTCAAAAGACAAAACCAGTATGTGCTAGGCTAATCCACTTGGATGTAATCAGTAGTTAAATATCCTAATGATTGATCTTTAAGATAAAGAATGAACAAAAAAGGAGAAGAATGTAGAAAAAAACCCATGAAAATCTAGATGGAGGCAGTGATTGTTTAAATTCTGCTGGTTTCAGCTGTGGATCTGGGTTGGTGTTGCTAGGGGATCTGTTAAAGATTAAGCCCTTAACTGAAAATTAAGGCAAGAGACTATGTCTCCACAAATTAAAACACAAGCTCATTCCTACTTCTAAAGCTCACAAATATGATTTAGAGCCTGTCAAAGTGGCTTTCAATATTCCATTACTGCTTTACCCCAAGAATTAAATACCTGATAAGGTTGACGTGGCAACTCGCAGCATGTGAAACCACAAGTAGGGTCCCCACGTGAGCGTTGTCTGCAAGAACAAGAGCAGTATTGAGACATACAACAGCTCTATGTTCAGGGTATCACCACAAGATAGAACCATGGTTTACATATGAGAAATGTTGTTCCACTATTTTGGGTTCCCCACTCCCAGGCCTGGGAAATAACAAGCATCCAACTCAATACCAAAGTAATTCCTATTAACTGGAAAGACCTTTCCAGAGGAGGGCAACGAAGCTGCAAAGGGCCTGGAGAATAAACCTGATGAAGAGCAACTGAATGAGCTGGGGCTGTTTTGTTTGGAGAAAAGGAGGCTGAGGGGAGACCTCATTGCTGTCTGCAACTACCTGAGAGAACACTGTGGAGAGGTTGGTGCTGGTATCCTCTCACAAGTAATTCGTGCCAGAACAAGAGGGAATGGCCTTAAGCTGCAACTGGGTAGGTTTACACTGGACATTAGAAAACATTTTTTCCCCAGCAAGAGTGGGCAGGCATTGGGATGTGCTGCCCAGGGAGGTGGTTGAGTCACCAACCCTGGATGTGCTTAAAGGTGGTTTGGATGTGGTGCTTGGGGCTATGGTTTAGGGGTGAACCTTGTAGAGCAGGGTTGTCAATTGGACCTGGTGATCCTGAGGGTCTTTTCCAACCTGAATGTTTTTGTAATTCTGTGCTAATGCTCTGAATTCCATCATGCCCAGAAGAGAAGCGAGTTAGCCAAGCAGGTCCTTATTACAACAGTAAGAGGACTGGAAGAGACTGTGTAAAGCCTAATAAAACCTTCAAACTGACCCTTGAACCTTCAAACTGATCCTTGAACTGCTTCCAAGTATTTACAACCAGATATGAATTATCATCTGGAATTGCAGCAGAAGAACATAACCAGGAACACATGAGGGAGGGAGAGAGTTACTGCAGCTCTGATGTAGTGATGGACAGGGCTGACAAATAAAAGGCCTGGGGTAATGAGAACAAGAGGAACAGAAAATTAACAAAACATGGCTCAAGGAGGATCACCTCAAGCATTTGCATGCAAGCAAGGCAGGTTCTGAAGTGCCTGCACACTAAGACACGGAGTGTGGGGAGTGAACACAAGGAACTGAGGACCTGTGTGCAGCTGCAGGGGTAGGATCTTGCTGGGGATCCCAGAGATGCAGTGGATGGCTCTCATGACTAGAATGCTGCAGTGGAGGGACAGAGACTCTGCAGGAAGCACAGGTCACGAAGACGAGCTGCCCTTTGCGGGAGTGTATTCACCACCGTGGAGGAAGTACTACAGCCTCCAGATAAATTGAGATACTCATGTATAAGAGCTTAAAGAAAATTTAGAGATTACTGGGTTTACATTGGCTGTGTCTCTTTTTAACAACAGGTAAAACAAACAAGAAGCTGTGTCATAAAAAAAAAAAAAAAAAAAAAGAGAATGGGAAAATCAAATTTCAGCCTAATGGGGAAAAAGCTGCAGGCTTTCACTTTTGTGAAGAGGCAACCACAAATATCAGTGGAATAAAACATGTCTGTAGTTAACAGTTTGTTGTATTCAGGCAAGCTCTTTGTGATGTATTTCCCCTACTCCCCACTCCAGTAAAGATCTCTGTAGGGATACTTGTGGAAAGAAGCAATTAAAAGAGTCAGTTTCTAGGAAGTGAAACCCATTAGGTCCAGTCAGTTGCATATATATTTATAACTTACTGCTAAAAACTGTTTGATAATAGTCAGTTCCTGGGATCTCACTAAACAGATCTCTGTGCAGGATAATCAATATTACTACAAATAATACAGCTACAGACTAGCTGGTATAGCCTCAATAGGCACATATACAAGCTACTAGACTCCAGTGCTTTCCAAGCACGGCCTCTACAAATGAGCGTAGCAAAGAAATCATCTGTCAAGCCAGAAACTCAAGTTGGGTAGGCTGAGAGAAGCCAGATGCTATATTTTTTTGGCAGTGGGTATGGAAAGTGTCCTGCCAAGGTAAAAGTGTAAGCAAAACCAGCTGCTATCCTGCTTGAACAAAAGCACCTCCAGCTTGCTGATTACTGCTCAGTTGGCAGACAGGCTAACGACAATCATTTCAGTTTGTTCAGCTGAAGAAGTCAAGGAAAGTGCTGGAAAAGCTTGCTGCCACAGGTGCAAATAATGGCACTGAGGAGCCTCTGTACAATCCTTCATAACAAGGTGACAAAGTTAAAAAGCTTTCACACAGAGCACAGGACAAACAAGAGCCTGCTGTGCAGCTGTAAGCAAGAAGCCACAAGAGCCTCCTTAATACTTGAGAGTGAAAGGAGGAGCTTACCTTCAACACGACAGAAGCAGCTGAGAGGACAGAAGCAGCTCAGACAACATTTTAACACTTTTGTGGTAACACAAACACAGAGAACATTCGACACTTGGCAGTTCTCTCCATTTCTACTGTTCCCTCACCACAATGTGAAACCATTTTGGTACCCGAGGAGCACACCTCCAGCCTGACAGAAACCTCTGCTTTCTGACAAAGCCCAAACCAGACACATCTTCACCTCAACAAAAGCAAGAGCTTCCCAGTTCCTTCAAATTAAAAAAGGAGCAGTCTTTCAAGTATCTCAAAAGACAACATGAAACCATGAGAGAAGCTACTTCCAAAAATTCAGCAAGAGAAAGAAGATGGCTTGGAGAGTAAACCACCAAGGACAACTAAGAAAGAGGAAACACATCCAAGGAAAAATCCTCCTTTTTCCCCCTCTCCCCTCCTTACTTCTTCAGGGTAAATCTGGGTAGGTTCCAGGTATCTCAGTTCAGAGAGAGACAAACCAAAAGATAGTATCACAGTAGATGCTTCCTGTTTGTGGGGAACATAAGGAAGAACTTTTTCCATTGTGAGGGTGACAAAACACTGGAATGGGCTGCCCAGAGTGGTTGTGGAGTCTCCTTCTGTGGGCATTCAAAACCTGCCTGGATGTGTTCCTGTGTGACCTACTCTAGGTGATGCTGATATGGCAGGGGAGTTGGACTCAGTGATCCTTCGAGGTCCATTCCAGCCCCTAACGTTCTGTGAACCCCAAAAAATTGGGTCTCTTGACTGGAAACAAGAGGCAGTAGCATGAAACACAGGACACTGGTTTATTATAAGGGGACACTATTTCTCCAGCCATCAATCTCTTCAGTATATTTAGTTTCTACAATGCTTAATTATACTATTCAGCTATCCTGACTTAATTTTGTTATTTAAGATAGAAGAGACAAGGGTTATGACAACTGGGTTTGAAACTGCATTAAAATTGTTCATTAAGAATTTCTGTAAGTGTTGCATTGTAAGTAGAAATTAACATAATGGATTCAACCATTGATAAAACCAGTGTTTCTGGTTCAACAACAAAACAGCATGATTTGTTTTCTTAGTATGCTGCTTAGCGTGTTCCCTGCTGAAGGGAACACACAGAACCACAGAATTGTGAGGGATGGAAGGGACCTCAAAGATCATCCAGCTCCAACCCCCTGCCATGGGCAGGGACACCTCACACTAGAGCAGGTTGCTCAGAGCCACATCCAGCCTGGCCTTAAAAGCCTCCAGGGATGGGGCTTCTACCACTTCACTGGGCAACCTGTTCCAGCATCTCACCACCCTCATGGGGAAGAGCTTCTTCCTAACATCCAGTCTGAATCTACCCACTTCTAGTATTGCTCCATTCCCCCTAGTCCTATAATTACCTGACATCCTAAAAACTCCCTCCCCAGCTTTCTTGTAGGTCCCCTCAAGATACTGGAAGGCCACAGTACAGTCTCCTCAGAGCCTTCTCTTCTCCAGACTGATCAGCCCCAATTTTCTCACTCTGTCTCCATAGGAGAAGTGCTCCAGCCCTCTGATCATCCTCAAGGCCCTTCTCTAGACACCCTTCAACATGTCCATCTCTCTCCTGTAACAGGGGTTCCCAAACTGGACACAGTACTCCAGGTGGGGTCTCACCAGAGTGGTGCAGAGGGCTACACTGCTGGCCACACTTCTCTTGATGCAGCCCAGGATAATGATTTGCTTTCTGGTCTGCAAGTGCATACTGACAGTTCATACTGAGTTTCTTGTCCACCAGCACTCCTAAGTCCTTTTCTTCAGGGCTGCCCTCAAGCCAGTCACTGCCCAGCCTATATCAATGCTTGGGATTGCCCTGACCCAGATGTAGGACACATGTGCTTCCTTAAACTTCTGAGTGCCCATGTTTCTAAACAATCCCTATCTATATTTATTTGCACCACATTTCAGTCCTTTGAACTTTCCAAGAGTGTAGTTTCTTTTTGCCAGAGAAAATGGCATAACACTTACAAGGATAAATTTCCCCATTTAAGGAAAAACAACAAATCCTACATTTGGGAGTTAATAAACACCACCAAATGGATACTTGTCACTGCTTAGTGTCAAGATGCATTTTAAATTAGTTTATTTACAGGTCACATCTGTAATAGGGCCTTCAGTGTGTGCACCACGTGAAACTCTCTCATCTATGACAACTACTGAAAACATGACCAGAAACACACCACCCTCCAACAAAAACCTTCCACCCTATCACAAGTAGCTATTACTTGGTCTGTGATTATTTTTCTCCCTCATGCCCAAATTCTTAAAAGAAAATTACAACAGTCCTCAAGAGGGGACTGTTTGCTATTTGAAGTTAAGCTCCTTTTTACACAGGACATCAAGACAATCTTCCTGCAAGAATGTTTTTCAATCTTTTTGAGCACTGAAGATTAATAAAATTAAATCTCTTCTGGGGCTTTGTTGCAGAGATGTTCTCAGGATGAATTCGAAGGTTACATGCTTATAGTTGCTCTGCAGAGACTTACACTCCTCCTTCTGCCTATTCATGTAACAAGGGGAATGCAGTGAAAATTTTACAGCAACTGGACCTGCAGCAATTAACAAATTATCTTCTTAAACAGGTTAAAGAAACTTAATTACAATAAAATAAACTTTTACTGCAGTTATGTAAAATATCCAGGGAAATTTTTGTTGAGCATACCCTGTGGTCTGGGTTCAACTCATTCTTATCATAGTATCAGGGTTGGAAGGGACCACAAGGATCATCTAGTTCCAACCCCCCTGCCATGGGCAGGGACACCACACACTAGATCAGCCTGGCCAGAGCCTCATCCAGCCTGGGCTTAAACACCTCCAGGGATGGGGCCTCAACCACCTCCCTGGATAACCCATTCCAGGGCTTCACCACTCTCATGGTGAAGAACTTCCTCCTCACATCTAGCCTGAATCTCCCCACCTCCAGCTTCATTCCATTCCCCCTAGTCCTATCACTACCTGATAGCCTGAGAAGTCCCTCCCCAGCCATCCTGTAGGCCCCCTTCAGATACTGGAAGGCCACAAGTAGGTCACCTCTGAACCTTCTCTTCTCCAGACTGAGCAGCCCCAACTCCTTCAGTCTGTCCCCATAGGAGAGGTGCTCCAGCAGAATGGACACTCCAAGAATGTTCATGAACTGAGTGCTGACCTACTGAACTATCAGAATCACTGCTTCAATGTAAAATTAAGACCCAGTTCTCTCTGAGAATTTGTTTTGAGTGGCAACAGTCCATCACATTGAGGGCTTTGGTTATCATATACCAGGATATATACATGTTGATTGCTTAAGTAAGAAAGACATTGTCATTGTCTGCTTCCCTCTAAACCATTATTAAACCCAGCTCCTTAATGAAGATGTTTCTTTACAACATGGCAAAATGTTTGTTTCCCTTATACTCTATTCAGAAGCTGCCAGGATGCCAATACCAGCTGAGCTTTGAAATTTCATGATGCAAAGTTTCCATTCAAAATATCAAATGTGCTTTTTCTAGAAATAAATTGGACCAGAGACTGCTATTATTTACAACACACTTTTTCATATCCCAACTGAGATAAGTTTTAGACATGCTGGTCTCAGCAAACTCACTATTTAATTGCTTTTATAGAAATCCTACATTTAAGGCAGCTGTTGGCTAAAACATCAAAGCTCAGCTTGGCCTAACATTTCTTCCATTGACTGGCTCAGCTGGGATACACAAAGCATGCAGCAGATAAGGTAAACTTCACTTAATGGCAACCCTTGGTCTAATCAAGTTTATTCTGTCAAGGTAAAAAGCACTACATAATAAAGCATACTGTGCTCCACAATAAACTGCCCTGGTTTGGGGGAGGTGGGGGTGGTGGTGTTCCTTTTATTAAAAAAAGGCAATCAAAATTAAGGATTTCATAAACTATAAAAGGAGAATAAAGCAATCTTAACTGTGCCACACAATACAGTCTTTGGTATTCAGGAAAAAAGAAATAAACCTGTACTAGGAAAGCAGGAGAACAGTCACAGCATTGCTGGCTGCTGTGCACATTCGAGGGCTCTTCACTGAAGTGTCCATTTGTACAGCAGCCTGCACGCCCCTGGCTTCACAACATGTACATCATGGCTCATGAGCCTTTCATCACTGCACCACAGCGCAACTCTTCTACTGAGAGGTAATGGCACACAACACATTACACAGATTTGGTCCCCTGCTAATTATAGTTTAGGGGGGGGGAAGTCTCTTCTACATCTATGAATACCTGTCACAAGTTGCATAGCAGGGAACAGATCTGACTGAAGATACCTGAACATTACCATAATAGGCACCAAGTTTCACAGTTCCTGCATTTCTTTGAGCAGATACTTAAGCAAACAACCAAACCCCAGCGAGGCAGCTTAACATCTACTCCTTGTTTGTAAGTATAACACATTTCTCTTCAATTTACAAGAGACAGGTGTATTCTATACTGATGATAACCCCACCTGCTCTCAGCCTAAGGTTACTTTTGCTGTATGTAAGAACAGCCTAGCAGGAAAGAGCAGTACCATCAATCCACCCAAGATGTAAATGCAACAGCTTCAGAATACAGAATTAACCAGGTTGTTAAAAAACCTTCAAGATCATCAGGTCCAACCTATCACCCAACACCATCTAATCAACTAAACCATGGCACTAAGTGCCTCATTCAGTCTCTTTTCAAACACAACCAGTGATGGTGACTCCACCACCACCCTGGGCAGCCCATTCCAATGGCCAATCACTCCAGCCCAAACCATTCCATGATTCTACAAGAGAGCTGCTCCCATACCACACAGAGGAGCTCAGCCCCAGTAAGAAGACCCAGCCAGCACCCGTGGATGATACTGGAGAGGCCATCAACACTCTTCCTACCTAACCGGGGGCCACCAGGCCCCGGCCTTTGTTGTCACCATCACCCAGTGTGCACCATGGGCACTCACCAGTGATGAGAGGAGGATCCCTCAGCCCAGATGGGCTCAGCTTGGAGCTTCTGTTGTCCCTGGGGGGATTAAAAGGGGAGTGAGTGAGGAGGGCCAAGTGGCCACACCTGGGGCGGGAGGAGACTCCAAAAGAGCCCAGATGCTCTGGGATTTGAGGGGGAAAATGGGGCAGGTGAGGGACTTTTAGGGTGCCAGATAATGATAGGACTAGGGGGAATGGAAAAGAAAAAAACAGAAATGGGTGAGTTCATATTGGATGTTAGGAAGAAGTTCTTCCCCATGAGGGTGGTGAGACACTGGAACAGGTTTGCCCAGGGAGGTGGTGGAAGCCTCATCCCTGGAGGTTTTTAAGGCCAGGCTGGATATGGCTCTGAGCAACCTGCTCTAGTGTGAGGTGTCCCTGCCCATGGCAGGGGGACTGGAACTGGATGATCCTTGAGGTCCCCTCCAACCCCAACAATTCTATGATTCTAAAACAATTTGCAGTTTAGGATGGATGTTAGGAAGATATTCTTCCCAGAAAGAGATTGGCCATTGGAATGTGCTGCCCAGGAAGGTGGTGGAGTCACCATCCCTGAGAGTGTTTAAAATAAAACCAGACAAGGCACTTGGTGCCATGGTTTAGTTGATTAGATGGTGTTGGATGATGGGTTGGACTTGATGATCTTGAAGGTCTTTTCCAACCTGGTTAATTCTGTGACTCTGAATTCACCTGTGAATCACTAAGAGCCTTAATCCCATTTGAATTCTCATAGTCTCATTGCAGTTTAGTACTCAAACCATGTGTTTTGGGTTTTTTTTTTCCTTCAAAACAAATTCCTTTTACAGAGGGGAGAATAACCCCAAGTGATTGACAGTCCCAAACTCTTTACTGCAGTCTCTTCAACGAATTCAAGGTCTCCAAGGATGGATATGCATATAAGGAAACACAGAGCCTACTGCTGTACAGTGTACATTAAACAGAGTTTCAAACACAACATTTCTTAATTACAGATTCCCAAAAGATGGTGCAGAAGTCATTCCAACAGCAATGCCAAGCAGAGAACAGGGCACCAGTTTCCATGCATGCAAAGACACTCATCTGAAGCGTGAGAACAAGCACCTCTGCACTGCCATCAGCCTCCAGCGTGCAACAAGGCAGGACCAGCTGCTGCACAGAGCAATGACTCCAACCACCTGATTGCACTCCAGCACATCAAGAAGGACCCAGTGAATTCTGGAGTCTGCATCTCCAGTACAGGCAACCAAGCCGGGGTGGGGCAGAAAGCAAGCCCCTGCAGTGAACAAGGCCAGCTCTGGCCAGCCTGATCTAGTGTAGGGTGTCCCTGCCCATGGCAGGGGGGTTGGAACTAAATGATCCTTGTGGTCCCTTCCAACCCTGACTGATACTGTGATGCTATGACAACAGAACTGCAGAGCCAATTTAGTGGGGTAGGAGTTGTTGTATGAGGGTAGAGAAAAGAGCTGGTTGGGACATCAGTTCTTGGAGGGTGTCATAAAAGAAACACGAGACTGAGGGTGTAAAGAGATGAAGAGATGGATGCAGATCTTCTCTGCAACTGACTGCCAGAGGGCAGGGAGCTGCTATTGCCAGTGCTGAGAAGCACAGCTGTGGGCTTTGCAGACACATTATCACTACAAAAGCGACTGTCAGACATGCCAACAAAGTAGAACAGATGATGCATTTCACTTTACCTCCACGTGTAGATCCAGAACCAATGACAGAAAGCAAAATGTATTCTAGCCGCTACAGCACACCGTGGGAGACAGCTTTTAATCCTGAAACTCCACTTGAAGTTAGACCAATAAATGAAGACCTCAATCACAGGTCAAGCAAAACCCTAATAGCTTCCAACACAGATGAACTTTATATACATAGAATAGAGAGGGCCTTTGAAACTTGTTCTTCATATACCATGAATGAGAGTGATTGGCCATTGGAATGGGCCTGCCCAGGGAGGTGGTGGAGTCACTATCACTGGAAGTATTTAAAAAGAGACTGGATGAGGCACTTAGTGCCATGATTTAGTTGATTAGATGGTGTTGGGTGATAGGTTGGACTTGATGATCAAAAAGGTCTTTTCCAACCTGGTTAATTCTGTATTCTGCATTCCTTATTTCTGCAAGTTATCTGTTTTTTTCCCCTTTTATGCTCTTTTAAGTGTATCAAATTGCTGGTATGGTAACACTAAATTACAGGTTCAACTCTCTGCTGTCACCAAACAGAAGGAAACAAATGCCTTCAATTAACAGGTTTTTTAAAACAACAGTATATACCAGGGAGACATGAAGCAAATATTATTAGAAAGGGAAATGCTGGAGAGGACAGACTAAAACTATGAAGAAATTAAACCCATTTCTAATTAATAGGACTACTTTAATGGAGGAGGACTCCAACACAAAACTTATCAGGAATACTTCTCACAGATTTCTCAGTCCCTAGAGCCAAATTAATGGAATCTTTAAGAGTAAATGAGATTTGTGACACAAAAATAAAGCATAAAATGAGGGCAGTTGCCCAGTAAACCAGAAGTAGCAATTTATCAGGGAAAATACCTACAGGATCTACAGGTGGCAACAGGTCTTTTTCTCTTGTTCATCTTCCTCTTCATCTGTGCTATATTCTTCCATTGTTTCTCCACTTGCAAAATGAATAACCCTCCTTGGAACTTTCTTCTTCTTTCCTATGACACCCAGCTCCACATTCTCAAAGCCTCCCTCTCCATTTGAAAGTTGCTATAAAGAAGAAGAAGAAGGGAAAAAAGTCATCATCTCAAGTACATGCTTCTGGAACTGGAAAAGTTCCTCCTGAAAAAACCTTCCTAAGATATTTGAAATAGAATGATTAGTGTATGCAGTGCACATCCACAAGAGCCTGGCTGTAGCTAAAGGATATGACTGAAACATTTTTGTTTGCAGATATATAAAAAGTGATGCCTTTACTAAACAGAACAAAAGGTTAAGTACTTTTACTTCAGCATGGGCAGGTGGTATGTCTGGTTTTGTTCTTCCAGCTGCTGAACACTACAATGCAGTGTCTGGGTCACAAGCATTAAAAAGGCATACTTCTAGTTCAAAGTGCCAACCAATAATTCTTTAGACTCATAACTCCTGTGGCCAGAGAATTTTACTAAGGTTTTGTTTGTATCTGTCAAAGCAGAGCTTTTAGCTGTTACTGCATCAAATGCACAAAACTGTTTTGAAAACACTTGTTACACAGAGAAGGACCCAGAAGATAGGAAATGCCAGCCACACGTTTTTAATGTACTACAAAGATTTTTTTAAATGCATGAGCTCATGTAACTTCAAACCGTAACACAAGGAACCAGGTATGTGTACGTGGACAGCAATCTGCCCCTGTGCCAAAGGCCAATGGGATCCTGGGGTGCTTTAGCAAGAGAGAGTCCAGAAGGTCTAGGGAGGCTCTTCTGTCCTCTACTCTGCCCTGGTTGAGAACGTATCTGGAACACTGTATCCAGTTTAGGGCTCCCCAATTCAAGTGGGATCTACTGGAGAGGGTCCAATGGAGGGCTACGAGGATGATTAAGGGACTCAAACCTCTCTCCTATGAAGAAAGACTGAGAACTGAGACTGTTTAGTCCAGAGAAGAGAAGACTGAGAGGAGATCTTATTAATGTCTATAAATACCTAAGGGGTAGGTGTTGAGAGGAAGGGGACAAGTTCTTCTCAGTGGCACCCAGCAGCAGGACAAGGAATAACGGATATAAACTAGAACACAGGAAGTTTCACCTCAACATGAGGAGAAACCTCTTTACTGTGAGGATGATGGAGCACTGGAATGGGCTGCCCAGAGAGGCTGTGGAGTCTCCTTCTCTGGAGACTTCCAAATGCAACCTGGACATGTTCCTGTGTGGCCTGCCCTAGGTGATCCTGCTCTGGCAGGGGGCTTGGACCCAATGATCTTTGGAGGTCCTTTCCAATCCCTAACATTCTGTGATTCTCTATGCACAATTCAGGTTGCATAAAACAGGCCCATTCCAGTTTTCAACTTCTTGCCTCTGTAACCTTGTCCCCACAGAGGCAATTCTAAATTATTTATAAAAATATATGATTTCATCACATAGTTGTGGGACACTCCATAATCACTGTCAGCACAGCATCAGCATTCCCATCTCTTGTGCTACATGATGTAAATTAGCTTTACAATGCAAATGGGCTCAGTTAGTTGGGAGAGACAGTGGGCACAGTAGAGAGGGGCAGGAGGGGGCTGTGGGGAGCAGAATGGTTTCCTTCATTCCAGGCACAGATTTTTCTGGTGCCCACAGAGAAGAGGGAGGGAAGGTAAAGATCACGTGCCAGGCTCCTCAGTGTGGAGAGGGAGTGCACACATCCATCATCTCTCCCAGCCCTCATACCACTGCTGCTCAAAACTGCAAGTCATTTCAGCTTCCCCTAGCATTTCTTTAGCTACCATGGCACACTGCAGGCATTTTCCTGGAGGAGCAGAGCAGAATCAAGTGCCAAGTTTTCACTGGGGTAATTCAGCTGCAATGGCATTACATTTTCATGCAGAATTACATTTTCATGTAGAAAACCCAACCTGACTGTCCAGGGCTCATTGCACTCTCTGCTGTGTTTTGGCCGTGGGAACAGAGCAGGAACAGAACAGCAAAGCTATAAAAACACAAATGCTGAAAACAGAGGAGGAACCTAAGCTCAGGGAGCGCTCTTTGCTGGGCTGCATCAGCAAGTGCCAGTTACTGCCACCCAGATCTGCATTTTTTTTGGAGCCAAAAGCACCACAGAGTCAGTCTTTTATGAACATTTCACACTCCTTTATTGGCATCATACAATGATGCCATTTTTCATGTTTAGTCACAGGGCTGAAGAGCAATACAGCACCACACATACTACTCTGACAACAGCAAGCAACATGAGCCACTCCTCAGAGCTACTCTAAAGGCACAGTCTCTTCATCTGATTTTGGCTCATTTGACTCAAATGCATCTTCAAATATTTTAACTTAGAAAGAAAAATTGTTGCTAATATTTGAAGTTTAAAAAGCAGGCTTTCATACCTTGCACACCCATCCCACACTCCACTTACACCGTGGCAGTCTTAGGCCGGTACCTAGGAAATCTTCCAGAGATTGAGTCGAAAGTGGTAGAACGCAAATAAATTACCATTGGGTGCAAAAGAGAAATAATGATAAGGTCTGAATAATCCCTTTGGTCTGATAACTCACCTAAAGTTAGTTGTATAAACCAACTCTTTCTCTTTTCAGCTTCTTTTGCTCTAGCAGATACTGGCTGGCACTTTTGCTTGGCTGTTGCTGACCTTGGTTGTGTTCTTTTGGAGGCTAAGTACTAAGAAGCTGCTCTTCTCTTCCTCTTTTCCCTTGTATAGGGTGGGGGAAGGTAGCAGGGAGAGGGAGGCTGTTGGTAACCCCTGGTTTTGTCCAGAGGAATTTTTGTGCTGTTTATAAATTGTACATATATGCAAATATTGTATATTTTGTACATATTCATTGCATTTCATATCTCTGGACTGTAGGGTGCTTGTAAATACAGCTTCATTTGCTTTCCAACTGAGCTGGTCTGGCAAATTTTATTTTGGAGGTATTTTCTCCAAATTAGCTGGGGGGGGGTTGTTTTCAACCCACCACATACACCACCCCCAGTAAGCAGCTCCACATAGCTGATACTGGTACCAAGTTTCAGAGAAATACAGTAATTTCAGATAATAAGGATTCATCAAGGAACCCTGAATTGTTTGTTTCGCTTCATAATCTGGTTCTAGAGAGTCCTAAAGTATTAAGTAAGACAATTGTGAGAGACTAAAGCTTGTCTCTCCTGATGTGACTCAACAAAGATAAAATCACCTTTCCTGCTTGCCCAGACAATAGCTGATGGATATTGGTCAGAGCCACTGGAAAGACCGAGGCCACCTTCGGGAATATGCATAAAACAAGATAATCTCCGCCCATCAAGTACCCTGGAAAGGGAGGATGGTGAGACAACGGATTCACCACCTGGCCCCTGATTTCCTGAGGAACAATAGTTGGACACATACCTAAGGACTAAAAACTGTATAAAAGACTTGAGCAGCCACTGGCTCAGGAGCACCAAAACACAGGAGAATCAAAACACAGAAGGAAAACACAGATGAAGGAAAACACAGGAGAAGGACAATGCTGCTGAGAGACATCATCATGGAGCCTGGAAGAAGCAGACTGAACTCTCTCTCCGTGTCCTAAGTTCCACCTGCTGCAACTCATGGAGCTGAAGAGGCTGCCCAGAGTACCACATCGCTTCTACAGCCAAAGCCTCAGCACCCTTTCCCTACAAACCCAACATCTCCTGCAGCACCTTTCCTCCACAGACTCAAACTGTCTTGGGGGGTGAGTGGCATGGTAATATAACTCCTTTCCTCTTCTCTCTATTTTCATTCTCTCCCTTTCTGATCCATCCACTTTATTTGTGTAATAAATAGTCTAGCTGTTGATATTTTGGCCTCGTTTGTGCCACTAATTTCCAAACACGGGAATATTCAAAAGAACTGAGTCTCCTTCCCTCTCTGGACAGAGGCAATAATAATGCCTATCAGCTGTTGCTTTGGTTGTTACCTAGTCAACAAGCCTGGGTACAGGTTTCAGTCATCACTGGGAACATGTGTCCTTTTAATTTTCCCACGCACAACCTCAACAAAAGCCAGCTCTCCCTGCTGAGAGCAAAAAGTTCAGCACCAGTAAATTTTATTTGTCTTTCCAAAGCTGTGTCAATGCTGCTCTATTCTAGAGCTGCCAGCTAGACTGACTTCACAGCTCAGATGTTACACTACCTCCTGCTCGAGGCTTTACACTTGGGCTCTTCTTTTAGGGTTATCACAAAGACTGTTCTGTTAGTCCACACCTTTAGTCAGGTTGCCACCTCATTGTTTTCTCCACGGGTTTGTCCCCCTCCAGTACCTATATGGGTCTTGAAAGACTCAGCATTTCTCTTAACCTCATGCCATGGAAGTATTTACTTTGGCTTCTATTCCAGTAATTACTAGACGCAATGACCAGTCACCCTTGTGCTTTCACCACGCTAGCTAACACACAGAAGGTACTCCATGAACAGTGTGAAGTAACTTCCTTTTTCTTTTACCTGTTGGAATTTTTAACGGATTTCTGGCACCCTTCCAAGCCTCACCTGTCAGGAAGTCAGCACCTGAAACTGTTGCTCCTTGTTTACCCTCTTACCTCACCTTTTGGCCAGAAACAGAGAGAACAGAACATACTTTGACGGTGTTGGGTACAATACCCAGCACAATGGCATTTTGGTCCACAACCAAAATACCAAACGAAATAAACAAACTACAATTAAGGATGAGGTGTGCCAGGACGCCTGCAGGTGAGCCAGGAGAACCAGCACAGCCAGCATTAGATGATGCAATAAAGTTTCATTGAGGAAAGATGAGAAGCAAGAACTAATAGGGAAAGCAGACTATCCACTTTGGTAACTTTTAATCTGTTGGGCTCTGGTATTCTTATGAGAGCTCATGACCAAAAATGCCAAAGTCTGTGATGTCCACTCTCCCCCTCAGAAATGTGAGCAATTCAATTGCACTGAACTGACAATTCAGCTCCCCAGTTTAAGAGGGACAGGGATCTGCTGGAGAAGATCCATTGGAGAGCTACGAGGATGATTAGGGGACTGGAGCACTGCCTGATGAGGAGAGGCTGAGGGACCTGGGGCTTTTAGTCTGGAAAGAGAAGAATGAGGGGGATTTAATAAATGTTAATAAATATCTGAGGGCTGGGGGTCAGGAGGGAGGGGACAGTCTCTGCTCACTTGCTCCCTGTCATAGGACAAGGAGCAATGGATATAAGCTGCAGCACAGGAGGTTCACAGAGCACTGGAACAGCCTGCTCAGAGAGATTGTGGAGCCTTCTTCTCTGGAGACTTTCAAGGCCCATCTGGATGCATTCCTGTGTGACCTGAGCTGGATTGTATGGTCCTGCTCTGGCAGGGGGTTGGACTCAATGATCTCTTTGGGTCTCTTCCAACCCCTGACATCCTGTGATCCTGTGACAGTGCTAGTTAATGGGAAATATTTCTACCCAAGTTATCTTGCCTGCCTGTTTGAGAATTTTTTTCCTTATGGCTTGACTTTCCACCCTCGGGTTTCAACTGGAACTAAACAGCGTGAACCTTTCTAAAGCAGGAGACAACAAAATACTAGTCAGAGAATGACTGTAAGGAAAGAGCCTCAGAATACGAAGCCTTGGAAAGGCACAGTAACCAGTGAGGGTGCAGTGCATAAAACATTCAGCATGAAGCCGAGGTCAATGCGTCAGGTGACATTCTAATTAAAAGCTGGCGTCCCTGACCATCTCCAATGCCTTCGCGAACTTGACAGCACGGAAACTTGTCTCCATTTAATATTTATCAGGCTCGTTTGTCGCAGGCATTACCTGACAGTGAGCAGGAGACACCCGAGACATGCGTGCCCGTCGTGCTCACTGTAATTACAGGGCGCTGGAAGGAAGGTCGGATGCGCAGAGGGACAGACTGACTGACCGACCCACCGCCTCCCACCGCAGCCAGGGACCCCGCACCCCACCACCCGCAGCGGAGACCCGGCAGCCGCTGGGGGCTCTCCCAGCTGCCGCACACCCCCAGGCGACGCGGCCACCACCCACGCCCCGCACGGACCCCAGCGCCGCCGCCCGCCCCACCGCGGCCCGGGAGGCCTCGCCCTCCTCCGGAAGCGGCCTCCTCCCGGGCTAAGCAGCGCAACGGCCCGGCCGGGAAAGACCGGGGTGAAGCCGCTGCGCCGGCCCCGCTCACCTGGTCAGGCTCCATGGTGCAGGCGGCAGCCGCGGGCCGGCGGCGGGCGCGCAGTAGAGGGTGATGGCGGACAGCCCCTGCTCCATCCTCCCGCCCGCCGCGGCGCCGGGGGAGGGCGGCAGCGGCCCCGCCGCGGCCCAGGGAGGCGAGCAGCCGGGCGGCACCGCCCGTCACACCGCCCGCCGGGGCGGCGCCTGCGGCCCGCCGCGGCCTGCTGGGCCGCCGCCCGGGCTCCCTCCCTGTCCTGACGGGCGGGGTGCCTTGCCGGGGCTGGCCAAGGAGAGCCCGGGCAGTGGGACAGAGCCGGCAGCGGCCTCTGTCGTTTATCTTCTCTCCGCAGCCCGGCAACAACCGGGTTCCGGAGAAGGATGGGGAAGAGACCAGAGGCAGCCGGGCTGCCAGGCACAGTCGTGCTTACACCCAGAGGGAAGCCCCTCCGCGGAGAGGTGCTCTGTGTGTTTCGGGGAAATACAACACTGTAGGAAGATGATGTACATAAAAATCTGCAAGAACATTTTGAGAAGCACATGAAGATACTCAGCAGTAGTTGGGAGCCCTCTCAAGAGGAGCCAAGCTTGCTCTGCCTTTCAGCAGCCTTGGCTCAGGCCCTTGAACACAAAAGACAAACCACAGGACAAGAAAAGAAATGAAAAACCATGGGAGCCTTGGCCCATGGGATGTGTTTGAGTGAGAAAATAACAATCCCAGCAGGCAGGAAAAAGGTGTTTGTCAGATAATTGGTTTGTTCCACTGGTCCAGCTGAGAGGTGAGAGTCCTTTTCCCTTGAAGCCTGTGCAGAGGCCTCCTCATTGCAGGTGATGGCCCAGCCTGAATAAGGGGCCAGGGCTGACCTAGGCAAAGGGCACGTTAGGCAATGACAACTACTAGTGAAAAGAGCTAAAGTGGAGTAATTTGAAATGTCCTTATTATGGGACTGAGGAGAGAGCAATTTTACTTATTTTTAAAAGATTGTAACCAAGGGCTGTAACATGGACTTACTTACACAACATTAAGTGCCATGCTTCAATCCTCTATCATTAAGAACAGCTTCCAAAGAATTATAGTACGTAGCACATTATTATTTCATAGCTGGTGAAGGGTTACTTCTATCAACCAAGTACCATCTCCCAAAATAATTTAACTTGCAACAGAAACCTATTTCTATATTCGTGTGCTGGTTGTCAAAGCTTATTAAGATCCTGCAACCAGATAAAAGGGTGACTGAAGGATGTTACCGTTCCTGAAAGGTACAGAGCAGGATTGCGCTTGCTTTGTGCATCACTTGGTCATTGGCTCCTTCTAGTGGACTTCCTCGCGCGCTACAATCCTAATGACCTAAACCCTTCCTTAACCTACTTCAAGTTCTCAATGAACTTTATTCAGCCATGCACCCAGACACAGCTAACGTGCCTCAGCAGCAGCACCTTTCAGTAAGATATACACAGACAGACCTCAGTCTTTTCGGTATTTCCAGTGAAGTCTGTCTCTTTAATTTTTCAGGCTTCTTCTATGCCAAAGAAAACTTTCCAGCAGAACTTGCTGAGAGCCCATGAAGGACACATACAAGAAGCTTCCTGCAGGGGCAGTTGCTGGCCTTTGTATCTCTTAATTGCTTGATGCGATTAATCTCCAATTCAGAACATTGAAACTGAAAGAACACACAGAACAAGAGTTCTTTTATGGGTTTAGTAGTATCTTCTGCACCTTGTGCTCTGCAGGATATACACACACAAATCCCATACTCCCTAAAAATTGTTGTTCTATAAAGCAGAATGCCATCTAGTATGTATTAGAAATTATTTCCATAAGGACAACTGGCAATGTGGTATGAAGATTATCTTTAGTACATGAGACAACTGGTTATCTGCATAGCTAGACAGCTCTCCTCCATTGTTTATGTGGAGGGAAAGAACAACAAAGTTCTGGAGAACAGAGTTTTGTACAGACCTAAACACAGCACATCCACCTTTTAACAATGCTCCAACCTGAGCAGCAATAGCACATTTCAGATACTTATAGTATGTGTGCTAAACAAGAGTTACAATAATCATTAGAAACAAAGGAAAACTGATTACATAGTGATAGAGGAGAGTTGTGAAAGAACTGAAGAAACAAGTCCTTCCCTTCTTTATAACCATTCAGATTTTATTTTACAGCGTATTTGTGACATGTTATGTTACTATAACCAAAGACCAGGGCTGTTTACAAAGATAATGGCTGCCATTTGATCAAAACAATTTAAAAGTGCCTCTAAGTATTAAAATTTTACATCATGATTTTCTTTTATTAAACTGCACTGCTCCTTGTGCCATCAGGTAGAAGTGGAGAAGAACTAATTTAAGCAAAAATAGTTTTCAGAAATTAGATGTAGAAACTGAGAAGCCTGAATAAGATTTCAAAAGACCACTCCCCTCATCACTGTAAAAAGGAAGAAAGCCAATTTGTTCACTGAAGCTACAATGAAGAGTCAATCAAGTCCATTTTTATTAAGGCTTCTTTACATATTATTGAATCCCATCATGCCTTTCATATTCCCAGCAGCACCTTGTTGAAATTGTCTCATCATTGACTGCAATCCTGCCATGCCACCTGCAGAAAATAAGCGAGAACATGGATGTGTTAATGAACTCTGAAGCACAGCTATCTTGCTTCTGAGGCCTCATTAAAGCACACACCCTATTTCAGTTACACACAAGTGGCACAGCTCAAGACTGCCAAGTCAGTTTTAAATGGCTGTCAAAAATGGACAACTGAGTAATTCACATCTAAAATTCAAATCACATTTACACAGAGTGATAAAATCGCAAAGGTAGAAACCAAACTAGAGGCCAATATCGTGGTTAAAATGTTTCCTCTCAGTCTGTGATGCTACAGCTTGGATGTTATATTCCAAGCAACATATTCCAAGCTTTTAGAACAAGTTACAATCTGATGACAAGGTTTATTTGTTGAGGAAAACTAAAGGAAGATCCTTCTGGTGAACATTTTCCTTTCTAGTATGTTTCCATTTGCTGGGAATAAGGTCTGCAAAACACCAGGCTTCATGCAGGTTTTAAGATAACCCAAAGAAAACCTCCAAGGATTGACCATTAAGCATTAGTAAAGTTTCAGTCTGGGAGTTTTTATTTCAAGCTGCTCTTACCAAATGTAATTATTTAAGGCAAAGCTTAAAAGGGAAAGTTTAGAAATGGATTCCTTTTACCATGATCATGTGTCAGGTTATCTCATCAGACACCACTCTAAATGCTCAGTCTGAGTACTGAATCAAAATGAAGAGATCACATTAAGCACTGCCAAGTACAAAGTATTCATGACACGTGGACTAAACTTTCTGGTTCCTCTTAGAAAGCCCAGAAATACACAATACTGATATATGATGCACACATTCTCATTTCATCTTACATTTCAAGTTCTTTCACTGTAATTGGTAGCCCTGTGTTGAAACTGCAAAAAGCCAACACATACCCATATGATGAAGAACTCTTGGATCCATCATCTTTGCCATCTGCTGGTTCAGTTTGGCCAACTGCGATGGGTTTACATTCTTTGACATATCACCACCTAACAAAACAAACAAACAAGAAAGGGGGAAAAAAAGGATTTGTAAGACAATGGGGCTAAACCAGAATTTTACCTGCTAATTTTGGATTCAAACCCATGTGAGGCCTTGAGTCAAACCCTGCTACATCAGCCTCTTAGAAGTACATTAAGGATCAGTCCCTGCATCCCCCCATAATGGACTGAAGTGTCAGTATTGTATTACTAACAAAGCCTACATTGATAAAGTAAAAAACACAGTAGTTTTCACTGCCAAGTTACAGTGTCATGAAAAGCAGTTCAGCTTTTACCAGTTACATAGAAGATTTCAAACATCATGAGCTACAACTTAATTTCTCCTCTTTCAACATCCAATTGACGTTTGCACACTTCCTCTGTATTTAGGCATCAAGTGACCTCCCCACTGAGTTAATAAACGTGTTTGCTTGGGTTTTTTTGTTTTTACCTTTGAAAAGCCCTTTGATGCCTCCCATCTTTTTCACCATCTGTGCAAACTTAGTATATTGGGTCAAAAGCTCCTGAACATCTCTTGTAGAAACACCTGAACCTCTTGCTACTCTTTGGATTCTTCCTGGCTGCTTACTGAATACTTTGGCACCATCTGTACTGTCAAGTTCTGCAATTAAAACATGGGAAAGAAAAAATAAATCATTCAGTTACTGACATTAAAACCTGTTATATGTGGCAGCAAACTTGTTCTCATTCTTAGTTATTTAGTCTTGAGCCAGAGAACAAAAAAAACCCAAAGTTTTAGAAGTGACAATACACAATTTTACCTAGAGACAGACCCTAGAATATTATAGTACTGAAAAGCTGTTATGTTCAGGTGTTAATCATCATGGTAGAAAAAGGCACCTGAATAAATCACACTCTCAACACACTTGGTCTTAAATCATATTAATGGGTGTTGCACAAAGGTAAAAGCATACTTCTGCAAGTTATGGGTGAATTAGAAACAACACACCTTGAATTCCAGAGACCAGTCACCAAGTAAACTCACAGGTGAGTGGGGAAAAAAGATAGCAATGACAGATGAAAGCTGAATGTAGCTTTAATTTGCAAGCATAGTGGTAGTAATTTAAGCAGCAGTTACAGTAACAAAGACACTGTTTTGCAATAGAATGCTTCAAAATTCCATCTATTCTACACAAGACAGAGCAGCAACAGGCAATTGTCAAGCTACCTCTAAATATTTACTCATTCATAAAGCTTGAAACACATGCACACTGACATTGTAAGAGTGAGAAATGCTCCTCATCATTTTCCATCACTGAGGATGCTGCATGATGTCCAACTGGTTTCCAAAAGGTCTCTGTCACTAAGTTTGTTGAACAATGGAAAGTAAAATAGTGGCTGAAGTTCATTTTACCTTGGTCATTCATACTGTCCATTATAGTCATCAGTTTCTTTAGCCTTGCCATTGATTCCTGTTCATTGCCTTTACTCATGAAGTCAGTTCCAAAGCCAGGGATCATACCCTTGATTTAAAAATGGGGGGGGGAGAAAGGTGTGTCAGAAGTGGCAAAGCTAATTTAATTAAGCATCCAGAAATATGCACAGCAAGTTTTATTTCAGTAGTCACATAATGAAGTAGGCAAACCATTTCACCTCTGGGGGGTAGGGAAGCACAGACTCTAAACCCAGTTTAAACTTTACAGCAGAAGTTTATCAAAAATAAATGGAAGTCCAATAAAATTATTTTTGAGATAACTAACCAAGATCTGACTGAACGGTCCCATTTTCATGATGTTTTGGAATTGTTCATACATATCTCTTAATGTAAATTGACCTGAAGTACAACAAAAAAGAAGATTAGCAGAATTCACACTGGTATTTCAGTCTAACTGCCCTTTCTCAATTATTCTCATTTACCAGGCAAATACTACACTGCATAGATAAGTAGATAAACAAACCTCTATTAAGATAGCTAAAGCATTTTAGATGGCACACTTGAAAGTTAAGCTAGTTCTTCTGCAGTTATAGGCAAGTCCAACAGACTTTTCACCCAAAAAATCATAGCTCCATTTACTTGCCTGCCACATTTATTAAGGGAGCAACTCTTCTTCACTACATACAAGTTACTTGGACATGTAACACAAATTATTTCAGTGGCTGACATCTCTGAGAGAACCTGCCATGATTACAGGTCACAGGAAGACACTCACTGTCCAGGCCTTGGGAATAACTTACCATGTTTAAGCTTTTCTATGAGTGCTTCATTATCATCCAGTTTCAACTCATTTACTTTGTCTATCAATCCTTCAATATCACCCATACCTGGAAAAAAACAACCAACCAGCTCTGAAATTAGCATTTAAAATAAGTAACAAACAATCACATTTTGACTTTCTAATGTCCAGTTCAAAGTGTCTTATAAGTAAAAATGTACGTAGTACATACCAAGAAGTTTGCTGATGAAAGGCTGTGTTTTAAAGGGCTCAAAGTCATCTATGTGTTCACCAGTTCCAATAAAAATAATAGGGCTCTTTGTGGCAGCAACTCTGCAGTAAAATACATTTCATGAAATAGCCTCTCAAAAACCACCCACCCTTTTGTACCACTTATCAGCTAGGCATCATCAACACAATGCATCCTCTCGGAAGTATTCTTCCTGCTCCTTAAACTATTCATGTAAAAACATCTAGCATTTAGGATGAGAATCTGGGAGTAGCTAACAAGATGTTTCTCTAATTAGTGCTTTCTAAAATACAAACCCTGCTTTGAAAATTCAGCCCAAATACAAGTTGCTTATTTTTGTTGCTGAGATTAAGAAACTTGAGAGGAAAGCAAAAGAAGTAATCTCAACTATGTTCTAATATGGAGAAGACATATAAGACAGGCATTGGTTAATTTTTCCTTATGGTACCCTCCTACAACAGACATTTTCAACACTGGGAAATAATAAACAACTTAAGACTTCATAAAAATCAGAACCTTTTCACCAGTCAACTGCTGGCACTAGCTTTTAGGTGAATTCAGCTTCTGGTCTACAGAGTATAGAACAAGCAGAGCAGACTTAAGCATGTGACAACTGCAACAAGCTTTTGGCATTTCCATATTGCTCTGAAGTTAAGCTTTTCCCTCACCATGCTATAAATAACAGCAAAACAAATGTGGCAGTTTAAGAACTCTAACACTTAAGATCAAAGCCAGAGAGTGATTTACCAAGTTGGTGTCAGTTAACTTTGTTTTGACAAATCATTTCAGATCCATACAAGGTGTACCATTCAAATGTGGTTGGAGACTAGTCTGACATGCCATCCTCTAAGTCATATCAGATAAAATGTGACATTTTTCTAGTCAGTAGAGCCTGTCAAGGTGCAGCACATGGGAAGTCCATAAAGAGAACCTGAAAAAGTGTGACTGCAGACATTCTTTACTGAATTGCTAGACACTGGCAATCCAGAAGTGTGATTTAGATTGCAGTTTTAAGGCTGTTGGACAGGACTATAATTTCTTCCCCCTTCTAGAAAAATTATTGGGTATTAAGTGAGAAGCAAAATTTTTCAGGTAAGCTGTAGTTAAAGTCCAAATTTGTATTTCTGGCAAAATCTCCTCATACATACCATGCAATAAATACAATTGCTTGAGGCTGTTTTCAGAGGTCTGACGTGTGACAATACACACAATATCCAGTTCTGACTGATATTAAATATAATGGGTGACCCTATCCACCAGAAGTAAGGTAAGAACACAGCTGTGACTGACTCAAATCTCGGATTCTGTGTAGTGTGGCAGTGATACTTTCACAGACAGGTCTCTGTGAGATACCAAGACATGTCATGGCTGGCTGCACACTATCACAACACTTACGCACTAAGAGCTCCACCTCCTTTGGCATGTCCATCCAGCTTAGTAACAATAACAGAAGCTACATCTACTTTGTCCTTGAAGGCTTTAGCTTGAGCTTCACAAGCTTGGCCAATGGAAGCATCCATCACATAAACGATGTTATCTGGTTGCTAGGAGAAATTAATAGTAACATTATTATTATTACTCCTAATAATAAGTAATTTCCTGCTTTCTACAACAGTGTTTGTGCACTATGTTCAGTAGCAGAACTTGTTCCAGTAACAGTACATAAGGGGTGTGCAGTTTAAAACAAAAGGACCATCTGAAAACTGATGCTGCATTACTATCTGACTTATCTACCACATAGAATATTAAGAATTTAGTAGGCTTACAGTTATTGCTTAAGTCATTTTAGCAAGTATCTGAGCCAATAAACTAATTAGCAACTAGCCAACAAGCAATCAATAGCTAACAGTATCTTCCTTTTAGATCTACATTAAGAGCTCTAAGACATGCATTCTACCCACTGAAAACAAGTTAGCTAACAGGAGAAGTTGTAGGAAGTGTCATACTGCCAGAATCAAATAGCCAGGCTTTGAAAAAACACACAAGCAGCAGCAGCTTCATTTATGGATCAAAGTTACTCAAACATCTCCTGTTTCAGGTCAATTATTTGTGAAAAATCTAGAACATAACTACAGGAAACCAGATCAGACTCATTCTTTTATCTGGTTTCTCAATGCAAAGATCCTGCAAAATAAAATGTTAAAGCAGGAACAGTAATCTAGTTATGTGCAAGTATCATAGAATCACAGAATGGTTTGGGTTGGAAAGGACCTTAAGGATCATTTAGTTCAAAGCCCTCCTGCCATAGGCAAGGACATCTTCCACTAGACTAGGTTTCTCAAAGTTCCTGTCCAACCTGGCTTTGAACACTTCAGGGAGGGGGCAGACTGTTTCAGTGTCTCACTGTAAATAATTTCTTCCTAATATTCAGTCTAAATCTACTCTCTTCCATCTTAAAGCAAGTAAGGAGCATGTATCTTAGAACCCAATGCATTAATAGAGAAAACAGTGCAAGATACTTGAAGTTAACAGCCTTACACATCTGCTTAAGAATTAACATATGGGCCTTCAATCTGCATTTTATACCAGCTACTCACTTCCAGCATAAATCCTTTGCTCTTTAGTTGCCCAGCTCTATCAGCTTGCATGGCTGGAGCAATGAACAGCACAGATATTGTTAATGGGGCTGGGATTTTCAGCTTGAATTACAGACACAAGAATTAAAACTGACACAGAATTATCAAGCAGTGAGCATTCAGCCCTTTTTCATTCACATCCATTTGTAATTTCTGATATAACCTAGGAGTGAAAGCACTGACACCTTCCAGAGGAGCAAAAGCCACAGAGAACATGAGGAGATAAATGAATTGTAGTCAAATTACTGTAACAGAAGCTTCTTGGAACTACTCACTATGGCATTAGCAACTTGCAACATCTCTTCAAACAAAGAGTCTTCCTGTTTGTGACGTCCACTTGTATCAACAATTATTATTTCAAAGTTTTCATTCTTAAATTTCTCAACACCTTCTGAGGCAATAATTACAGGATCCATTTCTGTATAACTGGTCACAAGGAGAAATATATCCTTTATTACACATGTGTGTAATCCTTTTTTCCCCCCAAGAAACCAAATTCAAACTTTTATCACTTGACTGTAAACTTAACTATAAATCTGGGTTTCAAGTGGGACTTTCTTCTTATGGCAAGCAAAAATTGATTGAATATATGCCTTCCTAAGCCCTCTGTCCTTAGTGTTCAGTGAACTGAAGCACAAAGGACTCTAACCTGCTGAAGATTGCACTAAGTTCTAGCAGCCCGTCTCTGAAATAACATTTAGCTAAGGGCTAACATTTAGCACAGCTGCAGTGAAGCTTTGGGGAAAGCTATTTACTGCTTTATAAAATCTATTTTAGGTTCAATGCTGTCCCTGCTTGACAGTAAAAATTAAGGGTCCAACCTGCAAAGATACCTCCTGAAAATCTCAATGTGTCTGGCAAAGGCCTATGAACTGCTATACAAAGAGAATGTTCTAGAGAATTGTCCCAGGTGCTTTATCTCTTCTTACACTATCCCTACCTGCTACTACTGCAGGCTGTGTACTGAACTAGGGAGAATTTTCATCTGATCAAAGCAAGTATTATTATAATAAATCTGTGCCATTAGGCAACACTGAATGGGGCTTAGGGTGAGGTGTTCAATAAAGAGCAATACATCACTGGTGTTGAATCACTCTCCAAAGTGATTCTGAAAGATGCTTACCTCCCATAAAATGGAATTCTTGCTTTTGTGGCATTCTGCTTTAACTGGTCAAAAGCACCTGTAAGACAGGTATAATCAAACAACTAATTTTAAAGAAGTCTGTAAGTATTAGAGATAAAGAACCACATCACTGAATACTGTATTACCTGCCCTGTATGTGTCTGCACATATTAAACATGTCTTCCAACCTTTCCTTTGATAGAAGTAGGCTAACTGTGAAAAGAAATCCAAAACAAGTAGTCAGACCAAGATTCCACTAAAAGGCAAGACACTGAGTAACAGCTTAAATCACTGAAGTACACACAGGGCACAAAGTCTGTCCAGCCCTCCTATAACTGAGACCCCTTAGTAACACTGCACAGGTATCAAATGTTAGCATCTGTTAATTGGCAAAGGATGTTTTATAGTAATTATTAATGGCAAGATGGAAACAGCTATTTGTGCCTCTGATTTCAGTTTGCTGAGGTAGAAATGACTAAAAACCATTCCACTTTGCATTTTATTAATTCCTGGATTCTGCTCACTGTTGGAATGACAGATAGGCCTTGCTTTTAGAAACAAAACCACCCCATGCAGTAGGTACTTCAGTACTGTAACAGCTACAACTTGAACAGTTCTTTATTTGTGTAGTTCCAGAACAACAAAGATATTTCCATTGTAAAGACATGTTTTAAAGTGATGGAAGGAATCCTTCATGTCTTGCAAGATTCAGCTTGTACTTGATTCAGCTTGATTCAGATCAGTACAATATATATTCACAGAGCATTTGACTGACCTAAGACAAACTCACAAAGCATAGGCTTGCCTACAGAAGCACTAGGAAAGTCTTAAGAAATCAGCAGTGATATATTTGATATTGCCCACATGTGACTCTCTGAATCAAATGCCTAAGAGTCTTCTTCCATAAGGTAAATTTTCTTCCCAGCAACAATCATAAATGGCTTAAGGGTCAATTCAGAGCATTCTTTTTAAAGCCTTAATAATACAAATCCAAATTTCCTCTGAGTTTGGGACTGGAATGGGTTTCACACCAACCATTCATACTTAACTGAGATATCTAACATTGAGGCCAACTTCTGGTTGCCCTAAACAGGCAATGGAATGAGAAAGAGTCCATTCATGGTACTAGTCTTAAACCCAGAGAGCAAAGCATAGAAATAATCTTTATTATCTATAATATTCTTTCATCAAGAATTCAGTTTAAAATAAAGTCTTAAAGGAAGTCCTACTAGCCATAAATTACCTCAAAATAGTACAACTTTGGACATCCATCTCATCTCAGAACCCCCTACGCAAAACTATACCTATACTGTAATGATTGCTTTCCTAGTAATACAAACAGCACAGATTAACAAGCAAATCCTGCCACAGGAGTCCAATCACCACCACCTCCCCTGAGGGAAAAAAACAGACACACAGAGTTTCAATGCAAGCTACCTTTGAACAAGTTGTTGTTTTACCACTTCCTTGCAAACCAACAAACATTATAATATTCTGCTTTCCTTTGGTGGGTGTCCATGCTTTGACTCCAGGATCTACAAGCTAAAGAACAAAGCATAATATAAGTTGCAGAACTGAAATTCAGAAGCAGACAGCAGTCACTGTCATGCTAGGTCTCTATAGTTTTATATTCAATAGAACAAACCCATTTCTGCATGTTCTAGTTTTAATTGGGTTTAGATGCCTGCTCATTTACAGTGAACAGCAACTGCACATGCAAGTTATCTATAGCTTGCAGCATTATAGCATCACAGGGTTATAGAATACTAGGCTTGGAAGGGACCCCAAGGATCGTCTAGTTCCAACCCCTATGTGCAGTAGTTCTACAGCAGTGTTAATTTCCTTCTAACATCAACACCAAAATCAGGGTGGTAGGGCATGAGTACAACAACCAACACAGAAACATGACCTCTACCCCACCATCGCTGCTCAAGATGGACCTCTTCTGGTGAGAATCCTACAGCATAGAAATGTTTCTATGGTTACTGCCTCACTTCTCCATGAGAAGGTAGCTCTATTCCAGAGACCCATGCTATGGGAGGGCACAGACTACACAACAAGAGCCTATATAAAAGGAGATACCCTATATAAAAGGTGATACCCAGCCACTGACCTGACCAAGCACGGGGAGTAAAGAAATTCTCCATGAACTGTTGGATTATTACTTTACACTTTCCCAAAGGCTAAAGTAGTTTGAATAAATTAATTGGATAGCAAAGGCTTGTTTCTGGGACAACTAAAGACACTCCAGAAGCTTACAGTACTTTACTGTTATTTCATCGTGAAATTGAAGAGTAACAACAGCTGAACTTGAAGCTTAAACTGAAATTAGCCTGAGACATGCCCAGGTGTTAGTTTCCATCAGAAGAATGTTACTGTCTGCAATAGTAAGAAACCTTACAATAGAAAATGTAACTGCAGGTCCCTCGCAACTTAAAGCTTAGCTTGCTACTACACTGCTTCCACAGCCCAAGCTGTACCAGAAAGGTGATTTAATACACAATTTTGAAGTCCTACCTTAACAAGTTCCTTAAAGACAGCATGCTGAATCATTTTTCTTTTGTTAAGGCCAGATGCCATTTCTTCAAGATCAATTGCTGACCTGAGTTTAGGAAAACCATGAAACACCAGCATAAGTTAAAGGATCACTTTAACCTAGTAACAAATGAAATCCTTGCAAACAGAACAGCATTTGCCTTGAGTTTTCAGATAGGATATCATTAAGAGACATGCATTAGTGATACTACTTCTATATGGAGGACAAAAACCAGGTTTCTGAAACACATCTTTCAGACTGGCATCTACTTGAATTACTCATCTGAAAATAGCCAAGCTAACAGCACTGGTCATCTACACAGATGAACTTGTATCCACCACAGAACATGGAGATGAGCTGTCTAGGAAGGAACAAAACTTACTATACCACTCAATGGATGACAGCAACAGTTTGTTTTAAACTACTCTAACAGCAATAACCAACCAGCTAAACCTGGCAGATTCTTTTGATGGAACCAGCCAGACATTTAGTTCAAACAGACCTTTCCTGTTAAACTGGATGTATCTAATAAAGTTAGAAGTTGCTTATTCTTTTGTAACCTCAAATTACAACTTAAATGTACAAGTTAAATGTATTTTCTTTATTCCACTTACTTGACATTTTCTCTGAGTTGCTTCACAAGTTTAATGTTAACATCAGCTTCCAGTAATGCCGTACATACTTCTTTTAACATAGCATTTAAAACCTTTGGAGCACAAAAGAAAAAATGGGTTTGCAATGCACAGTATTGAAGATACTTATTTGGAACTAGTAGTGGCCTAGTCAAGTGCATTTCAGATACAAGCAAGGCTTTTGCAAATTAAATGCATGCAATCCTTTCATTATATTGACTGCCACGAAACAATCTATGTATTTGCTCCTCTGTACATGCAATTTAAATTTGAAAGCCTAATACTGGCAAAGAAGGCTTCCTGGTCTGTAATTTGCACACTATAACTATGTAATGGAGAACACTTTCTGTTGCATGAAGGATAAACAGCAGCTTTCATGGCAGCAAGGTTTCTTAAACTTCCCTATGGGTACTCTTAGCTATAAAAGAAATCCACAAACCGATCTCCTAACACAGCACAATCTCTGTACATGAAAGTATTCCTCAAATGCAAGATGGACACACTGCTATCTACATCCTCAGCAGAAGCTGCACTGTTGCTCTGGGGTATGCCTTCTAACCAAATGTGTGCCTCAGAACTACTAAACTGCATTCCTGTGACTTTTCAGGAGTAGAAAGTCTTGAAGAAAAAGCTCTTCTGAAAATAGCACTTGCTTGAATGGTCTCATTTGCACAGCTTGAGCTCTTTTAGGAGAAAAGCTTCTAGTGCTGAAAAAATTTAATTTGGCTATGTTTGACTCACTTCTCTCCCAGCTTAAGATTTAGTAAGACCTTTCCTCTATTCACGAGTTCCAGTCCTACAGGTCTTTATAAGCCTACCTGAGTTAATTTAAGCCACCTGCCTGCCTATCTGAAAAGTGTTTCTAGCCATTTATTTACTTAGAGGCACTTCTGAACCATCACATCAGTTAGTTTTCAATCTTGCTTTTCAGTCCATATAATAGGAAACACTTATATACAATTTCAACTCAATTGAAAAAAGACAAACCACCCTACACCAAGTGCATCAGTTTCCAGAACCACACACTGTGTTGGCTTCAATATAAAGGCAGCAAACGTAGAACATCTCTCACACCTCTCACAGTAAATGAAAGCTATTTGTTCTTCTACACTTCAGCTTTCAGCAGCCTAGTACACATCTCCATAGCCTAGCTGCAGGCACATACACATAGAGCAGTCTGCATAGTCTCAGGGCCTACCTTCCACCCAAAGTGAGGCATACATTGCCTCCTCCAGTACCACCACCTCAGAACACTGATCTCCATAAGCACAGCCATCAGGGTTGGAAATCCCCTAGCTAGGATTTTTTACTTGAAGGAAGAAACAATCCTCAGGTTAACACCAACCTACTTCAAGCTTCTCATCAGCCCTTGAAAACTTTCTCAGCACTTTGCTTTCGGAACGCTAGTGCTGCCACACATGAATACCCACATACCTCTTCATTGATAATCGTAGCATTGCTCAGTGAGCGTAATGCTGAAGTTATTTTTCTTCCAAGATCTGCTAGAACCATTTTGGCAGCTTCAAGTACAGCTCAGAAGAATCTGGAAAACAAAAATTAAATTTAAAGCTAGTCAAAGCTATGCCTTCACAAATTAATGACTACAGTATCTTCTGGGTTAAGAAACCTGCCTTGCAGATTTGCTTCCAGAAAGCACACAAGTTTTTAAGAGTTATTTTTAGGAATTATTGGCCTGAAGTTAATTTTAGTATATCCTGATGGCCTACATAAAAACAGAGGTTTCACATGGCAATTAAGAAGCATTTCACTCTGATATATATATATGCATTGAATACAGCATGAAAAGAGTCCAGACAGAGTTACAGACAGAATGCTGCTTTTTATCTTATCAGCAATAATATGCTACATGGAAGAATAAAATCAAGCAGAACATCCTAGAAGCTCCACAACCTGCAAGGACAGTATGAACAGTAGTAAAATATTTTGCTAGCAAAACTGAACACTGTTTATTGTCTCTATTTTATCCATCTTACACTTAAAATCAATTACCCGTTTCAATAACCCTACAAACACACTTGCATTGCAATAAGCAAAAATCACATTGTATATTTAACAGCTTTTATGGAAAACCAGACTATTTTTGTCAACTGCAGACAGAAATCATACATGTAAATCTGAAATATACTGGAACTTAGTTAGCAAACCATAGAAAGTTAAAAATAGCATCACATTCAGCAAGCTTTGAGCTGCTAAAACTGCAGCCCATAAGAAAACTTAACCAGAATGCTTGGATACAGGACCATGAACATACAGCAGCAGGTGAATGCTCAATATTTAATTTCCAGAGCTCTATAGGTGTCCAAATACAAAGTTTTGATCATGTCTTAGCAAATGTTTCCACTGCAAAACTCCAGAAGTTTCTTCCAACAGCCTTACAATAAGTGTCATAAATACTATGCTAAAGGGATGAGTTTGAACCTTTTAGTATCAACTGCTTTCTCTAGCACATTAAGTATTTATAAGCCATAAAAATGACTCAGGAATGCCAAATACAGAAATTAATGTAGCTTTTCCCATACAGTACATCAAAGCTGTCAGCCACACAAGATAAAAACAAAGAAGTCGGTTTTAGCAAGTAGCCAGCTTGGGTCGGCAGGTAGCCAGAAGGGCATTAACAGAAACTGCACTGCAGAATACATATATGCTGCATTCAGAGCATCTCTAGCCCTGGGAGAGCTTTGTAGATTTGATGCAGCACTCCACAAACACACCAAACAGGTTTCAATCTGGCAGGGTCCCACAGTAAACAAGCCAGGCTCTTATCAAGCAGGCCCAGGGCTGAGCAAGGCCATAAGCTCTGCACAGCCTGAGCTGCCTTTAGCAGAAAATAGTCTGGGCACATCCACACTGGGCTCCCAAGTTATCTTTCTATTGCAGTGTCCAAATACTTCATTTACTCCTGGAAAGCTGTCATTTCAGGAATAAAGTGGCTGGAGAAATAGTGAGGCTTCTATTAAGCTGCAGCAAAAGATCAGTGAAACAACTCCGAAGAGACAAACTGCCTACCCATCTAGTGTAAACCTCTAACCAGAGCTTACCTGGCTACACTAACAGTACTTTTTTAACACACAAAAATTGAAGAAGATAACAACTTTTGCATACGTCAGCCATTTAAATTACCTTTGTAACAGCTGGTTTTAAAAAGGTAACAAGCAAAGGGTATACGATAAAGTTACACTAAATATAAACAGATACGTTGAGATCCACTGAAAATCTAACACCACTCAACGACAACTTACTAGTCAGTCTCCACTTTCTAAGATTACCTGACAGAGGCACAGGAAGGCACCCTGCGAGCCACAGCATCGGCTGTCTGTCCTGCTTGTGGCCTGACACCTATCTTTTGGCGGAAAAGGGGAAAAACACGCTGAAGGCAGGTACCCGGCCCTGACTTTCCCCCTGCGGGTTGGCCACAGCCAACGGCCAGGCACGGGGCTAGGCAAGGACTTTATCGGTTGCACGGACAATCGGGGCTTCCCCAGGAGCGCTGTAATTCCGCCCTCTCAGGGCCGGGAGAGCAATGCCAAACAGCAGGTCGGTAGAACGGAGTTCCCTGCCTGGCCCAGACACCGCCCCGCACGCGGGCTGCCAGAGGACAGTCCCGCCGCCCGTTCCCCGGGACCGAAAGGGCCCAGGCGGCTGCCCACACCACTGCAACACCAGTGGGCTTGGTCCGAGGGCGCCCGCCTGGCCCCGAGAAACCGCCGCCAGTCACGGCAGCAGCCTGAGGACTCACCAGGAGCGGGGCGCGGGGCTCGCGGCCGAAGCCCAGCCCACCGCGGCGAAGCCGCCCAGTGCTCCGCGGCCGCCACCGGCAACCGCGAGACGCCACCGGCAACCGCCACCCACCGACCAGAGAAACGTCACCACTCGCCCTCAACCGCAGGCCCCAGCTCGCTTCCGTTTCCGGGACGCGCTCACCAGCTGTCTCGTTAAGGTGGCCCCTGGGAAAATGGCTTGCCCGCGACCAGCACCGACAGGAACTACCTCGCGCCAGCTTAAGGACGGGCAGCGCGGCGCCAGTAGGGGAAAGAGGAGGGCTTCCCCAACGGACGTGCGCACCAAGCAGCGAAGAGCCACCAGGCGCCGTGCCAGCAGGAAGCCAAGCAGATGGAGCATGCGCGAAGGGAGGGCTTGTAGCGTTCAGGCTGGGCATGCGTGAACTCCTCCCCGCGGGCGGTGGCGCCCTTCCACACGCGCACTAGTGCGTGGGTGTGGGCAGCTCTCTCGTGGAGGACGGGGCTGTCTCCTGGCACCCTCCTTCCGGGGCACGTGCGCGCGGCGGAAGGCCGTGGGCGACCCGCGCAGGCGCGGCGTGAGGGCCGCCCCGTCCATGCTACGTCAGACGGCGGCGCCCCCGCGGCGGCAGGGTGCGATGGAGCTGGAGGCGGCGTGGTGCGAGGGCCGCCCCCTGCATGCTACGTCAGACGGCGGCGCCCCCGCGGCGGCAGGGTGCGATGGAGCTGGAGGCGGCGAGGCGCGCAGTGCTGGCCGCCGTGCGGGGCACGTGTGCTGCCGACCTGCCGCGCCTGCTGCACTGGATGCGCAACACCAGTAAGCGCGGCCCGGGCCGGGCCCCGCGCTCCGGGTGCCGCTGCTGCCGCCGGGTACTCGTCACGGCCCTGCAGCAGGCCCCGATCATGGGGAGAGGCCCGATAGACGTAGCGGCTTGAGCCGTGCCAATTCGCGGCCGGCCCTGCGGCTGGGCTGCCCTGTTCCGTTAAGGTGCTGATACCGAGCGGGCGTTCCTCTCGGCGGCGCGCCGGTCTCTGGCCCCGGGGGTGATGCGGTAGTCGGGTTAGGGGTTGGTGTGTAGGGAGCGGCGTTATTCCCGAAACGGCCGAGCGCATGCTTGCCTAACGGTCGCCCAGCAGAGGGGAGCCGAGGCCGGGCCGGCAGCCTCGTCCGAGGCCGTCGGTCGTGGAGCCGCCTGGTGCGCGGCGACTTGGCACAACCTCATCGTGTAGAGACGGCTACCCGGGAGCGGGGCCGCCGCCGCCGAAGGGAGCTGGCGGCATAGTCAGCGGGGATTGTGATGCTCAGAGAGCCGGGAAAGCTGAAGCTGTCGCTCAGGCAGCCTGCCTCTCACCTTACGCGGGGGCTGCTGTCCCTGCAGCAGTCAGTTGACACCAGCCATCGTAGGCAGCAGGCTGCCACACTTGTCTGAACGGGAGTTGGTGATGTGTTAGGGTTTGGAGTGTCGTGACACGGATGCAGACCCTTTGTTGTGCTGCCAGCTGTGCCGCAGAGACAGGGTCTTTCAGCAGAGGAGCAGGGCAGGCAGCTCGAGTAGTAACCTTTCAAACTCCCCATCGTGAAACGTCAGCATTCATTCAGAGGCACGCTAGTCATGCTATATCTAGAGGCTTTTAGGCGTTAGTTTTATCTTACTCAACTTCACACGTTTGCAGCAACCTTTCAGAAGCTTGGAAATAGCGATTTAGCTAATTTGCAAACACTGCGTTCCCCACATCATGTCGTCTGAAGTTAGCGTAGCTTTCTGTTTCCTTTCTTCTTTGTGCCTCGATATAGTTTCATCAACATGCTGCCATCAAGCATCTCGTGACAGAGGAAGAAAGGAAATGTGGGTCGGTGCGCAGGCCGTTAGTTTGCAACTGAGAAACCAGCAGCACGGAAAACCTGAATACAAGGCCGTGCACTATGGCTGTAGGCACGTAGTGCTGTGCTGTATAAACTAAACACTGGCCAGTCTGGGTATATTTGCATTTTTCCATTGCTGGTGAAGAATCTTGAAGGCCACCCCAAATCCTGTGATCTTGCCTGAAGCAGCCAATAAGTGTGTGTCCTGTTTATTAATCACTGTCTGCGGGGACAGTAAACCTGCTCCCTGCTGATCACACACTGGGTGGGAAAAATTGTTAAAGATAGATTACTTCCCTAAGTCATGCCCTGTTCTGTTAGGGGTGTTCTTCTTGCTCAGGTCTTCTGTCATTTTAGATTGGGAAGATATTGATAAGCAAACACATGGAGAGTGTTGCACAAATGCTGGCTATGACACCTAGAAGTTCTTCAGCTGTCCAGGTATTTAGGACTGTAGACTCACTATTGCCCTGTGATTTGCAGCTCCCATGGCCACTCGGTGCAAGTCAGTAAATAACCTTCCTTGTCTGAGTGGACCCTCTGCTGGCATCACAGGAAAGGAACCATTGGGGAACACAGTGTTGCCCTCCTTGGTGGCCGTGCAGCCCTTAAGGACATTGTCATGTGTTTCAGAGCACCTGTGAGTCAGCCTTTGCAGTTAGAGCTGAGATGGGACAGCCTAAAGCTTGAAGACTGAATTTTGATGGATGTAGTTAGTGTTAACTAGCTGAACATGCTTATTTTCTCTGTGTGTATTTACACGTACACATTACACATATACATGCTTGTGCCTAACTACACATACATGTATAGATGTAGTGGCAGAGCAATCTAAGCAGTGTTTCATCCTTTTGTCTGGATGTAGTGGCATGCTCTGCTTGCTAGTTGGTTGCTGGGTTACTGTAAATAATCTTGTTAGGTGTGGGGTTTTTTTTTCCACCCAATGTGCTCTAATTTTAAAATAATTGAGTTTCATGTACAATCATTAATATTGGTTGTGCACTTAATGTAAATCCTTACAGCTTCTTCTACGCTTCATTACTTTGTGTGGTGTGCATATGTGAATTTTTCAGTTTACTGACTCCTTTGCAAATAGAGTAAAGCACGTGGGAACTTACTCGGGAAACCTGAAAACGCTAAACTCTTTCAGTTAAGAAGCACAAAAGACTCCCCTTTGACTTCCCCACTTTGATTCTGTGATCATGCTTTATTTCTACCATAGACATTTTTAGCCAGTGGCATAGTCCATGCAGAGTTGCAGAAATCTTTTTATCAGTTAATGACTTCTAAAATTTTTGTGCTACAGTTTCCAGAAGTTACCACAGTTTTTGTGGAAGACAAGCATGCTGTAGGTTCCTAGCCTTTATTAGCTTATCCTCTCTCAAATATTTTTTTTCCCTGCATTTTAATGGTGTAAATCCATGTTCAGGTCTTTCATAGAATCATAGAATGGTTTAGGGTGGAAGGGACCTCAGAGATAATCTATTCCAACCTCTCCACCATGGGCAGGGACACCTCTCAACTAGACTGGGCTGCTCAAGGCCTCATCCAGCCTGGCCTTCCAGTGCCTCTAGGGAGGAGGCATCCACGACCTCCCTCCAGTAAAAGGAAGTATTCTTGCTTCATATTTACTCTTCATAATTAAGGTACAACCTGAAGTGTAGATCACACTCCAAATTTTGAACTGCTTTGAGCTTGGTACATCTGAGCAGTCTGTGCCTTGCTTTTGGTGTTACTTACATCAGTGCTGATTGCTGCTGCACTGTGTACGTAATCTTAAAACTAACATAATTAGTTCTGTAGTTGTCATTCAGTGACTTGTTAGCTCACATACTGCAGATCAGAGGACAAAGTAGACAGGATACACAGGGCAGTCAGAATCAGGTATCTGAAGTAAGAATATAATTTCATCCCTATAGTCTCCTTGGCTTGCTGTCTTCAAAATCTTTGTTTCAGGATTTTTATGTCATAAATTCTTCACTATCCATTACATTTTATTATCTCCTCTTACACAATTTTTTCTCTCCTTCTGAAAAAAAAGAAAAAGGCTGGATGCTATTAATGTATTTTCTGAGAAATGAAGTTGCATTTTGAGCATCTGCATCTTTGGCATTTCCTTACAGTTTGTGTTTTGCCAAGTGCTAATGCAGTATAATCTATAGGTAGCCATATTTGTTCCCAGATCTCTTCCCTGGCACATGTGTGACTTAAGCTAATTGTATTTCCCAGATGGTCACACTTCTGGATAAATTCAAAGCCTATAGAATTTGATCTCATTCTGCTGCTTGTGGAAGTTAGCAGTTTCTGAATCTGTTGATTATGATGCTTCAAGTTAAAGTATTCATGTTTGCCCAGTTTTTCTGCTGTCTTGCGGTGCTGCAGTCTCCCTGTCTAACATTCATGTATGTCTACATGTGGATAAATGGTAGAGGAAAGGGAATTGGAAAGCTTTGTGCCTACCTGTAAGAACTTTTCATTGTCATTCAATTAAGGGGTGTTTCCTTGCCTCCTTGGGCCATTAACTTGTTTTTTCCATTTGCTTTTTTAATGGCTATATCCTTCTGGTTTAGCTCCAGTAGTGAGTGTAGTACTGCAGTAAAAGAGAGAACCTCTCTCTTGCTAGTCTTATTTTCCTGCAGCACTGACCAGTAAGTAAGCAGAGGCATTTGTCCAGCAGGTCACATTCCTTTACCTTTTTTTTGTAGTGAGTGTCACCAGAGTTGCAAACATTTTGAGTGATGTCCCCAACACAACAGTCTTGATGACACTTCTCTTTTTATGGTTTCTCAGAGCTGCTTCTGTGGTTGCATACTGACAGTAACTTTTACTGTTGTTGTTTTTTTCCCCTCACAGCTGTTACATTTCACTAATTATACTGATCATTCTAACATCTAGATAGTGCTGTAATAATTAATACTGGTTGAACAAAGACTAGTGAGGGGCTGGTGCTGAGGTTTCTACTACCATAATCTGAAGGCAAAGAGGGAATCTGTGAATCTGTGCAGAGAGTAAACAGTTTTATGCAAGATGATGAAAAGTTACCAGATCATTGTACCATACAGAAATAAAAGCCCAGTCTTTGGCAATACAGATGTAGCAAAGAAACAAACATCTGATGAACAAATGAAAATGAGGAGAAAAAAAAATAGAAGCTGTAGGAGGGAAAAATAAATATTTGTAGGAATAAAAAAGCTGTAAGCAAACAAGGATAAGATAAATGGAAACAAAAATGGCATGCTCACAGACAAGCTGTTTTTCTTTGGTGTGTGGGTTTCCCTCCCACTTCCTCCTGCCATCCTATCCCAGTTTTTGTCAAGGTGTTGAGCTTGTAGTTGTACTTGCAGCTGAGGAGGGCTGGGCATGATTCCAGTGTTAACTATAGTCAGGCTTTTTTCCTCCCTCACGCCTGTCTCTCAAGAGTACATGCAGCCTTTGAGTACAGCCCTGCAGATAGCGGGTGCCCTCTAGGATTAGTGCTGTTGCAAAGGCTGATTAATTTAACTTGGTGTTTTCTGACTTGCATGTTGTATGCATGGAACATTGTTGAGAAACTTTTCCGTGGAAGAGCCAAGTTACTTTAGAGTCAAGCAGGTTATCTTATCTAAAGACTCTTGCGTATGTGGAACTGAGAGAACTCTAATGACTCATCTTCCTTAGTAATGAAGGGAATATAAGTGCATGCAAGATGATACTCATTTTCTTTGTACAAATGCAGAATAAAGTACACAGCCACACTTTTTTTTTCTTTCTTTTTTTTTTGGTACTGCAAATTTTAGAAGTTCCAAATCTTTGTGTGATGAAAGAGGGCATTACTTTTAAAAGGAAGCTGCTTAGCAACACTGCTTTGCTGTTTTGCAATCAGCCAGCTCTTCCCACACACTGCAGCGAGATGTATGTCACTTCATGGTGACTTGCATTCCAGCTTTTCTTTTGAGTTAGTCTTAGATCTCAAAGAAAGTTAACTAAGAGTTGGAAAGAGTAACAGGAACCTTTGGTGTCTCAACTGAACTTTTTGTAATATGATGATTAATGCTTTAATATCCTTCTGCAGTAACCGTGTTCCAGAAGGTCTGGCTAAGAAAACTTGGGTGAAGCCCAAGACCCAATTCAAAGCACTTGGGAAAACCCCCCTGAAGATCCCCCTCAGTTTGATCTAAGAATTTGATGTATAGCATCTCTATAAATGTGTGTATGTCCATATTTCTTCCTGCTCCTCCACTACCCAAATTCTTAAGTATTTTCAGTAGCAGGAGAGCTTGCATTTGGTGAGAATGGGTTCTGGAGAAGATACGCAGTGAAAGCAGAATTGATCAAGCTATCTGTATACATGGACAGAGATACAGGTATCAGACAAAGTAAATACAGGAATCCTAATTTCAAGTTTGAGATTAAAGTCACCAAACCACTCACTGACAACTGCTGAACACTTTCGCTGTACTTAGAGCTTTAATGCAGATGTGAGAAATCTATCTTAATTCATGTCAGTGAAGCACAGATAGGGTGATAAAGACTATGGTTCTTCAGGTACTGTTGCAGAGTCTAAGATTGCTGAAGAGCCATTTTTAAAATCTGTGCTAAAAGTGACATGTCATAGTGGCTTTTAACTTTTCTTTCAGTCATGTAACGGTAAAATAAAACAATCTTGCACACTTTTTCCATTCTTTGCATTTCATTAGAAACATGCAAAGCTAAGATTTCAAAGTGGTCTGAATTGCTGAGTGTTCACACAGAGATGCATTACTCAGAACAATCACTGAGTAATAAACCATTACAAACCCTGTAGGTTAAGCATAAACAGCATACAATTATGGAGGAATTATTTTTCTTATGGATACACTTGTACTGAGAGCAAACCAGCTTTCTGGTCTTCTGACTTGAAAGTTGAAGGCAGTCAGTGCTTAAGTGCAGGCTTTTAACAGGCAGTGAGGGAGAGGTACCTAAAACATTAACTGGACCATGGCAGATGTGGTGCTTTAGGACAGCTTTTTGCATTTGGAGAAGAAACTTTTTCTCCTCATACTTTTAGGAATAGACCAAGTTTGTTCAGTTTGTTTTCTATTGTGTGCTTTATGATGTAGCCATTATTGTGTCCTCAGACCTGCTAGGTAAAATTATCAGGTGAGGATTTTTCACAATGAGGACACAGTCTCAGGCTGCGCCAGGGGAGGTTTAGGTTGGATGTTAGGAAGAAGTTCCTCATAGAAAGAGTTATTGGCCATTGGAACAGGCTGCCCAGGGAGGTGGTGGAGTCACCATCACTGGAGGTGTTTAGGAAGAGACTTGATGGGGTGCTTGGTGCCATGGTTTAGTTGATTAGATAGTGTTGGATGATAGGTTGGACTCGATGATATCGAAGGTCTCTTCCAACTGGGTCTGGTCTATCCTATCCTATCCTATCCTATCCTATCCTATCCTATCCTATCCTATCCTAATGCAAAAATAGGAAATAGTATTTTTTTTAAAAAAGCCTTTTTTGCAGAAATTATCAGTAGTGTTTCCTTTCAGGACTTGTGTCACTACAGGTGGAACTAAAGTGAAATGAGTCTCTTTAAAAGGATGCAAGCACAGATCTATGCATTGTGACAAACATAATATGTAAATTCTCTCTGTGTCTGTGAATAAAACAATTTAGTATGAGGCTTCATATCCAGATTGGTAGAAGTGATTTATCCAAGTAAAATATCCTTTCAGAAGAGATCATATGAGCTTTATAGAGCCACATTAACTGCAATATATTTCTTTGATAAAATTATGATATACCAAAAAAACCTTTTCCACTGCTCTGTTTGGTAAACCAAAATGGGATTTTACCTGTAATTTGCTGAATCACAACTTTGGGAATTGGCATTAATTTCCTTTATTGCAACAAATGATGCTTCTGTGAGAGAGGTCTGAATAATGCCAAATGCTTCTAAGTTGTTAGTCACTGAAACTTAGTAATGGTGGTGAAAAGTAGTGATCATAAAATACATGTATGACTGACTTTGTTTAAATTTACTTTCAATCTTCTTCATGAATGTAAAAGGCTTGAAGAATTAATAAAATAAGCTCTAGTTATATTCTCCTTGTAAGAATCTGATTACTTTTGACCAATAACGAGGGGCAGGGGTTTTAAATTATGTTAGGAAGAAGTTCTTTACCATGATGATAGTGGAACACTGGAGCAGGTTGCCCAGGGAAGTAGCTGAGGCCCCATCCTTGGAGATATTCAAGGTCAGGCTTCTAGTAGAGGATGTCCCTGCTCAGTGCAGGGGGGTTGGACTAGGTGACCTTTGGGGGTTCCTTGCAACCCAAACCATTCTATGAATAGCTAAGTATGCTTAGGGATGGAATAGTATTTAGAGTTACTGAAGAAGTTGGTATACTGAGGTCACAGATTGCTTCTGAAATTGTTTAGCCGAAAAAGGAAGCAGTAAAGATTTGGAGATGTGGGACTTTCACCTTGACCTGTGTGTTCTGAAAGATTAAATTCACCTTGCATTAAGTAACATTAAGTACTTCTGTGAGTCTGAGCATATGTCTGGAAGACCCATAAGGTTCTTGCGGTTATGGTTGCCTTTGCTGAAGTCTCTTCCTTCCATGTGATGTGTAATCTTGTGTTGTAGCTTGTCTTCAGTCATGTATTTCACAGTGCCAGGGTGTTCAGCTGTCGGCATAGCGGTGCTCTCTAGCCAAGTGTGAGGCTTTGTGATGTTTTCTTAGCTTGTGTTATATTTGCTGTAGAAAGGTCGAGCAGCGCCAGGGTGTTAATTAGGCTTTTTGCTATGTGTTAATTAAATTGTACAAATGCATGTTGAGTAGATCCAGTGGAACCGGTTTTTAAAGCAAAATACAAACACTGTGCACTCAGGCTTCCTCCATAAACAAATGCTTGTGATTCATCATGAACTCTGCAGCTCTTTCCTGGTTAGTTGTCTGTTCAATGAACACAGGGCTTGGCTTGCACGCTCTCCATTTCCCATATATAACAGGCACTAAAACTATATCAAAACCAGGTCTCTATTTTTGTTTCTTCTTTGAAGATCCCTTGTAAGGTGATGCTGAGATTCTCAAGAGCAAACGATTTGTTAAACACAAAGAGTGGAGTTGATAAAACTGTACCTGCAGAGGCAGAAATGCCTATTTTCCACGTTTGGCACCTGTGTTCTGTACTTGATGGCAATCTGTAAATATTTACATACTGCAGAAGTAAATGTGTTATTGTGGTGTAGCTGGTGTTGTTTCTGGCTTTGGCAGGAATGAGGTGACTCTCCCATGTCCGAGTTCAGTCACAAACTGTACACACAAGCACAGGGCATGGCATGTGCAGCTTCTGCTGAGGCTGCCATTTTGTCGCCTCAGAAGAACCATGTTCAAATCTCCTCTTTTTTTGTTTGTTTTGTTTGTTCCTACATGCTTACACTTCCAGAGACGTGCAAGCGAGGCTGGTGAAGGGCCTGGAGCACGTGGCCTGTGAGGAGTGTCTGAGGGAGCTGGGGTTGTTCAGTCTGAAGAGGAAGCTGAGGGCAGACCTCATCTCTCTGTAAAACTACCTGAAGGGAGGCCAGAGCAAGGAGGGGACAGCCTGTTCTCCTTGATGACAGATGACAAGACTAGAGGAAATAGTTACAAGCTGCACCAGGCTGGATATTAGGAAATGCTTCTTCACTAAAAGGGTTCTCAAACATTGGAATGGTCTGCCCAGGGCAGTGGGGGAGTCACCACCCCTGGGAGTGTTCAAGCAGCATGTGGACCTGGCGCTTAGGGATGTGGTTTAGTGTTGACCCTCCAATGTTGGGTCCAGGGTTGGACCATATGATCTTGGAAGTCTCTTCCAACCAGATGTATCCTGTGATGAATTGATGGTTAGGAAGGACTATTTCCATTTGTTGTGTATTTTTTCAGTATCAGTGTTTCAGTGGGTTTTTTTATTGTAAGATATTCCTTAGGACCTATTTCACACAAGGCATCCACAAGAATTTGTGTGCTATAGTTTGTTTCATAAGAGGAAGTCAGAGGGCCTCATGTAATATGGTCAGTGTTGTGACAGGTACTGTACAGATGGAAGTCCAGGCAGGGAAGGGGTTGTTAGGAATTGAGGAAGATGAGTGTGCTCCTTACCTCCCACTGAAAGTATCCCTTTCTCTACTGTACTGCTGGGACAACAAGTAGCCTAGCGAGCTGTCCACTGCTAAAGTTAGCCAGAAAAGGTCACCCAGGCCATGAGGAAGCAGGTCCTATTGACACACCAGCTCTGGAGGAAAGGGAGCTGAAGTTCTGCATTTGCAGTGTGTTGTGGCAGGCCTGGTGGTCCTGCATTTCATTAAATGCAGTATATGAATTTGATACTCTTAACAGGCAGTATAACAGCTGGATGAGCTCTCTTGCATAGTAATAGTATTGTTTTAAAGCATGTGCCAGATGTAGGGGCTTATTGCCCACAGGCACTGGTCTGTACAGCTGCTAATATCAGCTTTCTAGTCTCTCATTCTGTCTGTAGCACATTTTTTTCCTCATTCTTGCTTTCTCAGATGTTATCCACCTCAGCAAACTGTCTCCTTTGCATTCTGAAGACCTGTCGTGGTGCTAATGGTCTCAGTTAAGCCACAGTTCAACCTGTCCACTTTCCTTTCTCATAATTTGTGGGTTTACTCCTGTGCTATGTCACATCCATAAAAATCTTCCCATAGCTGGTCAGGAGAATCACTTGTGTGCTTCTGGGATGTTAATAACAAATTGGCAAGTTGTTGGATGGACTATGAGGTTAACAGGAGATGGGTGCCCATTAGAGACTTCAAATTAAAATGCTGACAAGCTGGAGCTGCTGCATTGCACCTGTTGTGGTGTTCATGCTGCTGCTGTTGCAGCTGCTGCCTCTATCCCTCCTATTCCTCAGTGCAAAGTCTGCATCTCTCTAGGGGCTGAGGTTCTGGAGAACTTAACTGTGAGCTCTTTAGTACAGCAAATTGTCATCTTGACTTAAAACAACTGCCAGCAGTGTTGTGGCCACGGAGGCTTATTGTGGGGGTTTCAGGATTACCTGTTGGAGTCAGGGATGTGTTGAAAGAGCCATTTAGATTTACTCTCTGAGAAGAGAGTGCTTATGAATGAGAGTTTCTTAAATCATACTGTTTTCAATACAGTCCTTAAGCAAAAAGCTTTTCAGAAGCTTATGATAGGTAAAAAGTTTAGTTTGATTCTTTTACTACCCTTGCAAATTCTCAGTGGTTGTATCATTGCTTGTGTTCCACAGGAAAGGTGATAGGCATAGAGAAACTTGTAGCATGTTCTATAGGTTTATTTTGAACCTACTTGCAGTCAGGGTTGTCTGTTCATGTGTTTCCACCTGGGACAGCAGTGCTAACAAACTTCTCTTAAACAAGTCTAAAAACTTCCCCAGGGGAACCACCTAATGTTTATAAATATGTAAAGGGTGAGTTCTGAGCGGATGGAGCCAGGCTCTTCTCCATGATGCCCAATGACAGGACAAGGGCAGTGGGTGGAAGTTGAAGCATAAGAACTTCCATGGAAACATAAGGAAGAATATTTTCCCTGTGAGGGTGACAGAACACTGGAACAGGCCGCCCAGGGGGGTTGTGGAGTCTCCCTCTCTGGAGATACTCAAAACCTGCCTGGATGCATTCTTGTGTGACCTGGTATAGGTGATCTTGCTCTGGCAGGGAGGTTGGACTGGATGATCTTTCGAAGTCCAGCGCCTAACATTTCTGTGATTCTCTGATTCTTTTGGTGAGTGGTATACATAGATATAAAAACCACACTCCCCATCCAACATGGTAGCTGTCCCAACAGAACAAGAAACAAACCAGAAGTGGGTGCCTCTCTTTTTAGACAAGAGTCAGTGGAAGAGTTTGGTATATTTTTCAGGATTAGGTTTATGGTTGCTTTTATTTCTGTGGGGTTTGTTTCTTTTACAGGTATGTAGCTTTGAGCTGAGATGCGCCTTTGTTTAGAACCAGTTCATTGTCCTCAGAGCAGTGAGGAAAAAAAGAAAAAAAAAAAAGGAATTGTAACTGGTCATTCTTTTTTTTGAGGAAAATGTAACAGAAAAGGAACTGAGTGCAGGCATATAATGGATCTCATGCTGAATGTCAGTTAGGAACATCATACTCGAACATAAAACTGGATTGTGCAAGCAGGATGTTCACTGCAAGATGTGAAAGGTCTGGTTACCGCAAGTAAACCTTTAGTTGGAGTAATGTATCTGGTTCTTAATGCCACAGGTCATAAAAGCATGAGAGAGTCCAAAGAGGATTGATAAGAGTAATCAGACTCTAAAAACATGCCAGAAAGGGCTGGGTAAGTGGGTCTTCTTTCATCAAAGAAAGAGTAAGACTGATGAGACACATAAGTCTTCAAAGAAGTAAAAAGTTGCTATATACTGGAGAGGAAAAACTTCTATTTTCATTGTGAGTGGGGACAGAGTACTGAGTTTGTGGCAGAGGAAATCTAGATCAGTTATTGAGGAAATCCTTTCTAGTCATGTATTCAAGCACAGGAATAGATTACTAAGGGAGGTCATGGAGTCTCAAGCATTAACAATCTCCTTTGAAAAACAGAAGTAGTGACACTTATTACCCATTGAGCATTGGAAGAAGAAAGGATTGGTGACTACTCCAAGGTTCCCCCTTTGCCCTTTTTCTAGATGTTTTCAAAACAAAGGTGTTAAAGCAAGGCAGGCATATCCTGGAAAAAACAGCAAGAATTTACAGCGTGGCTTTGCAGAAATGCCCTGGTTTACATCCATTCTTATTTTCTCTCAACATTTGATGTATTTTCATAGTGCAGGTCCTGTAAAACGTAAGTTGAACTGTTGAACTGTGCATTATCCCTGATTTTTTTTTTTTTTTTTTTTTTTTTTTTTTGGTAACTACTTTATTAGAAAGATGGTATGTATAAAAAGAAAAAGCCTGCATTCAGGCAGCTCTGAGTTTTGTAATTTCTCCAGCAGTTCAAAACCATCTTTGATGTTTTTTTTTTTTTTTTTTTTTTTTTTTTTTTATATATCTTAAGCTGAAACAGTATCACTTTGGTGGCAGCCCAGACCATCATATGTGAGTTATAAGTTTATAAATATGAAAATAATTTGAGATTTCAAAAAGGCACTGCATTTATTTTAAGTGGCAAAGTTATTACACGCCGAATCTGTCATTGGCTGGGAAAGCCAACAAAGGCTGCAAAATGCATTTCAAATAAAAACCTTATCCATCTGGTACCATTTATGCCTTGCGATCCTATTGTACTGGCCATCACTTAGTCCACTTGATCTACATGTGATTGTTGAGAGGGTGTTTTTTTGTTGTTGTTTGTCTTGGTTTACAGATGACTTTGATGAGCTTGTGGTGAGTAACAATGATGTTGTGCTCAAAAATATCGCTGAAGATTTGCGGAATCGTTTGCCCGTCGAGGCAATGTTTAATTCAGAACATCAAGCCGTTCAGAAGGTGAGCTGATTGGTATGGTCTCCTTGTGCTGAACCACATCACTTATTTGGGGGCTGTGCTGGTATCAGTTGTAGTTAGTAGTTCATACTAGAAAGTGAGCACTGGATTGAGATGGATGAACCACGTCACTTATTTGGGGGCTGTGCTGGTATCAGTTGTAGTTAGTAGTTCATACTAGGAAATGAGCACTGGATTGAGATGGATGAACCACATCACTTATTTGGGGGCTGTGCTGGTATCAGTTGTAGTTAGTAGTTCATACTAGAAAGTGAGCACTGGATTGAGATGGATGAACCGCGTCACTTATTTGGGGGCTGTGCTGGTATCAGTTGTAGTTAGTAGTTCATACTAGAAAGCGAGCACTGGATTGAGATGGATGAACCGCGTCACTTATTTGGGGGCTGTGCTGGTATCAGTTGTAGTTAGTAGTTCATACTAGAAAGCGAGCACTGGATTGGGATGGATGAACCGCGTCACTTATTTGGGGGCTGTGCTGGTATCAGTTGTAGTTAGTAGTTCATACTAGGAAATGAGCACTGGATTGAGATGGATGAACCACGTCACTTATTTGGGGGCTGTGCTGGTATCAGTTGTAGTTAGTAGTTCATACTAGAAAACGAGCATTGGATTGAGATAGATGAACCGCATCACTTATTTGGGGGCTGTGCTGGTATCAGTTGTAGTCAGTAGTTCATACTAGGAAACGAGCATTGGATTGAGATGGATGAAATCTCAGTTTGGTTCCCAGGTCTGTTGCTGCACGATTGTGTGACTCCAGGAAAGTTGTTTCATAGTTTTTAATACTTTGATCATAAGTTGCTTGGCATAGCTTTCATTCTGTGTGGTATGGCACCTGTCACAGTGATTCTTTAATGCTAGCTCCATAATAGATTCTAACAGCCCCCTTAAAAAAAGCAGCAACACCGGGCCAGTGTTTCACTGTTACCATAATGTGGGCAGCCCAGAAATGATTTCCAGCTCTTTTCAGATTCTGATGGCTCAGAAAGAGGTGGGCTGTGAGTCCTGTGGGAGGGGAGAGCACCTCTTCTACTTGTGCTGTCAGTAGAGGTGGAAAGTTAACAGATTTCCCAGAAAAGTGGTGTGTGGCTCTTAAATAGGAAAAGTGAATAGGCCACATGCAGCAAGCCTGGGAGAGGGAGGGAGAGAAGTAGGAGGATGAAGATTATACCCCTTGAAATGATGAGAAGGCAAGCATCACAACTGGTATGCTTTTGATTGAAAATGACACCCATGTTAATCAGGGGTGGTTCTGGATTGAGGCATAAAGCACAAAGACGAAAATATTCAGACAGCTGAAGTTGAGAAGCAAAATTGCCCTTTCTCCTAAATTTAAGTTCCATTCTCATTAAAGTGGAAGAGGAAAAGCTTCCTTTACCCTATACCTCCTCTAGAGCCAAGTAAGCACTAAGGAGACAAAATTGACAGCAAGTCAAGTGGAAACCAGCTCGCATACCAGTTATTTCAGTAGAATTTGATGATCCACTGTACATCCAGGATTTCTGTTGTTCAGTTTTGATCTGTAACTTGGGTAGGGAAAATCCTGGACCTCAGGGATTTTGAGAACTGTAGGATAGTGGGACAATTAACTGTAACAGTGTAAATGAAATTAAAAGACTTGATTATGCCTACCTTATGTTCTCAGATACATCAGCATCCACTGCCCATGATTCATGTTGATGCATTCCTTTATGATGATGATTTTGTTGATTCATTGTGTGAGGAGGGGAAAATGAGTAGGAGCTACTGCACAGAGTGTGGCTCATACAAGACAGCATCTTTAGGTAAGTGCTCTTTTGGGAACATGAGAAACAAATTCAGTTTAACTAGACTGATTTGTGCAGTGACTCATCTGGGCAGCACAACATCAAGCTGATGGAGGACTTTGTCTGGGCTAGTGCATTACACAGGCCACCATTGTTTCCTGTAACCAATGGAAGAAGAGTCCTACACATGTAAGTTGAGTTAATTTGCAGTGTGTGAATGACACTAGTTGCCCACAGAAACTGGGCAGGGAAGAGGCAGGGCTATGTACCACTGAAAAGGAAGATGCAAGAGGAAGACAATACTGTAGGAGTCCATGCAGTAGACTCGGTCTCCTCTCATACTGAAAAGCAGTAGAAAACACCATCTGTCTTAAAGCTCATGTGTGGTGTGGTAGAGATCATTGCTGTCACCAGTATAGCACAGGCATTGAAGGAGGAATGGTTTATGTGGAGAGCATTCTGTTCCTCAAAACCTTGGAGTTGAAATTCAAGCTCTTGGTATATCTGCCCATATGAAAACGTTTTCTTGAGCTGTGTGGAGACTTTGGTACCCCGTTTTCTTTGCCACGAAAATGATCCCAAGCTGCTTTGTTTTGTATTCTTTAATGTGTCACTGTGCAGAAAAAGGTAATTCCGTTTCATGAAGGATTTCAGAATTCTCCACGTGAGGGAACAAATCCCCAGACACAGGACAGGCTGCTTGGCAGGCTACCTCTCATCTGCAAGCCCTGGTTTTCCAGGGTCCCCAGCGCTAGTTAAGGCAGGAAACCATACAGGTACTCGGTGAGGGTAATCCTTCAGATTAATAGCACGTTGGTTAATGACACACTAGTTAGTACTGCCCACCCAACACCTTTGTTCTGTTCTTATTTCCCAGAGTTTATTTCGCATTCCTTTTCCCTCATGGAACTGAAGTTTCTTTATCAACATGTACTGCCTGACCTGACAGGAAAGGTAGTGGTTGACGTTGGCTCCAGACTTGGTGCAGTGCTATTTGCGGTAACTTCCAGCACAGGAATTGGTATTTTATTGCTGTGACAAACATTTTCCCTCATCTCTAACTGCCTGCTCTTGTTACTCCATCTTGGAAGGGTCACTCTGAGAGACACCTCTGCTCTGACTCTCTGAACAGCATAAGATGCTCTTAGCAATTTCAGTTCTGGTTCTGTTGCTCACAAGAGAGGATGCAAATGACCTTGCTTATAGAGAGAAAAAGTCTGTTGTCCAACCAAGTAGCATATTGCTGTCTCATATGCTGCTCTTTTGCTAGCTCCTGCTCTGTCTCTTCCTCATAAGTAAGTTTGTCCTCTGTCTTGACCATGTCTGTATGGAAATGAGTTATGCTAAATTCCTTTCTGAAGCAGACAAACTGTTAAATTATTCAAAAGAAGACTTTGATATGAATTTGTCTCCGAAAACATATTGTGCCACTCTGCGTTTTAAAATGCACATAAAATACTTCCATCGAGAAACTTGAGTGCAATTTTGATTGCTTTTGGCATGGCTGGTGCAACATATGGCCAACAGCATCACAAAACACACATTACAGCTTTCTTACAAAAGTCAATGGCTGTTTAGGGCTTAATCTTAGAAACGCTCGCGCATGTAATTTTACTCATCTGAATAATCTAATTTTGGGACTGCTCAAATGAGGAAAGTTACTCCAGTCTGTAAATATTTACAGCGTTGTGTCCTTAAATGGTAACACTTCTGTTACCCTGGATTTGTTTTGAGGTACTTAAATGTTTGTATTGTTACAGTAGATGATAGTCTCAAACGACGCAGAGGAAACGCTCTTAAGGAAAAGAGGTCTGCTTTTTCATCTTGTTCTTGGCTTGTGTTGGAGGAGAGGTGACTTCATCTTTGCAGGTTTCTTTTCTACTCTCCAAGCTGACTGGTTTCAGAAAACACTAATCATTAGATTATAGCATGTAGATATCTCAGATATTGTGTCTTTGGCAGTGTTTGTTTGCCTTTGCCATTGCTGGCAAAGTGTTGATGCGGTGTTCAGTGGAGATGATGGCACTTAAAGCAGTGTCTTCAGTAGGGCCCTCTAGGCTCAAGTATTTATACTTTGGTTTTGCTAAAATCTCCAACAACTTCCCAAAAATCTCAGTCTGAAACAGAACCATTATTTTGGGGCTTAATAATAAGGGATAATTCATCTTTTTGTTTGCTGTGTACCCATATGAAGCACCTGAAAATGGCAGCAATACAATACTTAGAGGTGCTGAAAAAGGCTCTGTGTCAAAATACCCAGTTATATACCCAGCTATATTTCACTTTGCCTATGTCTGTGTCCTATGTTGTTGTTTTTTTCTCTTGCTATTTTCTTACTCCATTCTCCTAAAAAAACAAAACAAAACAACAAAAACCCAAAAATGTGCAGTCTTTCCCTTCTATACTATTTTTGTAACTTGGTTTGTACTGCTTTTTTCTTTCTTGGACCATTTTCCATCTGTTTTGCAATTGAACTGAAGTTGGAGATTTCCTTTTTATTATTTTGACCTGGCTTTCTGGATCCCTTCTGAAAACTTGTGAGACATGAGTGAGAATTGCCAAATAGGACCTTAGCTCTGAGAAACGTGTCATGCCCACTGAAAGACATTTCTCCACTTGCTGCTTTAAATTGCTTTCTTAATCTAACCTGTGTTTTACTTTTTCCATTTTAATTGAAATTTTGGACCTTGTTTTGAAGGCATCACAGTTACTAAATTTCCTTTTCCTAATATAGGGTTATCTTTATAGCTCAGCATCCCAACTGTATGGAGTAGAAATGAATGCAGACTTTTGCCAGTTGCAAGAAATTATGATTACAAAATACCAGTTCATTGACAGAATAAAGGTAACTAAATACATGGTTTAGTTTTTTTTTTAGTGTATCTATTTTTGATCACTGTGTACTAAATATGCTGCTTATGTGAGTGGCTGGTAAATCAGCATTCTGAGAAGAAGTTTCTGCCTTTGCTTGTTTGGTGCTAGACAAAGGCTTTGCAATAGGAAGTGAAAATCTCGCAGCAGAGGGGAAGAGAGAAGATACCAAAATGTGGTAATGTGTTTCTTGGAATGTACATTCCACTAACAAAATGGCTTTCAAACAGTGTGATATCATTATAGCTACTATTTCCCTAGTCTAATCATTGAAATCACTATTATTTTAATAAGAAAATTATTCTTGGTCCCCTTTCTGGTGAAGAACAGTTGTTACCAGGAAAAGTTGGTAAGTAGAACATGCCTTTAATCCTGTGTTGTGTGCCCGGGCTCTTGAATGGAGCCACACAGACTGCTGGGTGTAGTAATCTCTTGGGAATAAAAGTAAGCAATTTTAAACTGGAAAGAAGGAACAAACATAAAACATTTATCACAGGGTAAGCAGTATCATTGGGTTGCCCAGGTCTACCCCAGTTACTGCCAGTTCATCCATAACCTTTGTTTTTTGCATGTGTTTTATGGTCATGACATTTTATTGTGATGAGACTGAAACTGCTGTTAGGAACTCTGTCAAGCTAATTATTTTGAGCTGGAGATCTGGAGACAGGCTTTTCAGCCTGGTATATTCTTTATTATAAGCCTTTTTGTTTTTCCTTCACACCTTGTAATTCTGCTGAAGTATTCATTTCAGAGCATGAAGATAAGAAGATAATTCATTTTCAAAGCAGTGCCCGAGGACTTAGCTATTTGAGTCTCATTACATGCTGATTTAGTCATGTGACTGCTCTTATCACACTGCTTTGAACATTTCAATCTTACATTTTTTATTTCACTCACAAGTGAATACTCTCTAGAGGTAAATACCAGCTTGAAAAATAGAACCCAGTTGCTGATAATAATTTGTGATGCAAATTTGAAAAACTTTTGAGACATCTGTATTAAATAACAATTGAGGGTTTTTTTCAGGATATTCTGATATATTTTTTTTAAATTAAAGCATGTTCCCTAAGGACAGCAGTGCAGAATGCTATTTTTAGTGGCTAAGACTTGAGTCAACCTTATGTTTCTTTGGTCAGTGTTTGGTTTCTTATGAGCACATAGAAAGTTGCTTAGCATCTTCTGCCGTTCGAGCAAACACTGAGGTGCTGGGTGGAAAGTAAACAATTCAGTAGTTCTTAGGAAACCTGAAACCTCAATTCAGAAATTGCCTGTAATCATGCAAGGCTTGGTAAGTATTCCATTGGGCAACAGGGCAGTTCTAAACTCAGTTGCTGTGTGTTCTGTTGTGCCATTGTAGTCAGGCAGGTCAGGAAACTGGAATAGATGCCAAAGAACCTATTAGAAAAGTGGTGCTTTGGCTGGAGCCATACGTGGGTCTGCCTTATGATGCAGATGCAGCTAAATATACTAATGTGGTCTCACAGACCCCAGTAGGAATGAGAAGGGAGTGCTTGGGTCACTTTATTCAGCACAGTCTGTAAGTGCAAACTAATTTTAAGTTTTAAGTGTTACTCATGTCAGGGAAGCATCAACACATGTTCAGTTTCCAGGTACTTGGAGTATATTTCTGAACTGAGGCTTAAAATATTAGGACATGAAGCAAATTCAGTGCTAATTATGATTTATTGAGCTGCAAGAAGTCCACTGGTGGAACAGTCTACCAGTGTTTGGATTAAAGGACTGCTGCTTAGCTCTTCTGTAGAGAGTTCTGGCAGATGTAGCTGAGACACGGTTTACCCTTAGGTGTCTGTCCTGCACCACTGCAGGAGGCTGTGGCCTGTGTAATGGGGTAGCAGTCAAGTCTGTATCTATAATATCTTTACCACCCAGATTTATTATCTTTCATTTTAATCTAGAGTTAGCAGTGGATTTATACAATGGACATGTATTGACCACTAACCTACTGGTTTTATGACTGCTGATTGTGGTCTGAGTGGTCTGTCATCTTTCTCTTGTGCCAGAATGCTTGAACTTGTTAATCAGTTCCTGTACTGCTACAGTTTACAGTGCACTGTTTTAAGATCATTTATCACCAATTTTAGCTGTCCTGGAAAGTTCTAACATTCATGAACTAGTGGAAAAATTGTTCATCTGTCCACACACTAAAGGTGGAACTGGAAATCTGAGCAGTCATTCTGACAACTGAACTGTCTCTCAATGAGATGGAGCCTTCAAACACTAACTTGTCGATTCTGGGTAAGGTATAAGATTCTTCCTTTCCATTTGCCACAGGCAATGGTGAACAGCTTGGCGTGGTAAGGTGTTGTAAGGAGATACAGCTGTTTGCTTTACTGATTTGGAGCACTTGCAGAGAAACCAGGGAATATATCTCTCAAAGATGGAATGCTGTGATGCCTGATGTTTTATGAACAGGAGAGTTTTGTTTCTGGTATTACTGATACTGACATATTTGGCTAGAATTGCAGTTGCTAAAATGCATTCTGATAGGATGAGCCAAAGTCATAGCTGTGGCAACTTACCACATGTGAACGCTTAGAAGTTGCAGGGCTGATAGTATCTGTTTCCTCTGTCAATCAGAACAGCATGCATTGCGTGTTTGTTATGAGGAGGAATACATAATTTACCTTCTCAACAAGCATTGATATATTGTTAAGTGGATAAAATGTTTTTCAGCAGGTGTTTTTAATCCTATATGCTAACATTCAGCTTTCCTGTCAGAATTAAGAATTTCTTTTCTACATCTGCCCAGTAGTGGAAGAATTTGGCAAAATCGGGTTAGTGTATTCCCAGCTCACACAAGAAAGAAAAGTCCAGATTTTCTGTCCATTTTCAACATGCAGAGATGGACTTTCACAAAGATGTGTGGGATGCAGGTGATATTCAGATTGACTTTCTCTTCATTATCCCTAGAAAAGATGTTCCAATCTGTATTTCTCCTCAGCTTTGGGATGTGATCTGTTTCTCCTTGATTAAGAGGAAATCAAGCACATCTTGTCAGAGTGTTAATGAGCATTTGCATTCTCCTGTCACTGTAGTCTCACCTGTTTGAAAATGATATGATGTGCTCATATCCTTTTTGGTGGGAGAAGGTAGATGAAATCAAACTGGCTCATGTGCTGATTGGAGAGGCAGTTGTTTAGCAAAGTAAAGCACTTTATGGCATCTAGTGCCACTGAGTACCCAGGATCCCCAGTCCCAGTGTATGTTGTGAGAATTCAGCTCTTAAACCTGGGTCCATAGTGCCTTCCAGCTACAATGTTTTAGGAGCCCACTGAGCCTGAGATACATTCTAATATCATGAAAAAACCTTTAGCTCGCTGAGCTCCTTTCCAGAAATCAGTGAGCATTTGTGGTAAAACATAGTTAATTGATAAACAACAGCCATCACGTGCATCATCCATCCTCTCTATGGCACACAGTGTTCTAAACCAAAAGTCAAATGCAGTTTATTTCACTTAATGTAATAAATGAAATATTTTAATTAGAGCAGATAAATATGATGTTTATTTTTCCTTTTTTTCCTCAAAGCTTATCCTAGTTATTGACTTCAGTTTTATCTACTATGAAGCCAGTGAAAATAGCCATTTTTGTGACTGGATGGAAATGGTGGTGGCAGGTGCTGTATTAGCTTGACAGGCTTCATGAAGGTTATATTTGTCTCTTAATTCATGGCCCTGTGAAATTTTTCTCCTTCAGGTGGTTCATGCAGACATTCGTACTCAGGCTTCACTTCTTCAGGAGGCTGATGTTGTTGTAATGAATAATGTTTTTGAATATTTTCTTGACAGACAGGAACAGGCCAGGTAAGCTATGTGTCCAAACAAGTTATCTTACTTCCTTGGCAAAGGTGTCTGTAACTTTGTGAGTTCAGGAAAACCTTAAGGTTGTGCTTTTTGAAGTCGCACACATAAATTACATAAGGAAATGTGTTTAAAGTGCTTACATTTAATTGTTACCCTTAACTGCTGAGGTGTTAATGGCAGTCATTTGTTGTTCAACCCACTAAACATGATGCTTTGTTTACCCAAACCTTGGCCCTGAATCCTTGCAGTGATCTGTTAAAACAGCAGCTTGCTGTTAAAGGATCTGAAATTTCTGTATCAGTTTAAAGCTTAATCTTTATAAAGAAGAAAGGTCTCTGACTTGTGATGTCAGAGCTTTAATATCAATGCACTGCAAAAGGTGGTTGTTGATGTTTCAGATATCAGGTAGTGATAGGACTAGGGGGAATGGAATGAAGCTGGAGGTGGGGAGATTCAGGCTAGATGTGAGGAGGAAGTTCTTCACCATGAGAGTGGTGAAGCCCTGGAATGGGTTGTCCAGGGAGGTGGTTGAAGCCCCGTCCCTGGAGGTGTTTAAGACCAGGCTGGATGAGGCTCTGGCCAGCCTGATCTAGTGTGAGGTGTCCCTGCCCATGGCAGGGGGTTGGAACTAGCTGATCCTTGTGGTCCCTTCCAACCCTGACTGATACTATGATACTATGAAATATATCTTTGTAAGGATGTGGTAACAAGCAAAGACACAAGTGGCGTTCTTCTCTTTCAGGTACAAGACACTCACAGAATAGCTTTTTCTAATCCGTCAGTCTGTTTAAAACATAAATAACTTCACTGTCCGAAGTTACTGTGCCTTTAGAATGGGCAGTCAAAAAGAAAGGGTGCCTGTGTCTCCACCGTGGCAGCCAACAGTCTGGCGTTCACTAGCAGTTTCAGCTTAAGGCTTGTCCTCCTGCCCTTGATACCCAGGCAGTGGTGTCAACTGGAGAGGTACAGAGGGGAGGGTGAAGGATAGTGGATGTTTCAAATTGCCAGGAGATTTGCTTCCAGGCACGAGTGAGAATTCTCTTTATTTTAAGAATTCAGGGGTATTGGTTTAGTGCATTAGTACCATGAAGACAAATGACATTTGAGGAATGCTGGAAATTAAATTCTTCTTGGTCTGAATTGCTGTGCTCTAAGAAATTATCTGGCTTGCAAAATAAAGAAAAAAAAAAAAGGAATGCTGGGGGCTACATAACTCCAGTTGCTCATGTCTTAAGAAAAGTATTTTTACATGACTGAAGTATGTACATAAAGAGCAGTTTGTTGAGCTTAATGTGTGCTCAGGGTATGGATTTTCTTCAGAACCAAAAGCTGAAAGGGACCCAGTGTTTAATCCTAGTCCAAAGTGAAGGTGTTGATGGTGCAAAATGACATGCCTGTATGTGTCAGAGTTGAGAGTTTACAGAATCCAACATTGTGAGACCATGTATTCCCTCTGTTTTTAATACAAAGCTCGATTCTGTTCATACGAAGATAAATGCTTAGCTCTTAGTAGTGATAATAAGCATCTATAGCAAGTCTCTTAAATTTACCTCTGGCCAATAAACTCTGTATGTCTTAGATTAATTTAATAGCAAATGTGGGGTTTTTTTTTACCCTAAAAATTGATGACTTTTGATTGTGTTTCAGAGCGTGGGACTTTATTGCTGGTAATGTAAGGAAAAGAGGGTCCTTATTAGTGACAGTTCCGAGCCTTAAAGAATCACTCTCAAAGCTTCAGGTAAGTTCCCTCCACCAGTTTTAGCCAGCACATTTTGTTAACTTTCTGTGAAAGTGGCAGTTCTGTGGTTGATGTTAGCTGCTTGTCAGTATTGCTGTGAGGAAGCATATGTAATTTTATGCATAGATTAAAAGATGTAGGACTCGCAATTCTGTTGCTGGGTTGACCACCCATCTTCATGCACTTTGATTGCCCTCAACTGTAAAAGGGAAATCTCAGCCTATATATTGTCATAGGATCGCTAAAGCTGGAAAAGACCTTTAAGGTCGTTGAGCCCAACCATAACCCATGACCACTAAACCATGAATTTTAACAAATGTTAATAGGCTGCATGAATCATTTTAGTACTGTGTGTATTATTAACAATACCTTAGCTGTGAGGTTAAAAAAACAAACCAAACAAACAAAAAACCCCACAAAATGCAAAGCCATATTTTGATGTGGGCAAGTTTTGTGATAATCATCGTGACTTCCATCAGATTTATTCCAGGTGTAGGGGTAGAACCTCAGGAGCACCAGATGTATTCACAAGCTTCTAGATGCAAAAACCTTGAAATATTACCACTGTTTAGCTCCACATTTGCACATTGCCTTGAAACGTGATAAATGTTCTGTTAAGACAGTGGAAGAAAGGGGGCGTGTTAAGGAAGGACCATCCCTGCGGATGCTCTGTCTTCTGACCTGCTGTCAGAATAGAAAATGACTCATAATATTCCAGTATGAGCTGTTAGAAGTAGAGATTAGGGAGAGATGTGGTCTCTCAACAAGCCAAGTGCTTGCTATCAGACATCTTGGATCAGTGACAGCTTTAATTTGCAGTTGGAAACAAATATGTCAGCAGTGCAACTTTCAGATATATTGAACGCCCTGTGCTGCTTCTGTTCCCTGAGTTAGGAAACCACTTCCAGTGGACCAACCCCCTGCTCTCTGTCCATTCTGCCAGTTTCCAGTTGTGTGTATGGTGCCTAAACAAATGATGTGGGCTAGGTTTAGTTAGGAAACGAAACGCTGATCATACATGACAAGGTTATTTGTAAAGTGGCTTGCTCACCACAGGAGCCTGCTTTAGAGAAACTGAATCACTTGTTGCCTGTATGCTGATGGTGAAACAGATCCTCAGCCATTAGAGCAGCATTGGTGTCATTTAACGTTTTCCTGGAGCAGGCAGTAGTTGCACAGCATCTGAGAAGCCCTTTGTAACCTTCATGCAATACTCCCTGGGTGTAAAACAAGAAAGTACCTGTGATTCTTCCATGGCACAGTGAGCTGATCCCTCAACACTTGTGTCAGAATATTGCCCTCTGATCAGGATGCTTGAGGCTTATGCAAATACACATAGAGAAGCAGTTGTAACATGCTAGCAAAATATCTAGACTGTTGACTGAGATAATTTTTAAAAGTGATCTTTTTCTCTCCTATTTAAGTGAAACAGCATTTCCAGAAATGAACTTACCCTTGCTACACAATTCAGAATGACTAAACTCTCTTATTATGTCTTACCTTAGCATTGTACTGATCTTGAAACTCCTGCTGTGTTTCTCAATACTGTGTTAATTTACAGATCTGTTTTCATTGTTTCAGACTGATATACAGCTCAGCCAGTGGGTTGAAGAGATGGAGCTAAACTATGATGTGTGTATGGAAAAGGATGTTGACAGGGAAGCACTGGAACAAATACATTTATACAAGATTCTCTAGTACCTGGAAAAATTTTACTACTGTCTTTGTAATACAATATATTTTTGGAGCTAAAATGAATTTGTATTGGTTTATTTGAATAAATGAGGACAAAATTGTTATTGTGATTCATCTGAGTCGTATCTGTGATTTGTAATGAAAGCCTAAGCAAGCTTTCTTACAGAGGCTTTCCTGTTTCAACAGAGTATATTGACTTTTAACCAGGAGATATCCCCATGGTTTAATTTTTGCAGAAATGTTAGAAAGAGTGGTTACATACTGATGCTAAAAGAATTTTTGCTCACTAGCATTGTGGACTCCTAATGTTTGCTAGATAAAACTAAGAACAGTGAATCGTTACTAGTGTGAACAGTAAGAATGCATTTAGCATAATGGTACTTAAAAGATGCAGCAGATTAGAGTTTGCTCTTTTGTCCATTTATTGCTATCAGTAAGAGTGTTTATTATTAACAGTATTCTCTTTAGTGTTCCTCTTGGGGAATTCATAGCTTTTCTTGCCAGGGTCTGCTCGATAACCAGGGCATCTTAATCATAGAATGTTAGAGGTTAGAAGGGACCTCCAGAGATCATCAAGTCCAACCCCACCCTGCTAAAAGCAGGATCACCCAGGGTAGTCCGCACAGAAATGCATCCAAGTGGGTTTTGAAAGTCTCCAGAGAAAGAGACTCCACAACCTCTGTGGGCAGCCTGCTCCAGGGCTCACCCTCACCGTAAAGAAGTTTCTCCTCATGTTGAGGTGAAATCTTCTATGTTCAAGCTTGTATCCATTCTGCATCAGTTATGAGAAGCGAGTCTTTCCATTTGATTAGTTGCCCGTAACGTGGGCAAAGAAAAAGACACCAAGGAGCCATTGAGAATTAATACAGCAAGTCCAGGATGACAGAACTGTGTTCCATATCCTGCACTTCTGCTGGGGATGGTAGGAAGTGTAATAAGGGGTTAAGAAGCTGAAAATTCTGAACAGGTGTCAGGGCTTAGCGGAGGCTTGGTGGTGGCGTAAAACATTGGAAATTCGTAACAGAGCCTCCTTGGAGAGGAGAGATCCACATACACCCACCACATTTATATTTAGATTTTACGTTCTAAGGATGTGAAGCTTTTAGTCATCTGAAGAATGTGTCAGGTTTTAGCAAACACAAATGATCCAAGTGCAAAAAACATATTAACTGGGGGAATTTTAGACGAAGGGCGTTGGGAACTTAGAGGCATCGATAGTGCCTGGAAGTTTGCTGCATGACTTTTGTCTGGGGGCAAAACCTTAAATTTTATTTCAGTTTTCAAATTATTTCTGGATTGGTACTACAGCCTATAGGCAAAATGGAGCAGTGGCCAAGAGGCACTTACTAACATAGTAAGTAGTACTGTAGAAAGTATAGGGAGGTTTAAGAATCATAGACTCATAGAATTGTTAGGGTTGGAAGTGACCTCAAGGATCCGCTAGTTCCAACCTCTACCATGGGCAGGGACACCTCACACTAGAGCAGGTTGCCCAGAGCCACAACCAGCCTGGCCTTAAAAACCTCCAGGGAGGAGGCTTCTACCACCTCCCTGGCCAAGCCGTTCCATTGTCTCACCACCTTCATGGTGAAAAACTTCCTAACATCCAATCTGAATCTACCCATTTATATATTTTTTCCATTCCCCCTAGTCCTATCACTACCTGAAATCCTAAAAAGTCCCTCCCCAGCTTTCTTGTAGGCCCCTTTCAGATACTGGAAGGCCACAATTAGGTCTTCTCGGAGCCTTCTCTTCTCCAGCCCCAACTCCCTCAGTCTGTCCTCATAGGAGAGGTGCTCCAGCCCTCTGATATCCTTGTAAGAAGGAGTCTTACTTTTCATGGTCTGTTTGGAGTGGAGGAGGATGTTTTAACTTCAGGGACACTGAACCACTGTGTTGAATCTACTCTTCATGCATTTAAAAATGACCAAAGTTCACAGGGTGTCAGGGGTGGAAGAGACCTCTGGGAAGCTTTTCTTAACATTTATATTGTATTAAAGTACAGCATCAGAACTGTTGGTTACTTAGTTGTCAATGAGACACATGCCCCTAGAAAGGGAACCTAGGAGAGGCTAAGCAATGAGGTGGATGTAATGGCAAGCTAATAGGTCTAAGAAGGGAGAGAACAAAAACTGAGAAAATAAATGCCTGTGCAATTCAGAATGAGGAAATGAGCACTGGAGTAATCAGTACAGTACAGTGGAAGCTGAATTTGGAGCCTATAAATAGGCTGCTATAAAAGGAAAACTGACTGGGTCTTTAAAAGCTACTCCCTAACCCTACTATGATGTGAGAAGAAAACAGCATGTAGGAATGTTGCTTACTTCTTCCAGAAGTCCTGCAAGATCTCCTGAATCAATTGTCAGAACTTTGGGCTCACAATACTGGGTATCATCTGTGGCCTGCACCTTGTTTTGGTAATACAGGAACTGTATCTTTCATTGCAGTTCTCTTCATGCTGAGTCTTCAAATACTTTTTTGGGGTGTTGATCTCAGATAAAAATTCAATAGACTGGAGCAGATCACCAGCATATTTAATGACATCTGTATCCTCTGACTGAAAATAGCATGCACACATCTGGAGCTCATATGCAACAGAGGGTTTAGCAGGGAAGCTCCCCCTGTCGTGTTTAGACATTGGGAGAAACTCAAGAGGTGAGTTCAAGCTGTCTTCCTCTCCTGCCCTTGATTAAACAGGCCCTTGATTTAAACCCACACCCAACCCACATATTCAGAGAAGAGGTAGTGGTAATTCAGCTTGTTTTTTGTTAAACTGATACTCAGAAACACTCCTCTGTCCCTTTAGACATCTCTTCCTAACGTGGGCTTATAGAGCCAGAGCTCCTAAGGGCCATTCTTAAGGATGTTACAAGCTGCTTAGCTCATCTACTGCAAAGCTAGAAACCACTAGTGTGTGAAAGAAGGTGTGAATAGAAATTTTCACTTTTCTAGCTTTTAACTTTTGTTATCTGACCCCTTTGGGAGCTGATACAGATTCCCATGTACAAAGGTAGCAAAAGAAGGTGTGAAGAGGTTTGCAAAACACAGTGAGCACAGGTGGATCGGTCCTTGCTGTATGTGCTCAAAAGGCTTTGGATGTCATCTGAAACCATCCTGAAAGTGCATTACTGCCTCAAGTTCTGCTTGTGTGGCTTGAGGAAGCTGTCAAGGCTGTATCCAGCATGCCAAGTCCTTGTTCTCAGTTCTGCTGCTGCTGTACTGCACAGTATTTGGCAGGTGATTGGGCTTTTCTCTGCCTCAGTGTCTAGAGTGAAAATGGGAATTACAAATCCCCAAAATCAGAACAAGGTTGTGAATTGCATACAAGTTGATTTGAGATTGTCATATAAAAAGTGTTAAACACCCAAGCTGTTCTTCGTAAACTGACCTAATTTAAAAGACCTAAAAGGCAAATAAAATATCAGTATGTCTCTGAGATAAAAGTTTCTGGCCCTCTTCTTCACGAGCAGCATGGAAAAAGGAAGCTTAGCTTAACCACGCTGCAGTGTTGAAAATGCATAAATAATGATTTCCCACTGTCCTCACTTTTTACACTGTTTTTGCTTGTTAGATGGCTACTGGTTGGGAGGATTGGAGAAGGGAGGAACAAACCCATGGATTTTTGGGTTTGCATGCAAGGCAGCTCCATGATAGCTACCAGTGATGGCACGGTGGCTATTGCAAGCTGCCAGCCCCTGAACTGCTTGCTGCCTCCACCAGCTCTTGGGCTGCCGAGCCAGCGTGCTTCATTGTCTCATGAAAAACAGCTCCTTGCATGACCTGATGGAGGTCCTAACCCCAGGCTACTACACTGAAGCCCTGTGTGTACAAGTCATAAATCAATGTAATTTCACATTTGTAGGACCAAGTTGGAACAAATTCATCTGAGGGAGCTGCGCATCTGCAGTGCTTGTTGTAATCGATTAGCAGGAGACTTTGGCACACACGGAAAGCAGCTCCACTCTTCCCTAGCAGCATAACTTGCCCTGTAGTACTCTGTAGCTTCTGTAGAACAAGCTACCTGAAATTTAAATCCATCAAGAAGTACTGCACACCACAGAAGACTGTAATAGGGCAAAAACTCCCAGGCAGCAGGAATGAGAGGTTAACTTTGCCGGGAGAAAACCTTGCAAATCTTTTTGCTCAAGATTGTATCATAGTATCAGTCAGGGTTGGAAGGGACCACAAGGATCAGCTAGTTCCAACTCCCCTGCCATGGGCAGGGACACCCTACACTAGATCACGCTGGCCAGAGCCTCATCCAGCCTGGTCTTAAACACTTCCAGGGATGGGGCCTCAGCCACCTCCCTGGATAACCCATTCCAGGGCTTCACCACTCTCATGGTGAAGAACTTCCTCCTCACATCTAGCCTGAATCTCCCCACCTCCAGCTTCATTCCATTCCCCCTAGTCCTATCGCTACCTGATGTCCTGAGAAGTCCCTCCCCAGTCTTCTTGTAGGCCCCCTTCAGATACTGGAAGGCCACAATGAGGTCACCTTGGAGCCTTCTCTTCTCCAGACTGAACAGCCCCAACTCCTTCAGTCTGTCCTCATAGGAGAGGTGCTCCAGCCCTCTGCTCATCCTCGTGGCCCTTCTCTGGACACGCTCCAGCACGTCCATATCCCTCTTGTAACAGGGGCTCCAGAACTGGATGCAGTACTCCAGGTGGGGTCTCACCAGAGCTGAGTAGAGGGGGAGAATCACCTCCCTTGACCTGCTGGTCACACTTCTCCTGATGCAGCCCAGGATCTGATTGGCTTTCCGGGCTGCAAGTGCCCATTGAGAGCTCCTGTTGAGCTTCTCGTCCACCAGCACCCCCAAGTCTCTCTCCTCAGGGCTGCTCTCCAGCCAGTCACTGCCCAGCCTGGATTTGTGCCTGGGATTGCCTGGGCCCATATGCAGGACCCTTCACTTGGTCTTGTTGAAGCTCATGAGGTTGGCTTGTGCCCACCTCTCCAGCCTGTCAAGGTCCCTCTGGATGGCATCCCTTCCCTCCAGGGTGTCCACTGCACCACACAGCTTGGTGTCATCAGCAAACTTGCTTGTGGAGTTTAAAAAAAAAGAGTCATCAAATGCCTTGTGTGGGCAGCCTGACTCTCAAAGGTGAGTCATTCCCACGTGTGCTTTTTCCCAGTGAGTGATACTGGAAGGGTCTAATGACCCATGCTTAGGAAAATCTGAGAGTGGGACAAGCTTGAAAAAAAACAACACAAATCCATCTGCTTCATTCTTCACCATCTATGTTCACCCCCTACACTTGGGTTTTTCTCCTCTTAATTCAGTCATCTCTCTCCCCACTCCCAGCAGCAGGACCAGCCTGTGCTGCAGCAGGAGTGCTGCAGCAGGAGTACTGCAGAAGCTTCATGTGAACGTGGCTGCGACTTGCACATTGTCTCTGTTACTGGAAGACAAATGTAGCCAATAACTTCTGCTGAGAAACTTCTAAGAGTCAGTGCTGACTGGAGTAATGATGGAAGTGTTTGTAAGGGGCTGCTTTGCACTCTCCAGGAATTTGTGGTAGAGACTCAAAGGAAATGGGCAGAACCAGCTCCATCTCATCTCTGAGATGTCACGACAGACCTTGGCTCTGGCTCCCCCACCTCAGGAAAGCAGGAGCTCAGCATGCACAGTGCCACTGCATTTCCAGCATTTTAATGAATGGCTTCTCAAGCTTTGCCCTGGCATTGTCACAAGCCCTTTGCAGTTAGAGGGGCATATATTTGTACAAGTAAATGGAGAAGGAGGCAACAGTGCTTGGCCAACAAGTGCATGCTAAATTCTCTTCCTGGAAGTGTCTGTACTTCTACTCGGTATTTGAGGGCAGACTAACATGGCACAGGGTCTGAAGCAGGAACAGGACTGTAACATCATGCTTCAAGATTCTATTTTTTCTTTAATTTCTGGAACTCAGTGCAGCTTGCCTCATTTTTAAATTGAGGTGTTTGTATGGCCCTAGGGATGAGTCTTTTCCAGTAGGAACAAGGTAGCTCTATGCTTGAAAGCTTGGAGGTGATCAGCTCCAGAGTCCCTTGTAGCTTGTAACATAGGAGTCACACATGTTGGAGTGTCACTTCACTGTTTTGGGAATTCCAACACCTAGATCTTAAAAACCCAAACCCAGAAATTCCCTATTAGTTGCAAATCTTTTCTACTAAGTATTTTGCATCACCTTTTTTCTGCTGCATGACCTGTATGACATCCCAGCCCTTCCTGCCACTGTGGTATCACCTGCCCCAAGCCCCACCAAAGGCCCACAGGGCAAGTAGAGGAGAGGGGAGGCTCTGCCTCTCTCCTCCCACCTCTCTGCTAAACCGTGGTTCCCCAGGTTTGCCAGAGCTTGGAAGGCAGCCAGCGAAAACTGTCAGCCTGTGTTGGACACAGCAGAGATGGGGAAATTCAGCAGGAGATTTCACACCAAAATTTGAGGCAGAATTTTTCACCAGAGTTCCAGCCAAGATCAGACCCCAACTGACTGTGGTATTTTGTCTGCCTGTATATATATCCACCTGCAGAAGGAGACTCTGCTTATCCTCAAGAGTCCACTATGGACATGGAGAAAGATAGAAGAAAGGTAATATTATTTCCTACCATCCAGATGGGGCATTGATTTGTGTGTCATTGTTGTGATGGTGTAAATGAGGTAACTGCACACGCACGGTCTGCTGCAGGATTGGTGAGTGCACCTTCTGTGCTCAATATACTGAGGGACTTATGAGCATGAAAATAGCTGTCAAAATAAATAGTCTCTGCTTTAAAAAATTGCATTGAGTAGATAAGCAGTGCACAATTTACTGTGGAAGAAGGAAGGGAGCAGAACACCACTGACAGCTTCCTGGCAAAACAATTAAAAGACTAAAACACAGGCACCAAGTTGACACAGAGGTAAACATTACAAGGGCATTGGTTTAATGAACAAAAAAGTTTGGATGGAGCTGTCTGCTTCCAACCATTTGAACAAAGAAACAAACAAAGGAAAAATTAATGATTTTGGTAGGAAGTTAAATGGAAAGCTAACAAAAACATGAGGCTTAGTATCTTAAATGAAGCATGATGTTGCAAAAGCATTTGCCAACTATCAGGGTGCTGAGGAGCAGCATTCTGTACTAGAATCACAGAATCACAGAAACATTCAGGTTGGAAAAGACCCTCAGGATCACCAAGTCCAACCCAGAACCCTACTCTACAAGGCTCACCCCTAAACCATATCACCAAGCACCACAGCCAAACCACCTTTAAACACACCCAGGGTTGGTGTCTCAACCACCTCCCTGGGCAGCCCATTCCAATGCCTGACCACTCTTGCTGGGAAAAACTTCTTCCTAATGTCCAGTCTAAACCTGCATTGTGGCAGCTTGAGGCCATTCCCTCTTGTTCTATCACTAATTACAAGAGCCAGCAGTGTGCCCAGGTGGCCAAGAAGGCCAATGGCATCCTGGCCTGCATCAGAAATAGTGTGGTCAGCAGGACCAGGGAAGTCATTCTGCCCCTGTACTCAGCACTGGTTAGGCCACACCTTGAGTTCTGTGTCCAGTTCTGGGCCCTCAGTTTAAGAAGGACATTGAGGCTCTTGAACGTGTCTAGAGAAGGGCAACAAGGCTGGGGAGAGGCCTTGAGCACAAGCCCTACAAGGAGAGGCTGAGGGAGCTGGGATTGTTTAACCTGGAGAAGAGGAGGCTCAGGGGAGACCTTATTGCTGTCTACAACTACCTGAAGGGAGGTTGTAGCCAGGAGGGGTTGGTCTCTTCTCCCAGGCAACCAGCACCAGAACAAGAGGACACAGTCTCAAGCTGCACCAGGGAAGTTTATGCTCGAGGTGAGGAGAAAGTTCCTCACAGCGAGAGCTGTTAACTGTTGGAATGGGCTGCCCAGGGAGGTGGTGGAGTCACCATCCCTGGAGGTGTTCAACAGGGGATTGGACATGGCACTTAGTGCCATGGTTTAGTAGTCATGAGGTCTTGGGTGACAGGTTGGATTTGATGATCTTTGAGGTCTTCTCCAACCTTATTGATTCTATGATTGTAATTACCTGTGAGAAGAGATCAGCACCAGCCTCTCTACAATGTCCTTTAAGGTATCTGTAGAGAGCAATGAGGTCTCCCCTCAGCCTCCTCTTTTCCAAACTAAACAGCCCCAGCTCATTCAGCCGCTCCTCATCAGGTTTATTCTCCAGGCCCTTCCCCAGCTTTGTTGCCCCCCTCTGCCCTCAGTTCAGCAAATGTCAGTGAAGTGTCAGATAATAGATGCCTGCATGTTCTTGTCATCCTGGGGTGAGGTGTGCAGGCTGAGAATGTGCATAAAGTGGTTCATTTTCTCAGTAATTTTGAAATCATTTTTGGATAGTAAGAACTTTTCAGTTAGAACTGTGACAATGAGGGAAAATGATGACTTGAACTATTAAGTGTGCTATGCATATGTACTGGGGGGCGTCTTTCTGAAGTCTGCACAGGAGCAGCTCAGACATTCTCCCTCATCCTTTCACAGAATCATAGAATCACCCTGTTTGGAAGGGACCTCTGCAGGTCATCTAGCCCAAACCCCTGCAGCGCACAGGGATATTCTAGACTAGATCGGATTGCCCTGAGGCCTGTTGAGCCTAACCTTGAATATCTCCAGGCTGGGGCCCCAGCCACCTCCCTGGGCAACCTGTTCCAATGCTCAACCACCTTCATTGTAAAGAACTTTTTCCTAACATCCAAGCTAAATCTCCTCTAATTTCAAGCCATTGCCCCTCATGCTATCGCTGCAGGCCTTTGTAAAGAGTCCCTCTCCAGCCTTCTTGTAGGCCCCCTTCAGGTACTGGAACACCACGATTAGGTCTCCCCAGAGCCTTCTCTTCTCCAGGCTGAACAACCCCAGCTCCCTCACCCTGTCCTTATAGCAGAGGTGCACAATCATAGAATCATAGAATCAATAAGGTTGGAAAAGACCTCAAAGATCATCAAGTTCAACTTGTCAACCCAGACCTCATGACTACTAAACCATGGCACCAAGTGCCATGTCCAATCCCCCTCTTGAACACCCCCATGATCATTTTCGTGGCCTTCCTCTGGACCTGCTCCATCAGGGCCACATCCTTCCTGTATTGAGGGCTACAGAGCTGGATGCAGCACTCCAGGTAAGGTCTCACCAGAGCAGATCAAAGTGGCAGAATCAGCTCTCTCAATCTGCTGGCCATGCTTTCCCTCCTGGGTATGTTAGACTTGGATGATGCCTGGTAGGTCATTGTCAGAGCTTTGTTCCTGCTAGGCCAATAACCCAGAACATCATCAACCAAAGAATCCAAAACAGAGCCAGGCAATGAGTGGATCACAGCAATCACTCGAGGATTCTATAATCAAAACGACCACATGTGTAAGTACAACGTGGTGTCACAATGCTGCGAGTCTGTAATTTTATTGCACTCACCGGAATTAGTAAGGACAGGGCCTCCAATGCCTAGTTAGAATCTGTGTTTCGTAGACTGACTCTATTTTAGTGTCATCAAGGTGTCAGCCAAAAATTCTGAAGCTGCCCTGGCATTTGCTGAGGAAGAGAAGACTCTAAAATGTGTACAGCTTTTGGCCCTCTTTCAGGAAGGGGCTGATTGCGGAGTGCAGTCCATGCTGTAGGGCTTTTTCATTTATTTCTTTATTTCTATGACTCATCTTTTGGACCTTATTCCTGTTTGTCTTTCAATGCCAAACAGAAATCGCTATTTAGGTCAAACTGCTGTTTGGTACTAATAGAAGCAGACATCAGTTTTGTCTGTGAATTTCGCCGCTATGTGTTTTTTCAGAGCGAAGTTCCCACTTCAGGCTACTGCTGACATTTAGCAGGGGCAGCATGACACCAGCTTTTAGTGCTACCTCTCTGTGAGGAGCAGCTGAGGGAGCTGGGGTTGCTTAGCCTGGAGAAGAGGAGGCTCAGGGGAGACCTTGTTGCTGTCTACAACTACCTGAAGGGAGGCTGTAGCCAGTTAGGGGTTGGTCTCTTCTCCCAGGCAACCAGCACCAGAACAAGAGGACACAGTCTCAAGCTGCACCAGGGGAGGTTTAGGCTGGATGTTTGGAAGAAAATCTTCACAGAAAGAGAGATTTTCCATTGGAATGGGCTGCCCAGGGGGTCACCATCACTGGAAGTGTTTAAGAAGAGACTGGATGAGGCACTTAGTGCCATGGTTTAGTTGATTGGATGGTGTTGGGTGATAGGTTGGACTCGATGATCTTGAAGGTCTTTTCCAACCTGGTGAATTCTGTAATTCCGTCACTTGTGCACACACTATGTTGGGATGTAGCTGGAGAGCTACCTCTCAGATGCAGCTAGTTTTCTGGTTCAGGCAGACTCAGAGTACAGCATCTTCTCTTCCCAGCTCCTGCTTTCAGGTCATCTCCTGCTGCTGCCACACTGTCCTGGTTTTTGCTTTCTCAGCTCTTCTTACCCACCTCTGCCTCCTGGCCCAACCCTGGCTGCTGCCAGCTCAGCTGTGTCCCACCTCTCTGCAGGGCTGTTTCATAACCACAACTCCCTGGGTTTCTCCTTGAGTGCCAGCTTTGAAGAGGAGCCTCAGCTCACACCTAGGAGGAGTTTTTAGCCTGTGTTTGGCTCCATGTCTCATCTCAGATGCTGGTGTGCTTTTGCAATGAGGCATGCTGTGCTGCTGCCCTGCAACCAGTGCTGTGGACGAATGCACGGGAATATGAGATCTGGTAGCTCTGGTGCCAGAAGAGTCTCTTTGTTTAACTCAGGGCACCAAGACATCTGAGGATGGATCTGAAGATAGATATGGGGTGCATCAAGAAAAGTGTGTCCAGCAGGTCTAGGGAGGTTCGTCTCCCCCTCTACTCTGCCCCGGTGAGACCACACCTGGAATATTGAATCCAGTTTTGGGCTCCCCGGTTCAAGAGAGACAGGGACCTGCTGGGGAGAATCCAACAGAGAGCCACAAGGGTGATTAGGGAACTTGAGCATCTCCCCTATGAAGAGAGACTGAAATCCCTGGGGCTGTTTAGTCTTGAAAAGAGAAGCCTGAGAGGGGATCTCATCAATGTGTGTAAATATCTGAGGGGTGAGTGTAAAGTGGTGTGCACTAGTAACACGAGAAACAGCAGGTCCAAACTTGAACACAGAAGGTTTCAGCTCAACACAAGGAGAAACTTCTTTACAGTGAGGGTGACAGAGCCCTGGAGCAGGTTGCCCAGAGAGGTTGTGGAGTTTCCTTCTCTGGAGACTTTTAAAACCCACCTGAATGCATTGCTGTGAGGACTACCCTGGGTGATCCTGCTTTGCCAGGGGGTTGGACTGGATGATCTCTGGAGGTCCGTTCCAACCTCTAATATACTCTGATACTGTGATCTTTAAACCTATTTATGCACAGATACTCAGATCCTGTACTGCAGCCAAAGGAGTGGGCTGAGGGAGAAAGTACAAATATGGCTTTAAGCTACCTTTGAAGTTCTTCCATATCTGTATTATTTTGCTTGCTCTGATTAAAATAAATAAATAAATAACCCCAAATTGATAAATAATGCTATAACTTGCAGAATAGCCAGGTAAGAACTTGTTATGACTTATCCCAGGCTCTCTGCTGCCAGCTAAGGTCTAGAAGGCTGAAAGCACCTCTTAAGGCTACTGTTTTCATCTTTCCCATCCTCCTCAGGATTTCCTGCAGGTAAGAGGAACCTTAAAATTACTTCTTTTGTTGTTTAGTTCTGAGAGGGCTTTGCTTACAGCAACAGCATGAGTGAGCAGGGTATGAGAATCAGATTCAATTTTACTTACACAGGTAACAAGAGGGTTTCTGTGAAATTTCCCTGACCCTTTTCAATTGATCCTCTTTTGCAGTACAACATACAATCCAACTCTGCATTCCTTTCTCTCTGAGCTGCTGTGTCTGCCCTTCTTGGGTTTGTGTTTAGTTTTGTTTGGTGGTGGGTTTTTTGTTTGTTTGTTTTTCTGGTCAACTGCTTTGCCCAGACTTTGTATTCAGAACAGCTGACGCCACCTGGAAACTCTCTGGTAACAGAATGATATTCTTATGTGCTTTATTATTTTTCCCTTGCGTCACTCATTGGTTTGAGTTGATATTCATGTTCTGAATTACCAGGAATTAGCTGCAGCAACCACATTTCATCATAACTGTACCTGTGATTTAGCTCCCACAAATAACAGGGACAAGTTTTTGTTTATTTTACTGTGACTTAGAAGCAGGCTATTCAACCTGGACTATTCAGTATTTGCCTTTCTGTAATATGGAATATACAGGTTTTTAATGTCTCTTTACAGTGTTGTGGTATTCAGACTTGAGATTATTCCTTTGTTCTTCCTGCAAGTGGCTGCAAGAGCACGAAGGGAGTGGAGCAGACACACGCCTATTCAGAAACTGATTCCCACCTCCCCATACAGGCCTTAATGGTGGCAAAGAACCCTGGCAAAAAGAAGAACAGGCAAACATCCTGTATGTGTGGATGGCATCCATGCTCACAGCCTAGATTAACTGGTAGAGCCATCTCTACTCAAAACCAACTATTTCCAGCCCATGGAAATGGGCTCACTGTATTGCTGTGCTCACAGCACAGAAGAAACAAGGTGCAAACTTCTCAGTGTGTCCAGAGAAGGCTGGAGGTAGTCAGGTGGAGGAAATAGCAATATACTGCTTGTGCCCTAAAAAGAAGAGGAAAAATCTACAACCCTAGGATGCTCTGAGCCTAGGGATGAGCCCTGTTTAGTGCTGCACCATAGCTGAACCCTTTCCATCACTCACAGCCTTGAAAAGCTGCAGTCACTGCAGCTAAGTTAGAGCTACTTATAGCTTCCCACTCTGCTTCTTGCATGACCCAGCCAGTTTTCTCTCCCATCCCACCTCTCTCCCAGTCATGTTCCCTGCTTTACTCTACCTACGATGTTTTCAGAAATGCACATTGGCTGTCTCATTACTCCACACTTCAGTAAGGGGAGCTGGAGTACAGAGGTCAACAGACTGAGATCACTTTCTGCTCAAACTGGTTCACCTGGGTGCTGGTTCCCAGCCAACCTCCCTGTGAGATAGGAGAGGGACAAGGAGAGAAAGAAAATTGGGAGAAATTGGGAGCAGCAAGACTTGTTCTGAAAGAATTAGGGAAAACTGCTTCAAACAAGAAGGTTAATGTGGGCTGTGGTTTCGGCATCTGTCCCAGGGAGCTGGTGGACAGCCTTCCCTTCCTTCTTTGAGTGCTCTGTTTTCCCAGGGCAGTTTTAAAGCACTAGGTATCCAACACAGAGGAAGAGGTGGATTAGGGGGAAGAAGGGCCAAGGAGTAGCCAGGAGGAGGTCTCTGCCAGGAAAGGACTGGTAGTACTTCACCCAGTAGTAGTGTGGGATAGCAGTTGTCACTTTTCCTTCTGTGGAGAACAGCCCTTTGTAAAATTCTGTCCTTCCACTGCTGTTCCCACTGGTCTTCACCTGCAACCTGTGTTTTCCACAAAAATTTACTCTTTCCAGGCTGACTAGCAAGAAGGATTCTTCCTTACCTCCCCTGGCTCTTGCAAGAGCTCTCCCAGTGAAGCCTAGACTCAGCTTAACACTTTTAACCACGCCTAAAGCCAGTGTTTTCTCAGAAGCCATATTTATGACCACATATAAATTGGATACAGATTGCTTAATTTGCATAGGTGCCAGACACAGAGATGCACAAAACTTGGCAGGTATGCCCAGACACCATGGGAGTGGGTGTTGCAAGAGTGAGGAAACAAGGCCCATGTTCGTGTTCCTGTGGGGATTGCTGCTGGCAGGGCAAAAGGGGTTTACTGCAGAACTTCCAGATCAAAGCTGTGAAAGCACTTTTAAATACATTCTGCTCCCTGCCTGTGCTGCACCAGCACTCTCTTGTGCTTTGCTTTAAGCAAAAACTTTCACTGTGGTTAAATTATTATGCATGTGAAGAAGGATCAGGCAGCTACAGAGGGTTTTGGCAAATCAGCTGCGAGACATTGTGGTTGGACTCTGTCAGGTTTAGCAGTGACGGCTACATGGTGTCTACCTCTCAACTCCTCCACCTCACTGACAGTAGTCATTGTCTTTGCAGGCAAAGCAGAGGCTTGCTGCCTCAGCCTACAGGTCCAGGCCAAAACTCGGTGGTGAAACTGCCCTCTAATCAACAAGCAACTGAGCATGAGCAAGCAGTGTGCCCAGGTGGCCAAGAAAGCCAATGGCATCCTGGCTTGTATCAGAAATGCTGTGTCCAGCAGGAGTTGGGAGGTGATTGTCCCCTTGTACTCAGCTCTGGTGAGGCCACACCTTGAGTATTGTGTCCAGTTTTGGGCACCTCAGTACAGGAGAGATGTGGAGGTGCTGGATCCAGTGCAGAGGAGAGTAAGGAAGCTGTGAAGGGCTTGGAGAATAAATTTGATGAGGAGCAACTGAGGGAGCTGGGGATGGTTAGTTTGGAAAAGAGGAGGCTGAGGGGAGACCTCATTGCTCTCTACAGCTACCTGAAAGGATGCTGTGGAGAGGCTGGTGCTAGTCTCTTCTCACAGGTAATTAGTGACAGAACAAGAGGGAATGGCCTCAAGCTGCCACAATGCAGGTTTAGACTGGACACGAGGAAAAATTTTTTCCCAGCAAGAGTGGTCAGGCATTGGAATGTGCTGCCCAGGGAGGTGGTTGAGTCACCAGCCCTAGAAGTGTTTAAAGGTGGTTTGGATGTGGTGCTTGGGGATATGGTTCAGGGGTGAACCTTGTAGAGTAGGGTTCTGGGTTGGACTTGGTGATCCTGAGGGTCTTTTCCCACCTGAATGTTTCTGTGATTCTGTGATTTGTCAGCATCTGCTTGTTCTCCCTGCTGCTAGGGCAGACAGCACTAGAAGAGGGTTACAGCAGACATGGAGGAGGTAAAGCATTAAAGATTGCTGCTGTTTAATCCAACAGAGCCCATCTGTCAGAGCCCTTGAAATCCATTCAGTCCCAAGATGGAGGTTTCTGTTACACATCAGGCAGCCTTAGTTTGATGCCATTTAATAGGGTTTAATTATAACAAACTGAAAATTTGCCACCCTCTGCCAAATCTAGCTAGGCAATTTGATCCGTTAACACAACCAGCTTGCTACTCCTCCCCACCCAGAGCAAACCAGGATGAGTACCATACCTTACCCCTTCCCATTCATAGCCTAGCGTTTTGGCTTAAGCCACTAATTGAAATGTGCTACAACACTAAGCTGTAAAAGATACTGTTCCTCAGAAATGCCCAAATTCTGCTGCTTGGCAAAAAGAACAGTAACTTTTCAAGACTGTGATATCCTAAAGCCATTTCAACAAAGGTGACATTCAGAAGGGGAGATCCATCAGAGCTCTGCAGACTCTTTGCTCTGAATGAGAGGATCCACATAGAATTGAGGAAGTCTTAAATTGTTCCTGTTGTCTTCATACCTTCAGCTGACTCATCCTGAGATTTTTAACCGGAGACATGGAAGAAATTTACTAAAAAGCTGATGGAAATTTTGCCTAGAGGCACAAGACCAACTACAAGTAATTACTGTGAAGGCACCTGTTCAGGAGTGAGGTTACATAGCTCCTCTCCATTTTCATCACTTCTCTTTGTTAAGCAGGAGGCACATCGGAAATTCTGCTCTCTCAGGATGACGGCAGGTTGGGGATGTGGTTATCTGCCTTCACTTACTACACCCTCAACACTCCCTCTCAGAGGCTGAGTGGGATGGCTAGAAAATAGGGAGGATGTGGTTTCTGAATTCTGAATCATGGCAGTTTTCCTCCAATATTCTTATCAGTAGTAATTAAAAAATTCCACCCTGGTAATTAGACTGTATCTGGTCTGAGGCTCTGTGGGCCTTGGCATTAGCATCTTAAATTTCAGGACTAACCAGAGTAATCAAATTAAGTTTTTCTTTAATTAACAGTTCTACTAAACTGATACTCAATTGGAGGCCAAGGTGAGCAACAGCATTTTAGAAATCATTGTTATCTCCACTCCTATTTTGATTCCTTCCCCAGGGAGCCATAAGTCCCACACTAATTCTTTTTGTACAACCCTGTAGAAATCACACACAGGCTGCATGCTAGAAACAGGTAATGTGAGTGAAGATTACTCCAGCAATTTGATCTTTGCTGTTTCAGCCTGCCTTAGAATGGAGGATGGATTAGATGACCTTCAGAGATCCTTCCCAGACCAATTTTTTTCCAGTCTCCATAATATCTATCAGAACAGGATGGCCAAAAAGAGGTAGGTGCCTCTTGCCTCTAAGATCTGTTTCCAGCTGGTAAACAACTTAACTACACATGCATTAGAAACCCACAAACAAACAGAAATAACCCACAAAAAAACCCAAAACACATTTATAGGCTCCCAGAACCTTAAATATCTACCTCAGAATACATGAGGTCTATTTCAGACAGTAGAGATATGATCAATATTTCTTTTCAAATCAGGCTACAGCACTTGGAATGGAACTTGTGAAAGTGTTGTCAGTTTTTACCCTAGTCCTGGCTGGGGTTTTCAGCTGGTGCTTGGGTCCTTTCCCTCATGTGCCTTGGATAGCAGTGAGTGAATAAAGCAGCGAGTGAATAGCACCAGTTTCTGCGGGACTCTCACGGGTGCCTTTTGGACATCTCTCAGCAGACTACAGTTCTGTCTAGTGACAGGGCTGTCTCGGTCCTTGATCAAGACCAAACAGGAATGCACTCCACCCCACAGATACTGCCTTTGACAAATTGTGCTTAGAGCCTGAAGTTATGCTGCTCCAAGCACTAACTGCAGTTGTATGCACAGGATCAGATACTGGTGTCATACCTGATCCTCTGTGTAGCTTGAGATCAAACTCAAATTCGTTCATGCAGTCAAGGCTCACTTGGTTTAATAACAACCTCATCCAGTCTTTTCTCAAGTTAAGGATTGCCTGGCATATCTGAACTGATAGTCACTGTAGCATTAACCTTTTTCCTGGCTACTGCTTAGCATGTCCCTCAAATTCATCTTCAGCCTTTGGACCACCCTTACCCTCCAAGCTGAGCAACAGTAAACCACAACAATCTCAAACAGTGTGACAGCACATCTTAAGCTGCCTACACCTCCTGGAAAAATCTGACAGATGCCTTACTTAGAAATCCTTTGGTTTATGTAGTGTCATTCTTTGTTTTGATGATATGCTTTTCTAAAAACAACTTAGGACTTAATCTTCTGCATCCTCCTGACTTCAGTCATAATCCCTGTCCATCCTAGCTAATGAAAATTAGCTAGGACATCACCTTCACAGCACATAACAAGTTTGAAAATTATCTTTTAATTGTGTTTTTTTCCCCCCCTTCCTTCTGTAAAGAACTAAACCCTAAGCAGATAAAATAATGAAGAGAAACTACAGTCACTTCACTGATCTGTCAGACTCAAAGTTTTCCCAGCCTTTAAAAATTATTCCTAGTGTGAATTGATTTAGTGGTATTGATTCTAGGAACACTGTCTGCAAGCAGTTATGTTTTGTGCCATACATTAAATAGTTCAAAGTATCTGAGTGCATGGATTGATTTAAAAAAAAAAAAAAGAGAGAGATAATTTTTCCCCCCCCAAATAAAATCCACATAACCATAGTAATTCAATCAGCCAAGAGACAGTGCTGGTTAAATGTTACACTTGTTTTTCACTTCTATGTCCTCGCTAGAAAAGATGATGATGACCCTGCCATTGTCTTTTCCAGTGCAGAGCAGCACATAGGTTTGAAAGTTGCTGGGGAATTTCCCCACGAATTTCCACGTGGAGCTGAAAAGCTGAGTAACAAAGCCAGTGAAAGATGCATTGTAACAACACACAGAATAAAAAAAAACCAGCACCTAGCAGCTTATCTGTAAAGTTACATATTCAATACAGGGAAGTGGGTTTAAATGCAATGTCCTAATGCTGTCACCTGCCCTAGCTGAAACGGTGCCTTGTCTTATGTTGATTTCAAGGATGTTGTTATCTGAGCTATTAAAAAAAAAAGCAATCCCAAAATAAGCAAGCCCACTTTTTTCCTTGGAAAGTTGCTCATTGCTCCGTGCTTCAAAAGGATCCAAGAAGTGGTGAACATATGTGCGATGCAAAATGAAGACAGGAGGGTGATTAACCGGCTACCCGACCTTGCCCAGGGAGAGACAGCAGAGGGGAAGAAGGGCTGCACAGCTCCATGGGGCTCTCTGTAGTCAGGGCAAGACCTACATTTATGCATCTCTCCAGAGCAGTTTCTGAACCAAATATTCTCCAGTCTTTTATGAGTTGCCTGCTAACGCTTAAGGGTTCAAGACAGGCCATTTTGGGGGTTAATGAAACTGTAGATCAGTTCAGAAAGACAAGCTACAGGTATAAGCTATGGTGATAGAAGCACCATTAGCCTGGTATAAATGCATCTGCTCTAACAGGGTGTGAAGTAATTTTAATGATATTTGTAAGTTAAGAAACACTTTAAATGCCCCCTGGGAACAAAGGTAACAGACGAGTGAGATATATTGCCAGAGCTGGTTGGAATACTGCAGTGTTATCGTTCTAGCGTTGGTATTTTAGATAACTTTATAAGCTTTATAATTTTAGAATAATTTGATAAATCTCTCAATTTATTTTAGTTTGTCTTCAGCTCCCTTGCCACATTAATTAAAGCTGAACCTTATGAAATGCTTTTATAAAAAATGATTTCTTAGAAATCTTAGCTTTAGTCCACTTGATATTGCTGGTGAGGACTCATCTACCTCAGCAGGGTGAAGAGAACACTTTAAATCATTTAATTTGAGATCCCTGTTAGCAGTTTTCACCACCATGAAACAGTCTGAGAATTAAAGGATGACAGAAAACTCCCTCAAATCATATTTTAAAAAGCATTTTCCAAAAGTGACTATGTTAGTAGACTTTATTGTCACCAGAAAGCCTCTGTGAATCTTACAGAGCATCTGCAATGAATAATCTCCCCCTCCCACATTCTCATTTGCTGCCAGAAATAGCTTATAAATGCTCAGTTCAAAACTCTGCCAAATTTTGCTTTTAGGCACAGGGTTGTAAATAGAGAATAATTCTAAAGATTTTGGTAGAATCATTCCAGGTTTACGTGGATGCAAGCAAAAGCCACGTTCTGCCTGGGTCTTTCCTTACCGGCTGCTACTCGGTGTACTGGTCAGCCCTGGAACTGCTGCCTCTGGCGTCAGGGGGAGGCAAGTGCTTGAGCCCAGTCTGCCCATCGATTGACAAATTATTATAAACAGATCTGAGCAAATATTTCCTTCCAAAACAAACCGGTCAGCAGGCTCCAGGCTCTATTCTCCTGGTGCATTTTACAGGAAATAATGTCAAGTTAGCTATTATGAAACTACCCCCTCCTCACACACACATAATTGCTTCCAGCTTGCTGATTATTACCCTTTCCTTAACTGATAGATCGAGAAGAGAAATAAAAATATCTCCATACAATGGGCCAAATCCTCATCTGGTATACATAGACATAGCTCCATCAAAGTCAATAAAACCATGTTGATTTACACCAGTCGAGGAGCTGATGCACTATAATTTTTTTACTTGCTTTTAAAAACAAAACCTTATGTGATTGTGTAACCAACATTGCAACAGAAACCAGCGTTTTCTGAAGTCAAACATGTGCCCTCCCTTTGACTTTCAAACATTTTCACTTCGGTAGTCCTGTAGCTTTTTTTTCCTCACCTTCTGGTAGAGTGCTCCTACCGCCCTTTTTATTGGGCCAGCACTGCGAGTGAGGTACAAACTGGGCTGAATGATGTTCAGCCACCAAATAACTCTGTGGAGTAATGAAGATAAGGAGTGAAATGCTACCATTACCCTTTTGTACAGAAGAGGGGAAAGGGCTAAGCAAAGCAAAAGATAAGAAAATCATTTCCCCGCTGCTACCTTTTCTGATCTCTACAAAACGTTTCAACTTTCCAGGCAGTTAACATATATTAACACCACCAAGCAATTAGCAGTTCCTACCCAGGAATGACAGTACTGTAAACTACTATTATTAAGTTCAGTTTCTTAAATCATCCTTAAAATAATAGAATCACAGAAACACAGGATGCCAGGTTGGAAGGGACCCCAAAGATCATCTAGTCCAACCTTTCTAGGTAATAGTGCAGTTGAAATGAGCTGGCCCAGCACCCTGTCAAGCTGAGTCTCGAAACTGACCAGTGTAGGGTCAGTTTCTTCCACTGCTTGGAAGATGATTCCAATGTCCAACTGTTCTCATGGTGACATATTCTTTTCTGGATTCCAGTAATCTCCCCAGTAGTAACTTGTACCCATTGCCCCTTGTTTGTTTGTTTTTTTCACTACTAAGCCCCAGCTTCTTCTGGAAGGACCCCAAGAGCTATTCAGTGAGCTTTCTAGCCTGGGGAATATGAAAGTGGGGAATATCTGCCCATGGCTTGTTTGTTACTTGGAGTTCAGTGTATTTTGTGCACAGATGAAAACTAGATTAGTTTCAGCTTCATTTGCACATGAGATGGTCATGTTAAAGAAAAAGCTTCCCCAGTGAGTGCTCAGAGATGCCAATGTCCTCTCCTGGCCCTCTCTCCCCTCACCGGGAGCACCCTGATGCCTCCTGGGGCACCTCCTGGTGCCTCAGAGACTTATTATTACAAAACTTCCTAAAGCTGATAGAAACTGCATGCTCTGCCTGGACAAACTTAGATTTCTAAAGTCTTTCTTCAGTCTTCACTAAAGGGCTGTCAAACATATGGTGATTTTATTATTTAGGGTTTTTTTTTTTTTTTTGAACACTCTTTGTCTCGTTCTGATCAAAAGCCCAGAGAGATGTTCCACGGCAAATCTTTTACATCTTTTTACACTGGAGAGGTTCTATGCCTTTTGGCATGGGATCCTGTCAAAGAAAGGATCTGCTCTTTCCCAAACCCTCCTTTTTTTATTAGTTCTGACTGATCTGTATATTCAGCAATTCATGATAATTTCAACAACATACTGGAAAATCTGAACAATTTTATTGTTGGTGCTGGCATAGTTTTGTACTGGTTCCAGCAAAGCCTCTTAAGAAAATGTTTATTTCTTTGTTCTTGCTGTTCAGCATGCTGGTAGTTTCATTTAAGTTAATAGCGAGACTTGCAGGATCGCAGCCTTTAATTTCCAATAGCTTTTCTTGAATGCTGCAACAGATTAAGGTGCAATAAATAACTGCAACAGCATTCATTGCCAAATGGTTTTGTGCAAAATCTGGGCAAGATGAAGCCCATTAAATATATATATATATTCCATTGCTTTGAAAATCATTCGATGATGTCTGGAATTCAGACTGGACCAGAATTCACTCACACACTGGCCTCTGTTTGAATGTATATCTTTTAATTCATGGACCAGTCTGAAATGTATTCAGAATGGACAGGAAAGCTTTTGTAGTAAGACTTGCAAATTTCCTTAGCATATTTGTTAGCTACTACTGCACTACTTATTTTGAGTTGGAAAAAAAAAATATTTATCTCTGTTAAACTGTGAACCCTTTGGTTTTGAGCTCTTGCTTTTACTGTAACCTTCATTTTGGATTGAAGCCTTTATTTTTGTAATGAGGGTTTGTCACTTAGCTGAACGAATGACTGGGCTGTTGATGCAGAGAAATCCAAATCAGATCCTTGATTACCTGTCTGTTTCCATGGCAAGATATGACTTGAAAACAAGATCTAGTCCTTGGAGAAAACTGGTTCTCCAAACACCCTATAAGCAGGTGTTTATAGACAGGCACTTTCCAGACCTGGGCAAAGGAAATTAAAATAAAACACTCACAAAGTGGCAAACACTTTCTGTTCAGTCAGGGTTGAAAGAGCAGCCCTGTCTGTAAAAAAAAGTGATGGTAGACCTTGCCAAACACTTCTGTCACATGTGGAGTAGGGCAGCTTTGAATAACACGGGCAAGAAATGTCAAGTCCTGCTGGATATGAACAAAAATTACTCCAAAAGTTGGGTCCAGCCTTCTCTTCCACTGCTGGGGACAAACAAGACACTTCAAAATGAAACCACACTGAAAGACAAGGAATCAGAAAGGGAAACCCTTTAGTTAGCTAGAAGGTGCATGCGCTCCTTCACAGGGCCGCAGTTCAGGCTTGCTAACTCTTCACCCGAGGTTTTAGGGGCCGTGAGAGAGTGGCATTCGAGCTGCCAGCTGAATAACCCAGAGCAGTCAAGAGGCTGCTCTCTACAAAACCGACCCTGTTTCCTACATGATGGCAAAAGCGACAGTCACATGCCACTTGTGAGGCTTGAGCTTTTCCTGGAAACATCACTAATTGGTCTTGGGGGAAGTTGTGTCAGCAAGATGGATGATTTGAATGCCCATTTGCCATTGGGTCAAAGACTGAAGACCCTACCAGTGCAGTTCCTGTTTTGAGGAGCTTGGCTTCAGCTTTGATAGATACAAACTCCTTCAAGCAGAGTGCACCCAGTGAAGTACTTCAACCTCAGAGCTTGTTTCAGCAGAAAAAGCAAATCTAAGCAGCTCCAACCCAAGATTCCTTCCTCCAAGTGTAAATCAGGCATGGAATAGGCATAGAAGATTTAGGTAACATCTCAGACATGCCTTCCTTTTTATCTACAAGAAAACTTTTATTTTATTCCAAACTATGACAACAAAGATTGTGAAGAAGCACAGCACTGCCTTGCCTTAAGCATGCTAAGGCTTTGTGGCATCTTTAGACTGGATTCTTGGCTTTGGAGACTGGAGAAACCTGAAATTGTACTGGGTATGAAGTCAGAAGAGCTTGTTACCCAACTTGCTTTCTTCCACAAAGTATTGAAATATTAAGAACACAGGCGAATAACGCTTGGAATACAGCTCCCTTTGTTTGTGTCAAGTTGCATTTGTTTGTCTGAAGCCAAACTGGGTGGATAACTTTGCATTCTTTATCTCAGTGGTGAATTGTGTGGTTCTGAAATTTGACTGAGATAAAAATCACAAACAAGTGAAAACATGTGCAGGCTGGGAAAAAAAATCAATAGGTTTCAAAGGAACAGTTGAGAAATTATCCCTGTGCTGAAAACTAGGTTTAGGGATCCTTCTAGGTCTAACAGCATTACAGCTAAAGTAGTATAAGGAATTAGAGCTGCCTTCATAGTTGGATGTTAATCACTGCTATCACCTAGAAATAAGGCATTCAAAAGGCCAATAATGGGAAACTGCAACATTAGGGATTTGCTAAGCTTCTCAATCTTTGCATAATAATCAGATTCTAACAACTGTAGTTCTTTATAATCACCCCTGCTGAGGTATGCTCTTTCAATTTACCCTCACACATCCAAGTATTTTAGTTGAATTATTCAGAACACTCTTTTGTTAAGGTGTTCCTATTTTTCAGACCAGGACTCAACGTCATTATCACTGAATTCCTGCTAAATTAATCACTTTCAGATTTATACTGTGCCTAACATCAGAAAGCCATTAATAACTAGCTTATACTAACCAACGTCTGTTCTGTTGGTGATGACACATCTTAAAAACAGTTTCCTCTGAATGAAATCTGCATTTCTGTGCTGAATTATTACTTGCTAGGAGTGACTATTTCGGTAACCCTTACGCTTTGCTGAAACAAAACCCTTATTGCCCTTCAGAAACACCTGAGTAAGCCAGGCCCAATATGATATAATTCAATAATTAAAGGCAGTAACTGAAAACTGTAGGCTAGGAGCAATATGAAGATTTCCTTTGCCAACGGAATCTGTCTTTACCTCTTTCAGCCCCTGCTTCACTTAGGGCATTTAGGAATGGTGAAGGACTCAAACACCCAACTTTTCAAAACAATCCCCTGAACCTCCAGTCTCTCTGTCTGGCACACAATTCACTAGGACTGAACTAAGTATCTCCTGCTCATATTTCTTTCTGTATGCTGAAGTCTCCTGAGTGCTGGCTTTGCCTCCAAGCAAGCCCTATATCAGTGCTATAAACATCTGTGTATTTATTGCACAGAATTCCCCAAATTCTCACTACCTCAGCAGATGATTGACTATTTTTAAAAGCTACACATGCAATAGTCTCATCCTCTCTGCAGGTATTTGTTAGGTCAACAGCATTCTTTAGAGAAATGGTGTGTTGACAAGAAAAGGGACAGGTTGTTGAGTTATGAAGCTGTGGAATGATTGTGGTGGGCAGAATTCAGTAGCTATGACTAGAACTGTAAATAGGGATGGGTGTTAGCTCAGACCTTCAGCAAAGCCAGAGTGATTTGTCTACTTAATTCTACATTAAAGCACTGGGGAGGGGGGAAAAGGGGTGGGGGTGAACCCCACTCAGAAAGCAGCAGAACTGTATCTTCCCACAGAATCATACTAATAGTGCTTAAGATGAAGTTTGGACTACTTAGACTAGAAGCAACTGAGAACATTCAAGAAGCTCCCAGTGCAGCTTCTTTGCTTTTTACAAGACAGGGAAGAAGTCCTGGTTAAAGCAGCTATGTAGCTTACAAAAGAAAGATCCTCACACATGATGTTAAATGGCAGAGGAAAGAGAAGAAATAAGAGAAAAATGATCTACTTTTTAATCTATTCAACAATGAGTGTAAATATTTTTATCCAGATGCCCCTGAAGTTTCTTCCAGGTATATGTTCTTGGAAATTTTTGAACAGCTGTAAAATCACTTGTCACTTGCCAATTACAGTATAACTCTGTATAATCAATAACCACAGCAATTCCAGAGAAAAAGCAAGCTGCCAGCTGAGCATACACATTCAAAGAGATGTTTATGACTGGATGATTAGAAAGAGCAGTTAGAAGGGATCAAGACTGGAAGCAAAGGTAAGGCCAGAGAGAGTAAACGGAACTGAGGCACAGGTTGCCCAGGGAGGTGGTTGAAGTCTCATCCCTGGATGTTTTTATGGCCAGGCTGGATGTGGCTCTGGGCAACCTGATCTAGTGGAGGCTGTCTCTGCCCATGGCAGATGATCCTTGGGGTGCCTTCCAACCCTGACAATTCTGTGAGGCATACAGAACAGGAATGTGTTTGAAAGGGGGTAAAAACTCTTGCATTAATGCTAGGAGCTTCACACTTGCAGTGTGAGAAGCCCCATCATTTCCAAGGGAGTGGGGCTTTCTAGACTGAAGAAGCCTGAATGAAGCACTAAATCTGGTTAAATTTGGCAGTTTTTGTTAGCATGTGATCTGGTCCTCTTCTTGGAAGACTTAGAGTGTTAGGAACTGATTCATTCACTTACAGATCAATAATTCTAACTATCCTTTTAGTGCACTGCCAAATCTTAACTCCACAGCTAGCATCCTTCTAAGGCTGTTGGAGCATCTGAGTTACCAGTCGTCCTCTAAGTCCCTATTTCTCCTCTAACCCAAGTCATGATGTGCTGGAGCTATCTTGCTGCGTGCTAGGGCAGCAAGCCACGACTATATACCATGGGGGAAGAGAATACACTCCTGAGGAGAGGCTGTATAGTAGAGGTGGGAAGAGATAGCCTCCTCTGAAAGGAACAAAGAGGCCAGCACTTGGAAAAGCAGGAATCTCACTCCATAGGCTTCTTCCCCAAGCCATTCAAAGGTTTGTCCTGTCGCAATAAGTCCATTTTCTACACCATAGTAACACCATTCAGCACGTGCCATTGATACCTGTGCTGGAGCTTTAAACATAATCCCTTGAGGTCCCTCCTGTAGTCTACTACCAAACTGATGGTAAGCACCCCTGGCCTCCCCCTTTTAAGAGCTGTATTCAAAACAAAAATCAAAATACAGCATGGCATTAACAAAATCCAAATGGAAATCATACAGTAAGATAGACATGGTCTTTATTTTTTTACAGTGCAATGTGGTCCTAAGTTGAAATGTACCATGATGTGCATTTCTTGTTAGGAATAAGCAAACCACTTATGGCAGAGTACCCAATGGCATCTGCCATTACAAGTTATTTTAAAGCATTCTCCAATACTATAAATAGACCAAGGAACTGTGACTTCTTTCTCCCTGAAAAACTTGCTATAACAGCAGACCAAGCTAACTTCTGATGCACAGCACTGCTGTAAAACTGGATATGACAGTCCAGTGCTGAGATGTGTTTCTGTTTGATAAGGATGCACTTAAAATAACATCAGCAATTTATTTCTAAAATATTCTGGAACTACAAATTCTAGGAAACTGTAGCATGTTCAAAGATACAAAAAGAGCCTAATAAGCTAAAAAGGGCAATTATTGAAAGCAATGTTGTAAATCTAATATATTTGAAAGTGGGTGGTGAAAAGCAAGGTGAAATTCAGGTTGTACCGATAACATTTATTACCGTTTCCCTTGCGGAGTGACAGAATAGGGAGGCAGCTGAAGCATTGGGTGCATAATCTTTTTCTTATCTTTTCATGAGACAAAGTTCACACAAAGTGATAAGGAGATGGAGCAAATTAGGAGAAGGTGAGTGCTGAAATGGTGAAAAAAATTACTTTCAAACAGGCATCTGCGTTGCCTTTTAATGTTGTGGCTGTCATGTGCTCATCGCTTATTGCTGTTGCTGCCTGATCTTTTCAAATATGGTACTGATGAAAATACTTCTTTCAAACCGGGTTTTGGGCAGCTGCAGAAACAGAGGACAGGATGTGACAATCACTTATGCTAGTGAAGTGGCTTGAAACAGGCTGAAATCAGCATCTTTCTCAGCTGCCCTTGTTCTGTTCGTGTCTCAGTCAAACCTGGAAAGAGACTAGCCTGTGTTTGGAGAACCTTAGCCATCATCTCATTTTGCTTAGCAAACCCTGCCAGTTTGTGGTGTCTCTAGATAAGGTTTTTTTATATGCTAACTACTTCACTTTAAATTACTATGAACCTATATCTGTGCTGTTTAGACTGCTTACTCTACTGGCAACCAAACTGGTTTAGTTTGAGGGTGTGAAGTCTTCTTTTCTTTACAACTGGCATCACCTATCTCTTAGATGCACATTGAGTGTTCCTCCCACTAAACATCTGATTGTCATAAAAGGGAAAAGAACACTTTCTTTCTGGCTTTAGAAGTTATTATTGCAATCTTTGACTTAGTACATCTTCCAGGAAGACAAAAGGGTAGTACCAGCTCTAGCCCCTCCTCTAAAGTCTGTAAATAAACAGACTGTAAGCAATTTCTCACTCCCAAAACCTGTGCTTGGCCCTCAGGCCCATTCAATGCCCTGAAGGGCTCCTTCTCTCTCTTCCCTTTCTTGTTCCTTCTCACACAGAGTAACACCCAGTCAGCCCCAGGACTTGTAGCTAGTTGTAAAAGGGCAAAGGTTTTACATGACTCTAGGCAACAGGAAGACAAAACCAAAATTTCTGTCCCCTTCCTCCAGGCAACTGCTAGACAGAGGGTTGATATTTTTTTTGGTCCTGTTTAGGTTTGGGGTTGGTTGGGTTGGGTTATTTTTTTGCTCCTGGAGGCAGTGCTTATATTCTTAATGCATTTACATCAACCTGGAATCACACATACTGCCTGGACTACTTCTCACTCAGGCCTTCAGATTGAACCCCTTACTCTGGATTACTGCTCCTTCAGTGTTTCCAGAGTACAAAGACACATGTCTGGGAGCATCCATCAGTTTGCCTGAAAGGAAAAAACAATAGAGCAGTCAGCTGTATGAATCAAGTGTATGACTGTCAACAGATTAAAGTCTTTTGATGTTGATTATTAAGAGTTTTCAACATCGGGAAGTGTTGACACTTTTTTATTAGTCCTCAAATTCTCATCACTTCCTCACCAGACAGAAGCTTGAGAGTGTGTTCATATGGAAAAAGAAACAGGATCTCTCTGACGATCAAGCATTTTCTTTGTTTTTTTAAAGGGGGGTAGTGGTGCAGAAAGTAAGGTACAGCGAACATTTTGTTTAACTATCTTGGGGTTTGTTTTGTTGTTTAAAGGATTAATGAGCTGCTCCCAGCCCAGTGGAAGTGCTCCTGAGGCAGGGAAGCACTGCAGAATGGGTACATGCTGCCCATCCCATTTGTTCCTTTGCATATATTATATTCTAGGAGTCAGAGTTCAGAAGTGGGGAAGTGTAATCCATCTCAGTGGGTCTATGCTCTGCAGAACTGTTCCTGGAGAAGTGAAAATAGCTATGGCTGGGGCAGTCAAGTTGGCTCTAGATCTGTTTTGAACTACTGGAATAAAGCCAAGGACCTGGTTCAACTGATAGATTTTTGTTTTCAAGTTGCACAAGCAGAAGTAACTGGCAAGACTTATTTTATTTTTTTAGTACAATGGTTAAGTTCAGATAGCATTATTCAAACAGCAGCTACAGTAGGACCCATGTAAGCATTTTTCACTTTACCTTAATTGCCCTCCTAGATGCTGCTTCCTTGCTTCTAGGCCTTTGGGTTCTGATCTTAGGGCTGCTTCAAGAGTATTGTCATACTGAACAATAGTGACTCCTTAAAGATGCTGCCCACAAGGCAGTTTTGTGTATGTGTGTGTGTATGTGTGTGTGTGTGCATTTGCCTGCTCCTTCAGAAAACCTGCAGACCATATCCATCCGTGTAATTTTTATCAGCAAAAAATAATCAGGTTTCATAATGACCTAAAGAGTAATTCCAGCACGACTGAACTTACAAGGGGAACATTCCCTCCTTCTGGATACTTTTTCATCTTACTTTTCATTCTACCTTTTAAATTCTTTAGAAGTTCAAGCACCCCGCTGAGCTTTTCCTCTCACAGATGTTTTGCAAAGGGTTTGGAACATATATAGAGAGAGATATATAGATATATGGAGATATATATAGATATATAGAGAGATATATAGATATATAGAGAGATATATAGATATAGAGAGAGATATGTATGGGAAAATACTTACATCTTGATATACACAGCTATTGACTGTCAAAGGAATTAATAAATTACATTTAAGTGTAAAGAAAACAGTGTGTAAGTCAGCAGATCGGGTTGGATTTTGAGCTTTACTGCTACCACTGAAGAAAAGCACACTACGTTGCCTATGTCATATACAATACAATAAACCAGGTTGGAAGAGACCTTCAAGATCATCACGTCCAACCCATCAAACAACTAGATCATGTCACCGAGCACCCCATCAAGTCTCCTCCTGAACACCTCCAATGACGGTGACTCCACCACCTCCCCAGGCAGCCCATTCCAATGGGCAATCACTCTCTCTGCATAGAACTTCCTCCTAACATCCAGTCTAAACCTGCCCTGGTGCAGCTTGAGACTGTGTCCTCTTGTTCTGGTGCCGGCTGCCTGGGAGAAGAGACCAACCTCTGCCTGTCTACAACCTCCCTTCAGGTAGTTGTAGAGAGCAAGAAGGTCACCCTTGAGTCTCCTCTTCTCCAGGCTAAGCAACCCCAGCTCCCTCAGCCTCTCCTCATAGGGCTTGTGTTCCAAACCCCTCACCAACCTTGTTGCCCTTCTCTGGACATGTTCCAGCAAGTCAACATCCTTCCTAAACTGAGGGGCCCAGAACTGGACACAGGACTCAAGGTGTGGCCTAACCAGCGCAGTGTACAGGGGCAGAATGACCACCCTGCTCCTGCTGGCCACACTGTTCCTGATGCAGGCCAGGATGCCATTGGCCCTCTTGGCTGCCTGGGCACACTGCAGGCTCATGTTCAGCCTACCATCAACCAGGGACCCAGGTCCCTCTCTGCCTGGCCGCTCTCCAGCCACTCTGACCCCAGTTTGTAGCACTGCCTGGGGTTGTTGTGGCCAGTGTGCAGAACCTGGCACTTGAATGTGTTCAATCTCATGCCGTTGGATATACCTCACGGCAAATCTCCCCTTGGTGGGACAAGCATATACTGACACCAGTCATCTCATGCAGAATTAAGCAGAGTACCTACACAGGCAAACTGGAAACAAAAGGAACTTAATTTTAAAAATTCTAAAACTAGTTTATGTAGAAAGCTTGTGCTGGCTCATCTGGATCACTTTTTATGCCTACTGGATCAAATAACTTTAAAACTGTGTTAATGTGCAAATATGAGGTTTACACCTCATTTCCCAGTATGTCCACCTGATAGTTCACAGCACAGAAGCTAAACATGCCCAAATCACTCTAGTTAAACTAGTTCATGGTCTGGTCTGTATGCAAATCTCACAATACATCTAAGAGTAAAATTTAGGATTAGACTGTGGTTAAAAAAAAAAAAAACAAAAAACCTCAGGAAAGTTCCCTTCTGCATCTGCTAACACTGTACAACCCTGAGAATTTACAGGGGCTTTTATCCTTCCCCAAACCCTTATGAATTCAATGTTCTCAGGATCACAGGATGTTAGGGGGCGGAAGGGAGCTCCGAAGATCATCAAGTCCAGAGCAGGACCATAGAATCTAGCACAGGTCACACAGGAACACATCCAGATGGGTCTTGAAAGTCTCCAGAGAAGGAGACTCCACAACCTCTCTGGGGAGCCTGTTCCAGTGCACTGTGACCTTCACAGTGAAGTTCCTCCTCATGTTGAGGTGGAACCTCCTGTGTTGTAGTTTATATCCATTACCCCTCATCCTATCACAGAGTGCAACCAAGCAGAGCCTGTCCCCTCCCTCTTGACACCCAGCCCTCAGATATTTATAAACACTTATTAAATAGTTCACAAAATACAGGGGCAGACTTCACCTTACAAAAAGGATGGTCGCATGCACACGGCCTATACACTGTGGAAATCTCTAAGACTAGTTAGATAGATTAATTCTGGTTTAACTGAAGAAATGAAATCTACATTCTTCCCCGCAGCATTTCGTTGTTTAACACCCACGGGAACTGATTACATTTTACATCTCTCAGCAGAACAACCTCTTAATTTCTGATGGGTTTTGTGTACAGCATACACCAACACTGATCACTGGACATCACAGAACCACAGAATGTTAGGGGCTGGAAGGGACCTCAAAAGATCATCCAGTCCCACCTCCCTATCAGAGCAGGATCACCTAGAGCAGATCACACAGGAACACATCCAGGTAGGTTTTGAATATCTCCAGAGAGGGAGACTCCACTACTGTCCTGGGCAGCCTGTTCCAGTGTTCTGTCACCCTCACAGTGAAAAATTTTTTCCTCATGTTTCCATGGAATTTCCTATGCCTCAACTTCCACCCATTGCCCCTTGTTCTGTCATTGGGCAGCACAGAGAAGAGCCTGGCTCCATCCTCTTGGCAATCACCCTTTACATATTTATAAACATGAATGAGGTCATCCCTCAGTTTCCTCTTCTCCAAGCTAAAGAGATGCAGCTCTCTCAGTCTCTCCTTGTAAGCCAGACATGATCTGGCTAGTGTATGAGGAACAGTGCAGCTAACAATCAACTTCAGTCAACTAAAGGGGTGGCCAAACTCACATGCTTCAAAGCTTTCATGTTGCTTGAAGCCAAAAGGGACTTCCTACCCAGTTTCAGCAAAGGCCTAAAAGCTGGAGAGACCCAGGATCATCCTCAGGCAGGGATGACCTACTTCATGATGGGCAGCCAGTGCACGACTGCCACACCAAGGCTGGAGGCACCCCTGGCAGTTCTTAATCTGCCATTTGGAGAAGCATGCATGATGCACAGAGGAGGCCAAGGTGATGGACTGTGAAATCCTATGTCCTCCTCATTGGGCAGACTTTCAGCCTCTCACAAAAACCCTGGAAGAGGGGTAGGACAAAGTGTGAGGGTTTTCCCTGACCTGCCTCCTCTTGCTGATGCTTGCCTCCTTGTCTTGCTTGGGCTAAACTTTAACTGGCTGCCTTATCTACAGGCAAGCACATGGACACTATGTCTGCCACCAGACTGCCTATACAGAGTGGCTTGTGAAGGGCTTCACCCTGTGGCTGCCAATGCCAATGCAGAGACCCCACAGCACCAACAACCATGGCACCCTCTGCCCGGGACCCCTGCCTGCACCCACCAGGCTGCCTGCCTCTTGTGCACCTGGGCCCTGGCTCTAGCCCCAGCTGCTGGCAAAGCCACTGCCTGTGGTGCAAAAAGTATCAGGCAGCAACAGCATACCCCACCAGCCTGGCCTCCTCCCTGCTATCCAGGCACGCAGCGTGATGATGGCTTGAGGGACTCAAGGCCCTGTGGAGATACATGTCCCTGTCCCACACCAGCACTGAATCACTTATGGTTTAGGCAGGCATGAAACAGTGAGGAGGGGCATGAAACCAGCCAGATGGTCGCCTCTTCCTCAGGAAAGCTGGGAGCTGTGCATGGAAGCTCCCACAATCACATAGGCACTGCAATGATGCCCAGGTTACTAAAAACCAGCTGGTGTAGGAGTGGCTCTAGCCTCTTCCACACTCATCACAAATGCATAGTTCCTGAAGTGTTTTTCTTCCAGATCCCACAGTCAGAGCCAAACTCTGTCCAAATCCCACTGACAGGCCAGCCTGTGAAGCTGGTGCCTGCCAGAATGGCAGCATTGGCCTAGCACTGCAAGATACAAATTGACTGGCAGCATTGACTCATTCATACAGTCAGGCTGAGCTTTGCCAGCCGGAAGAGCACTGCTTCTGTGAAGTCAGTTGGAAAGTCACAACTTTTTGTAACCAGGTTTTATGTGAACCTTAAGAAGAACTCATGTGTTGGCTTCAGAGATGGGCTGTAGTCACAGACTGTTGTGAAACTCACCAAGAATCCAGCCATCGGCGCAGACCCAAGCTGCATTTCCTGCCATACCTTTCCCTTTCCTCTTCCCAATTTTTATGACAAATTGTCCTGCCAGAAGATTCCTTCAGACTGTGTGAGTGAAGTATTATTTGTGGGAAGGATGGGGGGAGTGTTTAATTTCAACTTATGTCAGCTGTTAAACACTTTTATCCAAGCATGTGTGCACGCAATATGCACAAGTATTAGATAATGCTGAGGTTGTGACTCCTTCTGCTGCTAAACTCTCAGCTGCACAAACAGGCAAGAAATGAAGAATTGAGGTCATACATATGCCTTGCATGGTTAAAAAACCTATCTGTGAAGCAGGAAATTCTCTCACTGAACAAGTTTTGTCACAGAGGCACAACACACCCACTCACAGACATAAGAAAACAAAAATCAGGGTAGTTCAGAGCAGTGATAGGAAGGCATGGCCATTTTTACACCTGATCTGACCTTTTAAACATTTCTCCTTGGTACTGACTTTAGTGAATATATTTACAGAGATAAGGTACGAAAGCATCATCTTGCACACTTCTCCTTTTTGTTAGCTGCGTTTCTGTCATGGAACCTCAGATGAGTCAGTGATACCAAGTCTAACTGAAAGCTTTTTTTAAAGGAGAGGTCTAACCTGTTGCACCTATTAGGGACTAGGCAGAGCTAGTAGGTGACCTTTTGTTTTGCCCTGAAGAAGGTTTGCAGATAAAAGTAACTCTGATTTCTGGGAGACAATAGGATAGTAGCTGTGCTGGTTACTGCCTCTGTAAACCTGGATTTACATACAACTTTTTGTGACACTCTATAATTATGATAACTAGGGTGCACACTTTAAAAAAGTATTTTAGCCTGAGATATTTGTACCAATTCAACATTACATAGGGGTACATATAGAGATGCACAGAGATAAATTTCATCACTAGAAAGTTTTCCTATAGAACTATAAACTATGAGGACGTCAGAATTTTTACAACGTTACATCTATGTCCATGCTGTGGGGTTGTACTGAATGAAGTCTCAGGTACTACAACCTCCATAGGTGAATGTGGTCCTAGGATTGTAATGTCTTCCTCTGTGTTTAGGAACTTTTTTGAATGAATGGAAATAATTTTCAGTTCTTGATTCACAAGTTACTGAATCTTTAAGAATTTCATTCTATCAATTGTTGTGCTAAATTGGTACCAGTAATGAAAAGGTTTCCATTTTCTTCCTTGCTATAAGTGCTTAGCAACTGTATGGTAGCAATTCTACTAACTTTCCAACTGTCCTAAGTCTTCCAAAGCTAGCAAGGCCAAAGCATGCACTGGATTTACTTTTAAGAAATATACAAATTCCATCGGTACCTCTTTTTTTTTTGGCTGTGAGGCCCAACATGGGCATTGTGGGACACTAGTGTTTACCTAATACATGTCTGTCCCTGGATCTGTGGGAGGAGGGAGAATGACCGTGTAGGCTGTGCCTCAGAAGCTCTCCTTTGAGGATCTCACTTGAATACAACATTCCCCTAAGGAATATATTCTGTGTCCATGAAATAGTTTGATCAGCTCTCCTCCAGCTTTAGGACTCAGCACCCCAGGCTTGGATCATTCTGCCTGTTAATACAAACAGTTATGGAAAAGCAGCATCTTGCAAAAGCATGAAGTTAAGCCTGCAGTTTATTTTGCAGCCTGGGCAAGATACCACTTTATTCCAGCCCTCAGTGACCTGGGATAAAGTGATGGCCAGAGTTTAAGCATATGCAGGAGCATTGTGGTGGTTCTACCTGCACACCCCATGACTTGTCTGTGCATTGTTAGGTGGTGTGATATGAGGATATGAGGATCCAGCAGCGACTAGCTTCTTCAAGGCTGCTTTTATTTGACATCTACCATTGGAATAGAGACTAGATAGTTAGTCTCTTTGCCTCATCCTTCCTAAAGCCCCCTATAAGAGATCAATAGCAGGACAGAAGAAAATAAGGGGAGAGGCAAAGGACTCTTATGTTAAATGGATAAGTAAGTCAGAATACTAGTCACAGTCATGAGTCATCATCACACTTCTCTATGATAATCCAACATGGTCTGTATTTGAGCAGAATTATATGTTCCAGATTGGCTCATCACTGTAATCCTTGACTAAATAAGAGAGATCAGCTACTGCACCAACTTCTCCTCATGTGCTCCTCAACAGAAACTGCATTTCATGGGATCTCTTTCAATGTCGTCATCTTTGAAGTTATTGATTCTTGCTTTTACTCACCAACTGGACAGAGAGCTATTCCATATAAGCAATTCAAATAAAATGAATGCAGACTTAGCAAATGGTATCTTAGTATTAGGCACTTTAATAGTTCTCAGCCTTCAATTTGACTGTGTTAAGAGTATCTTACCAATTCAGATCCAGGTTTCAAGCAGGCTGATGCAGGATGTTCAAATCTCCTGAAAAACGATAGCAAATTCACCCATCATTCATCCAGAACCATTCATCAGTCATCATTCATTCTAAATATTGATTAGCAATGAGAAATTCAGCATATTTTAGTGTAATTAAATCACAGTAGTGTCAGTTCTCTGTATCCAGTGCACTACAACTGCAAGAAAGAAAGAAAGAAACTGCAGTACCAATCCTCTCAGATTTTAAACTGGTTTCAGGGACACTATTAGGAAATGAGTAGTGGTTTCACAACATCATTTTATCATTTTGTAATCAGGTTAGAGGCCAATCATACACAGTCATTGCTGCAAGGAGATGAGGTCAGAGATCCTCCCCACTAGTATAAGGTTATCAGCTTAAATATGTTTAATGGCCTCTTCTGAAGAGAAAAATGGGATAAGATTAAAATAAACTTTAAAGGAGCATATCTCTTCATTTCTGGAGTTGCATGGGAATTACACATTCAATACTGTTAAAAGCAGTGAGAAGTGTGTGCCTAAACCCTGCTAAACTGTAAAAAAATATGAAGAAGAGAACTCTGATGATGTAAGAAACATCTCAGCGCTCCCCGAGGGCTTGGTTGAGGGATGGGTGCTGCTGTATTGAGTGACATTTAACCTTAGCAATAGGCAAAGCAGACTCTGGCCATGACTTCCTGCCCTCTATGACCCAAAGATTGTGCCTGCATTTGCCACAGTGGAATGCCTGGGTTAAGGCTATTAAGAAACTACCAAAAATGTGACTACACCAAAAGCTAACTGATCACAGGGGTTGATTCTTTACCTTTATTTGTGGCTCACGAAGGCAACATGTATTGAATGTGTCAGGCAGCTGCAGAATAAGGAACTCCTATCCTCGTGATTAGAGAAATGCTTTTAAAGCATGTTGAAATACAACTGAGCTAGAATGAAAGAATAATGAAAGGTGTTATGAAAAATCTTCTTTTTTTTTTTTTTCTTTTTTTTTTTTTGGACTGAAGTATGTTATTTATAAGTATGTTATTGAAAACTGAGCCTCGTGCTGTTTACAGCCAGCAAAAGACAATAGACTGAAAGTTACAGTTACCCACAGCTGGAGTGGATTGATAAAACCAGCACATTGTCTTTGCTCACGTAGTTTAAAGTATAAATAAAGATATATGGTCAAAAGAGTAAACTGGCTGTGCAAGGTGGTGGTGAAAGGGCAAAAGGTGAAAAGCAAAAAAAAAAAAAAGCTATATTGGTAAGCCATAAAATGCATAATTGGACAAATAAGGTGGTTTTGCTGGGTGCTGTAAGCTTTAAAGAAGCACTGAAATGAAGGGTTTTCAAAACAGTGTTTGGAAAGAAAAGGAATGCTACTATCCCTCCCAAAACCTGCTCAGTGCATTAAAATGAGTCCCTGCTCACATGGATCTTACACTTCTTTCTCACATGCTTCAGTCATCTGAGGAGAAGGTAGAGACTATTGGTATCAAGTCAGTTGGCTGAACAGCTCACGAGCAATCTATCATTTACGCAAGTAAGTGCATTCTTCACATTTATCTTTTCAACCATATGTTTGTCAGAAAAAATTAGAGAATTCAGCATGCCATTTCTAAGTCCAAGGAAGTTCTTGATGAATAAATCTAACAATTTTTCTTTTCTCTGACTTCAGCCAAACCCTGAGAGAACAGAGTGGACTTTGGGGGGAAATAAATAAATAACAACAACAAATTACCAACCAAGCAAAGCAGCTAAATGCACTCTACAGAAAAATCCCAACTGTAAGATAATACAGGTAAAACTGGGTAAAATTGTTGCTTGTGCTTGCTTTTAAGTATATGATTTGGCTAAACATTTGTTATTCCAATATAAAGTTAGGTGAATTTAAAGTGGCAATGCCCTAGTGAAAGAATTCCGTGTGCCCTACTTGTTCCAGAATAATAGTAGTCACATGTGGAGTTATTTGGTAATGGATATAGCTGAACAGATATTTTGGATTATGTTAACAGATATGTTGGGAGATCTTTGTGTAAAGCATTTCTTGGTGGTTAAAAGACAGGGAGAAATAGGATAGAACAAGGAAAGAAAGCTGTGTGGTAAAGCAGTGGGAAAGTGAAAAGGAATAAAAAATTTGCAAATTGTGGGAAGCTTTGAAGGAGGAGCTGGGGGAGGGGGTTGCCCTGAGCCTGGGCTGACACTGTCTCTGGGAAATTGTTCCACCCTTGTAAAGCACAAAGACCAAATGTTTTATGATTTTATGTTCCCAATGCAACTATTTTCAAAGTTCTGTGAGTGAGAACTGCAACCCCCTGGCTAGGGAACTCTATTTAGTATGGGTGTTAGCGTATGTCATCTTTCAAAAATAAAGCAGCCTCCTTCTTTTGCTGCATTGTGGCAAAATCCACATCAACAACCCCACTGAATGTCATCAGTAATCCCATTCTTATTTCTTGGATCAAGACTGTGCTTTCAGTGGTATGGTAAAAAAAAAAAAAAATTATATATATATTGCAAAGATTAATTAGATACAATGAATATTCCCATGGAAGGAAAGTAACGTTTTTCTGATTTCTCAAAATTCATTTGCACTGAATTCTCCACTTAGTAGCTGGTGTCATAAAAAATTGTCCTAGTTCCTGCTGAACTTACTGGGAGCAGAAACAGAGCCTGGATTTATGCATTTCAAAGAATAGAGCTGGATGCAGAGGTGAAAACTAAATGAACTGCTCATCTGCCTCCTAAGAACATGAAAACGTAGTGCAGCCCTATTACTCACTGAGGATCTGTTCACTGGAAAATCGCTGAGGGAATAATGAAGGGGGAAGAGCAAAAGGAGGAGGAAGAGGTGAGAAGAAAAGAGAAAGAGGGCAAGAGAGAGCAAAAAGGAAAAGGGAATTTGCTTTTGATGTCACAGTTCTATCAGCTCATGCATTTTTCATGGGTACCAAGTAGTGCTAAAATAACGCTGTGCTGACAATCTGAGCACGAAACATATCAGCCAGGTTCCCAAACGTCACCATACTGGCTTTAAAATAATGTGATTTACAGAAATTCAGAACTCAAGGCTTTTCTTTCCCTTCTAATTTGTAAGCCTTTTGGATTCACATATTTACGATTTTCTCTCAAATTCTTTTAAAGACCCCTGAGATTCTAATTTAATCACACCTGCTGAAGATCTAGACCTTAAAACAAAATCTCACTGTAATCATAACTGGCAACACTAAACGTGATAACCATGACATACTGTACACTTTTGATGCAAAATGAACTAAAAATTACCAGATGTCAGGTACAAGTGCATTAACTCAAGTTGCATTTGTTCCCTTTGCTAGAAAGTAATTAAAAAATGAAAGTGAAGCCAGCTGGCAAATGAAAATAAACTGGTCAGACTCAGGAGGTAACCGGCTTCCTATTTTGTAAACGCAGCTAGAAGAAGCAAGCATTAACGTTTCTCAGTGTTTTTGATTAAAACCTGATCGCCTTTTAAACACAGTACTTCGTGGATTGGATGCAAACATTCTTGTAGGTTTCAGTCACATAAGAAAACAACCTATGTACAGGTGCAGGAAACAGCAGGGACCTTATTTGAAGGAACAGCATTTTAAACTGTAAACTATTTACATATCAGCCTTCAGATATTATTCACTTCAGTACTTCCGTGGAGTTTCTACAAATATTCTGTATATTTTTCATGTAAGTGCTGGACCTTGTGATGACAAATTATAATGGGAATTCACTTTCTGTGTTTTTTAGGTTTTCAAGCTGGGTAGCAAGTCTTAGGAACACGGTTAAATTAACACCCCAGTTTTAATTACCAATGGCACTTAAAATGCATTAGTGTAAAAAACAAATAGAAGTGGTGGAAATTTAATACACTAGTAAAAACATGTAATGACACTTTCGGTGATCGGGGGGGGGGGGGGGGGAAAGAGGCAACGTTCAGGAGCCCAAGAACAATTCTTATGTTCATTTTATCTGTATTTAATCTACTTTTCAGCGAAATATATCCGTATGCGCTTTAATAGCAGGGTACTCCTTGACTTTTGGGGCTGTAACTGAGAGAGAAACGTCTCCAGAATGGCACTGTCAGACGCCGCAATCGCTGTGGGTCAGCCGAAGGGAAGAGCCGTGCAGGAGGCAAACCGGCAGGGCAGGTACCGAGGACAGTGGATCGTTCCGGGATTCAGCGGCTGGCCGTGTCCCAGCTGCTCGGCCGCTCCTCGGTGCCGGTCTCGAAAACACTGGTAATGCGCGGTGGCAGGAGGCGCGGACGGACAGCGCCGCACGCCGCGGGTTCGGCCGCCCCGCCGTGCCGGTGCCACCCGCAGCCCGGCCGGCAGCCCCGCGCGGAAAGAGCCGCCTTCCCCCACGATCAGCCGGCCTCGGCCCACCCCTCGCACCAGAGATCTCCGGCTGATAATTCAAACATGGAGGATGCGCCCTCTCAGCCATTAATTAATAATGTAGCTCGCTGTCTTCCTGTGTGACACACGCTGGAAGGCACTGAACGGCCAATAAAGATGTAGGGGAGAGCAGAGGAAGGCTCCTCCCCGCAGCTCTTCCTGATTGAGGGCTTGAAGAAGTAGATCAAAAACTTCCCAGGAGCCGGGGGGCAGAGGAAAAGGGAGAAACGCGGCGAGGGGGACCGCGCTTCGCACCGGCCGAGCAGCAAGGGCAACCTGCGGTCGCGCCAGGTGGGCAGGAGCCCCTCGGAGCCTCCTGCTGCGGAAGGCCGGAGGGCGGGCAGCCCCCCACGCCACAGCCGCGCTGTCCCGCAGCGGAGGAGCCCGGCGGTGGCCGGGTCGGGGCAAGGCGAGACGCGGGGCGGGAAAGGCGAGGACCCCCGCTAGGCAGCGTCCCAGCAGGAAGGGGAGGAGGGCGATAAGTGGTCGGTGTTGCCCCTCGAGGGTGTTTGCTTTGCGGGGAGGAGGAGGAGGAGAAGGAGGAGGCGGCGGCGGCGGCGGTGGAGGAGTGGAAGTTGGTGTCCGGCCCTGCGTGTGTGGGTCAGAGGCGGAGGAAGGGGGTGACCTGGGGGCAAGGGAGTCAGAGCAGACAAAGCGCGGCAGCCGCGGCGGGGGTATCCCCGAGCCGAGCACGTTGCGCGGCTGGGGCGGGGGCGCCGCCTCCGCCCGCTGCTCGGCGTCATGGCCCCATTGTGAGGTAGAGGGAGGCGGAGGCGGGAGGAAGGATCCGCCGCTCGCTCCGCGCGCAGTCCCAGGCAGGCAGTGGCGTGTCGGCACACAAAAGGCCGCCGTGCCGCCGCCGGCGCTTTCTCCCGCTCCTTCTCCGGCTCCCCCGGGGGGAGGGACACGCCAGGCCTCTCCCTCCTCCCCGGGCCGGGGGCGCCGCTGCCCGCACTCACTCTCTTCCTCCGTGTTTGGTGTTTTTTGGTGTTTGGTGCTTTTTTTTTTTTTTTTTTTTTTTTTTTTTTTTAGGGGTGTTGTGTATTGTTGCGTTGTTTGGTTGTTTTTGTGTTTTGTTTTGTTGTTTTTTTTTTCTCCTTGGTTTTGTTTTGTTATTTTTCCTTCCTCCTCGAAGCGGGTCCCGGGGCAGGAAGAGATCGCGGAGCGGGGCGATGCCGCTGCTGCACCGAAAGCCCTTCGTGAGGCAGAAGCCCCCAGCTGACCTTCGGCCGGACGAGCGCGTTTTCTACTGCAAGGTCACTAACGAGATCTTCAGGGACTACGAGTAAGAGACAACCCCCGTGTCTATGTTCATGTCCCTGTGTCCGTTCTGCCCACCCCCTAGCCCTCCGGCGCCGGTGGATAGGGAGCGGTTTAACCCCCAACGGCTGACACCTGGACGGGCGGGGAGGGGATTCCCCGGCAGCACCACGGGGAGCCCTGCCGAGGCGGGGGGTGGTGGTTTGAGGGGGTAGCGTGGTTGGCGTCGAGCCTGTGCCCTCCCGAGAGGGGTGAGGGGAGTGGGCGGATCTCTTGCCTGGGGCAGGGATTCCCCCTGCCCCTTCTTGGCGGGGCTATCCCGCAGCCCCCTCCCCTCGCGGGGAAGGAGGAGAGCCAGGTTCCTTCCTCACCGCCCCTATAGCCCTGTGCTTCTAAGCTGTCGCCCTTGCCCCTGTCCGCTGTCCCCCTGCCCCCGCCGGGGAAGTGAAAGTTGTGCGTGTGGGAGGCGGCGGGCGGTAACGAGTGTCTGCCGGGCCCAGGCATTCCCTCTCCCCTCCGTCCTCGCCGGCAGCCGCATGTCTACGGCGGCGTTAGGCCGCCCCGCGGAGAGGACCGCGCCGGGCCTGGGTTCAGCCGGCGCCGCGGGGCTACCCGCCCGGCTACCCGCTGCCGGCCGCCCTGTTCTAGCGGCAGTGTTGGGGGCACAGCCCGCGAGGTTCGGCTCCCCGGTCGAGTTCCCGCCGCCGTTAACCCCTTGTTGCCGGCCTTCCGCCGGGTCGGGGTGTCGGGGCTGCTGCGCCGCCCAGGGCCGCGCTCGCCCCGCCTCCGCGGGGAGCCGCCGGTTGACCTGGTTGGAAATGGCTGGCGGGCCCGACGGCCCGGTCGGGGCTTGCCGGGATAGCGCGGCCCTGGCGCGGGGGTCGCTGCACCTGTCCGGCGGGGCGCGGGTCCCGCAGGCGGACTGGTCGTTTCCCGGGCGGGCGGCACCGCCAGACGTTAAACCCAGCCTGAAACCGAGCGGGTACGCCAGTCCCCCGCTCTTTCTGAGGACGTTTTCCTGCCTCTGTGCGTCCTTTCTTTCTCCCTCTCCTCCCCCCGCCTTCCCTTCTCCATATATAAAAAGACCAATGGCAATTGTGAAATTGTCGTTAACCGTTGAGGGCGTATTGCACGGGTAGTCCCGAACTTGCTGCCGCTTACTTTATCGCATGTAAGAACAATAGACAGAAAGTATTTAGCGAGACGTTTTTCAAAAGCTGATAAGTGTATGTGTTTTCACCCCCGTCTGATCCAGCACCGTTCCCGCCTACAAAAAAACCCCACAACCCACCAACCTTCATCCGCCACCCCCTCCCCGTTTTTTTTATCCCCTTTTCTCAAAGAAGTGCAGACTAATGAGATTAAATCTGAAATACTTTTCATTTGCAGCATATGAAATTAGCGCACGCCTAAATCTTTTTCATGCTTAGACTTGTTTTTCCTTACTCAAATACACTTCACCTAATAACATTTTGAAGAAGTTGGGTTAGGTAATTTTGAAGGGTAGTGCCTTACTCTTTCCCTGACTATATACTCAGTTGGGGACGGTCAGAGTGACCGTCGGGGATGTTGATTATTTTGTTGCAAGGTGCATTTTTGTTGTAGGGCGTATGAGAACCTAACAAGCAAGAGCTGACACCCTCCTTTTTCTGTAGGAATTAAGTTCCCCTCCCCCAGCTACCAATATTTTGAAAGTTGCTTTTCAGGTTACAATTATTACTATCACGTAATTACATGACTCTCATGTATTTGTTGACACTGCACTGAAATACATTTCAGGTATGTGTCTCGCTTTGCTAATATTTCATCGTGAAAAGTATCCTTCTAAAACATCTTTCAGAGGGTTTGGGGAATGTTTTGAGTACTCTGACAGGCTTATTTACACTGAAAGGATGTTGTCCCTAGCAAAAAGTATGAAAGACTAAATTCCATATTTAACCAAAGTTCACGATTTAAGGGCTAAATTTAGAGTTGTGTTCACACAGACGATCTCTAGAAATGTCAGTGGGTGGTTAGCTCAGAGGTCAGAACTTAGAATATGGTGGTTGGGATAGCTCTGCAGAAAACTGCTATTGCTTGATTTTTGTGCATGTGGGGTGGGGATCTGGGTATGGTGTGTTGGTTTGTGTTTTTGTTGGTGGTGTTTGTTATTTAAACTATTTTCTGTCTGTTTTTTCCCCCCTTTTTTGTGACTTTGGGTAAAACTGGTGCTTTGGATTGAAAACTTTCCCCTTATTTTATATATCAAATTGTTCCTGCCGGACAAGTAAATTTAGATTAATATTGGTTATTTGTGACATAATCTACCAGAGGACATAGGGTCATCTTTCAGCAAGTTTTAAAGGTGCTTATCCTTGCCTCTGCTGTTTGCAAAGTGATGCTTCATATAGCTAATATCGTCTGAAAACAACATGTCCCATTCCTTTGCCTAAGCAAGGGAAAATGGATTAATAGGGAGAAGGAGCTCTTACTTCCTAAAATCTGTATTAGCTGTTTTTTTTGAAAGCAAACCATTGCCTAAGTCAGGCTTCACTGAATCTCGCAGTAGCAACTTCAGGTTTTTTGAGGGGAGAATTTAAAGAGTCTGACTAGATCAAGTTGGCTGTATAGATACATATGGTAACCTGAATTCACCCTCTTGCTCAACTATATGAATGCTTTTAATACTACAAACTGTTAAGACATGTTTTCTTGTTTGGTGGTGGTTTGGGTTTTTTTTTTTTTTAATAGAGCACAAAGTTAGTGTTGAAAAGCTTCTTTCATGCCCATGGCAGCTTTAGTAGGGATGAATACAAACCATACATTAGTGTTAATCTTCTCTATATAAGAAGAATCGTTATGCTAATGTGAGTAGAATTTGGCAAGATTAGTATTTTGTAAAGTGACTTTCCTGTTAAGAATGTATTTCCTTCTTAATCTGAAACACCATTGCATAATTTTGTAACCCTTTAAGAGGAGGTGCAGTGTTGTGGCAGTGTTCAGTTGCATTTATCAGGAGTAACAGGAGGTGGGGGAACTGATGTTCTTCGGGCTTGGTTGTACTCCTGGTTAGAGGAGCAGGCCAACAAAAAGGTCTCTGGAGCCATAGTAGTAGCTGGAAAATCAAGTATGAAGGTGCATGTGATGCATGAGAAACACCTTAAACAAGTGGGATGTTATCACCAGTCTTTGACTCTGTGGAAGTTAATACCTGATATAGATGTGCTGCAGTGAAAGCTACTATTAAAATATGAGAAGTCTTGCTTGTGAAGACATCCTGAAAAAGAAAATTGTGAGTCGTGTAGATACAGAAGTGGCAACGTTCCACGTTCTCAAACACAGGATGAGCAGTTTTGCATCTTCAAAACCTACTCACGCTTCATTATATGTATGGAATTCTTTGTTACAGTCAAAAAGATCTGCTCAAAAGGCTTTTTAATTTAGGTGGGTTTTTCCTGTTTTGTTGAAGGGAAACTCATAACTCAAAATACATTTCCTTAGTGCATCATTAAATGCACTTGTAAATACTAAGGGATAAGTGTCTCTTGGTTGCTTTTGTTTGTTTCTTTCTTTTGTGCATTGTTTTGTAATGTATATTATTAACCACTTCTGGAGACAAGGCAGAATACAGGAATACTTTTGTGATCTAGAATGGCAGAGTTGGTCTTCCACGATTTCCCTCCTACAAATAGACTAAATAGATCATACATTAGAAGCTCATAGGGGCTTCAGAATTGAAACTAGTAATTATTACAAGTTAGGCATTCCATAGATTATTTTTTCCCCTCCTTTTTCATCAGTTTTCACTTAGTGAGACTGTAACTTTTTACATTCTCTGATAAATAATTATTCTGTTTAAAAAAAAAAAGACAGAAACACCCTGCCTTTTTTTAAGTAAATGCTAAGAATATGAAATGAGAGTATATGGGTTGAAACAAGCGTTGTTCTTGAAACACACTTAAAATACAGTGGACCTTGGACTTAATGGAAATACTTTGTTAATTTAAGTAAAAGACATGTGTCATTTCTAGGTTGGATTTTATATCCTTTGCACATAGTCGGCACAGAGATTGCAAGTTATTTCTGGCTTTGTTAATGAAATGCCTCCTATCAAATACCTACCAACTAGCACTATTAAACTACTTATCAATGATTTCCTGATAGTTTTGTCATTTACCTTAGCTTGCATGGAAAACTCATGATATAATGTAAATGAAGAAACAAACAAAAAGCAACATCCAGCTGAGAAGTCAACTTAAGGACAACATTTTCAGTCCCTGCTCCTTCAGTAGTTGAGCTGATGTGGACATCTTCAGTGGGGCACTCTAGTCCTGTGTTACTTCTCACAGGCAGATGGTACCATGCAAGTGAGCTTTGTGGATGTGTGTTGTGTGAACCTTCTTCTCCGTGTTGTCAAGTGACAGAGATTTTGAACAAATAGGCAAACCCCAAAGACCAGAATAACCTAGATAAAGATGTGACATAGTAGCTGATGGACTTGCTGCTGTGAATTTAAGTCGAATGCAGAATATGCTCAAGTGCGTTATTACTTTTTTAAGTAGAAAGGATGGATGTCACTGCTGGTGCTGACATTCTCTTGCTTTGGTAGCTGTTGTCTGCTCTTTTAAAGTCTTTTTGTGATAACTGATGTGCACCAGAGAGAGAGCATTACAAATAAGATCTTCTGCTATAGTATTGGGATTTTGTTTTCTCCTGTCTATTAAGCCAAATTAGTGAGATCGTTTAAACATTGCAATAAAACTGTGAACAGACTAAGCCACAGATGGCTTTGGTATCTGTAGGTTAATCACTGGCAAAAGACAAATAATGCTTTCAAAATAATGTAATTTTTTTTTCACACAAACTTTTCTGGGTAATTTCACTGGGGAAAAAGCCACACAAAACAAGGGGAAATGAGGGAGAATGAAACTAGATACAAAAACTACTCCTTTATGCAAATGGAAAGATGTTTTCCTCAAGTATGTTATAGTTAAAGTAATCTTAGAATTTTGCACTTGTAATAATCATGGATTAAAAATGTCTAGAGAGAGGTTTGTTGATTGGGGTTTTTTTAGTTGGTGGTGTTTTGTTTTTTTCCCTGTAAGTTCAATGCTGTTGCTTTAAATAGCTCAACTGCCTGATGTCCCCTCACAAAGAATGACAGCAGCTCTTAAAGGGATGCTGTCACCTACAACCTCTCAATCTCTGTGACTTCCTCCCTCTCTGCTCTCTCTCCCCCTTTCTTCAATGATTTCCACAAATTATATTCTAGTGCATTTTCAATAAGTTTTTCCAGCTACAGATAATTATCAAGAACCTCTCTGGTGAAACGCAAAAATCTGTGTAGAGACACACAACTGCATGAAGAGTTGAGTACTGAAAATGGTGAATCTAAACCAGAAGTACTGAAATATGGGGCAGAAAGAGACCTGAAGAGATCGTTGTATATATTCCATAACAAACCCCAAACCCTCAAATTTTTGTCTAACCTATTCTTTAAAATGTTTAAGTAACTGTTCTATACCTTGAAGATACTGATTGACCATGGTTGACAGCAAAAAGGAATCTTCTGTCCTGTGCACAATGGATGACTGACAGCCATCCGCTCTTCACATACTGAAGAATAATTTATCTCATTCTTTCTCCTTTGTTATTTCTTTTATTCTGAGTAAGCAAACCCAAGTTTTTCCCTACTACTTACAAGTGTTAGACTCCTGTGCTGTCAATTATATTAACTAGATGCAGATGATATAAAAATCTGAAATTTTGTAGCTTTTAAATATTACTCAAGTAATGTATCTCTTCCTTTTCCGTTCCTCTTTTCATGGCTGATGTTCCTAAAGCATCTTTCTCTCACTGCTGTGCTTGTACAGAAAGGATTATCTGAGCCAGGACCCTCCATTGTCCTCAATCTGCAATTTCCATTTTCATTTGCAAAATGTTATGGTTCATCTGTCCATCTGCAGTGAACATCATCATCTGCATTTGAACTGATGCATGTTTGACAACTTGAGTTTGCAGGGAGGCTGCAAGAAACAAATCAAAAGTGTAAACTCTGCAATTCTCTAAGCCCCTTAGTAGAAATTGGCGGACGAGAAGCTCAACATGAGCTCTCAATGTGCACTTGCAGCCCGGAAAGCCAATCAGATCCTGGGCTGCATCAGGAGAAGTGTGGCCAGCAGGTCAAGGGAGGTGCTTCTCCCCATCTACGCAGCTCTGGTGAGACCCCACCTGGAGTACTGCGTCCAGTTCTGGAGCCCCTATTACAAGAGGGATGTGGAGGTGCTGGAACATGTCCAGAGAAGGGCCACGAGGATGATCAGAGGGCTGGAGCACCTCTCCTACGAGGACAGACTGAAGGAGTTGGGGCTGTTCAGTCTGGAGAAGAGAAGGCTCCGAGGTGACCTCATTGTGGCCTTCCAGTATCTGAAGGGGGCCTACAGGAAGGCTGGGGAGGGATTTCTCAGGACATCAGGTAGCGATAGGACTAGGGGGAATGGAATGAAGCTGGAGGTAGGGAGATTCAGGCTAGATGTGAGGAGGAAGTTCTTCACCATGAGAGTGGTGAAGCCCTGGAATGGGTTATCCAGGGAGGTGGTTGAGGCCCCGTCCCTGGAGGTGTTTAAGCCCAGGCTGGACAAGGCTCTGGCCAGCCTGATCTAGTGTGAGGTGTCTCTGCCCACAGCAGGGGGTTGGATCTGGATGATCCTTGTGGTCCCTTCCAACCCTAACTGATGCTATGAAATTATTTGAACAGTTCTCTCTTTTTAAAGATGGGAACACTGCAAAGTGTAATTTTTCTTTTCTTTTTTTTTTTTTAAGGAATGAAACTTCAGTGTAGGTATCTTGTGTAGCATGCAGCATTTGGGAAGTGCTGTGTGTCTGCCTTGAAATAGCTGTGGTGAACTAATACAAGGCAAACAAAAGTCAATTTGTTGTGTCCTGCATTGCATAGTTGCCAATACTAGTCTGTCAAGTTTTTTAAAGGAAGGCAAATAAAAATCACTGAACTGGGCTATATTGAAAGATTGCTCTGCTGTGTGATCACTGATCCACAGTTTATTTTAACATGGTTTTGTGAATAGCTGCATCATTTACTTCATTTAGAAAGTGTTTTAGCAAACCACTGTTTCTGTCAAAAAATGGTCAGGTGTTGACTAATGAAAGCTTTCTTGATTGCAATATAATAGCTGATAAACAAGTAATACAACAATGTAACTTCAGCATTAATTGCAGTGCAGGGAGGGAAGAGAATTAGTATTTGCTAATGGAACAAGGAGGGAATCTGTAGGAAAAAAAAAAAGTAATGCTTTTTCTAAGACCAATGCAAATAGTGAAGGAATAAAGTATTTAGAGAAGTACTTGACATTATTTTTTTTACCTCCTCCTCCTTTTAATTTGTGAGCTAGGGCACTCAAAATCTGAAACTTACTCAAGTTTCAACATGTTTCTGTGACTGTAAGGTTATTTTATATTTTTAGTTTTAGACCCTCATCTTATGGAATTGTGGGGGATGCAATGAGAATATGACACCTATTAAACCCAGTGGTGATTATTCTTATGCCTAAGGCTTCATAAATGTGAATATTTGCAGCGCTTCTAGGTCTTGATGCTGTTTCTGTAGTGAGAGGAGACTTTGGTTTTACAGTAGCAATTTACCCTGATTTGGTTGTAGCCTTGATTGTCTACAACCTGTACAGGAGTAGAGCTGCCTGTAAAAGAAATTTGTTGCTGTGTTAAGAGTGAGCAAATTAATACTGTTAATCAGCTGTTTCCCTTCTCTCCCCCCCCCCCCCGACCTTCTGTCTTTTCAGTGATTTTTTTGAACGCACTATTCTGTGCAACAGCCTTGTGTGGAGCTGTGCTGTCACAGGTAAACCAGGACTCACATATCAGGAAGCACTGGAATCAGAGAAGAAAGCCAGACACAATCTTCAGAGTTTTCCAGAGGCACTCATCATTCCAGTTCTCTACTTGGCCACCCTTACTCACCGCTCCCGACTTCATGAGATCTGTGATGAAATCTTTGCGTATGTCAAAGATCGGTATTTTGTTGGTGAAACAGTGGAAGTAGTTAGAAACAATGGTGCAAGGTAAGTGTATTTTAAAATACATACATACTTCTCAGTGTGTTTGATATGGGTGGCATTTGTGTGTGTTTCTTTAAAACCAAAAATCAGGATGAAAAACTCCATCAAATGTCTGAAGTGAGGTGTGATGCTTAAGTTAGTGGTACTGTTACTGTTGTTCCTCCCTGCTTTAATTGAGGGTAGGATTGTATTGCTGGGCTTCGTATCTCCTTCCTTAGCTTAGAAGCAGCTGTGGAAGCAGGACAGCTCTCCCAGGTCTTGACACCGCAGTGTTTTGGTCCCTGTGGTGGTTTTGCAGAAGAACGTCAGTCCCCTGCTGTGAGAAAGGTGTTTTGGTTTTGCTTTTGTGGTTGTTTCTGTTTGTTTTTGTTTTGTTTGTTTGCTTGGATTTTTCGGGTGGGGGTGGGTGTTTTTTGTCCCTTTTTTTTCAATGAGAATCTAGAGGAAGCTGTGAATTAAAAACCATATGAAAACTTTGATGAAGTCATCCAGAGTGTAATTCATCACATGGTATTTCGTGTAGTCAGAATGGTGGAGTTGTTGAAAGCTTGAAGCATGGATTCTTGCTTTTTAGGTAGTGGTGAAAATTGTGACTACATTCTCTGAGAAGCTGAGAGTTAATAAAATGTTTGTGAATCTGGGATTTAGCATGCTGGGGGTTTTGCCCACTTGAGTTAGCATTATGTTTGCTTTTACACTGATGTATGTACTGCAAGCTTTTTCATTGTTACTGATTAAAAACACAGAAGAATTTTGAACTTCAGATGCTTGCTTTCTCATACTATTGGTAGACATACACTGTAGTATAAGTTGTTTTACAACACACAGCTAGCTTGAGTCTTTGTTTAAAGCAGCTTCTGGGACAAGACTAGGAAAGGTCTGTGTTTTGTCTAAATGAGTGTGCAGTTCCACCTTACTGTGGTTTAAAGAGACTTAAAACATGCTTAGCTTCAAAATGCTGTCAGAGTGTGAGCTCAAGCTTTTGTGGGTTCAACTGATGCTGGGTGGTTGTTGTTGTTTGTTTCTGGGGTTGTTTTGTTTTGCTTTTTTTTCAGGAGAAAAGTGCCATTTTACACTGCAGAGTACAGAGCACAACCTGTTAGCTTCTGTGGGTAGCCTGAGGTCTCGCCATGTAATCTGGTGTATTTTGGGTAGTAGGAGTGGGCTGATTGGTCATTGGAGAGCATACTTAGGAGGCTTTTTTTAGTATAGTATAGTATAGTATTACCAAGGTTGGAAGAGACCTCGAAGATCATCGAGTCCAACCTGTAACCACAAACCTCACAACTAGACCATGGCACCAAGTGCCACATCCAGTCCCCTCTTGAACGCCTCCAGGGACTGATCCAGATCTTATTTAAGGCAATTTTGTTCAACACCAGGAAGAAAAATCTATTGATGTGCTGCAGGAGATAAGTTGTAAGAAAATTTGGTGTGGGTATGTATAGAAGGTGCTTAATGGGCAAGTCTTCCAGCCCTTCCTTGCTCTGTTATTTTCCATCAGTGAAGTCCTGGTTTGCAAAGCCAGGACAAAAACTACTTTGGAACAGTTGGCTGCTTCCTGTATGGAAAATCTATATTCAAAGACTGTTCCTATCTATCTTGCCTTTATGCTTGTTTAATGACTAGTTCCAGGTTGCCACTAGTAGTGCAGTCATTTTGCTTAGACAATAAGGTTTTGGTGTTTTTGTTTGTGTGGGTTTTCTTGCTTTGCTTTGTATTGTTTTGGGTTTTTTTGTATAACTGGAAACCTGAGTATTATGAACTGTCAGTGTAGTTCAGCTGTGCGTTTTCATTTGCTCAGTGAAATGTCTTCAGTCTTTGACAGTGCCACCAGTTTACAAACTAGTGTCACAAAGAATGCTTTAGAAGCACAAACCTTTTTTCCTCAAGAATAACCCTCCTCTCTTTCTCTTAACTCTGCACTAAAATATTTATGTGTATTAAGCTTTTCAAAGCTTAAGTGAAAAGTACACTTAGGACAGATTTGTGGGGTTTGCTTGATTTGTCTTTTAAAATTCAAAACCCTTTTCACTTTTCTTTTTAGACTTTCACCAATAACTTTGCCTAAACCAAATGATTTCCACTATATGATGTAAGCTGATATGATCCTGTCTCATGAAGATAGCACTTTTTTTCTTGTCAGCCTGTAATTCAGCCTTCTTGGTTATTCCAAATTGTGTTCTGCTTTCACAGATGAATATATTGACAAGAGATAAGCTAAATTTCATTAAGCTTTTGGGCTGGGTTAGATATCCTTCAAAATACTGAAGATTCACATAAAATAGATTTCTGTCAAAAATTAACCCACTAGAGATTGTGTGATTTACAACTATGCAAGTATGAATTTGTCTGGTAAAAAGCAGCACGAAAAATTCGCCTTAGCTGATTGTATGCCACTGATGTTCTAGACAAATACATAGCAGAGAGCTAGTTTAGACCTTTAACATTAAACTTGGGTTACAGTGCAGATAACATGGTAATGCAGGGGGATTTTTATGCTTAGAGATACATAATTAAAGAATACGAAGTGGGAGGAGGTGAGCCATAGTTGTTCTTCTGCCCAATTAACAGCTGACTTTGACCTATATTTTGAAGAACTGCACTGGGGATTAAGTATATCAACTGATGTTACTTGTAGATAAGACAGCTGTTCAGCAGAGAGGTTTGCATGTGTTTGTCCTGGACAGCTACCTTTTTGTGGTCCTTTCTGGCAAAAAATGGTCACCATCTATGACGTAATACCATCCTATGAGACCAACAGAACTTGTCACATCACAAAAACCCAGTTGTATTGTGGCGTTAGAACTCTTCCTCTCCATCTTCCACTGCTGGGGAGACCTAATAGCAGCCTTTTCAGAACCTGAAGAGGGCCTCCAAAAAGGCTGGAGAGGCACGGTTTACAAAGGCCTGGAGCGATAGGACCGGGGCAGTGGTTTGAAATTTTAGTAAATTTAGACTGGGTGTCAGGAACAAGTTCTTTACCATGGGGGTTGTGGACACACTGGAATAGGTTGCCCAGGAAGGTAGTTGAGGTCCCATCCCTGCAGATAATTGAGGTCAGGCTCAACAAGACTCTGAGCAACCTGATCTAATGGAGGAGGAAATCCCTGCTCACTGCAGGGGGGGTGGGGGTTGGACTGGGTGACCTTTGGAGGTCCCTTCCAACTCCAACCATTCTGTGATTTTATGATTGCCTTTTTTGTATGAAGTTTGTTACACATGAAAGGACAGCAGGATTGTTCATTCTCTGAGCTCTGTGTGTCATTTAATGTGAATCCTTCAGTGTGTATAACCAGGGGTTGCTCTTGGAATTGAAATACTGATATTTTATAGCTCCTAACTTTGCACATGTAATACTGCTGTGTGATAGATTTATTTGATGCAGTTTTCTGGATTTTCAATGAAGCAGACATGAGGGAACCCCAACATTAGAAAGATTATCATTTTGGCTTAATGGAAGTGATTTTATCTTGAGTATATGAAGCAAGCGATGGACAGGTGATCTAGATGGTATAAGTGGACAAGCACATCATGCTTGGTAGAGGGTGGTTGTGGTTTGTTTTGGGCTTTATTGGGACTGCTAGTTCTTCTATCAAACCTGTGTCTTCTGGTTATTCTGCTTTAAGTCCCTGTTAGGCTTTTCTGGTTTCTAGCCTTTTGTTCTGCTTAATTTTGAATTTGGCTGCTTCCTCCTTGTTGCTGAGGCCTCATAGGAGGAACCCAAAGTTTGGGACATATTCTGTCTTCCTGTTGTTTTGGTACATCTGGTGTCTTAGCAGCCCTTACCAAGCAGAAAGCAATTGCAGAGAGGCCCCTCAGTCCTATGATGTGACTCATTCAGGCAATCTCTGAAAATGATGCATGCAATTTGGTAATTTTGTAGAAGCAACAAGGAGATAATTCTGCTTGCTCCTGAACTCTTTCAGACAATGCATTGATTTAAAATGGCCAGTTGTTGTTGGGCTTTTTTGTGTGTATGTCCAGCTTTTCTAGCTGAAATGGGGCTGACTTTTCCTCTAAAGTGGCAGCTGTGCTGTGCTTTAGAACACAAAGTGCTTGGATTCCCAGATAAAGAACTGTAGGAGCTGTGTAACAGTGTTTTCCTACTGCAGCCTTCATGAAAGAATTATTTGAAACATCAGGCAGAAATATCATCTAATTTGGAGGGAGAACTTCAATCTCAAACTCAGTTTGTCTGACTTGTCAGTGAATTGAAAACAGCTGACACTGTTACTGAGAATGTCAAATTGCTGTTTATGGAAATTAATTTATTGAAAAAAGCATGGAAATTATTCAATATTTCATTGGGAGGGGTGACATTAGAGCAATACTTCATGTTAACCTAGGTCAGTTAGGATGTAAAATAAGCACCTAATGTTTTAGCTCTCACTGTATTGAAGCAGAGGAAAAATTGACCACACCACTGGAATTGCTTCCTGTATTTTCTCTTCATAACTGAAAGATTGAGACCCACACGATACTAATTGGCCTTTTGTTTTTCCACAAGGCATCTCATGCGTTAATCTGTCCATTTTTTACTTTGTACTGACTTGTTTTATTGGCACTTAAATGCCAAGATATTGAGTGTCAGTTTCACTAGTTTTGAAGTCAGTTACCTGAATATTGCAACTGCATGGTATGGAAGGCTTACCTGGAATACAACCTCAGTGAATGCCTCAGACCAACCAAATAAAATGTACAGTTGTCTGATCTCACTCAGCTGTAGATCCTGATCCTTTTTTTCTTGAGGTCAGGAGTGTGTTTTCTGTGTTACTGCTGTTACTTGCATTTGACAGAGGAAAAACTGTACTTAAAACATCTGTACAAAAACTGGTTGTGATTTATCATCAGTGTTCTGAGACTGGCCCCTATCATCAGAAGCAATGTCTGTCTTGCAGTAAGCATTGTGTTAATCTGTAAGCTTGCTGTCTGACTTGAGCAATAGAGAGAGCTGAGCTTTGGGTTGGACAACTCTACTAGCTCTTCAATTCCCCCTCCCCCACCCTTAAAAATAGCTTAAGTGACATTGCCTTTCCCTTCCCACAGAGGGTGGGGAACAGCCAGTTGTTGTCCAACAGTTAGTATGGAACTTAATAAAAAAAAAGTCAGCCACCTGCAGACTAAAATAGATTGCTTAAAGTTAGTGTGTAAGAAGGAAGAAACCACGCGGAACGTGTGAGATACAAAAAATTAAGGTCTTTGTCATATAATTTGACCACTAGATGACACCACTGCAAAACAATACTTCCCTAATGTCTGTGAGTAGGCAACACCAGAATGCCTTGAGGGAATGCAGTGTTTTTAACATGAAGTGGGAGATGAAGTACTTTGTCAGGAAGATTGCTGCATCTGTACATTAGGTATAGGTTAACCATCCTTTCTTTGCTCTGAGCATATGGATGTTGGCCGTTGCCACGCTGTAGGAAGCAGCGATAATCATGGAGCAACCTTCTCTGCAAGTGAAACTTCTTTTTTAACTGGTGTCCCACTGCTTTAGGACTGTTCATAGTGGATTAATGGCTGCACTAGGCCAATTAAAAGATTTACATACTTTTTTCATCTCAGTCTTAACTGGGGCACAGGAAGTGTATTGCTGGTCGTGACTATGCCTAGCTGATTGGGAGTTAGGATGGTAGAAAGTAACTTCTAATAATGTCATTATTGCTAATCAATTGGTAATTGACCTTCCAACTTCTTCATTCAATCTGGCAATAAGGTATTACTTGCTCATATACCTGTATCTATATATCTATGTTGTCTTCTGAGGACTATGTTAAGCTAATTTAAGTCCCTAGGTAGTAAAAGGCTAAGTGTCTTCCATGCTTAGACTTTGAAGTACAAGTTATTATGAATTTAAACTATTTTCTAGTTCACCAACAAATTTTCCTCTTTGACCTGTAGGCCTCAAAGCTGACTGGTAGCAGAGGCACTGAAATTAGTCTACAGAATCAGAATGTTATAGTGATTTTTTTGTAGTGGTAAGGCTCAAGTGTAAGTTTGTGCATATGAAGAAAGATTCCTACATTGTTTCAAAAGGTGAATTTGAATTCCAGTAGCAAAGTTACTGTGATGCTTGTGAAATACCATAGGTGATGGTACTGGAGAGCAGCTTACCTATTCACAGAGCAAGTACAATGTGCATTCTTACAACACTGCTATTTAAGGATCAACTCCTGGCCTGATGAAATGACATTTAAGCAATTCACTTTCCACTGCCCTGAAATTGTTAGGGATATAAACATATTTATTGACTAATATATATAGTTGTATTTGATTACTGGAAGCTATGAGATTGTGATATTTAGGAGAGAACCTGCAACTTCTTTCTTACAGATTATTGAACAGCTGTCACAAATATTTGGGTGCTGCTAGTCTCATTTCTGTGCCCACTCTCTGCTTGTATAAATATAAACTTAAAGGTATGGGGTTTAAGTTGGTTGGTTTTACATTTTTTTTATTACGATGAATAGAAAGCTGGACAGTCAAAACAATTTATATACTGCTGTCCTGATTCCAAGGAGACAGCCAGTGCAGCAACAGTGTATATGGGATTTACTTGTCCTAAGCAGAAGCATGCTTCTTGCTCATTTCTTTGAGGTATACAATCTTACCTACAACTTGACAGACAATGAAGATGCTAAAGCTTGGGAACAGCAGCACTTACTGTGCTTCAGGAAGCCATTATGTGCATTAAACTTGTCTCCTTGTTGTGTGCATTTGTTTAGTGTGTGCATAAACCTTTACCAGTTAAAGTAAAGGATGTCACTTAGTCATTCAGATCTTGTCTTGCTTTTATCTCTAATTATTTTCAAGTGTATGAGAACTGTTAGGACAAGGATATGAATTACTACACTTGTCTGACATTTTTTTCTTAAACTTACTCAAAGCTGACAAAGCAATGAGGTTATAGCTTTCTGCTGCTTGCTACTATAGCTTCCTGTATTATTGACTTTTTAGGGTTTTCTGTAGCCAATTAACTTGGCATACTATTAGAAAATGTGTGCTTTTCAAGAAGTTTGGGCATTTGAAAAACACAGCTCATGTTTCCATGTCTGTTTCAAAAAGTGATTTTTCCTTTTGCTTCTGGCTTGCTGGTCATTTGAGGGGTTTTACATTAAAAGTTGGCCTCAAAGTATTGCATTATTCCACCACCACTCCATTTGAAGCAGCCTTATGCGCTCAAGGGATATTTTTTTGGTCTGGTTATTGTAAAGCCTACAGAGACATGTTTATAAATCACCTGGGCCTTCAAGGGATCTTGTTTCTTGATCTGAAATGAGGACATAGCTGAGTGACAAGCTACTACTTACATCACAGTAGTTAGCATCAGCCAGACCGAAAGCTGTGTACGGAATGCTCAGCTGATGGACGGTGAGAAGTGGTCTCCTCTCACAGCTTCCTGCTCCAGCAGGTGTAAAGGCCTGTGCATCATTTGGGAAGAACTTCTGAGTTAAGTGCATTGCTGATAATTGTGGCATTAAGGCTTCTGCTCAACATCCTGTGATAGCTGGGTTTTGGCCTGTTATGTGGTGGAGTGCAGCTGCTCTTTTCCCTACTTTAAATGATGTTCTGCTGCTTCAGCAGAGTTAGATGGAGCCACTTGCTTGTCCTACAACTTGTAATAGCTTGTGTATATGCCATTGAGTTGCTGAGCTGAATGAAGGAGAAATATGGCAAGCAAGTTACACATACCCTTTGTTCTGGGTTTTCTTGAATCACTCTTATCTTGGACTCCTGGTGAGTTTGAATCATGTACCATGTCTTGCCCTTCTTATGTTACGTGTTTTCTCTGTGACAGAATGTCCCTATTGACCCACAGTTCATTTTTCAGTTAGGAAGGATAAATTACTGAAATGCCTAAGCTACTCAAGAAATTATAGTGTCTTAGGGCCTTTAAGTGAGGCAGGTCTTCTTGCTTTTCTCTTTGCTTTTGGTTGTGGCCTCTTGCACATGCTATGGTTCTCATCAGATCAGTGAGCTGCTTCAGGTGTGACCAGCAGGTCAAGGGAGGTGCTTCTCCCCCTCTACTCAGCTCTGGTGAGACCCCACCTGGAGTACTGCCTCCAGTTCTGGAGCCCCTATTACAGGAGGGATGTGGACGTGCTGGAGCGCGTCCAGAGAAGGGCCACGAGGATGATCAGAGGGCTGGAGCACCTCTCCTATGAGGACAGACTGAAGGAGTTGGGGCTGTTCAGTCTGGAGAAGAGAAGGCTCCGAGGTGACCTCATTGTGGCCTTCCAGTATCTGAAGGGGGCCTACAGGAAGGCTGGGGAGGGACTTCTCAGCATCTCAGGTAGTGATAGGACTAGGGGGAACGGAATGAAGCTGGAAATGGGGAGATTCAGGCTAGATGTGAGGAAGAAGTTCTTCACCATGAGAGTGGTGAAGCCCTGGAATGGGTTATCCAGGGAGGTGGTTGAGGCCCCGTCCCTGGAGGTGTTTAAGACCAGGCTGGACGAGGCTCTGGCCAGCGTGATCTAGTGTAGGGTGTCCCTGCCCATGGCAGGGGTTGGAACTAGATGATCCTTGTGGTCCCTTCCAACCCTGACTGATTCTATGATTCTAAGTAGCTGATAGGACAAAACCCCAGGTCTTCATGTTGGGTTACTTTTAGGGTTTTTTTTTATTATTTGTTTGTTGTGGTATCTTTTGTTTGTTTTTGTGGTGCTTTTATTTTGTGGTTTTTTTGCTTGTTTGTTTGTTAGATAAGTGTATTACATTTTACTTGTACTGAGTGCCAAAGGTACAACAAGCAAGCACGGCGCCAAGAGTGTGGCTGGAAGGAGGGAATGGCAAGGGAAGATTTCCCCTCTCCCCTACTTTTGTCAGTGCTGAATTGTTAAGTCATTTCTGAATCTCAGAGCAACAGCCTGAGGCTGCATGTACAGTTTGCTTTTGTACATCTGTAACCTTCCACTTACTGTTCTTCTGGGAATGGCAAGGTTCAGTCCAACTTCAAAGTTTTCTGCTGTTGTGTTAAGCTGCTCTTCAAAGCACAGTCCAGAATCTTTCAACTAGAGAAAGATTGATGGAGTTGGGTTTCAAGAGGAAATATGTCCTGTGCCACAATTTGCAGTCCGTGTCTCTTGCCCTTACATTTCATAATAATAAAGTTAACTCGGGGAATGAAGAAGAGCACTAGAACTGCCTCTCTTAACCCAGGGCATTGGTGGCTACTAGCCTTCACTTGACTATAGCAAGACCAAAAAGAAGACTTCATTTGTAGTTTATTTCTTTAATGCCAGAAGGAATAGTTGCATCACTTTCTTTAGTACCTTGCCTATCAGTAACCAATGTCATCAGATTATGCATTTATTGAGCCAGGTGATGTGTGTTTCACTTAATTCCTTCCCCAAAGATTTCTGGTAATTATTTGAAGACATAGAGGATGGAGAATCACTTTCTGTGGTACTTATTCTATTAATCATTGTGTCTCTTTAGTAATTTAAACAAACAAACAAAAAAAAAAAAAAGGAGGGGTGGGGGGAAGGGGTTGGGGAGAGGAGAAGCAGCTCTGTTGGGGATTTTGCTACTTACTGAATCAAGTGGTTAGGATTTCCATTCTTACAGGAGGAGATGTGATACCCTGTAAATTACAGGGCTGTCCGGTGACAAAACAGGTAGATTAAGTGCTGGTAAAATACTCGGTGGCTAAATACTCAAGTCTTTTTGTCTGGATGGATTGATTGGTGTGTGGTGTGTTACCCAATGCCATGAAAAGACAAAGAGACTGTATCCTTAAGTTCCTTTTTAGCTTTCATGTGGCTGTTGTGCTGATTGCGAGTTTCGTGTGTGTGTGCTCCCTCTCGTGGACTTCACGGAGTCAACAAACTAGACAGTGTCAGTAGTCTGAAATGTGGGTTTTGGTTAATAGAAATTGATTTTAAAGTGTGGGTTCATTTTTTGTTTTTGTTTTTTTTTTTTTTTTTAATATTGAATTGAACTCTCTAGGAAATGGATTTTATATCTGGAATAAAAATAATTCTACTGAGTAGTCTCCTTTAGCAAGAGATCTTTGGGTTTAAAACCACAGTACAACATGATCCACTGTGCCATGGAATCCGCTTTGTATTATTTAGTATGAAGGGACTGCTGTGATGTTCTGAATATTGGAAAACCAAGATCCTGTAATGACAGACCTCCCTCTCTTGGATTCTGGAGTTGGGCCAAACCTTAATAAGCCTTGTTTGGCCGACTTCTCACTTTGTGAACAGCCAACAGGCTCTGCCTATATTACGTTCTTGGGGTGCTTTTGGTTCTTTACAGAGAGTCTATTTAGCTTTACACAGTTAATTAGCTTGGGCTCCACTCACCAGGAATACATGTCTTCCAGACCAGCCAGCATTGGAAATAGGACTGGCTGCATTGGAATGGCAGCGTGCCTGTGGTTGGTGAGGCCAGCAGACTCAGGCTGCCTCTGCATGCAGGCAGCTCTGGTGTCCCTGTGGGCAGTTGAGCATTGGTCATATTGTTGTGTTCAGGAACATGTAAGGACAATAACAGTTTCTGTTTGTTTGTTTTGTCGGGGTTGGTTTGTTTAAAATTATTTTTTAGATGACATAACTTTCAAAACCTGCCTGGATGTGTTCCCATGTGACCTGCTTTGGCCGGGGGTTGGATTTGATCTCTGGAGGTCTCTTCCAACCCCTAACATTCTGTGGTAACCATTGAAGCATCCTGGAGCACTCTCCCAGTTGAAGGACAGCTACACATCCTAGCTCAATTCTCACAACTGAATGTGACCTAGGATATTATCACATGTTCAACTTTCATCCGTCCACCCAACCTTTCTGCCTCCCCCCACCGCCCAAGTGTGTGCTGATTTTGGACAGTACTGTCTGATTGCAGAAAGAGGTGTCTAACAAATACTTCAACAATATTTCCTTTCCCCCAATATTGAGTTCTGATTTTTGTCTGTCACAGATTTGTTAGGGTTGGTTCTTTCTTTTAACTTAGATGTGATGCCACACTAATTCAAACCCTGTGCTGTACTTATTCTCCCATTTTATTTATTTCGAGTCACAGTGTTTAGTGCCCAGAGAAAAGAGCTACTATGTAGTGTTCTTCTATGTTCTTCCTCCCCACACCCTCTGAGCTTTTAGTGCTAGTATGTGACAGCATCCTTTGACTACTAGTTAGTTTTCATGGAACAGGCAAGTTGTTAGGAGATAAAAGTAAAAAGTATCAACCATAGAATTGCAGAAAGAGGTGAAAGTTAGTGGTTAAGACCCAGCTCTAATAGCTACCCAGTGTGAAGTGTCAATTAATTCTCTTTTTTAATATGCAGTTAATTCTCCCTTTTATAACTAGCATTCAGGTTGGCAAAGGGATAGACTTGTTTTGTCAATTGTGTGTGTGCCAGATGGAACCTTAATATGTGTCAGCAGATAAATGGGCCATTATTAAGATTAGATGCATAATGATCATTTCAGCCTTGTTTATTTAGGTCATCGACAGCAGTAGGAGATGATCTCTTATAAGTAAAAACCTTTTGGGATGTGAAAATCTTTTGCTTTTCTTTAGGCTGTTATCAAAATAAGTGTAAAAGGTTTGGTGTGTAGTGTAAAGTAACACATAGTTAACTTTATTTAAATGAGAAGGCTGGGGGGATTACAACCACGAGTAATTCTACCAGTGACTTCATGTATTGTCAGAGTAGTGCAGCTGATAGCTGTGTAAGCAGGTCAATTTGTTAATTTGATGGAGCTCATGACATTAATATTTTACCTAGTATTTCAGTGCAAGGCTCTTAGGTGTTTGTCTAGTAGGCAATACAATGTTCAGCTATATATTCTTGAAGTAAAATCTAACACAACTTCAGACACACAGCATCACAGAACACTGGGCTTCTTGCCCTAGTGAAAGACTGTCAGCAATAAATGTCTCTGCTTTATTTCAGGTTGCAGTGCAAGATTTTGGAAGTCATAGCTCCAGCCCATCACAATGGAATGGCGAATGGGCACACCAGCAGCACTGACAGAGACACAATTGTCATCAGCGACAGTGACGACTCAGAAACGCACAATAGCTCAGCACAAAATGGGTAAATGCTACTTGTACAGTGCAAAGCATTTGGACTAGGGTGGAAATGAGGCTAAAGCAGACATGGCAGGGCCTGACTGAAACAAATTACTGTATCTGCATATATTGTGAGCGTTCAGCCAGCAGAAAGTGACAAGCTGAATGTTCACAGGTGCCAGTTATGCTATGTGCAATCCACCAGAGAACTGTGCAGCAGAAGAAATAAAGTGCCTGCAAAATAATCATTGTTAATCTGTTTGGAATGATGGTGTTTCTGTTGAGAGATGATGGAAGAGCCATGTATGCCTATCACTTGTCCTCTCTGTACTGCAGAACCTGCACTACTATTGCTTGAAAGACGCAGTCGTGTTTTGCGGTTCTACAACCTGGCACTACTTAGTGTGATGTATTACTTCACTTCCATCACAGGGCTCAGAGTTGAGATTGCCTTAGAGGACATCTCTTGCTGGAGCTCTCTGAAAAGTCTTTTCAGGGACTTGGTGTGTTTGTGTCCAAAACATAAAAATGTAGAAAGCTTTCTTCATTGTGCGTGTGTCCATATGTGATTTTAGGTGCAGGGTAACTGTGTGTGTCTTGTCTTAAGGCACTACCTCTAGGCTGGAGTAGCTTAATAACATTGAATAAGACAGCTTTTTAGCTATAATTGTGGTGTTTCATTTGGAGTATCCCATGACTGATCAGTAATTGAGCTTACATATGCAGCTTATCCTAGCAGTATGATGAGAAGAAAGATTTCTGTGCATCACAATGACAATATTGATGGGAGAAGATGGTTTGCAGTGGGTCCTGATCTTATATCTAGCAATATACAGGCTTTACAGGAACTGTCACTGACTTTGAGATGTCATGTGGATGCAGAGGTCATTCTCATCGATTACTACATGAAGACTTCTGTGCCCTGACAGGCCTTGAGTAACTAGGGTGGAACTTCTCACTTGACTAAGAAAATAACATGGGATAAATAATTTTTTTAAATAATTTTTTTAATTCTCCACTGTCCCTTGAAGGCAGTTTCCAAGTTGCTCACGAAGCGGTCCTAGTTCTTTGAGGAAAGAAATGCATTTTCTGTGTTCCACAGGGCATATGGCATTTGAAAGGAGGTTATTCTTGGAATTATGCAGGCGTGCACAGAGCTGACTGTGGAACTGATCCCTTTATATTGCTGTCACTTTCATGTATGCAGAGCTGGGAGTAAGATTGAGTCTTATACTCCCAGTCAGTCTGGTTACTTATTTTGACAATGCAGACAAGGGAGGGGAAATTTCTTTCTCTTAGAGAAATCTTGTGCAAATATGCAAATTTTTGAAGCGCTGTTCTATGACATACCTAACTAGCATTTATGCTACCAGCTTAAATTGCAGCTTTAAAGTGCTTACTAGAAGTTTTAAGGAGGTGTTTTTGTAACAAATACAAGACTGTAATAACACTTCATTTAGTTTCTGGATATATTCTGGGAATATGAAACCTTAAAGTGTTATTTACTGTACTTGTAAAGCCTATCTGAAAGGCATTGTTGTCAGCTTTTGTATATTGGCATCCGAGGTTCTTTATACCGTTGCTCATAACAATAAAACAATCCCACTAGAGTGAATGACATCATTTTGCAGCCTCAAGGGACTGTATTTTGCTGTTTATGGAGAAACTTGACTGTGGAAAGTATAGATGTTACTCGCTTTGGGACCAGTGTCAAGTTGATATGTGCAGAACCCACAGTTCTGCCTCTGTCTGCATGCAGATCTCCAGATTTTGAGACCCAGCCATCGTACAAAGCTGCAGTGCTGTTAAACAATGGTATAGCAGATGCTCAGTGTGTTTGTGAGAGAGGGGGAGGGGAGCACAGCACAGATTGATGGGCCATCTGCAAATATTTTTCCTGAAGACTCTGCAAGGCTGAAGAATCTTAACTGAAAATAGACGTCATTAGAGATCCCAACCGTTCTCTGCCCCTGCACTGTCTGTGTGGGGCAGAAATAGCCACAAGCACTGTAAAAATGTTCCTGCTGACTTTTCTTCTTGTTTTCTGCTGTAAGAGCTGAGGTTGGGTGGGAAGACAGAGGCCAGGGTGCTCTCATTCCTTCACCCCTTCAGAAAACTAGGCTGCCTTGAAGAGCCTGGCTTATGAAGTAAAAAGTAGCAATCTTCTGAGATTTTAAACTGCTAATACTATGCCCTGGCACCCTCTGGTACTGCAGGATAGTGGTCATCATGGAATAGTAGTGTTCATAGTTGAAATTAATATGTTTAAGGGTAAGGTTGAACTTACTGAACTGCATTTGCTTGAGCATTTGAGAGCAGAGTTGGATGTGGAGGGACTTGAACTGCCAAATATATACAGTGCTAGCTGCAATTCATGACATTCCTTCTACCAGATCTGTGAGTAATGTGGACCACGGACCACATCAGAAATGCTAGAAGAAAAATTTCTTCTTGGCTTACTGGCTGGTTTGTGGCACTAAATTTGTGTGTTTAATCAATTTCAAACAAAGTATTGTCTTTATTTTGGGAGAGATTTAATTATTTCTGCAAATTTTGGGATGCAAGCAGAACTAACAAAGTTTTTGGAAATGAGGCCAGTAGAACCTTTCCATCCATATTTCTTCAGCCTAGTTTTCTGCCTCTATTAGGAGAAGTTACAAACAGGGTATGTCAACAAGTGAGGTCATAGCTTCCTGTCATTAAGGCTATACAGTGTCTTCGGTAGAACAAATCCTTCCTCATCTTCCTTATCTATCTTCTTTCCTTTCTTCCTCTCCCATTGCTCCACCCCCTGAATCTAACAATAATGATGGTGGGTCTTAGTCCACTTTATATTGTGAAAAGAAAGACAGAAGTACTGCGTCAAAGGCAGCTTGAAATCTTCATCAGAACGTGCAAAGTCAGGGTTTTGTTGCCAAGTGCTGTTGTCCTCTCCCTAAAGTAGTGTAAGTAACATGCTGCTAACAGTCTTCAGCTTGCTGTGTTTCCCTGTTGAAGTTTATGATCAGATCCCAGAGCATTCCTGGTTCCAAATGGGCAGTTGTAATTGCTTGGTGTAAAGTAGCTTGGCAACAGCAACCTTCCCAGGTGATGGAGACCAGGTTTTCTATCGGGATCAATACACTGACAGATTACCTCTGTGTAAGGCTTGCACTGGAGCATGAGGAGACCATGAATGATTGTGTTATTTAGCTAACATTCTTCAAGGGAGCTTTTTCCATTCCCAAACTTAGTCAAAGAGGAGAAGAAAAGCCACTGTCTGTTTTTTGGGGAAAGGAGGACAGCATTCATTTTTGATGCATTCCTGATCCTCTGTCCTTCAGTGTTTTTTCTTTGTAATTTTCTTAGTTGCATTAATACTGCAAGATTTAGGTAGCTCCAGCATGATTCAGGCCAGATAATATTGATAGCCATGTCCTGGACATGCCCATGGTAACTCAAGGACAAGGTCTGAGAAGTTTTTGGGTAAAGCTACTTTAAGACCATGCTGTCTGAATATAATACAGTAGGATTGTAAGCACAAATTTATAGCCAAGTCATGTGGTCACCATACCAAAGTAATTGAAGGGCTGATGAGATTATTGTCTGTCAGTGGCTCAGAATAACCTCATTCAAAAAATGCCAGACTGCAGGTGTGGGGCACGTTTACTTGAGTGCAGTAGAGAAGAGGGGGTGACCCAGTCCCAGTTTTCACCTACTAAATTGCAAGGTATTCTGTCAGAGCTCTTCTGGGAATACTTAACTCGTAGGGGATCTCTGCTGTGAAATGGATCTAACCTTTGCTGACTTGTATATTGTATATAATGCTTCATAAACTAAAATATAAAATTACTTCCATGTCAAAGTGAGGTAATCTAGATAATCTGTGTAACTGTTAAAGCTTTTTGTGTGTGCTAAATGACCTTTTTTGTCCTCTTCTGCACAAAGCAACATTTTTACTTCATGGAGGAGATCTCAGAAATACATTAACTTAGCTGGGAAACTAGAATCATTGTCAAGTCAAACTTAACACAGCTGTTATATATGACCCACTGAAGATGAGAATTTAATCAAATTCACAGGTTAATAATACAAGAATTAACTATATGATTATTCTTTGGCCTCTGCTTTTGATTGCAGAGTGTATCAGAAATTAGAATCTAATCAAGAGGTACAAATAAGCTAATATACTTTTGGTATAACACTGCCACCCTGATGCCTTTTATTTTCTCTCTAATGATTGTTTGTTTGGGTCCTTCTCTAGCTTGTTAGACTGAGGGGCTGGAAACAAGGGTGTGTATGATGAAAGAAGAAGTTTGATACTACTCAGAAATTCCTAACAACAGCCTTTATGACTTTAGCATTCCCATCTTGAAACTGAAGATGATCGTTGAAGATCAAGTTACAGTGTGACCAAAATATGAAGCCTTTTCTAACAGACTATTGTTTGGTAGAGATGTTAAAATCTTGCCAGTTGGTCTACTGTATTCCCTTGTTTATACAGTTTATCTCTGTTTTGCTAATATGACTACCTGGGGGGAGGGGTGGGTGTTAAAATTATATTTCTTTAATAAGAGTTGGTCTGTGTGACTCATCTTAGACTCTTACATTGAATAGCATCATGCAAGGCAGCCAGGGTATGACATAGTGCTTAACTGTAGGTCCAGTAGATGTGTTGCTGCTGTTTAAAGTTCAAGTCTAAATCTTTCACAGAAACATAGAATGGTCTGGGTTGGAAGGGACCTCCAAAGGTCATCTCCAGTTCTGGGCCCCTCAGTTTAGGAAGGACATCAAGACACTTGAACGTGTCCAGAGAAGGGCAACAAGGCTGAGGAGAGGCCTTGAGCACAAGCCCTAGGAGGAGAGGCTGAGGGAGCTGGGGTTGTTTAGCCTGGAGAAGAGGAGGCTCAGAGGAGACCTCATTGCTCTCTACAACTACCTGAAGGGAGGTTGTAGCCAGGAAGGGGTTGGTCTCTTCTCTCTCACAACCAGCACCAGAACAAGAGGATGCAGTCTCGAGCTGCACCAAGGGACGTTTGGGCTCGAGGTGAGGAGGAAGTTCTTCACCAAGAGAGTCATTCGTCATTGGAATGTGCTGCCCAGGGAGGTGGTGGAGTCACCGTCCCTGGAGGTGTTCAAGAGGGGATTGGACGTGGCACTTGGTGCCATGGTCTAGTCATGAGGTCTGTGGTGACAGGTTGGACTCTGATCTTTGAGGTCTCTTCCAACCTTGGCGATACTGTGATACTGTGTTCTAGTCCAACCCCCTCTGCAGTCAGCAGGGGCATCCTCAACTAGATCAGGCTGCCCAGAGCAGCCTGTCCCTTCATTTGTTTTTAACTATGTTGATCATATAATCATTGTAAATAGTTTTTCTCCAGAGATTTGCAAATTATTCTCATCTAAAATGCCACTAACTATGAATAGAATAAGTACTGTTTCTTTTATACTTAATTCATATGAATGAATCTATTCATTAGACATCCAACTACTGCATTTCTTTGGACTTCTATTTCACAGAGTTATTGCAGAAGAAAAGAGAATAGTAACAAATTTTCTATTCAATAACCTTGCAAAGTACAATTCACTGCATCTCAAGTGTGTTCTTTATAAGGCTAAAGAACAGCAAGTGGTATATTGATTTATTTTGCTTTGTCACAGACTGCACCTTCAAGCCCTACCAAAAGGACTGACAGTGTTGATGAAATGCGTAGCTGTAGTTCAGCCACATAACTTCTTTACCTTCCCATACTGCTGAAATAAGATGACAAATGAATTCTTCCTGATAAAGCAACATGACTTTTGATTACAAATTACCGCCCTAGGAGGAGTTAGTTCTGTTGTTTAGGGCAGAATAGAATAGAGTAGAACAGAATTAACCAGGTTGGAAGAGACCTTTGAGATCCTCGAGTCCAACCTATCATCCAACACTATCTAATCAACTAAACCATGGCACCAAGCACCCCATCAAGTCTCTTCCTAAACACCTCCAGTGATGGTGACTCCACCACTTCCCTGGGCAGCCCATTCCAATGGCCAATCACCCTTTCTATGACAAACTTCTTCCTAACATGCAGCCTAAACCTCTCCTGGTGCAGCTTGAGACTGTGTCCTCTTGTTCTGTTGGTGGTTGCCTGGGAGAAGAGACCAACCCCCACCTGGCTACAGCCTCCCCTCAGGTAGTTGCAGACAGCAATGAGGTCTCCCCTGAGCCTCCTCTCCTCCAGGCTAAGCAACCCCAACTCCCTCAGCCTCTCCTCGTAGGGCTTGTGCTCCAAACCCCTCCCCAGCTTTGTTGCCCTTCTCTGGACACATTCCAGCACCTCAACATCTTTCCTAAACTGAGTGGCCCAGAAAACAAAGTGCAATATTATTTAAAGAATATCTCACTACTTTAACTCTGTTCATGAAGTCTGTCAAAAAAAACAATATACTACAGTACCTGAGTTATATTCTCTGTGGCAAAAACTCTTTTTCAGTTTTTAAAAGAGTGAATTTTGGTTTGGTAGCACACCAGACCTGGGTGGTTAGAATCATAGAATGGTTTGGGTTGGAAGGGACCTTCAAATGTCAGCTAGTCCAACTTCCCTGCAGTGAGTGAGGATGTCTTCCATTAAATTAGGTTGCCCAGAGCCCTGTTGAGCCTGACCTTGAATATCTCCAAGGATGGGGCCACAACTACCTCCTTGGGCAACCTATTTCAGTGTTCCACCATCCTCATGGTAAAGAACTTCCTCCTAATGTGCAACCTAAATCTGCTCTTCACTAGTCTAAAACTATTGCCCTTCATCCTATCACTATAGGGCTTTGGTAAACCATCTCTCTCCAGCCCTTTGTAGACCCCTTTCAGGTACTGCAAGGCCACTATTAGGTCTCACCCAGAGTATTGTCTTCTCCAGGCTGAACAACCCCAGCTCTCTCTTAACATCTCTTAGCAAGAGTTTTAAGAAAGCAGTCACTCTAAAGTGAAAAGTGAAGAAATATTTCCTGGGGTTGGGGGTGGTGGTGGGGTGGTGAAATGAAGCTCTCTGTATCTGAAAGCTGTACAATGGAAGTATACTTTGGGGGCAATAAGAATTTATTTGAAAGTGTAGAGGCATTGCCTTATTTCTGTTACTTTCAGAATGTTGGAGGTGAGGGTGCTTTTTCTAAACCAGTACTTCAGAACCAGATTCTGTCTGACTTATTTTGAGAGCCATAGCTCTTTGGCTTCTCTTTATGTGCACTTTATTTAACTCTGTGGTTTGGAATCTCTCACATTTTTCTTCTTTTTCCTGCCTTTCTGTTGCCATCATGAGGGTATTAAGGAGATGCATCCCCGTCCCTGAGAAGGCAAACATTACTTGTCTTCTCCTGTTGTCCTTTCTTCCGTTCTTGTCTCCCTTCTCCCTGTTCAGAAAACAAACATTCCTGTTCCCTTTTCCTGTTCCTTGCAGGAAGTGGCTTTGATGCAGATCTATATCTAGTGGCAGAAATGAACAGGTCCTCTCTGATACCTAGTGGAAATTACAGACTGTATTAAATATGGCTGGGTATTTTCAAGAGGTCCCCTGTGTATGTGCATAAATATATTAAACATGTGCAATGTAAGGTTGATATTTTGTGATTGTAGTTAACTCTTTCTTATGTTTCTTTTTTAAGGGAGAAGAAAGCCATAATTGAGCCTTCTTTGTTCAAATACAAAGTCCAGCCTATTAAAAAAGAACTATATGAAACTGTTATTGTTAAAGCATCTCAATTAAGGTAAAAAACACTGCATGAAAGCTGTAGAACTGTGTGAGTTGTGTAAGTTGCTGTAAGATACTTTTGATAGGAAACAGTATTTAAAAATAACATGTTAGAAGAAACATAAGACTGGAACAAAATGCTGCTTCCCAGGCTTTCTGTAGCAAGGGTTCCAAGCTTTGCTACACAAATACCAACTCCTTACAACTCTCTGCTTTCACTGGAATGCAGGTGAGACCTTCTGTTGCTTCTGATGTGCCTACTGCTGTCACTAATGGGGCAGGTGGAAAAAAGTTGGAGGACCCTGTTGTATGATACTGCTGAAATACTGGCATTGCAAGCATTGCTGGTTTGAAATGTTGGAGAAGACATTGGCAGTCAGACAGCTTTACTGATTTAAAACATAAGCTGTGAAGAGTCTGTTCCTTAAGCAACATAATTTTATCTTTGTGTTGGTTTTTGGTTTTTGGGGGTTTTTGGTGGGGTTTTTTTTTTTGAGTAGATTGTGCATCAAAACTTTATAAGCTGGATACTCTAAGGGAGGGGGAAAACCCCCAACCAACCAGAAAACAAACAAAACCCCCAAAGCCAGCAATTGGGGGGGGGGGGAAGGGGGAAGCATGACAACAAAAAATCAACAAAACAAAACCTTCACAAAACCAACCAACCAAACACCACCACCACCAAAAACACTGCAGTAATTTGAAGCCATTTAGTTACAGCATGAATTGAGAGGAATTTTTCATTATGTAGTCCTGTGTAGTTGGTTTTCTCCTTGCTATGAAGTGGTGTGGGTTCCCTGGGATGCCAGGAGGCGTTTAGAGCACACACTGCCCTGTAGCAAGGAGTGCCACAGCTTGACTGAGCAGTGCAGGAATTCATCCCTCTTGATTGTGGGCTTGAGATTTCTGTGCCTTACTTCCCTGTCTGAGAGATGTGAATACTGCTTTCCTGCTGTCCTTGTTTGCTTGTTTCTTTATACCCTCTTCTAAAACAATTTGACTTCAATCTTATTTGGGCTTTTAAAATCTACTCTGATAGAATAGAATTAACCAGGTTGGAAAAGACCTTCAAGATCATCACATCCAACCTATAACCCAACGCCATCTAATCAACTAAACCATGGAACCAAGTGTCCTCATCCAGTCTCTTCCTAAACACTTCCAGTGATGGTGACTCCACCACCTCCCTGGGCAGCCCATTCCAATGGCCAATCACTCTTTCTCTGAAGAGCTTCTTCCTAACATCCAGCCTAAACCTCCCCTGACACAGCTTGGGTCTGTGTCCTTTTGTTCTGTTGCTGGTTGCCTGGGAGAAGAAACCAACCCCCACCTGGCTACAACCTCCCTTCATGTAGTTGTAGAGAGCAGTAAGGTCTCATTTGAGACTCCTCCAGGCTAAGCAACCCCAGCTCCCTCAGCCTCTCCTTATAGGGCTTGTGGTCCAAACCCCTCCCCAGTTTTGTTGTCCTTCTCTGGACACATTCCAGCAACTCAACATCTTTCCTAAACTAGGCCCCTCAGTTTAGGAAAGATGTTGAGTTGGTGGAACATGTCCAGAGAAGGGAATGTTTGAAAGATCTAGTTGGTTTGAAGAGGCTGTGGAGTTTGTGTGTGTCTGTAAAAGAGGACATGTCATGATCATCAAAACAAAAATTGCAGGTACTTAAACAACTGCTTCAAGTATTACTTGGGTTTTACTCATAAGGCAATTATTAGTTGAATCAAGGCTGCAGAGAATTGACTTGGGGATATGGTTTAGGGGTGAACCTTGTAGAGTAGGATTATTGGTTGGACTTGGTGATCCTGAGGGTCTTTTCCAACCTGAATGTTTCTGTGGTTCTGCGACTTAGTTACGAGGGTAAGGATGCAATTCATAATGAAGGAAATGGGAAGAAGGTTCATTGTGATCTGTTACGCATGTTCCGGCACGTACTGTCAACTGGACTTTATCAGTTTGCATCTCCAATTCTTGTTCATGTTACCTTTCTTTTCTAATACAGCAGGAGGAAACATCTCTTTTCTCGTGACAGACTTAAACTTTTTCTGAAACAACACTGTGAACCACATGATGGAGTCATTAAAACTAAGGTAAATAAGGAATAATTTGTGGGATAGATTATTGACCCTACTCAGTCTTGGGTTTGCTTTTCTCTGCTAGCTACTCAGAGCTTCTTTCTTAAACTACAAGCTTATCTTTTTGTAAGTATAACATATTGAGTTAGTCTGTGGCTGTTCCAAAATGAAGGGGTAAATACTGCATTTTTTTCTCCTGTAAAAACAGAGTTTTGTTAACTTTGTAAACAAAGAGGTATTTTTTTTTCCTCTCTGTGAAGCAAAAACAAATTCTGTACTTCATCATCATAGTATCAGTCAGGGTTGGAAGGGACCACAAGGATCATCTAGTTCCAACCCCCTGCCATGGGCAGGGACACCCCACACTAGATCAGGCCGGTCAGAGCCTCATCCAGCCTGGTCTTAAACACCTCCAGGGACGGGCCTCAACCACCTCCCTGGACAACCCATTCCAGGGCTTTCACCACTCTCATGGTGAAGAACTTCCTCCTCACATCCAGCCTGAATCTCCCCACCTCCAGCTTCATTCCATTCCCCCTAGTCCTATCACTACCTGATATCCTGAGAAGTCCCTCCCCAGCCTTCTTGTAGACCCCCTTCAGATACTGGAAGGCCACAATTAGGTCACCTCGGAGCCTTCCTTCTTTGGCTACCAGTTTAGAAGAGTCCCCAGAATAAAAATGTAAACTTGTACCTAGAAAAATGTTATTTATTAAAACATAATAGAGTTTTGCTTAGTCTAACCTGAGAGTTATTTTCATTCTTCAAGGTTTTATTGATATTTGCTGATATTTGGAAGTCAAATTAAAAGTAACTAGTTCTGTTTCAGTATAGTAAGTTAATATTTTTGTGGTGTAATGCTTTCAGTTGGAAAACATTATATTGTAGACTGAATTCAGTTTCCAGTTACTCAGTGAGCCATAAATACCAAAGATTTCAGGTGGCTGGAATGGACTTTTGATGAGGCCTTAGATGCTGAAGATGTTAAGATGCATATCTTAAATGATGATACTTAGTACAAGTGTAGACTGAAATTCAAATATCTGGTCTGTGTGGGATGAGTGAGAACTTGTGTTTCCTTGTGCTTAAGGAATTGAGCAGTGTTTCCCACACTTACCAAGTAGGCAGCAATTTCCCTTGCTTTGCTTTCTCTGCCACAGGAGACCCTAAACTCTCTTTAGAATAGAATAGAATGCACCAGGTTGGAAGACACCTTCAAGATCATCGTGTCCAACCTATTATCCAACCCACCTAATCAACTGAACCATGCAACCAAGCACCCTAGTGTTACTTTAACCCTGAAATCCTTCTTATCTTCATCTTGCTTTTAGGAAACAGAATATGTGTTCATTACATTGTGTACTTTGTATGTTTTTAAGAGGGATCCTCATATAGGTGTGTAACTCCTCGTTCTGCGCAGGAAGGTGCTGAGAGATGAGAGCATCAGTTATAGTCTTGCCTTTGAAAGCTGTAGAAAATAATGAAGGCAATTAATTTCTGAATCAGTTTGCAACTTGGAAGTCAATTTCTTTAAAAGAAAAGAAACAGAACTGAAAGAGATAACAAGCCCAAGGAAGAGGATAGTTTAGCAATCCTGTTGTCCTTGATGTGGTACAGTGTGCTGGGTCTGGTGATCTATTAGCAAAGCTTTCTGGAGCTTCAGAAAAATTGTTGTAATCTGTGTGATTTGTCATCTTCTCTTTAGCCTTTTTGTGGAATATCTTCTTGTTCCTTGCTGATTGCTTTGCATTGCAGCAGTTACACAAACTAGTCCTATTTGGAGTGCCTCCTTTGTATCTTCAGCCGTACCACTTGAAAAGGGCAGACTTCCTGAACTCACAAAGTTGAGAAAGCCAGCTTAAAAAGAAATTTTGACAGTTTAGAATGAGGGAAATAAAATTTTCTCCTCCTGCAGAAATGTTTAAGTATGACAGAGATCTGTGTGGGTTTTGGTTGGGTTTTAATTTCCCCCCCCCCCCCCCCAGTAAACTAATTTTCCAGCCTTCTCTGTAAAACAAAGTCCTCCTCAACACATTTCAGTAACTTGCTAGGAAGACTCTGCCCAGCTGTGTTTGCTAAAAGGCATCTAAAGAAATTCAATCTAGTCAGATGAGGATAACTATTTTCAGATATGTGTGCTGCTTAGGTTATTATTCACTTGATGTTTTAACTCTACACTTACACTGCTTCATAGTTTTACTTCTTATCCTAAGCTAGCAAATTGTGAATCTAGTTACTTCTGTTGTCTTTTTTTCTGTGTGGGAATTGATGATTCCTGAATTATATTTGTGAAAAGGTAAGAATTTCACAATGACTGTCTGTTTTCATCTTTTTCACTAAGGCAACATCAATTGCAAAATATAATCTAGCAGAACAAAATTTCTCTTACTTCTTTCCTGATGACCCACCCACGTTTGTCTTCAGTCCTGCAAGCAGACGACGAGGGAGGCCTCCAAAGATGGCATCTACTAGTCTTGTAAGTAATGTTTTTATTTCCAGGGAACTGTGAGGATGAGTAAGGAACTAGATCACGTGTCTTATGAGCCAAGGCTAAGAGACCTGGGGCTGTTAAGTCTGGAGAAGACTGAGAAGGGTTTATAAATACCTGAAGGGTGGGTGTCAAGAAGGGGACAGTCTCTTTTCAGTGGTTCCCTGTGATAGGACAAGGGGCAATGGACACAAAATGGGAACACAGGAAGATTCACTCATCACGAGGAAAATCATCTTTACTGTGAGGGTGACAGAGTACTGGAACAGGCTGCCCAGAGAGGTTAGGAAGTCATCTTCTCTATAGAGACTTTCCAAACACACCTGAATGCATTCCTGTGTGGCCTGCCCTAGGGGAATTTGACTTAATCTCCAGAGGTCCCTTCCAACCCCTACCATTCTGTGATTTCATGATAACACATCAGCACAGTCTTTAAGTTCTTCCTTTTTTCTGAGCTTTCAGAACAGTTGGCAGAGCACCAGCCTTGAATTCCTTTTTTTTTCTTTTCTTTGAGGATGAATTGAGATGTAGTTGCCATTAGATTGTTTCATTGCTAAGTAATAATTGATAGTTTCTTGGTGGGACCAGAGAAATGATCTATCTTCTCAGAGTATTGGAAAGAAACAATGTACTTGTTCTTTCTGGGAATGAGTAATAAATAAATTGCTTAAAAAAGCTTAATTTGTACTCTGAGATACAGTTATGTTACTTGCCTTCAGATACAGCTTGTGTCTGTGTCACCTGCCTGTATCTAAACTGTGTTTAGTGCACTAAACTATAAAGATAGGTAGAAGAATAAGTTTTGAATTTCTCCCTTCCCCCGCCCCCAAGCATTAGGCAGGATTGCTGACTACTTAGTATGTTTGTGGGAAAACTCTTACAGACTGTTTATATTCTTGGGTTAGACAACAATTGAAAAATGGGGAATATCTGTTGCTGGTCATTTCACTGTAACTGTTCTTTTTGTTCTTCTCCACTCCCTCTGTGAATTCTCTATCAGGAGGATGAGATTACTGCTAAACAGAATACCCAAAGAAACAAAAGTAAAGTAGCAAAGGAAAAGCCCAGATTCCAGAAGCAAAAAGATGATGTGCAGGCCATGGGTAAGTTGAAGTTTAGTTCTATGACCAGTAGAACCAGTTTTTGCAGGTCTGAGAGCAGGCCATAATTAGAGTGCTTTTGGGGTTGTACCTTTCAAAGGGCAAATGTACTAAGAGCACACTGTCACAGCACTATTACGAAGTGCTCTTTTGAGTAATTGGAGCAGTTGTTTCCTTGTTCAATTTTTTTAATTTACTAAACTGGAGAAATATAGAAAGCTTGTGGTCCAACTCTGTCAGTTTCTGCCTCAAAGAGCAAAGTTTGGACCGTGAAGTGACCATATGTAAGTTTTAACCAGCTGAAGGTATGTCAAAATGCGAGTGTGTGACACAATCTGTTGTATGAGGAAGATCTGCAAATGGAAAAAAACACCTCAAAATTTGAAAGAATTGTAATGCTTTCTAAACCTGTAATAATTCCTAAGGAAATCTTGAGTCTTCCTGAAGATGTCTGTATGTAGATATTTAAGGTACTTCTAAATATTCTGCAAGATTGATTACAGTGTTTTAAGAATTTGTCTAATTCCAAGAGCATAAGTCACATAGGAGACTTACTTCAGATTGATTAGCTCTGATTTCAAATGAAGTAAGGGGACCCATGTGCCTTTCATGTGGGTTAAACTAGATAAAGTGATGCATCTTCTTGAGGTGACAAAGCTCAGACAAGATGTTCTTCTGGATTGTAAGCACTGATGCCCTTCCTAAAGAAGGACTTTCATCTGGTTCCTACCTTTTGTTTCTGTTATCATAAACTGTCTTAGGATGGCAAGGACATTTAGAAATTATTTAGGCCAACATTTGCTTAAATAACTGCAAAGCTGTCTGAGGCTGCTCAGGACCTTATCCTCATAGGAGGCAGGGACTGTAGGGTTTAATGGGTTGCATTAAACTTTGTGTGTCCACTTGGTTGCACAACTAGCATCTCTTTGTTTATGTGCTAGAAATGACAGCACAGGTAATAGCTTATAGACATCAAAGCTGCTTCCTTTCTTGTGTGGCATTAACTGCAGCTTCTAAAAGACTCATTCTGGCTTAACTTAATCATGTGAAAAGGTAGCAATATGCCAAGTGCCATGGAAAAACAACTTTCTCAGTATGTAGAAGACTTGGGGGGTGAAAATCAGCTTTGCTGCTCATTTGTTGGGTTAGAGACATTGCCAGTATGTGTGAGACGCTGCTATGTGCAGTAGCTATCTGTAAAAGCAATCCTAGCCCATTTTCAAAATCTTCTAGGAAAGAGTAGTAAAAAACTTACTTGGAAGTAAGGATCTCTTAATTTTCTCTGGACTTCTTGTTCATTCAATTAAAATGATGGACTTCCTGACCCCCCTTTTTATTTGTGAGTTGACAGACATCTGTCCACAGAAAGTGGAAATTTGTATCCTGCTGTTCTTCTGCAGGCAACAACAAAAGAATCTTGATCTCCTAAGGCAATGACATTTACTGCCAATTACACCAGCTTAAACTGTGCAACAGAAATAAAACTTGCACAAAACCCACTGAAGTACTAAGTAGGTTTCAAGTGTTTTGGCTTTTCAGTATTAATTAAATATTTAAAGTTCACTGATGTAAAATTTTTTGTTACTATCACATATATTTCATGGCTATATGCCACACCTAGTTGTAACATGCTTCTGCTGTAATTATATGGATTTGGAGTCAGCTCTCATCTTCATATGTCACTTGATAGAAAACAATGAATGAGTAATAAACATGTATACCCAAACCCAGATGCATTTGACTATTACAGTGATTGACAGCCTTGTGAAACATGGATAATACACAGGGTAAAATTCTGAGTCTTTAAGGAACTTTCAGGTAATTGACTTTCTGCTTGGCACAGAAACAATTCCGTCTCCATAGCAATATCTTTTTCATATGGTAATTATAAATAAGTCAGCTTACTTAGCAGAGTTAAATAAAACATTTATAAGAGAAAAATAACGGTTGGGATGTTTTTCCTCCTAGCTTTTGAAAAGGCTAAATTAAAACAGGAGAAGGCAAATGCTATGGAAGCGAAGAAAAAAGAGAAAGAAGATAAGGAAAAAAAGAGAGAAGAATTAAAGAAGATTGTGGAAGAAGAAAGGATGAAGAAGAAAGAGGAGAAAGAGAGACTCAAAATAGAAAAGGAAAAAGTAATCCATTTGCAGTTTTTCATATATGAACAGCATAGTTCCTTTCTGGTTTGTTTCTTAGTTGCTGACTGCTTCAATCTACTTTCCATTACCTGTTTTCAGTTACAAGAAGTGCATTTTAGAAGAATATGCAGTTACATGATTATGAATTTATATTTCTGGATAACATTCACTGTATTATAATTGTAGCTCACAAAAAGAGTTTTGACCTTGTGAAGTAGTTTGCTGAGTTGTTTGGGTCTTTTTTGCTAATCATGTGTGACAGTATTTGACTTTGTTCTCTCTATTTAAGTGTTAAAGATGCTGCACTTCATGAGTTTCACAGCATATTAAATAGTTGTGGGTTTCCTTGTGGTTTCTCTCTGGTTACAAATCGCTGAGGAGCTTTTTGGCACTTTGAAGATGAAGAAATTATTCATTCTGCTTATATTTCACCACAGACATACCCACTATCAATTTTGTTTATCTTCTTCTTTGTGGCACCTTTTCATAAATAATCTTTATTTTTAGATACTTTTTTTCCCTCAGCCACTTCCATGAAAAACAAACAAATCAATGGAACAAACCAAAAGAACAGAAAGAAACCCCAGATACCATCCCCCCAAAAGAACCCCTCCCCCATAACAACAGTCCCAACCCCTAAGGAAACCCCATGTCTAATCCCACTAAGTAGCACCACAGTTTACTTCCGTTTTTTGTTAGCATCTCATACAAAATCAAAATTACTAGATTTTTTTGGTTCTAGTTAAAGGTATTTTCTTTTTCAGTGTGATTGAAATGAGGGGTGCAGTTTCTGAACCTCTGATGGGATGATCTGACTGTATTTGATGAACCATTATCACTGTGGTTTTCAGGAAAGGGAGAAGCTGCGTGAAGAAAAAAGAAAGTATGTGGAATACCTGAAACAGTGGAGTAAGCCTAGAGAAGATATGGAATGTGATGATCTTAAGGTATGACTGAATCTGGAATAGCTGAGGCTCATACTTCACAGGGTCCCCAAGCTGGATTCCCTAATGCAGAGACAAATCTACGTCCAATCTGAATACTGGAGGTTGTGAATCACTTGCAGTCATGTAATATTTCCCAGTGGTGGTGATCATCTGCATTTTCACCCTCCAGAAGAACTTGGCTGGCTGTTCTCAGTCTTAACATAGAATAGATGCATTTTGGAAGCATTAATCTCAGCAAGTGCAGGGTATTGAGCATGCCCGACTCTTCTGTTAAATACACGACACAGGAGCACCTAGAATAAACATGAGTTACTTAAAAGATTGGAGTAACAAAGAAACCACATTTTTGGTTGCAAAAGATAAAAAGGACATTGGCTTGTAACTCCATGTGGCAATAATTTAACTTCTAGCAGTGCCTTTGCTTAACTAACATCTTTCTGGATGATCCTGGAAACCTATAGAAAGTAACAGGAATTTACCTCCTTATGAGCTTAAACTTCTAAACAAGACTGTTAATCAAATTTGTGGCCAGTCACAAGTGGTGTTCCCCAGGGCTCAGTTTTACGGCTAGCTCTGTTTAATATCTTTATCAATGATCTGGGTGAGGGGATAGAACGCTTTCTCACTAAGTTTGCACTTTACACCAAATTGGGCAGGAGTGTTGAAGGTAGGAAGGCTTTGCAGAGTGATCTGGGCAGTCTGGATCAATGGGCTGAGGTCAGTTGTATGCGGTTTAACAAGGCCAAGTGCCAGGTCCTGCACTTGAAAGGCCCTCAGGGTGCTGGTTGACAGCTGACTGAACATGAGCCAGCAGTGTGCCCAGGTGCCTGAGAGAGTACCAACAGTGTCCTGGCCTGTATCAAAAACAGTGTGGCCAGCAAGAGTAGGGTTGTGATCTTGCCCCTGTACTTGGCACTGTTGAGGCTGCACCTCAAATGATGTGTTCAGTTTTGGGCCCCTCAGTACAAGGAAGGCATTGAGTTGCTGGAGTGTATGTAGAGAAGGGCAGTGAAGCTGTTAAAGGGTCTGGATAACAAGTCTTACAACTGAGTGGCTGAGTGAACTGGGGTTGTTCAGTCTGGAGAGGAGAAGGCTGAGTAGAAACTTTACTGCTCACTACAACTACTTGAAAGGCAGTGGTTTCTGATCCCTAGTACCAAGTAATAGGACCAGAGGACATGGCCTGAAGTTGCACCAGGGGAGGTTTAGATTGAATATTAGGAAAAATTTCTTGACTGAAGAAATTAATCAAGAAAAGAATCAAATACTGGAATAGAGTGCCTGGTGAGGTGGTGGAGTGACAATCCCTGGAGGTGTTCAAAAAACATGCAGACAAGGCATTTTGTGACATGGTTTAATGGCCATGGTGGTGTCAGGTCGATCATTGGACTTGATGATCTTAGAGGTCTTTTCCAACTGAAATGATTCCATGGCTCTGTAGTGTGGCTGTATATAATAGAAGATGGTCTAGTGTTACACCTGTACACTTTACTAATTTTGGCAAGGGATAATGAAAGGTGGTAAAATTGCTAAAAACACAGGGATGGCAGGTCGAGATCTGCAGGGAAACATGACAGAAATGGCAGAGAAGTGGAATAGAGATATGTGTTAACTGGTGATAGCTCTGGTTGGAGGAATGTGAGAATTGAACATATTTGCCAGGAAAGTTGTATAGGCCCTTGAAGATGAGACTGAAAACCCTTAGCTGTGTCTAGAAAGGGAGAAGAAACTGAAGAGAGGGAAGAACATTGTCAAAAGGAGAGGAAGCTGTACAAAACAGTACTGCTATGCTTCAGCTGCAAAAGAAAAAGTGAGGAGTGGGAAAGCAGTGTTATAACTACGGTGAATATTGACAAGAATGGGGATTTTGTTGTTGAGAAGCAGCCCGGGGGTAGGTCTTTCTTGCGTTCTCTTCTAAATTCCTGTCTTGGGAAATGTATGCAATAGCTTTCTGTGTCCTGAAAGCATAGTGTTTGGCATTCTTCTGGTTGATGTTTATGAAATACCACCTTGTGGAGAAGAGCCATTCTTCTGGAAATGGTTTGGGTCTGTGAAGTACTGCTAAATGAAGACAAATCTTGAAGGGTTTCATCAACAGTGTAATTTGAAAGTCAAACTCCGTGCTAGACACTGGTATCTGTGGTTTGAAGATGGTGTCTGGAAAGTGGTCTTGTTACATGGTTACATCCGCTCCCTTTAACATGTCTTCAGCTATCTTAACTGCCTTGCCAACACAAAAAACATAAATACCAGGACACTCAATCACTAGACAAAATCTTGTGTATGCTAGTATTAGATGGGTGTGTTTTTATGTGAATGTGTTGGGGGTTTGTTCGCTTCTCTTTGTAAGTGATAATGAGGAACCTTTTAAGAATGTATATATTTTTCCTTCTCTGCACAGTTCCAGCAAACTTAAATTCAAAACTCTTGTGAAATAATAACAGGTTTATAGGAAGAATCTTGACAGCTCATGTGCCTGACTTGTAGAGGATGTGAGTCCCTGTAAACAAAGATGTGAAACGGTTTAACTCGATGAGCATGAGTAAACTCTTGACTCCAAGGATGTATGTCCATGCTCTTTGTTTTTTAAGTTAGGACTACCAGAGATGTTAGCATGATAATTATGAGTCTTCCAGAACCATTTTCAGTAAAATGTACAGCAACCCAACAGATAAACTCCTTAGAATGGCAGACTGCTTGATTTTTAATCACTTGTGTCCTCTGCAGAAACCATATAACAATATTAAGTTGTGTCATTTGGATTACAGGAACTGCCCGTGCCAATGCCAGTGAAGACAAGACTGCCTCCTGAGATCTTTGGTGATGCTTTGATGGTTTTGGAGTTTTTGTATGCTTTTGGTGAACTTTTTGATCTTCAAGATGAATTTCCTGAAGGAGTGACTTTAGGCAAGTTGTCGTTCATGTGGCAGGGTGCCCTGATTTTTGCAGCGTCCCTTCTCCTACCAAACATCTCTTGTGCACCCAAGTACCAGTGCTACAGAATTTTCTCTCAATGCTCACAAGTGCCTATCAGTCCATTTTTTTCTCTTCACAGTCCACTTCTGCAATGTTTATGAAATCAAAATCTATTTCAATGTAGAGGCTGTTGATCTGCTTATTAAAATGTCTACTTGTACTTTAGTCTTGCAGTTATGCATTAGGAAAATGTTGTGTTCTGGCAGTATCACCTTAGGAATATTTGCAGTAAATTATGGATAAGTAACTTGATTATCATAGCTGAAGGGGAAAAAAAATGTTTTCATTCTTCAGTACATAATTGCTTTCCAACTTTGTGGCAAAAGTGACACTTCTTAAACTTTATTCACAGAAGTTTTAGAGGAAGCTCTTGTAGGAAATGACACTGAAGGCCCACTATGTGAATTGCTGTTTTTCTTCCTGACTGCCATCTTTCAGGCAATGGCCGAAGAGGAAGAGGAAGTGGCCAAAGATCAAATAGCTGATGCTGAGACCAAAGGTCAGATCTTTAGTTTTACTGCTGAAAAACTGGAATTAACTTTAAAATGCATGTTTTATGGCATTCCTTTGTTTAACCTTGTCTAATTATGCATGGATATTGTATGTAAATGAACTTGGTTTTACTCTTTTATCTGAAATGGAAGCTTTAAACTGGGCAGGGAGGGTGGGGTCCGAGGGGGGAACAGAGAAAAAGCAAGCTCATTGTAACTATGATTGCATCCAGCAAAGCATAATAAGCTTTTTAACAGCCCTGCTTATGTCTCAGAGGTGAAGGAAACTCATCTTCACCTTCCTCCTCTTCCTTCAGCACTGGTAGGTGTTTCTCCTGGGGATCAGGAAAACAAGGCATTTCCCTAAATGTCAAACATTGTCTGTAGCTATTAAAAAAAAACCAAGCCAAAACTCTAGACCTAACCAGATCAAAACCTAAAATTCCTCAGTATACTCATTCAAGTCTTAGGAGTATGCATCCACAGCTCCTAGATACTTTGTGGGGTTTTTTAGCAAAGAACCTCACAGGCACTCTGCCTGCAGTCTTCACTCTGAGGCTGAAGTCTCTCATATTTTCAGAGGAATTTGGTATATGCTAACGACTGATCAGGAGGAAAGGCAGGCTTTGTTCCATTTTTCTGTGGTCCTGCATTTAAATGGACTGCCAAATTTGCTGATTAGTTACAGGAGAAGCTTTAACCATTCCTGCTAGTCTGTAACTCACTAAAGGCATATAAGAACATGAGGGCACTCCTTGTTAGAGGTCAAGCAAATCCTGTGGTTCCTCCGTAAGACAGATGCAGAAGGGTACAGGAAGGTTCCTTTAATTACTCTGTATCTCATGCTTCAGTTTTATGTCCAAGCTATAAAATACAGAGCATGGTCACTGTCTTCAGCAACAGCTACTACTCTTGTTAATTGAATAAAGTTACAGATTTGATACAGTGTTAACAAAGGTAAACTTTATATAGTGTTTCATTTAAAAAAATGTATCTTTTGGCTACTGAGAGAGTTGCTTGGGCAATATAAGCAAGGATCCCATTGTCAGGTAATCATAACCAGGTATATTAGGTTCTTTATTATTCATAGGACTAACCAGAAAAAAATGTCATGTAACTTGGATACTTTAATTTGACTGCATGGGGCTGGTAATTGCAAAAATCTGCTGGTTTGCTTCTAGGTTAGTAGTGCTGTGGGCAGGGCTCTTTATCTTTTACTTGCCTTTGAGCTTTCATTTCTTGTCCCTCTTGTTCAGAAATTTTCTTTCCTGTGAAAGAATTACATGTTCTCAGCTTTATAGTTCTGACTAACCAAACTAGTAGTAGTCAGCATATTTGCTTACTTAGTTTTGAGAGAGTATTTCTACATTAGAAAAACAACATAGCTGTGAGGTTTCAGTGTGTACAGTACTTCCCCAAACCCTGTTGCACAAATACAGTGAGAAGGGAGTTGCAGAGGTTAATTTTGCAGTGCCTGGTGACAGATTTTGAACAACTGTAGTCATCATACAAGTCTGTTGTGGATTTGTTTTTCAATTGGTCTTAAGTTTGGATTTGTGGCTCTTCATTGACTTGGTGACTTCATAACTGCATAATGATTTGGACTTGAATAAATTGGAAGTGTTGTGACAGCACAGGCTGAAAAAATTCTGGTAAACCTCTGGAGAAATACCTGTAAGTGCTAAGGAAACAAGAATTCTGCTGTTTCTCCCTTTCACTGCCCTGCTTTCCCAGCCAGTTTGCTGATGTGTGATGCTCCTTATTAAGTGCAGATGCTCATGTTGGTGAAATACTGTTTCTCTGTGATGCCTTAGTGATTGTATTTGTGCAGAACAGTAAGGCAGTAAATTAAAAGTGAGCAGTGAGTGGTGATAACCAGTATCAAAATGTGTCATTGGTTTGGATGGTCTTTGCTAGAAACAAAATCTTAGGGAAAAACATGATTTGAGGGAATAAAATAGAGTTGTTCTTGCGCTGTTACTTGTTTCTCTTTCAAGTGTGTTTATGGATCTATCGTTGCTTCCTTTTATGTTGCCATTGTGCATGTTTTGTGCTTTGGGGGCGCTTTAACAGCTTCTGTCTAGGGAGAACAGCATATAGCATGTGATGCATGTCCCTTAGCTTTTAGTTGGGCTTAGCTGCATTTAAAGATGACTGACTTTTAACTTGGATGTTGGATTGAGTTTTGAATACATTGATGCTGTTGTAAATACTGGCCCTCCTCTCGCTTTTCTGCAACCTGTAAAGAAAAAAACAAACCTGGCTTGCTTTCCTCCTCTCCACAGTACAAACTTTGTCATTTGCACTAGAATAAAGTGTTTATTTCCTTAAAGATTTAACAGAGGCTTTGGATGAAGATTCAGACCCCACAAAATCTGCACTGTCTGCAGTTGCAACTTTGGCAGCTGCATGGCCCCAGTTACACCAGGGTATGTGTGGGTTTCACTTCTTGTTTTGTTACTTTTCTTATTTTGCTCTATATTTTAAAGCACGTTTTAAATATTTGTATGCAGATAAATGTCTGTTGAAAGTAACTGTTCATTCTTCTCAACTGTAGGCTGCAATCTGAAAAATTTGGATCTTGATAGCTGCACTCTTTCTGAGATTCTCAGACTTCACATTCTAGCATCAGGCGCTGATGTAACATCAGCCAATGCAAAATACCGCTACCAGAAACGAGGAGGGTTTGATGCTACTGATGATGCTTGCATGGAGCTGAGATTAAGTAATCCTGGCCTCTTGAAGAAACTTTCGAGTACCTCAGTGTATGATTTATTGCCAGGTAATAAAAGACATTGGATGCTGGGAATTATTAGATTGCTCATCAAGTGATCAGTTTTCTAACTGCTTCAGATCAGTGATAGTCAAAAGTTAGTCTAGCATAAAATCATTTAGGTTGAGATAGACCTCAAGGTCATCTAGACCAACATCTATCCCATATTCTGCAGGTCCCACCAGATCAGAGGTTGCAGAGCTATGTAGTCTCATTACTTTGGAGTAGTGTTTTCCTTAAACCCATTTGGGGTGGGGGGGATGTTAGTTTTACTTGCCGAAGGGGATTTCTCTGGGAGAAGCATTTGAGAGTTTGTCTCTGCTTTTTATTGCCCTTCTGGTTTGGGCCTTTTTTCCTTCAAGTTACAAACAAAATTGCTATCTACTATTCATTTATCTCCATTTTGATGATAATATTGCTCTTTTTGTTCTTTCTGTGCTAAAAGTTAATAAATAGAAAAACTCAGGCTTGCATCTCTGAGCAAGGCAGGTATTTCAGGAAATGCCTCTTTGCAGGTCCAGCTGGGGCACTACAGATTTGTTTTCTCAAGTAAGAGCTAATCTTCAATCTGGAGCATGCAAGAATAAGGCATATTTATCAGTTGTATAATAGAATATAAAAATTGATCTGACTTTTTATTAGGAGAAAAGATGAAGATCCTTCATGCCCTCTGTGGAAAACTCCTGACTCTCGTCTCTACTCGAGATTTCATTGAGGACTCTGTTGATGTGTTACGACAAGCAAAGCAGGAGTTCAGAGAATTAAAGGCAGAGCAGCACCGCAAAGAACGAGAGGCAGCAGCTGCAAGGTAACACTAAAATATGGAAAGCTAAATTTTGTGTCAATTCCTCTGATAAGAGGGCCAACAGCAGTGTTTGTGCCTTATGTCAGTTTCTTGAGACCATAGACAGGAGTTGTGCTAAGCATTTTGCGCTCTCATGTTACTAACATTTTCAGATGATGCTGTATTATAAAGGAAGAAAGATGCTGCCAGATCAGAGAACAGATTAATTTCAACTGGTTTTCTGTGTTCTTCTTACCATTAGGATACGTAAGAGAAAAGAAGAAAGGTTGAAAGAACAAGAGTTAAAAATGAAAGAGAAACAAGAAAAGCTGAAGGAAGAGGAGCAAAGAAATCCTGTTGTAGAAGTGTCTGTTGGGTATGATACCTAGAGTTACTGTGATACATTTAATACAGCACTTTCCAGCTGTGTGGTTTCCATTGACTTGATCATATACAAAGGTTTATTTGAATTTAAGTATTTAGTCCTTAATGCTGATTTTAATGTTTCTTCCTAGTCTTCTAAAACTGGTTTATAAAAGTGATTTTATTTTTAAAACCAACTTGCATTATAATTCTCTTGACAGTTTTACCTACTGACAGGAAAAAATTGGGAAATCCAGTTTGTGGGTGTTTTGCATTACATTCTGTCTTGCACTGATTTCATCTCTATGAATATAAGTGACCTCTCTCTGTGGTTTAAAGCTGGGGAAGGCTGGGATGTGTGCAAGAGAAAAGGGAAGAGTCTGTCAAAGGGGAAGGGGAATCATCAAGGCCTGTAGGTGTGGAGAGCCAAGCCTGCTGTGCTAAGCTTGCCTTGCTGTGTGGAGAGTTCCAAACTCCAAATAATCAGAACCGACCTCCTGGAAATAATACAAGAGAAGTGCATGGCAAATAACTTTCATGCCCACCAGACCCAAGTCCAACCTCCTGCCCAGCTGATGTGTTGGAGCCATGGTTTAGTTAGTCATGAGGTCTTGGGTTACAGGTTGGACTTGATTATCTTTGAGGTCCTTTGCAACCATATTGATTCTATGATTCTATGAATATCTCCATAATAGGCTATTATAGTTAGGTTTCTAATCTGGGGAGTTGGTCTGATCTGGGCTGCATAACAGTGGCCTCTTATAACAGTTTATGAATCAATCGTACTAGCACTTTTGAACAAATGCTGTGCTATCCCAGGTGATTTCCATGAAGCCAAAGATTTTTGTTCTATTAATAAAGCTATATGGTTTCAGGTGGTAAGATTCATGCACATGCAGCTGTCTGTGATACCAGGGAAATCAAGGCAGGGGCAAAATGCGTATACAACACATTTACCTGCTTGAGGAAGGGTGTTAGTTACATAAATCTGAGTGCAAAAGGTGAGCTTGGGCTGCAGTCAAGATTTGTGCTATGTTTTTGAACCCATAACTAAAAAAACCACCAAACCAACAACAGTAAAACTCAAAACCAGCCACACATGCAACAATTAAAAAACAACAAAGAAAAAAAGCTAAAAACACAGAGCTCAACCAAACAAAATTACCCCAGACAAGCAAACAAGAGCCACACATACCCCCTAAAAAACCCCCCAAGAAATAACAACCCCAAACTGAAAACAAAAAAGACAACAACAAAAACCCTAAAATACCACAAAATAAATGTTGTCCTCTAATGGTTGCATGTAGTTCTGCAGGGTTTTAATTACATATACTGGGGAAAATGAGGAAAAAAATGTGATAACCATTTTCTAAAACAATATGCATTATCAGGAGGAAGTTCCCCCCCCCCCCCCCCCCCTTTGTTCATTATAAAAACCCAAACAGGTCAGTAGAACTGCAGTGCCTCCAAAAAGGATCTGATTATAATAATGCTTTTCCAATGAAAGAGTGAATAAATACCAAATAGCAGGTTTTAATCTTTAATATGGGACTTTCAATTTGTAGTTCAGCAGGATTCTTTTGGGCTTTTAATATATTCTATGATTTAAAACTCATTGTTAAAAAGCACTCTAGGCCTCTGACAAGCTCAAATACCTCTGATGGGGAAAACAGCATTGTCTCGAAGATGCCATATTCTAATGTGACATTGTGGGGTGTGCTGGTTTTTGTTTTGCCTTTTCATTCTATTCAGCTTTTAAAGTGTGGTTGATCAGCTAGCCATCTTTTGTTCATTTTATTTGTGTCAGAGAGGAGGAAAGGGAAGACCTTGATACTAGTACAGAGAGCAAAGAAATTGAACGTAAAGAGCAGGACATAGACACGGTGACAGAGGATGAAGAAGAAGTGGGACCAAACAAAAAACGAGGAAGAGGTAATGCTATAATGTTGTTCTTCATTTCTGTACCTGTATGTGCACACACATGCACCCAGGAAGCTCCTTGGTCGTATTGTAATTTTTTTCCACATACTATCAATCTTTCCTGTGAATTTTAGAAGGAGAATGGGGGATGGAGAGTAGGGGGGGAACCACCCCCAAACATAGTCATAATGGGCTGTTGAGCTGGCCTGATGTAGTTCAGATAGATGTTCTTTCACACTTTGTTTCATTTTGTCTTCCATACTTGCTTTCTGGCTTCTTTTTTTGTCTAAATAAAACCTTAGATTCTTGTTTGACAAACCATTACCATAGCCATCTGAGGAGAGGCCATGAGGATCATCAGAGGGCTGGAGCACCTCTGCTGTGTAAGCAGGCTGAGAGAGTTGTGCCTATTCAGCCTGGGGAAGAGAAGGTTCTGGGGAAACCTTAGAAGCAAGCAGCCTTCCAGTACCTGAAAGGGGCCACAAGAGACCTGTGGAAGGACTTGTTACAAGGGCATGGAGTGTCAGGATGAGGGATAATGGCTTCAAATTGGATTTAGATAAGACATTCCTAATTGTTCCCCATAAGGGTGGTGAGATGCTGAAACAGGTTGCTCAGAGTTGTTTAGGCTTCAAGCTTTGGAAATTCTTTATAGTGAGGGTCATGAGACACTGGAACAGTTTGTCCAGGGAGGTTGTGGATGCCCCCTCCCTGGAGGTGTTCAAAGCTAAGTTGAGTAGGGCCTTGAACAGCCTGGTCTAGTAGGAGGTGTCCCTGCCCCTGGCAGGGGAGCTGGAACTAGATTCTATTTAAGGTCCTTTCCACCTCAAACCATTCTCTAATTTTGTGGTTAGGAGAAATATACCTATCAAGAGAGTTGTAGGAGTTTCATTTAGCAGGGGATAGTTTGGTTTTGATTCTTTTTATTAGGAAGCTGCAGAACTGGCAAGTGTTACAAAGGAAGATGTTGCATTGAGTGGTTGGGTTTAGCTTGCCTTTGTTAATGAAGCAGCATGCTTTCTATAAAAGGATGCAGACTTACCTCCAGATTTAATTTCCTCTGCTGTGTGCAAGTAGGAGCTGTGGTGCAGTAAAGAGCACAGCCTGCTATTTGTAAGTAAACCTTGACACCACCACAGGAAGATCAGTTGTTGAAGAGATTTGGGCTGTTGCCTCATCTGTCTTTGTCTTGTGAAGGCTTTATGCTAGCATCTGTGCTGGTAAAAGTCCTGGATGATTGTGGACTTAGGATTGCAGACTTGTGCTGTTCCTAAGAGTACCTGGGATGGAAATTTTAGACCATTCAGTAAGACTAATACTGTTTCTTGACTGAGCTGATGGTCCTTGACTGTGTGAGTTTAGTTAATCAAAAAGGAACAGCCAAAACCTGCTCTTGACTTGAGTTTTTGGTTACAGAAAGAATTTCAAAGTGTGTTGCTATCACTCTTCTTTCTCTAACTTTCAGGAAGGAGAGGGCAAAATGGATATAAAGAATTTACAAGACAAGAAGAGACCACTTGTGAAAAAAGTGAACCTCTTACTGCTGAGGATGAAGAAGCTTTAAAGCAGGAGCAACAAAAGAAAGAGAAGGAACTGTTAGAAAAGATTCAGAACGCAACAGCCTGCACAAATATCACCCCCTTAGGTCGTGACCGTCTGTACCGGCGCTACTGGATTTTCCCCTCTGTTCCTGGATTGTTCATAGAAGAGGACTATTCTGGTCTCACAGAAGACATGCTTTTGCCTCGAACCTCTTCCTTTCAGAGCAGTGTACAGTCTTGCACAAATGAACCTCAGGTATTCAGTAAAACTGGAGAGTCTTTGAAATCCTCTGAATCTACCTCCACTGTTGACCAGGATTCACACACCAGTGTTGTGGCAGAGGTGCCAAGGCCAGTCTATAAACCAAACCGGTGGTGCTTTTACAACTCTCGGGAACAACTGGACCAACTCCTGGAGGCTCTCAATTCCCGAGGACACAGGGAGAGTGCCTTAAAAGAAACTCTTTTACAAGAGAAAAGCAGAATATATGAACAACTAAGCAGTTTTCCTGTGGAAAAATTCCATATTCCAGGTAAATGAAGGGTTCCTGATCTTAATTTCCTACCACAGCTGTTACTTCAGTATAATCTTCTAGAGACCTCTAATTCTCATCCAATTGTAAGTCCTAAGAAATAAGAATCATTCTTAAGCGTTGTTTTGCTCTGTGGACAAGAGGGTGGGGTTTGCCCTTTTGTTGTTGTTGTTTTTGTTGTGGGGTGGTTGTTTTGTTTCCCCCCCCCCTCTTTCTGTGAAGAACTTCTTCCTAACATCCAGCCTAAACCTCCCCTGGTGCAGCTTGAGACTGTGTCCTCTTGTTCTCAGAAAATGGATAAGAGCAGTCTATAGAGTAAGAGAATCACAGAGTAGTTCTCACTTTGTGGTGTTTTTCTGTTGTTTCATGCTAAAAACTCCCAAATTTTTGTTACTTCACTGCTTAGTAAAACAAGATTGGCTTTTAAACAAACTTCCTGAGGAAGTGATTTGAGCTTGGGAAAAGATTTAACTAGGGAATAAAGATTGCTATCTGCTGAAAGCAAATCATAGGACATCAGATGATCAATACTTATTTCCAGCATGATACAAGGAGAAACAAGGTCTGATACTGGAGAAAGAAACCTCACAAAGGAAGGTGATTACTATTACCTTGTTTTCTGTTGAGTAGGACATGTTCTTTCCTAACACCATAATGCATGAAATTATTCAAGTAGGCTTTACTGACCTGTTGTAAACAAGGGGATGATGGCATATTGCAGGGTCATACTAAAACCTCTAAAGGGGAAAAAAATAGCACAGCTGTTTTGGTTGGGCTAACATAAATGTGTATACTGTGATACTATTCTTTTCTATTTTTCCCTCTCTTCTTCTGATAGATGCTTGTTACAGGAGGAGACATCAGCAAAGCAGTATTGTTTTTATAGATTTCAAAATGCAGGAGTGTACTTAAAACCATCCTAGACCAAGGATTAAGGGTGTTTTTTGTTTGTTTGTTTTTCTGCTTTTCTCCTAGCCAGATATTATGCTGTCTGTTGGCAAAGCATTATCTCCAATAGCTGATAAAATATTGCACACACAAGCTTACAGCTGTAGTATTTCTGGCCTGTAGTGATAGGATAAGGGGCAATGGCTTCAAACTAGAGAAGATGTTAGGAACAGGTTCTTTACCACAAGAGCAGTGGAACACTGGAAGAAGGTACCCAGAAAGGTAGTTGAGGCCTCCTCCTTGGAGATATTTAAGGTCAGGCTTGACAAGGCTCTGGACAGCTTGATCTAGTTGAGGATGCCCCTGCTTACTGCAGAGAGGGTTGAACTAGATGACCTTTAGAGATCCCTTCCAACCCAGACCATTCTGTGATTCTGTGTTGGTGGGTAGAGGATGTTACCAAGATGAAACTCCCTAGAGTAATGTGTGAGAAATTGCATTTTGATTTGAATGATGCCAAATTGCCATGAGGATTTCAGTACTGGGGCAAGGGAGAATTGTTCACAGCAGAGCTGATTTGTGTTTTATTGGAGTGTGTGTACCAGGACATGCCACAAAATCTTCACATACTGCTGAATCCATAACTGATTTACCATTTCTTTTGGTGGAAGATAGCACATGGCAGAGTTTCTGGATAGTAATTAAGCATTGTTTGGAGGCCTTATGGGTATGTTTGTGTATTTTGTTGAGAAAATGTAATTTTCTTGAATGTTGGTGTGTGTTGTTCCTTATTTGACTAGTTGCTGCACCTTTATCTGTGTTTTGTGTGTTGCTTTCTGCCCTGAAGCAACTGATTTCCACAGTCACAGGTTATTTTTTTCCTGTATGAGAAATACAGAATAACATTGATTTAATTTTAACTTATAAAAAAATTGGCTGAAAGTCAAAAAAGCAGCTTTGAACTGGACTACGAGAGAGAAATTCAAATACCTCCCCTGTGTGATAAGCAGTGGTAAGTGGCCACCTGTACCTGTGCTTTGGAGGGAGAGTTGCTGCTATGCTGCCTTTACTTGCAGGACAAGTGAGAACTACTCTGTGATTCTCTTACTCTACAGACTGCTCTTGTCCATTTTCTAAGAACAAGAGGACACAGTCTCAAGCTGCACCAGGGGAGGTTTAGGTTGGATGTTAGGAAGAAGTTCTTCCCAGAAAGAGTGATTGGCCATTGGAATGGGCTGCCCGGGGAGGTGGTGGAGTCACCATCACTGGAGGTGTTTAGGAAGAGACAGGATGGGGCATTTAGTGCAATGGTTTAGTTGATTAGATGGTGTTGGACGATAGGTTGGACTCGATCTCAAAAGCCTTTTCCAACCTGATTAATTCTAATCTATTCTATTCTAACTCCCACTCTAAAGAGCATGGAAGCAAAACTGATGTGCAATGTCCAATTTGCATTAACTTTTCCTTATCAGTTATTTGCAAGCTGTTTGCTATGTTTCAGTTTCTTTCGAGCCAGAAGGCACATTTCCCACATCCAGACATCAGTCTGCTAGTACACATTTTGAGAATCTTTGTATAGTTACTTTCAGTACAGGGAGCTGTTACCACAGTTGAGAGTGATTAGAAGTTTATCCTGTTCTTCCTTAACAACAGCTTCATGGTAATTTTTGATGTAAATATCTCTGAGCTCTTGCATATACCTCTTCACTCTGTACTCATAGAGTTTAAGGTAAATCCTGTGGACAGAAATGTCTGCCACCTACGCAGATCTGCAAGCACTAATTCAGGCTCTGGGCATCCTTTCAGCTCTTTCCTGTGGATTTTAAGCTTTTGCATAAATTTTCAGTTCTCTTTTGAAAAGGTTTTTACTTGACAGCCCATCATCAGCTCTTTCCTACTTCTTCATAAATTACCTTGCTGTCTTATTCCTGGTTTTCCCCAACTTTAATTAGAGACCACAATCAGTCTAGTCTTTGCCTGTGTCATCTTACCTGTATTTGTTTGGTTTGGTTTAGATTTGTGAAATACTGTATATTGTTCTGTTAGTTTTTTCAGTTGTCAGCTGCACATGCTGATTTTAAATGTTTTTATGATAAACATCTATGTGGCAAAAAAAAAAGAGGAGTTCTCCTGTGAAGTAAAGGCCATCATATACTAGAAATGTGACTTCATTATTTTTTCTCTTGTGTTTTCATTTTTCCTCCTTGTATTTATAGCAGAGATATTATTTTAAGGCAAAAGAATTGCTTGTAAATTAACAAGACTTTCTCATCCCATGTGTTGGAAGGAGCAGATTTTAGTCTGTAGGTCTTCCCTCAAAATCATACTCAGCTGTATTGGATGCCTTAGCCAACAGGGAGATGTTGGGGTTGGGAATTGTTGTTACAGGAAAGGAGTTTTGAATACATGTTTTCAGTTATTCCACTTTATGCTACTTTTGTTCCCTCCACCAGCAGCTACCTTATGGAGCAAAGTCTTCTTAACATGAAGTCATTTGGTATTTTTGCAGACAAACCTCAAGGTGACATCAGACCTCCTTCAGGACGGGGAAGGATGCAGAATGCTCACGATGGATCTCATGTATCTGCAGAGAAGCAGCTTGAACTGAGACTTAGAGACTTTCTTTTGGACATTGAGGACAGGATCTACCAAGGAACACTGGGGGCTATTAAGGTATTTGAGTTGTAGAATGCCTAGTGGTGCCACCGAGTCTGGAAATTCAATGAGAAGTCTTCCATGCTATGGGGTTTACTGAAAGCATAATTAAATTAAATGTAGACAGTAATTTGCACTAGAAGTTTGTGGCCTTTGACTCTTTAGAAACTTCAAATTTGTATGTTTGCTTCAGGTTACAGACAGACAGTCTTGGAGAGCAGCCTTAGAACATGGGCGGTATGAGTTTCTGAATGATGAGAACAAAGAAAATGGTCTAATTAAAACTGTGAATGAAGAATCTGAAGAAATGGAAACTGATGAGCAAGATAAGTTTATTGTGAAAGACAGGTAAGAGCAATGGTTGAAATAATGGCTCTTCCCTGTAAAGTTTTTATAGCAGTGCTCTGGTGGTTTTTTAACCTTCAGGTTGTTCTTACCCTCACATTCTTTGTAATGGTGTTTTTAAAAGATTTTAGGTGTAGAATGTGAACTTTTTGCATGGATCTGTTGATTGTGTTTGACAGCTTTTGCAACTTCTCCTACTCAGATATTACACTGCTCATATTGATTACCAAATCAGGAATAAGTGAAGTCACTTTAAAATAAAATGCAGCGGAAAAGGCATCTGGCAATTCATGTTCTGTTTTTCAGAAGGAGGGAAAAAGCAAGCAAGCAACCAACCAACAAAACCAAACCCTAAACAAAACAAAACCTAACTAAACAAAAAACCAAGCCCAACACTTTGTGGAAAGAGTAGGAGTGATTAAAAGGGAAAATGGTTAAGTAACAAATTGCTGGTTGTGCTGGGCAGTATACCTCTGTCATGAGTCGGTAAGAACCATCAATGCCACAGGCCTTGGTCTGAATTACCCTTTAGCACTGCAGCAAAATAGAGATATAATATAATAAACTTGCAGAATGAGGATCCTTCTGTAGAGCAAGCTGCAACATAGTTAAAAAAAAACAACATTCAAGTCATAGTGTTGCAACTGTAGAAGTGTTTTTGTTGAGCTTTGTTTGTTCCTTAAACCGTTTGTGACAGCCATGGAACTCTACATGAATGTTTGTTGTAAATAGCAAGTGTGAAGATTTCTAGGTCTTTAAATTCTCAGAAGTCTCATACTTTTCAGAAAGATCTGCCTTAATTTGCTTGACACATACAGAATTATGTGTCTTGATACAGAAAACTTTGTCTTGCTAGAATGTAAATATTGAAATGGGGGAAGAAAGATTCATTAGAGGTGATCGTTGTACGAACATACAGTTTGCTTACATATTCTGGGAGGTTTACTGCAATTAGACCTTGAGAGCTGTGTTTCAGGATGGAATCTTGAATGCTAGTAGGAATTTAAGGTTTTCCCTTTTTATTTCCATTGGCTGAATTAGTATTTTCATATAAGACTGCCCTTCAGATCTGAGTTCTGTGTTCAAAACTGATAGGCTCATCCTTCTTTGTATTGATGACACAATTTACAGACATTTGCTTCTTTTAAAAAAAACAACACCAAAGCATAGAAATATGCCACTGTTTTAATTAAGCTAAAATTTGCTTTCAGTTATGTTGGGCACTTTCTGTTGCCAGCTCTCAGTTCAGCTGCAGAGGTTTGTTTCTTGTTTTGGTGGTTGGTTGTTGTGTTGGGTTTTTTGCCATTTGATACTGACTCTGTCGAAGTTTCTGAATAAAGTCTACTCTAATAATGTCTTACATATTGAAACAGAGGCTATGGGATTCTGAAAGCATGTGACAGATTGCTTTTGATGCTGGGCTTTTTTTATCCACCTCAGAGCGAGTGACATCTCATTAAGATCTGCGAGTTTGACTAGTGAAATGTAAATAACTGTGCAGCTTTTTCCTGTTTGCTTTCAGGCTCTCAAAATGTGTGTGACTGCAAAATATAACAAACAGCTTTTAAGTGTGGAAAAAAGAAGAGGGAGAACCAAAAGCATTGCTTATTCACTAGAGAAAAGCAGAATCCAGACAGTCTCAATGACTTGTTTTGTTTGGGGTTTTTTGTTGGTTTGTTTGTTTGTTGGTTTGGTTTTTCATTTGTGTGTGTTGGTTGGGTTTGAGTTTTGGTTGGTTTGTTTGTGTTTTATTTTTATAACCCCCAAGTTGAAATTGCATTTCATTTTCATTAGTGTGAGTTGCTCTCCTACACTACAGATAGCATTTGTGATTCAGGAAGATTAAGTATGGTTTGAAATGATTACTTAGTCTTTGGTCAAAGAAGGTTGTAGAATAGAATAGAATTAACCAGGCTGGAAAAGTCCTTTGAGATCATTGCGCCCAATCTATCATCCAACACCATCTAATCAACTAAACCATGGCACCAAGTGCCCTATCCAGTCTCTTCCTAAACACCTCCAGTGATGGTGACTCCACCACCTCCCTGGGCAGCCCATTCCAGTGGCCAATCACTCTTTCTGGGAAGAACTTCTTCCTAACATCCAACCTAAACCTCCCCTGGCACAGCTTGAGACTGTGTCCTCTTGTTCTGTTGGTGGTTGCCTAGGAGAAGAGACCAATCCCCACCTGGTTACAACCTCCCTTCAGGGAGTTGTAGAGAGCAATAAGGTCTCCCCTGAGCCTCCTCTTCTCCAGGCTAAGCAAGCCCAGCTCCCTCAGCCTCTCCTCATAGGGCTTGTGCTCCAAACCCCTCCCCAGCTTTGTTGCCCTTCTCTGGACACATTCCAACAAGTCAACATCCTTCCTAAACTGAGGGGCTCAGAACTGGACACAGTACTCAAGGTGTGGCCTAACCAGTGCAGTGTACCAGGGGCAGAATGACCTCCCTGCTCCTGCTGGCCACACTGTTCCTGATGCAGGCCAGGATGCCATTGGCCCTCTTGGCCACCTGGACACACTACAGGCTCATGTTCAGCCTACTATCGACCACTACCTCCAGGTCCCTCTCTGCCTGGCCGCTCTCCAGCCACTCTGTCCCCAGCCTGTAGCACTGCATGGGGTTGCTGTGGCCAATGTGTAGAACCCCGCACTTAAATGTGTATCATTGGAAACCTAAGTTTGTTGGTTTTTTTCCTCCTCTTTACATGAAAAGTTAATATTTTACAAAACTCCTCCAAGGATGAGGGATAGAAGTTCAGTTTGTGATTTAACATTCTAAAATTACTTTCTGGGTTTATGTAAATAATTTTCTTTAAAAAACCCCAACATGTTAATTATGGGGATGCAAGTAGCTGAAATTCTGCAGACGGAAGTATTCTAAAAGGCTGCATTTCACCACTGGAAATGTTTTCATTGAAGGATTACTGGGACTGTACTCACAAATCTCTCAAACTAGCTGATGGATGTTGCATCAAATCCTTTGAGCATCTTAATAATAGTATTGAAATTTGTCCTCTGCATTTCTTGACATTTTTGCTAACTGTTACATAAAGATGATCTACGTAGATTAACAAGACTGAAACTCAGGAATTGGGAAAACTAATGGCACTTGTGTAGTGTCTGTTCATGTCCACAGGCCATTCATGTAAGTGAAGTGGAAATCAAAACCTGCTGTGGATCCAGATCTGTACCAATCTCTATGGTGTTAAAATAGAAGTATATTTAATGTAATTTAATACACTTCTCTTCTAGACTTGTTGGGTTAAAAACTGAAGCTCCAAGTGCTGCATCAAGTACAAGTACTCCTCAGCCAGTTAATAACGTGGTCCACCACTTGGCATCTGCCCTGCTTCAGATAGAACAAGGAATCGAGCGAAGGTTTCTCAAAGCACCTCTTGGTAAGCTTTCAGAATTGAAACTGTGTGTCTCTAGTTTTGGGTAAGATTTTGTAACAAGCAGTGCTCCCCTGGAAAAAAAACACCAAACAAAACCAAAACCCAAAACCCACTTGCTTCTTTTGTAACACTGCATACTTTAGAAAGGCATGTTGGGGAAAAGAATAACTAAACAACATATTAGTACCTACTGTAGTCCATTTAAAAATGGTAGCTTGTCAGGGCCAGGGATCATGAAGTTTTTCTTGTTATTCTACATGTCCTGAATTGCCTGTATTAATTCAGTAAAACCATATATTACTCTTAAATACATATCTGGATCATTTCAGTGATCTCATTTATGTGGCTCCACAATTACAGTGGTGCTTTGGGAGAGCGATTTTACCCTTGGGCAGAAGTGGGTGAGCTCTCTAGGGGAATAATCTATAATCAAGGTAACTGTTGAGACCAGTGTATCATGCAGCTATACAGTGAGTTTCTTGTGTGGTTTTTAGGTTGTAAAAATGTGTGGTCCCGTGAAAGCAATATAGGCCTGGTTTGTCTGGATCACCATGTTCAGCAATAGCAGAATATTTACAGGAAAAGGTAGTAAAGATTTACACTGCAGGTTTTCAGATCCTCAAGTTTTGCACTTATGCTGTAAAACTTGGAAATAAAAAATTGCAAGAAAAATATAAACCAACGCACAATTATAGCTTGACTTTAATATATTCCTTCCTTGAATTCCTCTGATGTGGTCCAGAGGTGAGAGAGGGAATCCAAGGTGCTGAAAGTTGCTTTGTTTTTGAGTGATCCCTCAGGTCTGAATTCTGTAGGATTCTTTTGCAATTCAAAACTGGGAGAAGAATGTAAAGGTGGTTCATTTTTCCTGAAGCAGCTGTCTGGGCCAGGCTTCCCTTCAGGGTGCTGCACTGAGGACAAGCAATGCTCTGTGCTCAGCTGGGCTTCTATGCTTCTCACATGCAAGAGTGCAGCATGCTTTACCAGTATAGCACATACCAGGGACCCTTGGGAGCACAAACTGCTACACATCTTATTAAACTGGGTCTCCCTCTGATAATGACTGCATACAAAATCCTTAAGCTCTGGCAGATTTTACTGCAGTAGTTTAAGATGAAAATGTAGGGTTTGTTGTATTAACACTAGAGGTTAGTGCCCCATGGCACAGCTGACCTAAAACTGTTTCTGCATCTCATCTGCTGCTGCATGGAGACTGAGTGTCTGAGTATAGGTTGCTGCCGAAAATGAGTTTGAGCTAGATTTGTGTCAATCTGACATGCAGGCAGGGGTTCCCTTCCACAAGCTTTTGTTATCAATGTAGTGACTTCTAGAGGAGCATATAGCAGTGATTGAAATGAAAGGGAAGAGCATAAGCTTTTCAAAACATGAAGCTTTGAAAGTTCTGCTTGGCTAAGCTTTTGGTCAATTCAACTGTGTCTGCCCTTTCCAAGCTGTACATGATGACAGCTATTTCCTGACATGCAACTAGATTTACAGTGTGGGTATGGGCCACAACAGTACCTCTAGTGTTGGTTGTATTTGCTCTGCATGTGCGGATAGCAAATACCTCGTGCAGTTTATGCCTCCATTTCCATACTCTGTTTTGGCAACAGCATCTTGCTGACAGCTCTAAGATTACCATAGTGCCCTCTTAAGGGGAATACCAAGGCTGTTAGTATGTTGTGGCCATAGATTGTATCCCAAGTTAAAGGACTAAAAGAAGTAGTGTCCCTGAAGTATTGGAGAGAAAGTTTTATAGCAAACCTCCTGTGTCTTTTTTCAGTGTGCTATAAACTTAATGATAGTTCATGGGTTTGCCTGACCTTTTGATGATGGTGATGTTGGTGTGTGGTTTCTTCTTGTCTGTTTTATGTTTTCTTTTGTGTTTTTTTTTCCCCCTCAATTTGGGAATCCTGGTTTCTTTTAGATGCTTTTTCCTGTGACAGAGTATTTAGGGAAGTCTTATGTAATTGGCACATCTTAATTCTCTTATGTTAGTTTACCATGCTGTGCCCTGTGCATTTATTCTGCTCTGAAGAATAGTACCGCTGTAAGATTAATGTGTCAGAAAGCCTACATAGCTGAGGGAGCAGAAAGGATCCCAGGCTTGCACTGCTCTGGTTTACTGCCCTAACCATTAAGCAAGTGTCAGGTTCCTTCTTCCTTGCTTTACCTTTGGTGCCAAGCTCTCCTGTTGTTGGTTGCACAATGGGCTGCTCTTAGAAGGAGATGAGTCTGAATGAGGGCAGAATTTTTTTGTCACTGGAGAGCTCTTGGAGGAGCTGCAGCTTTGAGTCACTCTGAATAGGCTCACACCTATTGGCAGATGATTTTTCTGACTGCTGGGAAGCTAGTTATATGAAAGGTGCTGTGACTTAGAACTTCTGGATGTGACCAAAGGGTGCAAATGCAAAGTGTCAAAGCAACCTTGTGTTTGAGAGGCATCTGGCAGACTTAGGCACTTCAGGGGTCAAGCAGCAGTTCTGGATGCAGCCCTTTCTGGGTATAATTCTTCACTGTTTTGGACATGTATATAAAAGACTGAGAAACTTAAATATTTTATATTCAGCTTAAGCACCTCAGTTAGAAACAGCGTTTTTGCATGCTACCATAGCAAGTTGTTTATTAGTTTGCAACTTGCTTAACAGGCAAAGAAAAGCTTAGCTTGCCAAGGTGTTATCAGTGTTACTAAACCTTTTGACAAAATCTGGACCCTGCTTGCTGCTCAGGGGACTGCCTTGTGCTCAGGACAACTGTGGTGTCCTCTTTCATTGACCCCTCTAGAAATTGGCCAACAATACTCTGATGGTGTAAACTAACTTCTAGCTTGTAACCACTAGATTATGGTTTATGGATTTTGTTTGCCTGTCTGTTCTTACAGAGATCATTGTACAAAATTTTTCTATTTTGCCTTTTTTTGGTGGTTGTTACAAATATTTAATGCAACCATCCCCTAGATATTGTGTCTGTGTATCTTTTTCTGATGTTACACCTGACAAGTCCAACTATATAGAGTGTTCTAATAACCGGTGAAGTAGAATCACTGAAAGTCAAACACATGCTGTTGTGGTAGCAGTACCTTTGTCATTAGTTCAGTTGTTGCCTTGGCTGTAGTTTCTTTTTCTTCTCTGCCCCCCCCTTCACTGTGCTCTGTTCCTATTAGAGGATGGAACCTTCCTCAATGATTTTTAGTTTTCACTCAGTTCAGAGCTTGCAGTACTAAAGAGCGCAGTGAAATTCACTGCAGTCACTGGCAAGTATATCCCGGTGGCCTCCAGGGTGCAGAGCAGACAAAGGGACCCAGCACAGCAATAAAAGGACCAGCTGCTCCTCTGCTCCGTTTTTGTTCTGAGGCTCTATCAGGCTGCCAAGAGCCTGCTGGTGATTCTGATAAGTTTAGAGTTGAGGTGCATACCAAATATTCAAGTGGAAGAGCAAGAAAAGACTGACACAGGCGACAGTAATGCAGAAGGAGGTCTGGTACCTCAGAAACGGCACCCTCTGCCTCGGAGAGCTGTTAGATGGCTGCTAATCCGCTGTTGCCTGGTGATTAAATGTAACATGACTTGAATTGCATGCATTTCTTAATTATGGATTGTGTTTTGGAAATCCTTTCATTCCACATTAGCTTTGAAAATCTGGGTTTTCTTCTTTCAGCCTAGGCCAAGATGCTGTCTGGGGAGAATCACCAAAAACCGGATAAGGCTTGCAGTGCATGGTTTTTCCTGCAAAAACCCTAAGATGTGAAAAAGCACTCTGGAGTGCTGCTTCCCAGAAAATGCTGCTTCTCAGAAATATGTCTGAGGGGCAAGAAATTGCAAACCATTTTTATTGTGGATTCTGCTTTTTACATATATTTCTCTATATTTTATTTTATATATATGTATATATATATATATATAAAATTTTTATATAAAATAGATTTTAACTATATAATATATTATATATATAAATAAAAATATAGATCATATATATATATATATACTATATATATAAAATACTTTTTATTCCATTTCAAAATATGCTGCAGTGCAGAGAGGCAGGTATCATCATTCCTGTTCTAGAGATGTGAAAATTGAGGTGTAAAACGATGAAGAGGTTTGGTTGGCCTGAAGTTCAGTGAGGCAGCCACACAAAAAACCCCAACCCTGCTTTCTGCACTGGTGAGACGTCAGTCAGTAAGCACCCTTCAGATTTCCATACGAAAGGTTGGATTCTAATTCACAGGAGCACCTTTATGACTGATATTTGGAACCATTTCTTTCTTTTAACTTGTGCATTCACTTATTGTGGGACAAAGGGAAAAATACAGCCTTTTTTTTTTTTTTTTCCTCTCCTTGTCCTTAGTCTGATCCTGTTTTTTTTTTTTTCCCCCCTAGATTTTGATTATTTTTTGTTTCCTCTGCCCTTAAAGTTCTTTCCTTTTTCTATTCATAATTGACCTCTTCGTAATAGCATCAGACATCTAGCAGGGGTGAAGTGGGATAGGATTAGTATACACACATGCTTTGTTCTTGTGCTTTTGTTACTTCCCTGCCTAGTTTCATGAGCAGAGCCAGCAAAGGTGGAAGCAGGCTTCTTTATGATGAAGAATTTTTAGAAAAGGCAGTCAAAGAAGGTACCTTGCATTGTGGAAGAGATGAGGTTTACTATGACTTCCTGGGAGAATAATTACATCATTTTAATACTCGAGAGCACTGCTGCACGAAAATGCCACTTGGTCATTGAGGACTATGCCCATAAATTCACTATAATAATTAACTGCAGCACAGACCAGAAGACTTTGCTGAGTGTAAAACCTGTGATCAGTAAGCTACTCCCTATAGCCCTTTGTGCTGGAGATGAACAGAAAGGTAAGGGAGAGTAGGTTTGAGTCAAAATAAATCCTGGGATGTGCAATTCCTCCATGCACCTTATTCTTTAACCCTTTCCTGCCTAGCTTTTTTCACATGCATGTGTTGGGTAACCACTCTTCTACTTAGACCAGGCTTTTAGACTACACAAGTATGGGTTATAAAAATGAATTACAAAATAATCTCCCATGCTTCAAAAAGGTGTTTGAAATAACTCTATGAATTTAATGTTAGGTATTGCAGAACGTGATAGAAGGAACCACTGGGGGTATAAAAAGAGGAAGAGAGTGGAAGACAAGACTAGTCAGAGAGATGGTAAATTTTAAATGTTATTTATATTGTGAAGAATTAGATATTAATTTTTTTATATACCTTTTTTTCATACTTTAATATGTAGCCAGTTCCTTACGTTGCAGGAATTAGGATATGGAAGACAAAGGTTTACATTTATTTAATTAATTTCTTTATTTTGCATTTTCTGCAACCAGAGATAAAGAACTGTGGTTTGTGTTTTGGTTGGGGTTGGTTTTTTATCTCTTTGGGACAGAACTCTCTATGCTCACATAATCCTTTTTCCTTCTTTTTTTCCCATCTTTCCACCCCCCTTTCCTTTTAATGCCTTCAGGGATTTATTCCACACACACACACACTTTAAACTTTGCAGCATTGTGCAATTGCATATCCTTTCTAGAAATACTAAAATGGAAAACCCTTCCCTGAACTTAATTAGCTATTGATAGATGAGTGCATAGATCTGTCAAACAACTTCATTTGCATTGTAGCAAGGCTTGGAGGCTTAGCTGACAGAGGGGTATCCCACTGTGCAGTGTAGAGCTGCTCAGACACAAAGGAAGAGGCCATTTCTCCCTCCAAGTTAACAATGTAAATGCAAAGATGATGGATGGAAGAAAAAAATTGTTATTCTTAATACAGAAGTTGGGATCTGAAACAGCAGGTGTTGTTTGGCCTGTTTCTTTCAGCAGCAGGTCGTGGTCAGTAATTTCTGTCTCTCTGATAGCAACTGCAGTATTGCAGTGCAAATATTTGATGTGTTGCATGATGAACTGTAGTGGTGAACCAATCCAGGCTAAAAATAACCACACATACAAAAAAAGTAGTAATAATGCTCAAGCTGCCATTGTCAGCAAAAGGAATGCCTATATATATATATATATATATATATATGCTTAAGATAAAGTGACTTTGCTAGAGTTCTAGTGGAAATCTGCAGCAGAGCTGAAGTGGATCTCCCAGAGTCTAGAGTCCTGACAAGCGGTTTTCATTTTCTTCTTGCTGACTTTAAAAAGAAACACCTTGAGAGATACACTGCAGTGCTGTGTGAAGTGTCCACTCCCCTTAGTAAGACTGAACTTGAGGCAGGAAACCCAAGGCAATGTTAGGAAATTTGGATTTGCATTTGCAGTTCAGGAGTGGCTGTATTTTGTTTAGGAAGCTGTGTTGCTTGTTCATCCCCTGCCTTCCCTCATCACCTCTCCTGTGCAGCTTGCAGCTCATGCAAATGTATGCAAGATTAGGCAAATCCAGGAGGCCAGCTGATGAGAAGGCAGAAAGGCCTTGCCAGGAGAGCAATTAGTCTCAGTTTTGTTCTTTCTTTCATTTTATTTGTTATTAGGTAGTTTCTCTTTGTATTCCTGACAAGAAATCATTTGGCAGACAGGTGCATCTTGGGCCATTCCTGGGCCCACTGACTAGGGCAGCAGGCAAGGTGGCATTTTATACTGGAGTGCATAATTAATCAGCTGGAGATCACACAGTAACATCACTGTCCACACAGTAGGCATGCAGATGGGAGATGTGTGGAGATCTGTATAATCGAAAGTACTGCGATATGGTCTCTCCCTCTCTGTAAACATTCTCCCTCTAAAATGCAAGAGAGAGCTTTCAACACTCATACAGAAATTCCCTCTCCGGTGAGCAGCAGCAGTATAGAATGTCATTTATACCTTCTTATTTCTTCAGGTCCTCAAACAGCTGCTGTAATTCCCAACTGCTTGTTCCCATTCAGTACCACCCCTCCCACTATTCTGCATGTGTATTTGTGTGGCTGTTCTGGTGACCTGCAAGGCAAACCAAACCTGTTTGACAATACTGTATAATTTCTCACCCTGACCCCTCTATTTCCACCTTCGTTTCCCAGGTCTTACTTGGTTTGCCACTGAATGTGTACCACAGGTTCATGCCTGCTGCATTACTTATGAAATCTCAAGGAAACAGTTATGTTTCAGCAAGATCAGTCACCCAATCTGATACACCACACAGACTTGCTGGTTCTGGTGGTGTGTAGGGCAGGAATCCAGGCACTGAGGTGTGGGGGGAGACTATAGTGGAGGCAAGTTCAGATGAGAAGAACCCTTTAAGCCATTTTTTGGCCAGTGAAGTCTCTGTTTAATGCCAGGTACTTTCTTTAAACATAAATATTTTAGGATTTCAGAATGTACATATAAGGGAAAGTAAGTTAGGAATGTGTGCTTTGAGGGTTGGGTGTTGGTTGAGGTGGTTTTTATTACTTGTGGGGGGATTTTGAGGGTTCTGTTGGTTGGTTTTGGTTTTGGTTGGTTCATTCGTTTTTGTTTGGGTTCTCTTTTGGCGTTTTATTTGTTTGTGGGGGTTTTTTTTTTTTTTATTATTTGGTTTTTAATTTGAATTAATCTTCATTTATAAATAGAATCAAAGTGTTAGGTTTCCAGGTGGACATCTGAGTAAAACATTCAAGTCTTATTTATGCCCTGTGTATGTGCAAGTTTTAAGCTGAACTGGTATTGAAGAGTAAAATCTTCCAGCTTTGGCAGCCTGGAAACTGAGGAGGAAATATTCAAGTATTGGACAGTGAAGACAAAGGTTATAATATTATCCCAGTTTACCACTGCTGTCTGTTTGAAAATCAGAGCCTTACCTCACAGTGTGGAATCACCTGGATAACTGAAAAAGTTTAATCATACTGGTTTGGTTTTTCTTTCTTCTCTAATCCCCTTTTTTGATTGGAAGATGCCAGTGACGGTGGACGGTCCTATAAAACAGTTTTGGATCGCTGGAGAGAGTCACTCCTTTCTTCTACCAGCTTGTCCCAAGTCTTCCTTCATCTGTCCACGCTGGATCGAAGTGTCATCTGGTCCAAGTCCATCCTCAACGCTCGCTGTAAAGTGTGTCGGAAGAAGGGCGACGCAGAGAGCATGGTGCTGTGTGATGGCTGCGACCGAGGCTATCATACTTACTGCATTAGGCCCAAGCTGAAGGTATCTGAGGAAAGGAGCTCTTCCCTTTCACACACGACTTGAGCAGTTCTTACAACTTCATTGCATATTGCTAATACTTTTTTTTAATTCCCTCCCACCCACCCCCCATCCTATTTCTAGGTCATTCCTGAAGGAGACTGGTTTTGTCCAGAGTGCCGACCAAAACAGCGCTCTAGACGCCTCTCCTCCAGACAGAGACCTTCTGTGGAGAGTGATGAAGAAACTGCTGAAGGACTAAGAGAAGGGGAAGAGGAGGCAAATTATGATGAAATGGGACAAAGTGAGGAAGAACATTATGATGAAGAGCAAGATGAGGAGGATGAATCTCAAGAGGAAGAAGAGATGAGGTAAATAAATGTCCATTAAAGTAGTTTTCTACTGAAATACCACCTCGATTGTTAGGTGGAGTAATTGTTCAAATAAGCACATATCCTAGAATCATTTCAGTTGGAAAAGACTTAAGATCATTGAGTCCAGGCGTTATCTAGCTCTACCAAGTCTGGTACTAAAACATTTAGCAGCACGTCTATGTAGAGGCCTTTCAGCCACCTCCCTAGGGAGCCTATTCCCGTGTTTGATAACCCTTTCAGTGAAGAAATTTCTTCCAATATCTAATCTAAACCTTCCCTCATGCAGCCTGAGGCCACTTCTCATCATCCTCCCTCTTGTTACTAGGGGAAGAGACTGTCATCCCCCTCCTTACAACCTGCTTTCAGGTAGTTGTAGAGTGATGAGTTTTCCCCTTGGCCTCCTTTTCTCCAGACTGAACAACCCCTGTCCTCTCAGACACTGGTCATAAGATGCTCCCCAGATCATTCATCAGCTTTACTGCCTTTTTCTGTACCTGCTTCAACACCTCAATGTCTTTCTTGTAGTGAGGGGTCCAAAACTGACCTCAAGTACTCAAGGTGTGGTTCACCAGTGCTGAATACAGGAGGATAGTTGCTTCCCTAGTCCTGCTGGTCACATTCTTCCTGATACTGGCCAAGATGCTGTTGTTCTTCTTGGCTACTTGGGCACACTGTTGGGACATATTCAGTCAGCTGTTAATCAACATGCCCAAGTCTTTCTCTACTGGGCAGCTTTCCAGGGGCTCTTCCCCAAGCCTGTAGTATTGCCTGGGGTTGTTGTGACTGAAATGGAGGAGCAGCACTTGGCCTTGTTGAATCTTATACAGCTGGCTTCAGCCCATGAATTCAACCTGTCCAGGTCCCTCTGTAAAGCCTTCCTAACCTCAAGCAGATCAACACTCCCTCCCAGCTTAGTGTCATCTGCAAATTTGCAAAGGGTGCATTGATACTAATAAAAGTTAGGTCCACTTGACTTAGGCTCACCTTTCTGGATGAAAAATGGTGCTCAGAGTTACAGTTCTGTACAACTACTGATTGAACATAAAGTGGAGAGAATTTCAAACAGTGAAGATTTTCTGGAGAAACCCTGGGGATTAGATGCCTATAGTAAGTATTAGAACTGTAGGGAAGATAAGGTTAACTTAAGGTACACCAAGAACACCCCCCAGCCCCCCTAAAACCATACAACAAACAAAAAACCCAAACAGCTGCTAACCTAGTGTTACAATTTCAGTGCAGTAATGGATTTGATAAATGTGCCAGGAAAGTTGAAAGCAACTTTCCTATTCTCAGAGTACTTTTCTTCTTTTTTGGTAGAGTCTTTTGAATTGAGTGTAGCAAGATTATCTGCATCTCTGACAATGTGGATTCAATAGCTTGAGAGAATTTAGATCTTCTTGCAGTAAATTTTCACTGGGATCTTCCTTTACTCTTGTAACAGGAGGAGAGTCTTGCCTGGCTAGAGCACAACTTTTCTACTTGGCTTAGAACTGCAGTTTGTGGCTGATAACGTTCCAAAATCCTAGTAGTTACAACACTACCAGGATTTCCCCTAGTGAGAAATGTGATTGATTTAAAGAAGTCGATAGTTGGTCCTCCTGTTAATGTTTGCATTTAGATTTAGATTTGCAACCAACACCAGAACAAGAGGACACGGTCTCAGGCTGCGCCAATGGGAGGTTTAGGCTGGATGTTAGGAAGAAGTTCTTCATAGAAAGAGTGATTGGCCATTGGAATGTGCTGCCCAGGGAGGTGGTGGAGTCACCATCATTGGAGGTGTTTAGGAAGAGACTGGATGGGGCGCTTGGTACCATGGTTTGGTTGATTAATGTTGGATGATAGGTTGGACTCGATGATCTCAAAGGTCTTTTCCAACCTGGTTAATTCTATTCTGTTGCACAAGCTGCAAGGGTGATCAGAATTCTGAATATTTGTTTAAAGTATGTGTTGCATGTCATATTTAATTAAGAGACTTAAGAGCAGTATTTAAGCTAATGGTAATTGGATGACTACATCAGCTTGAAGCTGCTTTCCAGTCAAACCTTGAGTGGCTGGGGTTTTTAAAATGCTGAATAAAAAGACTTGGGGGGGGGGGGAAGAAGAATGAGATCTGGGGATTAAATCAACATAATTGTTCACTCTTTGTAGCCCATCAAAGCAGGGAAGACATCAGGTCAAGTTTCCACTAAAAATGAGAGCAGCCAAACTCAACAATCCCTTCTCAAGTTTGAACAGCCAGCGTCAGGCAAGATATGCATCTCGGAGTCAGCAAAACACACCTAGGCAAACTGAATCTTCCTCTAAAGTTACCAGAAGGGGGTTAAGAAAGGTAAAATCAGCCCCTCCATCAGTGACAAAGCCTTCTCTAAGACTTACTAGCCGGACCACTCGTCAGAGCCAAAGTTCATTACAAGCGGGTGTATTCGTGGAGTTACTCAGCCCTCGAAGAAAACGACGAGGAAGGAAGAGTGCTGACAGTGCCCTGGAAAACAGCCCTGCCGGCGCTCTTGGGTTTAGGATCGTTGAGACTGCAGACTCAAACGAACGGCTTAGGAAGTATCCAAAGCTTTCTCTTCCTGTCACTGAACCCAAGAGAAGAGGCAGGAAACGACAATCCACAGGTTAGAGAAATGTGTTTGTCCAGCACAAAAAAAAGGTGCTCTGTTCATTGCTGAAACATCTGTGTGGTAGAGCAAGGAAACTTGAAGTGGCAGTTGAAGGCATTTTCACCACTTCCAACAAGACAGTTGCCTTGTTTTGCAGTGACAGAAGTAAACATTAATAAAAAAACTTCCACAGAATCATAGAATGGTCTGGCTGGAAAGGACCTTCAAAGGTCATCTAGTCCAACCCTGCCATGCAGTATGCAGGGGCATCCTCAACTAGATCAGGTTGCCTAGAGCCCTGTTGGGCCTCACTTTGAATATCTCCAGGGATGGGGCCCCAACCACCTCCCTGTTCCAGTGTTCCACTACCCTCATGGTGCAGAACTTCTTCCTACTGTCCAATCTAAATCTGCTCTTCTCTAGTTTGAAGCCATTGCCCCTCATCCTGTCACTGCAGGCTTTTGCAAACAGACTCTCTCCATTTCACAGAACCATAGAATCATTTCAGTCATCTAAAGAACAAATAGCTAATTTGCCAAGGAGATTTTTCATATCCACGTTTGAGATTTCACATTTGTATGCAGTATGGAGCGGTGAAATGTGAAAGTGGTGTTTATGCCTTAACCCATGCAAGTGAAAATGTTTACTGAGAGCTTTTACAGTTTTGTTTTATTGAAGAGTCAAACAGCAAAGAACACAGATGCAGGTAAGGTGATGGAATGGGAATGTGCATGTACAATGAGAAACTGCTACCAGAAGAAAGATGTCCTGTCTGCGATAGGGCTAACAGTGTCCTAGCTTGTGAAGCTAATACCAAGTGTTTGATGGTAGGGATCTACTTGGAAGGGTACAATAACCTTCTGAAAACAAAAGGGCCCTAAGTGTGAAACTGAGGAGTGTAAAAGGGCTCACACTCTAATGCGGCAGCCTTGTATTCTGCACCATTTCTGTCCTTCACCATTGGGAGTTTCTGGCCTTGTCCTCTAACCACCCTGCTGACTACTTTTGAAAGAAGATAAAACCACTCTGAATAGAAGTTTTGTGGAAGTAAAAGTCATGACCAGGCAGCTTATTCTATTTTTCTCTAACAGGGCTTTTCTTTAAGTGCTTAACAAATTGCTTAAAAATTGAAATCAGTGGGGAAAAAAATCCTTTCCAAAATTAATACAATGAAGCAGAATAGAGGAGAAACTCAACTAAGTCCTAGTAATTAGCATTGTATATGACAGGAGAGACCTTTAGTGGTGAGTAACAAGGCTGTAGTATAGTTAATGCCAGAAACCAAACTACACAAGTTGTGCCCTGCAGCTAGAGTTTCAGTACTCAAGAGTAATGATGGGTTTGGTTTTGCAGGTTGGTTTTGTTGGGTTTGTTTTGATTTTACATGCTAGGGTTTTCTTTTTATCTGGTGGAGTGATGGTTGGGTTTTTTGATTGGTTGTTTGGGTTTTCCCTCCCCCAGAATCATCTCCTCAAACCTCACTGAGCAGGAGAAGTTCAGGACGTCAAGGGGGAGTCCATGAGCTCTCAGCTTTTGAACAACTCGTAGTGGAGCTGGTACGACATGATGACAGCTGGCCTTTCATGAAACTGGTTTCTAAAATCCAGGTAACTGTGATAGGGCTGCAGGGGGAATGATAATGCCTGAGAATCCTGTTTGCTGCCAGTAGAATTGGGGGATTTTAGAGCATTGTTCAAACAGGGATACAGCTAAGCAGTGGGATTCAGGAGAACTCTGGCATTTCAGCTGGGATATTTAATGCCAGAAATAGCTCTCACAGTTAATATGTTACTGGGGAAAATTGTCAATGTGGCATTGGAAAATGGGGGATGCTTTGATTTGAAGGGGGGAAAAAACCCAACACATGAACAAACAAAAATCACAAAAACCCTGAAACAAACAAAACAGCAACAAAAACACACCCAGCCAAACAAACAAAAGCTAAAGGAGAAAGATGAAACAAACAAGGAATTCTTCATAGAGAGGGTGATTGCCCAGGGAGGTGGTGGGGTCGCCACCACTGGAGGTGTTTAGGAAGAGACTTGATGGGGTGCTTGGTGCCGTGGTTTAGTTGATTAGATGGTGTTGGATGATGGGTTGGACGTGATGATCTCAAAGGTCTTTTCCAGCCTGGTTTATTCTATTCTATTCTAAAACCACCCAGCCAAACAAACAAACAAAACCCAAAGGAAAAATGTGAAACAAACAAAACAATCACAACAAAAAACACCCAGCCAAACAAACAAACAACATCCAAAGGGGAAAGAAAAGGCAAACAAAAGAAACCCCCAAACCTGAAACAAACATAAATCCAAACAAATAAAACAACAAAACCACAAATCAAAACATGAAACAAACACAAAAACCTCAAACGAAACAGCAGCAAACCAAAGAGTGCAGAGGGCTGCTGAAGGTAATCTTATGACTATTGACGAGTTGAATTCAGGCCTGCAATAAAACAACAAGGTAGGAACAACATAACTCTGATTTTACAATGCAGCAAGAAGATGATTTCTTAGCTTAGTTCTCAATTTAATTTCCTTTTTGTTTTGTTTTTTAAATACTTGATGGTAAAGTAGGTATTCAAAATAATCACTGCTTTAGAGGTTTGCATTACAATGAAAGTTCCCAAAGTGCATCTGCTTTTCTGGCTTGTCAGGTGTAAGGCACTGCTGGGACAAGCACTAATAAAACAGCTGTCCCCTGAGCTTTCTGGAGCAACTCTGCACATTCTTGCAGGATCTGGAGCTTGGTCTTTAAGTGCTCTACTAAAATTTCACAATGGCAGCTGTTCAAAGAGGACCTGAAGCTCTGAATTGAGGGTCACAAGTAGCTGGAAGGATTAATGTAATGGTCAAAAAGAATGATGCACAAATGTGAATGAAAGATATAAGTGCAGAGAAGGAAGAGAGGAATTTAGAATGAAACAGGGATTAGTGTTTGCCTACCAGAGTACAGGAGTTACCCTGGAAAGTGCAAGAATCTGATGAATGCAAGGAAGCTTCTTAAGGAAGGATGGAAAACTCAGTTTAATATCAAACTGGAACAGTTTGCTCAGGGAGGTTGTGGATGCCCCATCCATGGAGGTGTTCAAGATGAGGTTGGATGAGGCCTTAAGCAGCCTGGTCTAGTGGAAGGTGTCCCTGCCCATGGCAGGGGGTTTGGAACTAGGTGATCTTCAAGGTCCCTTCCAACCCAAACCATTCTATGATCCTGAAAAGGAACTGCTAGAATTCAGTGTGTCCTTTTTTGCCTAACTGATCATTAAAGGCTAATCTCTGTATAGTTCAGAAAGACAAATCCATACCTGAGTGACCCAGTTTTTCTCCATCATGACAGAAATTTTGGGCTAAACTTTTTGCTTTAAGGCAACATAATATATTGAATGATCAGCACACAGCAAGCCAGGGATGAAAAACGTGTCACTCTAATTGTTTCTCTGCTAATCAGTTTTTAGGTTTGTTTGCAGGTTGTACTTTAGGCAGTAAAGTTACAGGCCCTAGCCAAGGGCTTGGTTTGAAAACATACATGATGGTGTATGTGGGTATCTTGGGTTTTCTTTTTTAGAAGGCAAATTTGGATGAGATCTTTCATCCCACTGCCCCACTTTGAGTGAGACACAGTCACCCTAAGCATGGTGCATGCATAGAATTCAATATGTATAACCCAAATGATTAATGGCCTTAAGGGTCTGGCAATCCTTTCACTCCCTTCATTTTTATCACATCAACACTCTTCTGAGTGGCTTCTTATCTCTGGTACTTGCATACCGTGTCCTGCTTTGCAACAAATAGGTTCACTGCCTTCTACACAGCTAAAAGGAACCTCAGGATTTAACTTCTCAGAGAAGACAGTGAATAGTAAAGGAGTGAAAACGGCTGTGACTCATGATTAAGAAGGTTTTAACATTGTAATATTTAACAGGAAAATGAAAAGGTTTAAAATCTTGGGAATAATTTTTGCACTTGCCAGATGGGAATAGCTGAAACTCCATAATGCTTGTCTGCTCATGCAATTTTCTTACAGTTGTTGACAAGGTATTTAGGATTAGATTGTGTTCATTGAATTGCTGGCTAATGTCTGTTGTGACCTGCTACTTTCAGGATATAAAAAAAACCAAACAAAACAAAACATGAAAATCAATACCTGAAATCTAATATTCAGTTCAGAATCTGGAGGTGGTTGCTTGAGACTTCTGTTTGTTTAAAAGCAAAACACTTTCTGCTAAATTCAGGATCTGCTGAAATTTTTACATAGGTTGCTCTTTAAACTTAGAATAGAATAGAATAGAATAGAATAGAATAGAATAGAATAGAATAGAATAGGCCAGACCAGGTTGCAAGAGACCTTCAAGATCATTGCTTCCCAACACCACCTAATCAACCAAACCATGCAACCAAGCACCCCATCAAGTCTCCGCCTAAACACCACCAGTGATGGTGACTCCACCACCTCCCAGGGCAGCCCATTCCAATGGGCAATCACTCTCTCTGTGAAGAACTTCCTCCTAACATGCAGCCTAAATACCTCCCCTGGTGCAGCCAGAGACTGTGTCCTCTTGTTCTGGTGCTGGTTGCCTGGGAGAAGAGACCAACCCCCGCCTGGCTACAACTTCCCTTCAGGTAGCTGTAGAAAGCAATAAGGTCTCCCTGAGCCTCCTCTTCTCCAGGCTAAGCAATCCCAGCTTCTCCTCAGCTTCTCCTCGCAGGGCTTGTGCTCCAAACCCCTCACCACTTTCTGTTTGTCTGTGAGTAATTTCTTTTCTTTTATGTTTTAAAGGTACCAGACTACTATGATATCATCAAAAAACCTATTGCCTTAAATATAATCCGTGAGAAAGTGAACAAATGTGAATATAAGTTAGCATGTAAGTATTATCTGTTGAAAGAGGTAATGAACCCTGTTCTCTCTCTTCTTAAAATAGATTATTATCCTAAACCTGAGCGATGTCAGAGGATTAGAGAGCTGAGACTGTGGTTGGCTGGGGTTTTGTGGGGGCTGCTTTGTGGTTTGGGGTTTGTTTTTTTAAAGAGCATTTACTGCCCTAGGCGATCCTGCTTTAGGCAGGGGGGTTGGACTCGGCGATCTCTGGAGGTCCCTTCCAACCTCTAACATTTTGTGATTCTGTAATTTTTCTTTTTTTTTTTTTTTTTTCCCCCACTAAGATTTGTTGATCATATTTCTTTTACTTCCAAAATACCTGACGTGCAGGTAGCTCTGAAATGAGCAGTTGAGAAGCTGCTGGTAATTTCTCAAGCCTTCGATGCCAGCGAGTGGTACTGATGAAATATTGAGAAGGTGCTGTTGTTACTGCCTGATTTGTAGTTCCTTTAGTGGTAATTGGAGAAATTGAAGAATGCTTACATGGTTCACTCATAATGATAGAAGCTTGACATGCATGTGAAAACATTCTTGTGTTGCAGCTCTGTGTAGCATCACTGTACTCTTGCAGTGGTGTCCTGCTGCTTTACCCTGCTGCTCTCTGATGGCTGGTGAGGGACTTTTTAGGGTGTCAGGTGGTGATAGGACATGGGGGAATGGAGCAAAACTCGAAGTGGGTAGATTCAGATTGGATGTTAGGAAGAAGTTCTTCACCATGAGGGTGGTGAGACACAGGAACAGGTTGCCCAGGGAGATGGTAGAAGCCCCATCCCTGGAGGTATTTAAGGCCAGGCTGGATGTGCTGAGCAACCTGATCTAGAGTGAGGTGTCCCTGCCCATGGCACAGGGCTTGGAACTGGATGATCCTTGAGGTCCCTTCCAACCCTGGCAATTCTGCGATTCTCTGACACACTCAGTGGATTTACTTGTTGTTTTCCAGCGGAGTTCATTGAAGACGTTGAACTCATGTTTTCGAACTGCTTTGAATACAACCCTCGGAACACAAGTGAAGCAAAAGCTGGAACTAGACTTCAAGCTTTCTTCCACATTCAGGCTCAAAAGCTTGGACTTCCAATCACATCTGGTAATGTGGACCACGCCGCCCCCGTGGCAAAGAAGTCACGAATCTAACCTCTGCCTTCCAAAGGATTACTTTTGTTGTTGTTGTTGAGGGAATCTCTGATGTTCATTAAAATGAGATGTTAAATCACACAGTCGTTTGTCATACCTGTATAAAGCAATAACAACTGTTTAACCACCTTGAAGTGTGGCCTGCACTATATTCTCAAATGTAATATTAAGCACTCAGGAGAACGTAGGAAGGATTTACCTTTGCTACAGTTTTGTTCGGTGTCTAATAATTTTGATAGATGTACTGGATGCAGTACTGGTTTACAGAGGTTTTGTACATTTTTAATACATTCATGTGTCCAAATAGCCTCCAGGAGTACATTATTATTTTTATCATTTTTTTTTTCCTTCCCTGCACCAAATGACCTTGTTGCATCCTCTAGGTTTTGTAGGAGCTGTGGTAATGAGGACTTTATCAACTCAGATGAAATCTTCTGCTGTAGCACAGTTGAAGAAACTGTGTGTGTGTGTGCGTGTGTGTGTGTGTGTGTTTAAAACTCGTGTGAGCCTATCTTCTCAACACTACACATGAATGAGTACAACTGCATATCTTTTTAAGTACTGTACCAGTGCTGGCTGGAGGTATTCAGTCTGAATTTATTAAGTAGATATTTATTTAGCACTCAAAGTAATTTGTGAATTTGTTTTGTATTTATAAAATTTGTACTTGGGGATTAAACAAACAAACAAAAGAGAGTTCCATAACTTTTTTTTTTTTTTTTTCCTCTCCCTGGGGTGGTTTCTTTTTTTGTTTTGTTTATTTCCCCTCTAACTTGATGATCACTCAATAAAACACCTTGCCACGTCCCTGGCAGTTCTTCTAGCAATGGGTGAATTTTACAGGACTGTACCATAAGTTTCTACGTACAAGTTTGGAAGTGTACAAATAAAATGAGACATTTTGCAAAGTATTTTGAGCTTCTGGCATTTCCTTTTGAGTTGTACTGCTGCACTGTCTTCCCTGTTAACTTAGGAGGGCAAGATGCTGGAGAGAGCACAGCAGAATTTGGTTTCCATGTGAGTACTGCAGCCAGCCTTTACAGCAGCCACAGCCAGTGCGATACCTGCCCTCTGAGTGATGCAATAGTTACCAGCATTTGAGGAGCAGCAGCAGTCTCTTCTCCCAGGCAACCACCAACAGAAGAAGAGGAGGACACAGTCTCAAGCTGCACCAGGGGAGGTTTAGGCTGGATGTTAGGAAGAAGTTCTTCACAGAAAGAGTGATTGGCCATTGGAATGGGCTGCCCAGGGAGGTGGTGGAGTCACCATCAGTGGAGGTGTTTAGGAAGAGACTGGATGAGGAACTTGGTGCTATGGTTTAGTTGCTTAGATGGTGTTGGGTGATAGGTTGGACTTGATGATCTCAAAGGTCTTTTCCAACCCTGGTTAATTCTATTCTAAGTTGTTCTTTAATTAGGATCTTTATTCTGTTTACCTGTGTAAAACCTCATAGCTTTGTTTAGCTGACCAGCAGCTTCTTTAAAGTCACAGAATCACAGAATGCCTTAGGTTGGAAGGGACTTCGGAGGTGATCTACTCCAACCTCCCCACCATGGGCAGGGATGCCTCTCAACTAGACTTAGCTGCTCAAGGCCTCATCCAACCTGGCCTTGAACACCCCCAGGGAGGAGGCAACCTATTCAAGAGTCTCACCACCCTTGTACTGAAGAACTTCCTGAGATCCAGTCTAAACCTATTCTCCCTGTCCTATTGCTAGACACCCTGATGAAAAGTCCTTCTCCAGCCTTCCTATAGGATACCTTCAGGTATTGGAAGGCAGCCCTAAGGGCCCCCCAGAGGCTTCTCTAGGCTGAACAACCCCGGCTCTCTCAGCTAATCCTCATAACAGAGGTGTTCCAGCCCTTGGATCATCTTTGTGGTCCTCCTCTAGGCTCTCTCCAACAGATCTATGTCCTTATGATGGTGACACCAGAACTGAACACAGTATTTGAGGTGGGGTCTCACCAGAGCAGAGTAAAGGGGCAGAATCCCCTCTCTTGCCCTGCTGGCCACATTCCTCATGATGCAGCCTAGGACATAATTTGCCTTCTGGGCTGCATGAGCGTGCTGCTGGCTCATGGTGAGCTTCTCAACACCAAGTGTCTTTCTTCAGAGCAGCTCTCAACCCACTTTACACCTAGCCTGGATTTGTGCCTGGGATTGGCCCAAACCAGAGGCAGGATCTTACACTTTGACTTGTTGAACCTCCTGCAGCTGGCTCTGGCCCACGTCTCAAGGCTGTCAAGATCTTGAAGGTCTCTTCCAACCTGGTGTATTGTATTATTATTATTATTATTATCATTCTCATGGCATCCAAAGCTTTCTTCAGGTGGGTCCACCTGTGGGTGCACCACACAGCAGTGTCATCGATCTTGCTGAGTGTCCTTAATATCCTTGCTAGTTTTACTTTCACTGTTTATTAATTTACATGTATTAAACTCAGTTTGACTTAGTAGCTTTAAAGTCCTTTTTAAAAGCAGTTTTGCCCAGCTGGAGGGATGGTCATACTCAGAAAACAGCATGGAGCAGAAGCATAGGGGTAGGAGTGAAGAGGGTAGGAAAAGCTGAAACATGAGGCTCGTTGCAACAGCTTTTCTCCCTGAGGAGCTGAGATATTCGTGCTCCATGTCTGCTTTTCCCCTCAGACAAACCATTTCTTACTGTGATCGGCCATCCCACGTGCTCTTAGCACCAGGCTAAGGGATGTGCAGTATCTACAGAGGGCTCCAAGCCAAAGTTTCACAAAGGTGCAGAACTGGATAGGGTCAACGGCTTCATCTTGGACTCGGAGGCCCTGACTAATCAGGCTGTACCAGACTCTGTAGGAGAATAGGCTTCAGCTTCTACTCCAGCCTGTGTTCTCCAAGCAGCATTCTGACAAGATCAAATACTTGAAGTCATTGCCTTCTTGGTAGTTCAAGTAATCATCTAATACAGGCATCCTAGCTTGTATTAGAAGTACTGTGTCCAGCAGAAGTAAGGAGGTGAATGTCCCCTTGTTCTCAGCTCTGGTGAGGCCATGCCTGGAGGTGTCCAGTTTGGGGCACCTCAATACAGGAGAGATGTGGAGGTGCTGGAATAAGTGCAGAGGAGGGCAAGAAAGCTGTGAAGGGCTTGGAGAATAAATCTGATGAAGAGCAACTGAAGGAGCTGGGGATGGTTAGTTTGGAAAAGAGGAGGCTGAGGAGAGACCTCATTGCTCTCTGCAACTATCTGAAAGGATGTTGTGGAGAGGCTGATGCTGGTCTCTTCTCACAGGTAATTAGTGACAGAACAAGAGGGAATGGCCTCAAGCTGCAACTGGGTAGGTTTAGACTGGACATTAGGAAGAAGTTTTTCCCAGCAAGAGTGGTCAGGCATTGGAATGTGCTGCCCAGGGAGGTGGTTGAGTCACCAGCCCTGGATGTGTTTAAAGGTGGTTTGGCTGTGGTGCTTGGTGATATGGTTTAGGGGTGAGCCTTGTAGAGTAGGGTTCTGGGTTGGACTTGGTGATCCTGAGGGTCTTTTCCAACCTGAATGTTTCTGTGGTTCTGTGATCTTAGCCTGGGCAGCTATCCAGAGACTGCTATGCCAGCTGTTCTTCCTGCTGTGCAAATTCTGCCCCTTCCATTCACGTCAGGGCTAGGAAATAATGAGTAACCACCCTAGGCAATTCCTGACACTTTTTGTACATAATGTCTTCATAACTTTGGAGACTTTCAAGACCCATCTGGATGTGTTCCTGTGTGACCTGTGCTAGATTCTATGGTGCTGCTCTGGCAGGGGGTTGGATTCGAGGGTCTTTCCAACCCCTAACATCCTGTGACTGCCTTATCCAGTGTCACATTCATCTGCTGGAGGTTTAACATTTGAAACCTTTAGTGATGCTGGAAAGCTTGACTTACTTTAGTCTGACAGACCATGCAACCCTTCTTTGTGAAGGGTTTGGGCTGGGGCTACCACCCCTGTGCCCAGCATTGTATGCCTCTTGTGTGGAGGGTGAAGTTTTCAGTATTGTAGGAGAGAGCACATCAATGGTAGCATTAGCAGGAAAGGAAGATGACCTTAGTGTAATCTTAGTAAATATAGGCATTAGAAATCAGGAAGAAGCAGCTGAAAACCATTCTGGACTTCACCAGTCCAACTTGCTGTGGTCACCATCTGCCAGCTCCCCCATCTCTGAAGGTATTGCAGTCCAAAAGTGGAGATTTTGCCACGGATGTGTGCCAGGAGCAGATCTCTGGGGACACCAGGCCATGCCAGAATCCTGCCCACCATCCTGTTGCTGCTGGACTGGTAAGGTAATACTTTAGGACTGCTGAGCTGACACATGTGGTTTCTGATTTTTGAATCATTGATGTAATCACTGAGTTAACCCTTACCATGCAGCAACCTGCTCCCTTCCACGTTCTACTTGTTCATATTCAAATACAGGATATCTTACATCAGGCACTTCTTTGCCTAGTGTGGACTGCTGTCATAACTGACTGCAACACTTCCAGCTAACACTTCTGGAGGCCTCCAAGGGCTGCTTCTACCCTAGAAGAGCCTCCTCACTCTACAACAACTGCCCCTGTTCAGATGGCTGCAGGTAGGTTCCTGCACAGCATTTGGCGTGCCTGCTGTAACTGGGAGATCTGCAATGCTGAACTGCCACTTTGAAGGTCTTGGTCTAGCTCTGCAGAGATGCTTTTTCTGCTTTATCCAGGTTGGTGAAAGGGAATGTGCTTGAGATTTTTTAGCATGCTACCACTGGACTGATACTTTCTTCCTCTTGCCCTTAATCAGCATCCTACTTCTCTTCTTTAGGTATCTCCTTAAACAGGTCTCCCTCTCTGGAGATATTCAAGACCTGCCTGGATGTGTGCCTGTGTGACCTGGTATAGGTGATCCTGCTCTGGCAGGGGGTTGGACTGGATGATCCCTCCAGGTCCCTTCCAGTCCCTAACATTCTGTGATTGTGTGATGTCCAGCACCTGGGAAGATTCTGGTGGAATTGCTCAGAGCATGTGTGGTTCTGTGAGCAAAGCCCAGCTTCCTCCTGCTCCCACTAGCCTGAGCTTCAGTGGCAATGCACAGCTGAGCCTGCATTTACACTTGCTTTTACTTTTGAAGTAATCAGACATAGCAGATCTGGTGTTGTTGAAACACTCCACCCTCAGGGCCATGCACCCACAGCTGCATTCTGGCACAGAGAGATACTCCTCCAAACAAATGCATTTTAGTATTTGGAGCGCTATGGAATGCTAAATATCAATACAAACCATACCTGAAATATTTTCAGGGGCTGAAGGCCACAGGCTGCACATGTCTGAAAAAAAAATAATGCAGTGAGCCCAACTTTAGGATTGTTTCTCTGCTGGAATATATCCATGTCCTGGGTTCATGGTGCTGCGTGTCAGGAAAATTACTGAAAATTAATCTGGGGTTATAGATATGAAAGGAGAAGGGGAAGAAAATGTTTTTTCTGGGCCTCCAAACCCAGGAGTTGCCTTGTGAGAGGTTGTAGATATGGCAGGAGGCTGGAAGGTGAGAGGTGCTTGGCCCCATGCGAGGTCCCCTCAGCCTTTGCCAGGAGAGGGAGAAGGCAGCAAGCTCTGGTGCTCAGCCTGCGCCCTCCCCACCGCTCCCACAGCCTATCCAGCTGTTCAGGTCACTGGCTTTTGATGATAGAAATGTTGGATTGGGCCAAGTTTCCTACAAGGATGTTATGTGACAGCCTGCTCTCCAAAGCACTGGCTGCAGCCCACGGGAGATCAGCTTTCGCTTTTTCTTCTCTCCAGCCCTTTGCCGTCCTTGTGTTTGAAAGAACCTCAGAAGAAAGGGTCTGTGGTGGAGGAACAGAGTGGCACAGAATCAGAGAATGGTCCAAACTCACCAAATATGATATTGCAGTCAAATGGGAAAGAAAATTCCTGGTTTCTGCTGTCAGACAGAAAAAGGCACAACAATGACTTAAATAGAATGGCAGTTTATCTCGTTAGCTGTTAAAAAAACCCAACAAAACAATTTATTTCATAGACTGTCATTCAAACACCTAAACAGTTTTAATGAACTTTAACGATTCCATTTAAGATGGATACTGTTTTCTTCATTTCATAGAATCATAGAATGGTCCAGGCTGGAAGGGATCGCCAAAGGTCATCCAGTCCAACCTCCCTGCAGTCAGCAGGGACATCCCCAGCTAGATCAGGTTGCCCAGGGCCTCATCGAGCTTCACCTTGAATATCTCCAGGGAAGGCGCCTCAACCACTTCCCTGGGCAACCTCTTCCATTGTTCCACCACCCTCATCGTGAAGAACTTCTTCCTGATATCCAACCTGAATCTGCCCTTCTCTAGTCTGAAGCCATTGTTGCTTGTCCTGTCACATAACATCCGTGCAGGAAACTTGGCCCAATCCAACATTTCTATCATCAAAAGCCAGTGGTCTGAACAGCTGGATAGGCTGTGGGAGCAGTGGGGAGGGCACAGGCTGAGCACCAGAGCTTGCTGCCTTCTCCCTCTCTTGGCAAAGGCTGAGGGACCTTGCATGGGGCCAAGCACCCCTCACCCTTTCACCCTTGCAAACAGTCTCTCTCCATCCTTCCTGCAGGCCTCCTTCAGGTACTGGAAGGCTGCTATTAGGTTTTCCCGGAGCCTCCTCTTCTCCATGCTGAACAACCCCAGCTCCCTCAGCGTGTCCTCATAGCAGCACAAAGTCCTCTGGCACTGTGCACAGCCTGGTTCAGCAGTGCCACGTGGAGGAACTGAAAATGGCACGCTTGTGCCATCCTTTCTCTGGTAACAAAGCTGTCTCGTAGAGGATATTTCTGCTCTGTGAGGGTAACACGCAGTCCAGCTTGAGTTTGGTCAACCTGCTATTCTTAGCTTACCAATTTATTCCAGCTTTATATAGCCATTTCCTAGATTAACTGTCCTGTAAGAAGGTGTACCAGAATCTATGTGCCTTCCAGTTTTTCTTCTCTGAATGCCTCATAGCTGAAATTACTGAGAAGAGGGATTTGAAGAGCCAGGCTGTGCTGTGGCTTGGCTGTTGTGAATCACGCTGTTGAAATGGCAGAAATGTGAGCCAGGATGCTGAAAGGTTTGGGGGTTGGATGGCACTTCTGCACTCGGTTCTGGGCAGCGTGGGGATTTGCCTGTGGGATCAGGGCTTCATAGTTGCCTTTCGTGAGCATTCCTGTGCAGATCCCACCAGCAGTCACATGCTGGGCTCTGCAGTCTTGGCACCACTCGAGAGCACTGCTGTCACCAGAGGACATTTTCTCACTGACCGGCAGGGCAGGGCCGGCCATCCAGCAACAGTTATAAATATTCCTGTGCCCCAGTCATCCTAAAGCCCACCCTCAAACACCAGAAAGTGATCTCAACTCGTGTGTTTAGCATGTTAGGATTAGCTAATGCTTTATTTTTAGATTGCTAACTGGAAAAGAAAAATGTAGCAGTTTTTTTAGGAAGCATACTTGGTGAGTGGGCTCTGCGATACTTGCTGAGCAGGTTTAGTCTGTGCAGCGTTTGTGGCCGTAGTTGTCCATCTTTGCTTATGAGATGTTTCTTAGAACCAGTCCTTGGGTTCGACCTTCATCAAACAGAATTTCTTCCCATTCAGATACAGCCATAGAATCACAGAATTGTTAGGGTTGGAAGGGACCTCAAGGATCATCTAGTTCCAACCCCCTGCAATGGGCAGGGACACCTCACACTAGATCAGGTTCTTCAGAGCCACATCCAGCCTGGCCTTAAAAACCTCCAGGGATGAAGCTTCTACCACCTCCCTGGGCAACCTGTTCCAACGCTACAAACCAAGTCCTAGATCTGTCTGGAATGATTTTAGTAGTATTAAAACTTCAGGACTGAAAACGCTTGGCCTTTTGGTCTAGCCTTTGCAACTTCCAATCTAAACAGGCCACAGGCATTCATCTCCCTTGCCTTGGCACTTTTGTGATGGCTTCCTCCATCTCCTGCAGAGGATTTGGTCCTTTCCTGGTGAATATGGTTTTTATCGCAAAGATGTCTCCTTAAATCACACCTACAGTGCCACAGAAGTGATTAGACACAGCCCATTTTCCAAGGAAGTTCCAACACGATGACACACTCTCAATAGGAGGGGAAGCACGGAGCAATGAATGTTAGTAGCAGAATAAGGCCAAGGCTGCAAGGCTTCAGATTAGTGCCCAACATCTGTGTGCAATCCATGTACAGTGCTGCTCTGCACTTGTCAAGCCACTGCAAAACAAGGATTCCTTGTCTCACCAGGAACCCTGCCTGTCTCAGGGGGCCCACTTCTTGGGGGACTCTTTTGTAAAGAGGAGTGTGACAAAGTTGAATTGTTCTAGTCCTTAGGTGCCAGCCACCCCCATCATCTTGTAGGCCTGCATGCACCGATCCAGAAGGGAAAGACCTTTCTGAAATCATTGCCATCTTCTCCTGGAGGTGCACCAGTTTACATTGTGTCATCTGCTGAGACATCTGACTGCATCTTAACTTTTGGCAGCTGTCCTCCCGTGAACCAGGCTGAAGCTGTTCAAGGAATTACCCTTTGCAGCCATCCGTCTCCTCTGCTGAGAGAAGTCACTGTTCTGTGGCTGAACAAGTGTTCAGAAGCCTAAACACGATAAAACCACTGTTAGGAAAGTTGCAGATGTGGACTTTATTTTGCTGTCCTTACCCCTTCTTTGTGCAAGTTTTATCATATTTATGTACTGAAGTTTACATCCTGCTAGCAAGAAAGGAAGCAAAAAATAATCTACTTCTGTGCTGGGGCAAATCTAGTGAAACCCTGGTGTACGAGGCAGAATTTGACTTCCTAAGCTTGGAGGGAGAAACCTGGAGGCTGCCAGCATAAGAACTATCACTTAATTGGTTAAGACATAGGAGAAAGAGCAAAACATGCTGAATGCTGCTGAAGCATAGAATCATAGAACGGTTTGGGTTGGAAGGGATCTCCAAAGGTCATCTAGTCCAACCCCCCAATGCCAGGACCTGTACATAGCAAAAGGACATTGTAGCATTAAGAGACACGTGGCCCAAGGAAAGCCTAGGCCAGTGCCTAACACCCTCTATACTAACAGACAACTTTCCCTTGACAGCAGGGAATTTTTGCCATCAACTTGAAGAAGTCAGAGAAGGGTGAAATTGCTATTGAAGAAGCACCTCCTGGGACCATCACGTTGATTAACATCCTTGCTAACCTTAGACATCCCAGTTGTATAGCTCTGCTAGAAATTCCTGACAGAAAGCAGCAAAACTACTGAAGGCACCTCCTCTGTGTTCCCTGTATGTGTACTCTTTGAATAGTGTTGGGGAGGAGTATGAAGCTCTTGGATTCATCTGCAGCTGTGAGTGGATGCCGTGGGCTGGGGAAAAGGCACTCACAGAGGAGCTGCCAGGCATGACTTGCCATGTGTTACCCTCCTCTGCGCAGCAGCTCCTCTGCTGCAGACACAGACAGCAAGAATAATGTATTTCAGACCAAAAGTGGTGTACTTCAGCTGAAAACAAGCTGGCAGTGCCAGGAAACGTTTGGGGTTTTCTTCCTCCTGTTTTCACAGCTGGCATGCTTTTAGTGAGAGGCTTCCTCTTTCAGAGGACTCTCATCATTAGCTCATTTTACAGGAAAAAAGTTACATCTGTGAAAGAACACAGAGCAAAATGGATTATCCTGATGAGGTTTCTCCAGGTGACTGATAGATCTACCAAATTACCCCATCATTTCTTGGTTGCTGGAAGATCATCTCTGGACTTGTATTTAGAATTAGAAGAAGGCAAAGTATTAGAATTAGAGTTAACCAGGTTGGAAAAGACCTTTGAGATCATTGAGTCCAAGCTATCATCCAACACTATCTAATCAACTAAACCATGGCACCAAGCACCCCTCTTCCTAAACACTTCCAGTGATGGTGACTCCACCACCTCCCTGGGCAGCCCATTCCAATGGCCAGTCACTCCTTCTGGGAAGAACTTCCTAACATCCAGCCTAAACCTCCCCTGGCACAGCTTGAGACTGTGTCCTCTTGTTCTGGTGCTGGTTGCCTGGGAGAAGAGACCAGCCCCCACCTGGCTACAACCTCCCTTCAGGTAGTTGTAGACAACAGTAAGGTCTGCCCTGAGCCTCCTTTTCTCCAGGCTAAACAACCCCAGCTCCCTCAGCCTCTTCTCACAGGGCTTGTGCTCCAAACTCCTCCCCAGCTTTGTTGCCCTTCTCCTTACAGCCCATTCTTCCCTCACACTCTGGCAGCTCTTCCCCAAACCCATTTACCCAGTGTACAGGTCACAGCAATAGACACCTGGTTTTCTAAAGGTCACTTTTACTTCCTTTTTGCCATAAGTATTATTCTCTGATGCACAGCAACTGTTGTGCTCCCAGAAAATGATGCTGCTTTGTGCACTTCCCCTCTTTAGACAGGATTTACCATGTTGCATCCATGTCTGCTGTGTAGCTGAGATGGGGATCCAAGCATCCCTGCCCTGTGCATGGGCTCACCACAACCTTCCTGGGTGACCCCAGGCAACCCATCAAACAGAGTGAATAATACCTGTCAGGCAGGATGCTTCAGCAATTATTTTAATAAAGAGCTTTGAGGCCTTGGAATAAAAATGCTACAAGTAGAAGTGAAAAAAAAAAAAAAACCCAAAACAAAGCAAGCAAACAAAACCCCCAACAAAACCCAAAACCACTCAAGCAAACCAACCAACCAGCCAAACAACAACAACACAACCAACCAACCCAACAAAAAAAACCCAAACAAACAAAGGAAAAACAGCAAGCCAAACTAAACTCTTTACCACAGAAGCAAAAGTTTTCTGGGAAAAAACCCACACGAATAAATTGAGTAATTAATACAATCAGTGGCTGATCTTAGCAAATCCTTCCTTATCTGAGCATACGCTGTGAATTTACCTCAGATAGGAACAACAGACATCAAGAAAGACATGGGAAGAAACTTCTCAGGGGGAAAAAATGCACTTTTGCAGGGCATAAAGGGCTTTATAAAGGCTAGCAGGGTAAACAGAAGTTCCTTTTCTAGGCCTATAAATGTGCAAGCCTTTGTAAATGCCAAATGTGCTAATTACTTAAAAGTAATTTTTATCTTCTGTGGGGTTTTTTGTTTGGTTGGTTTGTTTTTTAACAGTAAGGCTGAGCAAAGTTTCCCTTTCTTTCAGATTTCAGGGGATTTATTTTTTTTTCCCCATTTAGTCATTTTCCCACCATTAGTTTCCTTATTTCACTCACAGGAGGAATTCTTATTTCCTTTTTGTGGTTACTTTTAAACACCGTCCCTAAAAGTGATGTCACGACATAACCTTTAATTAAACCTTTCTTTTATTGTCCTGTGACCAAAGGCAGGCCTGTGGCTGCCCGGCGTGGTGATTCACTGGCACTTAGCACAGAGAGCAATGGGTCTAGGGAAGTCCTTTTACCACTCTACTCTGCCCCGGTGAGACCACACCTGGAATACTGTGTTGGGTTTTGGGCTCCCCAGTTCAAGAGAGACAGAGAACTGCTAGAGAGAATCCAAGGGAGAACCACGAGGATGATTAGGAGACCTGAGCATCTCCCCTATGAAGAGAGACTGAGAGCCCTGGGGCTGTTTAGTCTTGAGAAGACTGAGAGGGGATCTGATCAATGTCTATAAATATCTGAGGGATGGGTGTAAAGTGGAAGGGGCCAAGCTCTTTTCAGTGGTGTGCACTAATAACACAAGAAACAACGTATTCAAGCTTGAACACAGAAGATTTCACCTCAACATGAGGAGAAACTTCTTTACAGTGAGGGTAACAGAGCACAGGAACAGGCTGCCCAGACAGGTTGTGGAGTCTCCTTCTCTGGAGTCTTGCAAAACCCATGAATGCGTTCCTGTGTGGACTACCCTAACTGATCCTGCTTTGGCAGGGGGGTTGGACTCGATGATCTTTGGAGGTCATTTCCAACCTCTAATGTACTGTGGTACTGTGATACTGTGACGGTGACCGACGGGCAGCAAGGCAATTCCTCCCTGTCCCGGGCTGCTGGCAGCTGCTGCTCCTACAGCATCCGCGCTGCCCTATGCTGCTGCTTCCTCCTGCCTCCCTCCTTCCGCCTACTCTGTCGGTGTAGGGCCCCGAGGTAGATCACGAATGGCTGAAGAGCCTTACAAAGGGGAAAAAATAATAACGGGGGGGGGGTGTGTGGGGGGGTGCTTTTCTTCAGCCACATTGCCGCACGGTCAGAAAAGCAGCTCAGCTTGGCGGAGAAAAGGGCTGCTGAACCCTGCCTAAGGATCAGAGCACTCGAGCCGGCATTGCAGATCAGAGAAGCCTTACACCACCTCCTGCAGCCGTACCGCCTTGCTGCGGCCGGGTCGCAGGTGAGGACTCCTAGAGCCCTGGGTAGTGGCTGAGGAAGCCGGCGGGGGAGGCAGGCAGCCCTCACAGGCTGTGGGCAGCAGCTGGCAGGCAGGCAGCAGCCTCGGGGCCGCGCTGGGAGCGGGGCGGCAGCCCGGACCGTGACTCAGCTGGAGGAATGTCCTGGCACCGGCAGAGCGGGGCGCCCGGGGAGGGTGATGCAATGGGCACGGCTCGCTCCCATCGCCGCGGTGGGCAGGGGCCAGCAGGCATGGCACAGCTCCTCAGGGAGCAGCAGCCAGCACTGCCCTCGCCCTCAGCCCCGCCCAAGCCATTAAGAAATTGGCTGATAGCTCAGAGCCTCAGAAGGATTTTGGGACCACACCGCTAGAAGAGGCATCTTAAGCCAGCAGAATTGACTCTGCCAAGGAAAGCGGGGCCAGAGCACCCTTTATGGAGAAACCCAGCTCCTAGTCTTACAGCAGGGCTTGCTGAGGATCCGTGCTTCACACCAGCACAGCATCCTGCCTCCTGCTGCAGGATTAGTGCACACGGGAGACACTGCAAGCCTTGCAGACTTGCACCAAGATCATGCTAGGCTCCACCACTTAGAATCCAATATATTTACTGTACCATTTTTAAAAAGAAATGTATCTGTGGTGTAAAGGAAGACAACAACTAACTCGGTGTTCATCTTTCACTGGGGTATTCTCTAATGCTCTACTGAGAGCCACTGAAAATGTGCCACTGAACATACAGAGATTTTGGAGGGGAGCTGGACATTTTCTAGAGGTGTGCAAGAGAGCAAAAGGGGAAAGAACATGTTGAGCAACAGATGTCATCAAATGCAGCTTCCTATGGATTTCTCCCTCTTGACAGATCAAGTTCTTTAACTGAACAGAGTGAAGACTTTCTGTTAATTCAGTGTACACCTATGCAAGTTCCTCTGCTTTCCCATTGTAGTCCTCCTCCTGAAGGTAATCTGTCTACATCACAAGAGATCTGATACCTCCCAGCAGAAACCAACAAGTTCCTGAGTTGAGCTGATAGACATACAGTCCCATTTTCTTCTGTCTCAAATTATTTTGTGAAATTTAATTACTTAATTAAGGATCTTAATTACTTTTGTGACCTCTATCCTTCTGCCAGAGTTAAATAAGCTAAAAAGTTAAAATGTCACTAGGACAAGGACTAGCCCAAGTGAGAGAGAGGATGCCCAAGGAGGCCAAGCAAAGGCCTTGCTTCCGTAAGAAATGAGGCTGAAATGGTAATGTGGAGTTTGGTGATGTTGACAGAGAAGAGGATGGACGGCAAAGTTCTATGATTTCATAGAGCTTCAATGCATAAGACAACATAGTCCATTATAATCACTTCACACTAATGAGCATCCAGGAGTTGAATCCAAACAAACAGCACCTTCTGCTTCAGGGTGAGTCATTGCTTCCATCCACAGAGGGCAAAGGGAGGCTTCGAGGGCTTCCTCAGAGGCACATGCTCTGCATAGGGTATCATTCACAAAGCTCTGAGTGCTGCTCCTCCTGGTCCCTCTGAATCACAGGGCTATTTCAGCGGTGCCTGGTGGGGTGCAAGTCTTCTGGCGCAAGGGTAGTGAAACTCTGTGCTTCCCGACTGCAGTGAGATGCCAAAGTGAGGAACCAGCATTGTCTGAGTGTGCTCCATCAGTAAGATTTGCTTGGTCATTATTACTCTTGGCTGGACCCTGGCCATTTCTTTGGCCTTCAAGGTCACCACTGGGCTGTGTCACAAGTTCCTCTGATCACTGCAGTCACTGGGAGTCTGTAGTCTATCTTCCTGAAAAAGAGAAAACCCTTTCTGTTTACTTGTGACCTGCTTTTCAACCCCGATAAATGCTCTATCATTTTGATAAACTCATTTTTTTCTCAGATACTTTTATAGTCATAAACTACTCCTTCAGCTCTTGCTTCTTATGTACTCCGATGACTGCATGTACCAGTCAGCAATATGCAATGGGTGCCTCAGGTATGCATATTGTGAGGTGAAGAGACTAACAAGCACTTCTGATTCATTATTCAGTTTCCATGGTAGTGAAGACAGGAGGGTGAGTCATGCACAATTTTGCACTAGTCATCCCTGGAGCAGCTACTTGGCCATACAACTCTGGAGCTGGTAACTCTTTCCTGGAGCATCTACGTGGCCATGCAACAATGGGGATGGTAACTCCTTCTCCACCTTTCATTTTACAAGCCTAGGCTGTACAGTGCAGAGGGCCTGCATGGGTGGCTGAGGGTCCTCTGCAAGGGCACGAGATCAGGGCATTCACATGTGGCAGTTTCACAGTATTGTTAGAAGTGTGCTGAGCCCATTGCAGTGACACTGGAGGATGTACTACACATGTTCATGGCTACATCTGCTTACAAGGAAAAAGGAACCTCCCCTGCTACTGTTTGCCACTGTGGCCTCCCAACACCTTGTGTGGCTTGCAAGTATGCAGACCTCCACTTGGGACACTGAGAAGTGCACGTATCATGCACAGTGTGCCATAATGAGCTGCTGTGTCACAAAGGCTGTTTTGAGATAACTGCTTAAGTTCACCCCAGTCCCCAAATCTGTGTAAGAGCCCAGGCTGTCAAGACATTCCCATGGTCTTATGTTGGTTTAAGCAAATCATAAAACTGCATTTTGAGAGTTACATGGCTTAGGATTTGTGCCTTTATTTCCCAGAACAACCTTCACCTGTCAGAACTAGTTACTTGTTTGGTCAAAAAGCAGCACATGTTGTATTTGAAAACTGCATTAGGTAATGGCTGACTCTTTAAATGGAAATATGCAATAAAGGTTCTCCTTCCTGAGCCCCACATTGCTGCCACTGAACAGTGGGCACACGAGCCGCCATCAGCTGGAAGGAAATTGAGTCTAATGGACTTGTCATTTTCATATGAGCAGCAGGGGCAAGTCCTGAATGTGTGGCTAGAGAGAGCTGGAGGGTGGTGTAGTTCCAGGTTAGTGATTTCCAGGCTGATGGGCCAAATTTTGGATACTGACGTATGCAATGCAGTCTCGAATTCTGCGAACAGAGAGAGTGGGATGTAACTCAAAAAGGACATTGGAAACATAGTGGCTCATCTGGTCAGCGCAGAGTAATGGGGAAGAGGAAAATGCAGTGTGGATGTGTATCTACATGCACATATGTACATACATGCATGCTGACAAACCAGGGAGCTATTAGAATCATAGAGTTGTTAGGGTTGGAAGGGACCTCAAGGATCATCTAGTTATGGGCAGGGACACCTCACACTAGGTCAGGTTGCTCAGAGCCACATCCAGCCTGGCTTTTAAAACCTCCAGGGATGAGGCTTCTACCACCTCTCTGGGCAACCTGTTCCAGTGTCTCACCACCCTCATGGGGAAGCCCTTTTTCTTAACATCCAATCTGAATCTACCCATTTCTAATTAGCCATGTAGGTGTTTTGTGGACAGATGACTGACCAGCCAGGAGGCAGGCTGGGTACTGTTTGAGATCCTGCACCATTATCATCTCACGGTTTTCAGACACAGCAGTTTGGCTTGTCCACTTGGACGAGCTAGAGATCATATGCTCCGCGTTTGGTGTCCTGCGCTCGGTCCAGCTCAGTAGGGACAAGTGAAACATTCTTGTTTGAACAGCTTTTTCAAAAACACAGAAGCTGCTGTCCCTGCGCCAGGCCTGCGGGGCCCTTCCCTACAGAGGCTGCCGGCAGCCGCGGCTGCAGCACAGCTCCCGTTCAGGGCAGGGACAAGGTGCCAGCAACAAAACGCCCCCAGGACCGGCTTGTCAGGCTTGGTGCAGACAGCCGACTCCTGGCCACCAAGTGCGAGCAAGGGGGACGATGTGAAAATCATGACTTTAGAGCAGTAGAAGGCGCCTTGGCAGAAGAAGCCGCACAGGACAGGCGCTCTGTGGCAGGGCTGGGAACTACCGCGTTCCGGGCAGCTCGTAGCTGGCTCCACGAGGAGCCCTGTCGCCATCGTGCCTCGAGCTGACGCCGACTGCTGCCCGTTTGCGATCCACGCCAGGCCTGAGGGCCGCATCGCCCCCTCAGCCGCCAGCAACCGGCCAGCGCAGGCCTGCGGACGGCCCAGGCGGGATGCTCGGGGCTGCGAGGCCGAGGCGGCCACACAGCCAGGCGGCAGCCACGACGCACCCGGGCGCTGCCTACCGTACCCGCAGGGCAGCGGCAACGCCTCCCCGCGCCGTGCGGGCGGCCGGGCCCCGCCACCTGCAGGCCCGGCCCGGCCCTGCCCCGCGGGGGCGGCGCGGCGCGGCCCGGCGGCACGTGGTGGCGGCTCGGGCCATGTGACCGGCCCTCCCCGGCCGCCGCGGCTCAGCCCCCGCCCGGCCCGAGTCCCCGCCCGCCTCGCCCCCAGCGCAGCGCTCTCCTGCGTGCAGCAGCCCCGCACCGCAGGCAGCCGCAGCCGCCGCCGCCCCGGGACCCGGCGAAATGGTAAGAGCGGCTCAGCCGAGCGGGGAGGGCGGCGGGGGAGGCCTGCGTCGGAAGGGGTAGCGCAGCCCGGCGGGGCGCATGGTTGGGCTGAGCTGAGCAGGCCCGGCTCGGCCCGGCGCGGCCCGGCCCGGGCCCGCGGCTCCGGCGGCCATTTTAGTCTAATTTTAGCCGGGTGCGGGGGGCAGGGGCGGTGGGAGCGGCCGCGGGATAGGAGCGGGTGGCCGGTCGGGCCGCGGCGGGGCCGCGGGCCGCCCGTTAGGGCCCGGCGGGCGGCGCAGCGCTCCCTGCGGCATCGCCCGGGCGTGCGAGTGCCTGTGCGTGTAAGGGGCGGGGGTCCGTCTGCTGCCGGCAGCCGCGGAGAGAGGGATTCCCGGCGGCCTGCCAGGGAAGCGGCTGCCGCGAGCCGCGGTAGTCCCAGGCCCGAGGACCGTCCGCGGCCGGCGTAGGAGCGTTCGGCTGGAGGCGCCGGCGCTGCCGCAGCCGCGCTGGAGCTAGAGCCAGGGTGGCCGACAGCGGGTCTGGAGGACGCGGGGCGGCGGGACGCGCTTTCCTCGGAGGCGAACGCCGTCCCCGCGAACAAAGCCGCGAAAGAAGGCAGGCGAGCTCTCCCGGGGACAAAGCCGGCTGCTCCCAGCGAGCCGTGCACCTGCCTTGCCCAAGCAGCCTGCTCTGGCAGCGCCCTCCTCGTCAGATGCAATTGTTGGACCGAGAGCAAAGGCGCTGCAGATGAGGGGTTCCCTAAATTATCTTCTTTTTGTCGTGCGCTCGCTCCCGGTGCGTCCTGTCACTGCTTTGTTTTCTTGCCGGTTTAGGCTCAGGTTTTGAACAGTTTATGGGCCATATGAGAGCTGTAGACTTTGTAACTGGTATTTTCGTGTGAGGGAAGAGCAATCAAATTATGCTTGTGCACCAGTACGAAATAAATTCGGGAGTTTTTAAAGCGCGGTGTAGAAGCTGACACAATGCAGAAAACATTTCTGCTGCTTGGAGAGCCTTACATCACCCAACTAAATGAGAGTCATGACAGTGCTGGATGTGAGCTGCTGCTGTAGCATTTGTTCCACAACCCCCCTCCCCCCAACTTAATACTACCAACTCCTCTGTTCAGATCCCACCACCCCACCCCCGCAAATAAGCCAACTGCGTGATAAGGTAATGGAAAACTGCTTGAGTAGTACAGTTGTCTGCCTGCTTGTCTAAAACTGCTGTCCAGAATCACAGCAGAAGATGCTGAGATCTGCAACAAGAGAGTCCAGAATTTACGTCCTCCTTTATTACATCTTCTGCCCCAACCCTGTAAAGACTGCTAAATTTCTCGTGTGTTCAGGTCGAATATAGTATTGCTGTGTTTATGGGGGCAGACAGGCAGGCTTTATCTAGCACTGTGGGCTATCGTCTTTTCTAGTGGGTGTTAATTTTTGCTGTTTAAATTATTCCTTTGATCTCATTTTACAGGCTTCTGGAGTTACAGTGAATGATGAAGTCATAAAGGTTTTTAATGACATGAAAGTAAGGAAATCTTCAACCCCTGAAGAGATTAAAAAAAGAAAGAAAGCTGTTCTTTTCTGCTTAAGCGATGACAAAAAACAGATAATTGTAGAGGAGTCGAAGCAGATACTGGTTGGTGACATTGGAGATACAGTGGAGGACCCCTATACAGCCTTTGTGAAGTTGCTACCTTTGAATGATTGCAGATACGCTTTGTATGATGCCACATACGAGACAAAGGAATCTAAGAAAGAAGACCTGGTATTTATATTCTGGTGTGTAAAAAGCAATGCTTGCTGTTAAAATTGAATATTCTGGAGTTAACACGAGATGACTGAATAACTGTCCTGTTGTGGTTTGTTTCTGTTATTTTTTTTTTCTTCTTCTTTTCCTATCAAGGGCTCCTGAAAGTGCACCTTTAAAAAGCAAGATGATCTACGCAAGCTCTAAAGATGCCATTAAAAAGAAATTTACAGGTACAGGCCTACGAAATGTCTTTGCTCGTTAGTCACGGTGCCCTTTAGATGTCCAGGTTCTCACGAGTGCATTGTTGTATGTCTGTCTTTCCAGGTATTAAACACGAGTGGCAAGTAAATGGTTTGGATGATATTAAGGACCGTTCAACACTTGGAGAGAAATTGGGAGGCAACGTTGTAGTTTCACTTGAAGGAAAACCCTTATAAAAAGACAGACAAGTGCCATCTGGATCTAAGGAGCTTCCATTTCTGCAGCTCGTTCAATTGGAATAGTATTAGTCTCCCCATCCCCTTCCCTCCACAAAAAAAATAAGTCCCTTTCCCTAATGCCCCTGAAGGAGATGTAATTGTTAAGCAGTCTACCAGCGATTGCCATTAGACTGTTTAATCCTGGTAGTTTTATGTAGGATCCAAGGAATGCTTTCACGTCATCCTCTTAGCCAAAAGTGACGCGGCAGGCATTCCTTGCAACGTGTACAATGAATGTGATAGTTAATGTGAATAGTCTAGCAGACAGCAAAGGGTAAGCTAATTGAATGCCTTGAAAGTATCGTCCACTGGTCGGATGGTAGACTCTATACAGTATTACTTACAGTTGCACTTGATTGCAGTTCCATGAGGCTCTTGTGCATTCATACACCTCACCTGCCTTGACAAGCCTATTTTTTGTGACATGGCAGCACACAACACTATGCATTTAAAGCACTTTTTTGTAAGATGTTTGACCCGCCCCTCCCCCCAGAGGAATGCCAATTAAGTTGCTGTAACTGTGTCATCAGATTATTGTAGTACCTCAGTTTCATTCCTGTTACATGCATATCTTTATAAATGAAGTAGCTGTTACGATGCCTTTTGTTTTCCATTGAATGTACACTACTGAACAGGAGTAGAAGTTACCTGTTTACCATGTGAGTCTTGAAACACTATAAAGTTTTGTAAAACATCCGTCACGGTGGCAATTTCTGTACTGAAAAGAGCCTTAAATGGAACATTGTTGTGGTTTTTTGTTTTGTTTTGGGGTTTGTTGTTTTTTTTTTTTTTTTTTTTGAGATCAAAACACTGGCCACGTTGCAATAAAACTTGTGGCTTATTACAGAACGTTGCCTTGTTTTCATTGGAGAATATAGTTTTTAAGCATATTTCAGATAACTTCTGTGGAAAGTATTGTAAAGATAAGCAATCATTAATCTCCTGTTAAATAATTCAAGTTGGTTTTTTTTTTTGTTTCCTTTTTTTTTCATTCCTGATCACAGTTTAGGCACTGCTTTACAGTACTTTGTGGCTCTGTTCTGATCCTTCGATGAAGGACACGATCCTAGTTTACTGTCAAAAGTAAAGAAGCTACCACCTTCTAGAGACCATTAAGTGTCATGAAAACCCTTGTGTCAGAAACGCAAAAATACGAAGTAATTAACCACGCAGTGTGTTTCCTACCTGAATGTTCTTAAAGTTCTACATGTCAGAGTAAAACCTTGCACAAAATCTTCAGCAGCTCGCCGCCTTTCCCAGTAAGGCGGCGTGTAATGACAGTTAGGTGCAGAATATGAAGCTGATGAATAATTTTTGTTGAGTGTTGAGCAGTTAAAATGGACCTGGTACAAGAAACAGCCCAAGTGAACTGTTCTACTTGTGAGCGTCTATGTAAATAGAACTGGAAAGTGTTTGCCACTACTGAGGCTTGCACTGGGGACATGTTTTGGCTGGGAGCCAAATAATGCTCTCCTTATAGAGAATTTGATCTGCTCTGTGTGAGCAATCCACCGTCGGCCAGAGCTATTTATGGCAAACACATGCTTTTGTATCTTGTCATCGTTATCCACAAATGGCAAAACTGGACATGATTCTCCTGGTATGCATAAAGGAGCGCTGTGAGGCAGCCGCTCGCAGCTGAACTGTACGTGCTGCTAGAAGGAATGCTCTTTACCTTGTTTTAAAAAGTTGGTAGAGTAGAACTGTGGAGCTTCTAAATACAGGCCTTCTGTGTTCAGTCCGTAGCCCTGTTGCAACGGGGAAGCAGGCAGTAATCAAAGACACTTTTATTCTTCCTTTCTTTTTTTATAGTTTAAATAACCTACTGGTACTGTGTTTAGGCTCTCTTGTCATGTAGAACTTTAAGACTTCGTTTCAGGCTTCTGGCTATCCCTATGACTTGCACACCTCATTGTGTTAGCTGTTCTATGTAGACTAAACTTTACTAGAATTTAACTAAAAGGCATGATGACCACTGACTTACTAAGTGTATTAACGAGTCTTGGTTTTGTTCTACAAAACTCTCCTTTCAGGTACCTTTTAAGGTTGAGAAGTAACTGATGGTATGCATGTTGTCTAGATTAAAAAAACCCAAACCCAACATTATCTTTTTATTCCTCAAAATAGTCTATTTCTGATTATTCACATTGTGTGCAAAGCCCAGTTTAATGTAAAGACCTCCTTTGTGCTCTATGTTTGACTTGAGTTCAGTACAGTATAATGCAATGATCTTTTAACTGATTATTACTGGTTTGTTTTTTTTCCTCACAAGGTATACATGGTTTCTTTAGAAAAATGCCAAAACTGAAAAAAAAAATGTTTAAATTTTAATAAACCATTTGAATTTCATTGTAGACAGTGAACTCTGTTTTTTTTAAGCAGTACTGTGTTTAAATTCATTGTTTTGTCTTGACTGCAAACAGCCTGGAGAGATGTCTGTGGCTTTTTAAGTTGAGTATCAAATGTTTCTTTTTTTCTTTAAAGTAGCTTAGGTGTTATCTTCACTCAGTCCAAGTAGATATAAAAATTTAAGCACAAACTGTATTTATGTAAAGATTCTTAACCAAAACAAGTTCTGGATCCAAAAGGATCAGCCTGCCTTCGGTTCGGTCTTGAAATGACTGACTGATGCGAGGTCCAATTCAGATGGCTTGCTGTAAAAAAAATAACAAAACAAGCAAACAAACAAACAAACAAAAAAAAACACAAAAGAAAATAAATTGAAAAAAAGGGAAAAAAAAAAAAGAAAAAAAAAAACCCTGAACAAAACCCAAAACAATAAAGTGCTACAGAACTGTTACTGTTTGAATTATTAAATGAATGAGAGACAGCTGGCATCTGTTCCAAAAGGGTTTGTCAGCTGTTGTTTTCTGTCATTATGCAAAATGGTGAGGGCCTCATTGTGATGGAGGAGTGGAGGAAAATCCTCTCTCAAGTTGAGTATCTTCTGTGTATCTCCATGTAGATGTGACTTTGGGGTGTCTTGGCTTCGGTTATCGATAAAGAAATGTTTAGATGACATTTTCCTGAGAGCAGTAGCTTGTGCAGAAATGGCATTTTTCTTCTAAAACCCAGTACTTTGAGCCCCAGCGGTTGTTCTGTTTGATTTGGTAAATCCTGGAAGAGGTACAGACGGACGGGGTTGATTTCTCTGGAAAGGGAAACCAGTCCCAAGACTGGGGTGAGTAGGTGATGTTTATGCTTGTGGCAATTTTTAGACATGCAAAGCTTAAATTTATATAGACTTGAGTGTAAGAACCACTCCTGGTCAGGTCATTAAAATGGATTTGAGTATGTTCAGATAAAACCCAAAGTGTTTTAAGTGGAAGATGACTCTTGTGTACCGTTCCCTCCGAATGAGAGATGGAATACAGCGATTGCCACAATCCAGTAATAAGCTTTACTCTCTTATGCCAATTCCAGTATAAACCAAATTTTAATGTCTGCCTCTATTTTTTTTTTTTTTCATTTTTAAATTTTATTTTATTTTTAATAAACTTCTAAGTTCCTTTAGTTTTGTGGTGGTGAGTTTTAACGACTGTAGAGTGAAAAACGCGGCACTAACGGTGGATGAAAGAACATCAAATGTAGCACCTGTCTATATAAGTATTGAATTTCTTTGAAATACTTCCAATTTTGAGAACCTGGCATAAAATAAAATTAATTTAAATGTCTCCACATGTTGAGTTTTTGTTTGTGTGTGTGTGTGTGTGTGTGTGTGCCACGCAGCACCTGCACTTTGCCATTCTCTTGGGACTGGGAGGAGCCCAGGTACTGCGAGAGGGAGGGGTGGTGGGGTAAACGCGTTTTCGTTACAGGGTTTCACCCGTTCACTTCGATACACAGCACCGGGGGCTCTGGAATAGGTATCAAGAAGTTTTTACTGTGTTGGTGCTGGAGAACCTTTTTCTTTGTTTTGGGTCTTGTTTTGTCCAGAAAATCAGATGCTTTTTATTTTTAAAAAGCAAAAAGTCTGTTTAAACAGACAAGTCGGTTTTTAATACTTGGAAGAAAGTCAGCTGATGCAGTGTGGGGGAGAATAAAAGGTGAAGAATCATGGAGATCAAAAATGATCCTTTTGCTAGAAGTGCTAGCTCTCCTTTTAATGTAAAATTTCTTGGATCTAGGAACAGCTTAACTGAAAGTTAATTTTTGTAAACAAAGCTGTCAAGAGACTGCTTCATCGGATACCCTAGAGAAGAGAGGCTTTGTAGATGAACAGTCTTCTTAGTGTTCACCTAACAAGCTTTGGAAAGCTCTCTTTATGAAATAGTTTTTATACAAGTTACTGCTTAGTGTAACAAAAATCTTCTCACTATATTCCTATTCTGTGCTTGTTTATACCCTATTGAATTTGGGCATTTCCCTGCCTCACCCCCCCACCATGCTGTTAAATCCTTAATAGCTCACATACACCTTCCTATTTCTTTTGCTGCTTGCCTATGCCATCTACTAGTAGCACCTGAAAAAAACCCAAACACTGTAGTGGAAAAATTAAAGCCTTGCAGAGGAAATTCAAAGAGGTAACAATTTATGTCACTTGATAGAATTGTCTTTTTGCATTGTAAGGCTTACAGCAAAAAAACCCCATCAGAACCCTGTGTGCTGTGCTGGAGGCACCGAAAGTATTGAACTTACTGGAAGTTAATTCTGACATTGTTGACTATCTCACTGTAGGGTAATCTTCCTGCTGTCAGCTTTACTTTGTAGTTACTCAGGAAAGTAATGATTGGGAAAGAAACCTGAAGGTGCTGCTGGTTATTTAAAACAAAAAGTTTCTAAATGTCAATTCAGATTATAAAAACAAAACAGCACCACCCTCCCCCACCCCCTAAACCTCAATTTCCTGCTGCTAGCTTTTTTTTTTTTTTTTTTGCCCCCCCCTTTTTTCCTATCCTTGTGTGAACAGGCTTAGGAATGTGTGTGTGTGTGTGTAGCTGTAATCATGCCTCTCCTCTTCCACCTCTTTATTTTTAAAAACAGCTGTGTCACTGCAAATCCCTACCATCTGCCTGCCATCTTCTTTAAAGCTTTACAGACAATCTCCACTTGTACCTTTTAGTATCTATTTTTCCACTCTCTTGTTTGTGATTGTAGGGGTTTGATTTGGAAAAACTAAATGCTGTAATATTATGCTCCTCAAAAGCTTTTTTTTTCCCCCCATTATGCAGAAAGTTAAAAGCATCAGTTACTCTCTGGTGAGCACAGCTGCAGGATATACACGGCCTTGAAAAAAAGGAGATGTGATTTTTGAGAACCAGTTTAGAGAGCCTTATTTGCGTCTGTTTCCTCTTAGTGGCAGCAATGCTTTCATCTGTGACCTTCTATTAAGGCTAATGCGAGAGCTAAGCTTTTCTTCCATCTTGGCTGCTTCATCAGAAAACTGAATGTGCATGTAGCAAACAAGGTGCAGAGTAGCAGAGGGAGGTTTAGAAGGAGCAGTTTTTCACACAGACCTGTACATCTGGCAAAGGGGAAAGGGGGGGGGGACAGACAGAGGGAAGGCTTACAGCAGAGGATTTGCTTTTAGTTTCAGCAGGAGCTTGCAGCTGTAAAGACGGAGCTTATGTTATGTTTTGCTCTCCCTGAATGTACTGATTCCACAGTGTCAACTGTGCAATGAAATGTGAGCATACAGCTCTGCATCAGTGAAATTAGTTAACTCCTACAGCCATGAAGCCATGCTCTTGGCTGTCAGGATCATATAGGGGATGCACCTAAGCTACATTTGAACAACCCCTTAAAAATGTGTATTGTGTGATTGCACTGAATACAAGAATTAAGCTAGCACATCAGGAGTGAGGATGGTGTCATTCTTAATTAGGTGACTGCAAGTGACAAATATAATTTATGGTCATATATTACAGTCCTTAGCTCTGTTATTTAAGTGTGACTTGGAGATGAAACACTTCCCGGTCCACAGAATTCATTGCCTGCATAAATTCTTTCACAAGGCTGTAGCATAATTTTAGCTCTTCATTGGCTACACTGGTGCAGGATCTGTCGCCTGAAGGTTTTTATTTTTCTGGGCTGGTGAATTCCCTTTGTAGTGCTGCACTATTCCCCTGCATCCACTCTTCAAAATCGGTTCCCAGAACTCTCTTTCCAAGTAACAAGAATCTCTAAACAATATTTATTCTGTGTGACTAAAGTGGAAAGGCATCTTGTAGAACACCCATAGGAAACAAATGCATGGCATTAGCCTCTGTGGCCACTAAACGTGTTTAGCCCTGAATGCCACTTGTGACTGTTGGGTTATTCTGATGAGAATGTCAGCCCATCCAGGTTCATGTGCAACAGTTCCAGCCTGGCAGATCTGTGAAAACAGAAAAGAATGTCCCAAGTATTCTTAGACAAAGACTTTACAAGCTGGCTGAATGCCTTCTTCACTGGTAAGGCTGAGTGAAACAGCTCTCAGGGTCACAGTGATAATCACCTATGATTTCTTTTTTCTTACCTGCTGTGACAAAAACATCTGGCTTTAATTCTAACCAGTTTTATAGATTTACTTCAACAGGTGCAATGGTTGGAGGTATCTTCAGGACAAGCTATATTTAGGTATACAACCTTTTGGTAATTCTGGCAGTTGTCTTGGTTTCATTATTATTTTAATTCAGTCACTTCATTGTGATTTTAACTGACTGAAGTTCAGCACTGCCAATGTAATGTAATGCTCACAACGTGTCATAAACACCATTTCAAAGTCATCAATATTAGTAATAATTTAAACCAATTTTATTTCTGTACCCTGGTCTCAGTTTTGCAAGGAGGGAGAATGACAATCCTCTTAAATCCAAGTGATCTTCCACTGAGCTTCTCACTGAACACATGCCATAAATCTTCATGACAAGGTTGAAGTGTTGGAACATCTACATGAGAGCAGTTTACTTTCCTTCCTTGCAGAGCTAGATAAACTTCCTGCCCTAGGATATGTTGAGGTTACTGTGAACCTCAACCATTCTAAACCTATCTAAACCTTTTCACATCCTTTTTCATTCTGAATAGGATCACAGAATGGTTTAGGCTGGAAGGAGCCTTAAAAGATCATCTAATTCCAACCCCCTTGCTATGGGCAGGGACACCTTCTACTAGACCAGGCTGCTCAAAGCCCCATTCATCTGTCCTTGAACGCTTCCAGGGAGGGGTTATCCACTGTTCCTCTGGGCAGCCTGTTCCAATGCCTCACCACCCTGACAGTGAAGAATTTCCTTCTTACATCTAACCTAAATCTAGTCTCTTTTTCAGTTTAAAGCCATTACCTCTTGTCCTATCATGACATGCCCTTTTAGAGTCCCTTTCCAGCTTCCTGTAGGCCCCCATACTGTAACTATGCTATCAGGTTTCCCTGAAGCCTTCTCTTCTCCAGGCTGAACAACAATAGAAAGGGCAGAGTGCAATTATAGCTTTTTCTCATGGTCATACAGTCAACCATCTGAGCTATGAAATTTAATTTTTTCCCAATTACCAGAAGGGAGAAAAGAATCCTCCTCACAGCACTGAAGCAGTTGCCCTAATAGTGAAATACAAAGTTGAGGCATTCCCAGTAGACAGCTTTGTGCGCACCAGATTCAAGAAGCACGTGGCTCTGTGTTTATCTGCAGCTCTCCTCTGCACAGAGCAATAATGATACCTTAAAGTATGTTTAGCATCTATAGTAATTCAGAATCTTACTTTAACAGCTTTAATTTGGAAATCTACTACCTAAGATCCAGGAAATGGCTTTTATATTTCTGCTGTAAATACTTTCTGTCTAGATATTTAAGGAACCTGGAATTTCCTGCCTTTACCTCTCTTTTCCACACCACCACCCCACCACCCCCCTTTTTATTTTTCCCCTACAAATGGTGTTAATAGTCAGTTTTTCTGCTGTAATAGCAAATTGTGGGTAGTTGAGAAGAGTTATTTCTCTTTGCATCAGCACCTCAGGTTGTGTGCAAACACAAATTTCCCCATTTTTTTTCTTACAACAGTGTTTGGATCATATTCAGTGCTTAATGGACAAGAACACAGGCTTTTTCTTCAGTCACATTTTGCAGCATTAGTATGAACATGCCCATATTTTTTGAGGTGTGAGAGAAAAGCTTTTAATTACTAAAAGGCATATTTGAGGGGGAAAAATTGGTAACTTCTTAAAGCTTGTCTTTTTCTCTCTTAACAGGGTTTTATGCTGTAAGTTGCCCACGCAGACCTCTCCTTTCTCTTTTGTTAGTTACTTAGTTTTGGTGTTTTCACTCTCCCCGCACTGCATCATGTTTTTGTGTAACACAGACTGGATGAAACTGTTATCAAAGGAAGGAGGCATTATGTATAGAAAATACACAGCTACTCTAGGAAAGAGTAAACTGTTTGCTTGACCCAATTTTATAGAGCTGTTTCTTTCTACAGGGATGTAATTGCAGTCAAGGAAAAGGGACAAATGGGTTTGCTGAGGGTATTTAGGAGCACTCAGTGGGAATGAGATTATTAATGGAGTGCTTAATCCTGAAATAATCAGAGACCATCTCATCAACCAGGCACCAGCATTTGAGAGAGATGAATATTCTCAATACTTTATGATATTAGCCTGAGATAATTTTCCATTGTTACAAACTTGGAGCTCTCTGGATAAATATAGAATAGAATATTTATACTTGTGACGAATGTTTAGATGTTTTCACGTGTGTAATGTTTTCAAAAAGATGATTCATAACTAGTGGCGATGTAGTTCTTCAGTGTCTTATAAGGGGTTGAAAATGAAGGGTTATAGAAACAAACAGTTCACTTAATATATTGGGGATAATGTTGTCAGGCTTGCTTTTCCCATCTGTTTGGCACAGTGTGAAAGACTACAAAGGAAGGGTGTTGTGGTGCCATAGTATCTCTCATCACTGAAATGAAATGCATTCGATGGTAGTGAAGTTACAAGTCATGTTGTATGCAAAGACAACTTATTCTCAGATCAGAATCTGTCATTTTCCCAGACAGTAACACTTGGTTCCCTTTGAACAGGTATGAGCGTCCTGGCCCATCTTTGTTTCCTTAAAGAGGAAAATGACAACATGGAGTGTTTCCCCTCCCTTTGTCTTGCTTTGTGTCTCACTTCTCCTCCAAAGCCTTTTCTCCCTCATGCAGAAATTACTCACCTGCTTTCTCCAATCCTTTTGTTTATTTCAGTTACCTTAGTTTCACCTCATCACCATCCTTTTCACTCCCTGCTAGCTTTGATTCTCCTCTGATCCTTTTCCCTCCAGTCAGCAGCGTGCTCAGTCTTTATCACAAACAAAAAAAAATAAACAAGAGCAAACAAGAAAAAGAACCAAACTACTTTTGATCCATTTACCAGTTTACCTTCTTTACAATTTGTTCAAAAGTTAAAAAAAAAAAGAACAACCCAAAACTTGGCTACATCTTAGCAAAGTGACAAAGAGTTTGAAATAATCTCTCAATGTGTTTGAATGGTTCCATTCCTCTCATGGAGGAGAGGAAATCCAAGCTCCACCATTTAGCTGTGGAATTGCTGTGTTGGGTTATTTTATGCTTTTCTCAGTGCCAGAAGCCTAAAGTCTCAGTTTTTCACAATCATTAAAACATCTGGTTTCAGCTGTTAACTTCCACAGAAAGGATAAGGACTTGCAGTGTGGGTGTCCTAGTTTTGCTGGGACAGAAGCCTAGACCAGTTATGGGCTGCAGGTGTATCCCAGACAATAATCATCAGCTGAGTACAAAGGGGGAAGTTTGGTGAAGGGGGGGGGGAATGTGTTGCTGCTTGGTCTCTTCCTGACTGGTCCTCTTCCTTCTCTTGGAGACTGCTTTCCTGTTTACTGAGACCAACAGGCTGAGTATAACTTTGTGTACTTTATGCTTGCATTAGTATTAGTTTGGCTGTTTCATTAAACCTGTTTTCATTTCAGCCCTCAGGTCTTCTCTCCTTTTCCCAGGAGAGGATCACTGGGTGATAAAGCCACTGCTATGGTTTAGCCCCAGTTATGGGTTAAATGAGGACCTTGAGGAGATGCTATGGATGCACGAATTTGCAGCATATTGAAAACTGAAGCTGTAGGAATGGCGTGAAAGTAAACTGTGCATCAACACAGAGAGCCCAAAGTTAATTGCATGGCTCACTGGTTAAGACTTCATAGTCAAACCAAGAAAATCTCTGCATTCTGAAATGTACAGAAAACTGCCACAAGGATTAGAGGCATGATTACTGAATTTACATGTACAGAAAATAATTTTTATATCTATTAAAAATATTATGTATATAAAACACACATATTTTTATATACAATGTATGTTATAATATATATCTTTTAATATATAATTTATATTTTTAATATATATATATGTATATATAAAACAAGACCCAAAGCAGCCTTTTAACAGTCAGGAGTTCTATTATTATAAGATCTTTCTTTTAACTGCTTCCTTCTCTGAAACCTCTTGTAAGGCTTAATTCATCTCCTCAAGCTTTCCCCTGCAGCCTCAAGCAGTAGAAACTGATGGCACTGCAGTGAGTATTTCTTTCCTCTTCCTGATCTTAAAAAAGACCTAAAAAGTGTGTGATGAAGAGATGTATGAAGCAGGCCATCTGAGGGTGCTGTTTGACAACACAAGGAAGACAACTGAATGAGACGTGGGTTGAGAGGGGGAATTCCTGCAGAAGCTGGGCTGAATGTTCCCCTTCTTTTTCTCCCGGTGCCTCACCAGGCAGTGAATTTAGGAATCTACACTTCTCACTTATTTTGGGAAAGGTTTTGTTGGTTTGTTAGTTTTGGGTTTGGTTTTTCTTTTTATTTTTCTCATGTTTAGGAAGGCACCATGCCTGAAATGTTTCAAATGCTTCTGAGAATTGCCTCAGTCTTTGGTAGTTCAGCCCATGGTATGCAGGGCGTCTGTGGAGGGGCTGAACTTCCTTTGTGTTCATGACAGCCACTGCATGTTGCTCTGTGCATTTCCAGGCAACACTGGGCTATTGTATTCCATACAGCTTGTACAGCAAGTCCAGCCCTTCCAGCTAAAGTTGGATGCTCTCCAAATGCATATTACACAGCAGATAGCATAGAATCACCCAGGTTGGAAGGGGCCTTTAAAGGTCATATAGTCCAACCCCTTGCAGCGAGCAGGGATATCCTCAACTAGATCAGGTCACCCAGAGTCCTTTTGAGCCTCACCTTGAATATCTCCAGGGATATCTCAACCACCTCTCTGGGCAACCTGTTCCAGTGCTCAACCACCCTTGTTGTAAAGAACTTTTTCCTAGCATCCAGTCTAAATCTGGTTTTCTGTGATTTCACATTTGTACGCTTAGATTTAACACAGACCAGAAGCATCAGATGCTTGGGTCTCTGGCAGGTAGTGAATGATGACAGTCAGACTTTTTTTTTGCTAGCAAATCTGGGGGAAAAACATGGAAAGCCTGATGGTCACTTGCATCTCAGCTTCTTGTCATGTATGTGCTTTAAACTGCATATTTTTCAGTATTCTGCCTCCTGTAGGAATATACAGCAGTGGTGAAATTTAGTCCATCAAATCTCAGCTGCTGATAATGCCACACGGGACATGTAAAGGCATTGTAAGGTATAACTTCAGATAAATCTTAGAGTTAAGCTGTATCAGGCTTGCCTATGCCAGACTCCAGCTCTTGCTTCCTTTAAAAAAATCTTTTTAACAGTGTTCTGGCCACCTCCCCCCATGCAGATTTGTGATATGAATTAAATGAATTCCTCAGATTCTGAAGTCCTGACTACAAGCAGAGTCTGGGAGTCCTGCCATGCCATACTGTTCCTAAGGGTGTAGTCAAGCATGCTCCGTTCTTAGAGTTTTGAATATCCAAGGGCTGACACTTCTATGAAGTTTGGGGGTTGCTTTGGTTGGTTGTTGAGGAAAAACTTTGGTCAAATTCAGCTTTCTGTTAACATTCCAGTATCTTAAAGGGGCCTACAAGAAACCTCGTGAGGGACTTTTAGGGTGTCAGGTAATGATAGGACTAGGGGGAATGGAGCAGAACTAGAAATGGGTAGATTCAGATTGGATGTTAGGAAGAAGCTCTTCACCATGAGGGTGGTGAGACACTGGGACAGGTTGCCCAGGGAGGTGGTAGAAGCCCCATCCCTGGAGGTTTTAAGGCCAGGCTGGATGTGGCTCTGAGCAACCTGATTTAGTGCGAGGTGTCCCTGCCCATGGCAGGGGGGTTGGAACTAGATGATGCTTGATGTCCCTCCAACCCTAATTGAATCTATGATTCAGTTCTATGATTCCAGGGGAATTGTGTCTAGTGGTGTTTTGAGTGGAAAAGTGAATTATGAGTTTACCACAGGCTAGCTAGAAAACAAGAACGATAGGCAAAGTAGCTCACCTGATGTGCATTTGGAATTCAACCGGTGCATGTGTGTGCTGTGTATATATGAAGTTAGTGGGTTGGGGTTTTTTTGTCAGGATTGATGTAATCCTGGAATAATTAAGGGTAGCTTCCTTAAACTCAGTGGAAGTAGGAAATGTTTAATACAAGTTAATTAGTGTCTGGAATCGTTAGAATAATATGGTGTGATCTTAATGGCAGCAGAGGAGTACTCTGGGGGTACAGTACATGAAGACAAATACTTCATCGGTGTCACGTGGCTTTCACTCCAACCACTTGCAATTGCCAGCTATCATGTCAGATTGCCTTCCCATCTAATTTTCCCCCAGTTTAGCAAGTTCACCTTAAAATTACTATTAATTTTTTTCATTTTGCTTGTATGATGGTGAACTCCCAGAATCCTGCTTCCATATTTTGAAACCTTTACATTCCAGCCCAAATGCATCCGTGGACATTTTATTTTGCACCTGTATTGTTCTTCAGTAGCCTTCTCTTTTCCCTTTTGCTGGTAAATCTCCTGATGTTATATTCTCTTTTTATTTGTTCATGCCAATATTTTTCTGGTAAGGTAGCCCTCTTCATCCCCTCAGCTCTCCTAGCAGCACCTTTTGGTTCAGTTTGAATCTATCTTTCCTGAACTTGTTTGGCCAGGCCTTACAATACAATACAATACACCAGGTTGGAAGAGACCTTCAAGATCATCGCGTCCAACCCATCAAACAATCCAACCCACCCAACAACTAGACCATACAGCCAAGCACCCCATCAAGTCTTCTCCTGAACACCTCCAGTGAAGGTGACTCCACCACCTCCACAGGTAGCCGATTCCAATGGGCAATCACTCTCTCCGTGTAGAACTTCTTCCTAACATCCAGCCTAAACCTGCCCTGGCGCAGCCTGAGACTGTGTCCTCTTGTTCTGGTGCTGGCTGCCTGGGAGAAGAGGCCAACCTCTGCCTGGCTACAACCTCCCTTCAGGTAGTTGTAGAGAGCAATAAGGTCACCCCTCAGTCTCCTCTTCTCCAGGCTAAGCAACCCCAGCTCCCTCAGCCTTTCCTCATAGGGCTTGTGTTCCAAACCCCTCACCAGCTTTGTTGCCCTTCTCTGGACACGTTCCAGCAAGTCAGCATCCTTCCTAAACTGAGGGGCCCAGAACTGGACACAGGACTCAAGGTGTGGCCTAACCAGTGCAGTGTACAGGGGCACAATGACCTCCCTGCTCCTGCTGGCCACACTGTTCCTGATGCAAGCCAGGATGCCATTGGCCTTCTTGGCTGCCTGGGCACACTGCAGGCTCATGTTCAGCCTACAATAAACCAGTACCCCCAGGTCCCTCTCTGCCTGGCCACTCTCCAGCCACTCTGACCCCAGCCTGTAGCACTGCCTGGGGTTGTTGTGGCCAATGTGCAGAACCCGGCACTTAGATGTGTTAAATCTCATGCCTTATCACTACATGTTATAATGATACTAATGCATTGCTTTTTCTGCATTGCTTCTTCCATTAAAGTTTGGTATGTGTCATGAGAGTGATACATCTGCTTCTTTCTCTTCTCTTTCCCCATGCTTATAGACATTTACTTTGGCCCCTAAGATCACCACTTTGCATTATTTGCTGTGCAATTCCATCCTGTTTCTTTTGTTGCAGTCTGCAAGGTCATGAAAGCCTTTCTGCATGATACTCCTCCTTCTGTATCAGTAGTACCTTCCTGATTTGTGTTGTCAGTAGATTTCATTAGCTCATTTACTTCTGATTTTTGTGTGTGTGCCAAGGTTACTATTGATAAAATTAAATAAGATTGTTCCAGAGTGAATCTAGGAAACTCCATTAATAATTCCCTTTTCTCCTGACAGAATGCTCTTCTACAGTCAGTTCTTTATACGATTTACAATTCATATACTCATCTTGATTTTCATTTTAATTAATGTTATACAAAAGACATTCAGAAGTGCAGCTAGTTTGGATGATCAGAGGGCTGGAGCACCTCTCCTATGAGGACAGACTGAAAGAGTTGGGGCTGTTCAGTCTGGGGAAAAGAAGGCTCTGAGGTGACCTTATTGTGGCCTTCCAGTGTCTGAAGGGGGCCTACAGGAAGGCTGGGGAGGGACTTCTTAGGATCTCAGGTAGTGATAGGACTAGGGGGAATGGAATGAAGCTGGAGGTGGGGAGATTCAGACTGGACGTGAGGAGGAAGTTCTTCACCATGAGAGTGGTGAAGCCCTGGAATGGGTTATCCAGGGAGGTGGTTGAGGCCCCGTCCCTGGAGGTGTTTAAGCCCAGGCTGGATTAGGCTCTGGCCAGGCTGATCTAGTGTAGGGTGTCCCTGCCCATGGCAGGGGGTTGGAACTAGATGATCCTTGTGGTCCCTTCCAACCCTGACTGATTCTATGGTTCTAGTTTAGGTCTAGTGTCTGTTCCTGTAAAGAGCAGGCAATAATTTTATATAAATTAATAATAATTTTTTAAAAATCAAGCACATCAAGAATAACTTATCAGTAAGTGAATATTCTTATCCCACTTCAATATTCAATAATGGGCTGCCCAGGGAGGTGGTGGAGTTGCCATCACTGGAGGTCTTTAAAACAAGATTGGATGTGGCATTTGGTGGCACGGTTTAGCTGATGTGGTGGTGTTTGGCCATAGGCTGGATATGAGGAATGCAGAGGTCTTTTCCAGCCTCAATAATTCTGTGATCCCTCTTTATGTTGAATTATGTTTTCCTTGCAGGGTTTGTCATAAAATCCTGATCATTATTCAGCTCAGACATACATGCTTGGGCAGCTGCCTACTTCACTTACTCCCTTTCTTAAAAGTTAATATTAAGAGTGTCTGACTTTTAGCAAAAGATTAATTCAATTAAGACCGAAATATTTGGTACTTCATTCAAAATGAAAATGCTAAGAGTTTTAGAACAAACTAAGCAATTTCTCCCCCCTCCCCCCAATACTTATAAAATGGTGCCTCAGAAACTTATACCAAAGAGGGGAAATATGAACACAATGAAGCAGCTGTAAACTTCATAGTGGGTGGCATTCACAAATTCTACAAGCATTATTTAGCCAACTTTCAGCTCTGATGCATGCTGCTACTTCACTGTGAAGCCCTATATGGTAGCCTTGTTGCCCAATATGACTCAGTAGCTGGCAGCACTTCAGACTAAGCTATGATGATGCACTTCCTTAAAATAAATTCAAGCATTGATATGCTTTGGATTCAGAATCAGGTGTGAACTGCAGGTGATCTGAAGAGGAGGGGATTAAAAGAATTGCTAGAAAGCTAGTAGGGGACTTGAGCTGTAAATGTGTAAATGGAACAAAGAGCCTGACTGAACCTTGCTTGCTGCTGTTATTTGCTTTGGCTCTTCACAAAGCTTATGCACGTCACGCACAATCATCTCTCAGGCAGACAAAACACTTTATGATTCATGTAGAAGTCAGAGCCCTGCATACCTCAGGGCATTGGTTCAGAATCATTGCAGAGGCAAGAGCATCACCTAATGAATTGCCAATATGACATTTTTTGCTGTCCTTTCCCATAAGGTACAGAATTGGTGTAACTCAATTCCACTGTACTTGCAGGATTTGATACAGCATTGTACCACTACAGCACACTGGGGTGTTTTAGGGGGCAGAAATGACTGTGCATTCAAAGAGAAAATAGTTGTGGTTAAGCAAAAGTTGTAGCTGTTGGTGGCTCAGAGGTGATTTGATGGCTGTATGACTGCAAGACAGGATCACACAAAGTGCAGAGCTAAGAAAGGTCAGCCCAGATGAGAGGAGGAATCCATTCCAGAGTGTATTACTGAAATTCCTCAGTCTTCACTGTTGCAGCTGGGTGACTACATGGAGATGTAAAATAAGAAATACAGCAAAGAAATTCTCTTTCTATGAGATGTAAAAGGCAAAATTGAACCTGAAACTTTTATTTGGTGCATTTGCAATTGGGCCCTACACCTGTGCCCAACTTTGTCCTAAAGTACTGATTCTCTGGGTGGGGAAATTTCAAAGTGCAGGTTCCAAGAATAGCACTGCCTTAAATGGTGGGAAATGAGCTGCAATGCAGGTTTGGTAAATCTGAAGGTTTTGTTCAGCCACTTAGTCATAGCTGCCCCCTCAAGTGAGACAGAACAAAAGGAATTTTTTTTGAGAAGGTGGGACTAGAGCAAAATACAGTGATCTGAAACTGTATGGGCCCTTTGTGTTTTATAAAGGAAGCAGAGGTAAAAGATTTCCCATTGTGGTGTATTATCAGATTACTAGGGCAAATAAATTGTACATAATAATCTTGACTTCATGTAATCAGCAAAGCTCTGTTGACTTTAATGGAAAAAAACATTGATTTGCACTCTCAGATGAGCTGAGTGGAAGGAGGTACCTTCCTGTCTTGCTCATGTGGGCAATCTCCCTGAAATAATTCCCCAAAGTAAAGATTATTAAGGGCTTGTGCTTCTGTTGTAGATCTGTTCTGCAGGTCCTTACACTTTCTGTGCCAAAGCCATCTTTACCAGCCCTGGTGCACACAGAGTGCAAAGAGCCCACTCCAGAGAAGGGGCTGAATTTATTCCTTTTTTCACCCTGGCCTGGATGAGGATGCCTCACCAGTCCCGTGCCACGGCTTCCTGCTCTGCTCCTGGTTTGTATTGCTTTGTGAACGTGTACAGTGTCCACCAGAGGGGCAGAGAGCTAAGAGAAGCCTGAAAACTCAGCAGCAATGAACAAGACACTGAACCACCTGCCTTTCGCATGGAGTTAAACACTGCCCTGATAGAAGACTTTTTGATGCCAAGACTTTTTGATTTCCACATATATTGGCAGGATTTGGCCCTGTGTGTCATAATTGCTGTGCTAATTGTGTACAGAGCCCTGCACAGCAATTATGATAACATAGCTGACCTTCCCAAACCCAAACTAATGTTCCAGATTAGGTTTTGTACCTTGGGAAAGAGAGAACTTGATCCCAGTGGGAGGACTGGGAGCATTTCCTCGGCTCGTTCCCATTGCTCAGTTCTCACTTGCAGAGCCATCCATATATCCTGCATTCCCTTCAGCCACATGTAGAATTCTCAGGCAGGTTCACCTGCTCCACCCACTCAGATCCAAAGATCTGTAAGTCAAAAGGCACAGGTGTGGAAAAAGCAAAGGCAAAGCACCACTGCGTTCCTTTCTTCTCTCCTCCATACGCTGACCAGCTGGGACAAAATGTGTCTGTAACAGTGCTCAGTTCTTCTCTAAAGACCTGATCCTGGACGTGCTCATGAACATTACAAGCTGATCACCTGCAGTACAGGTTAGTGTCTCAAATGCTGAACATTTCAGTTTGCCACACTACAGCACAAGGCTTGTTTGCTCTCAAATACAGAATTACAGCTCTCATTTCACCTAGAGAGCTATAACCTCTCATAATATCATATCTTTGCCTTTACTGTGGAGCTATTGCAACTCAATAAAGGGCTAATGGAGATGCAAATGCTATTCCATTAGCTTTCATTCCAGATTATAGCCTGGCTAGAGGCTAATGTGTAAGTCTTTGTTATCTGTTGCCATGCATGCTTTGTGCAGACCCCTGTTGTGATGGAAGCTATCCTGGCTGAATTTGTGCTGAGGCAGGCTCTGTGCATTTCCTTGATAGCATGTTCTGTCCATCAGTGAAAACCACCAAGCTACTCTAAACCACCACAGCAGGAGCCTCGTGACGTTTTCCTGGTGTCCCTCCTGGGTTGCTTTACCGTAATGTAGATGTGGGCTTCTCTTTGCTGAAGTGCAGGTTGAAAGAATCCATTAGTAATGCCACAAGAGGTTTCCTGGTTGGTTTAAGCCAGTCTAAAACTGCTCCACTGCTGAAAAGCAGGGTGCTACCCTTCCTACTGTCCCTACATTCCTGTCATCCTGTCTCAAGTGAGCTGGCTAAGACCTGACCCTGCAAGAAAACTGGGTGACTTGGGTCAGCTCTCTCATCTGTCTGACACTGGGGCTGTACTGAGGCAATGCTGGAATATCAAAGGGCACAGGTGGAAGTGTAACTTCACTTCCAACAGCAGCATGGCCTTTGATGGGCTTCATCCAAACTGCACTCTATGGTTGTTTCACGTTCAGCATTTCCAGATCTGAAAAGATGGCCTGATAAACCAGATGGAACTGGCCTGTCTGGAAGCATGGGCTGCAGCTCTAGAGCTGTCGGTCACAGTGTGGGAATCAGTTATTCAGGGTAGCTATTAGGATTGCTCTGCACATCCTGGCAGTTTTGTAGTGAGCACCATTAGTCAAGTCAAGCTGTCTCAGGAGATGTTAACTCGAAAGCAGACAGCTGGAAGTAAAACTGCAGTGAAGCCTAACAGCGAGTGCTTTGTGTGGCTGCATCTTAGCCCACGCCTCTTATTGCAGCTGGCTATCCAAGTTAACCAAGGCAATTTACAATCAGCAAGCATCTGCATGTCTGTAGCTGTTAAGTCAGGAAAAGAGAATCAAGAGGGTAATAGGCTTGGCCAGCCAATGTCTATGTGGCCTGATTCTACTTTTTGTTTCCTGACTACCCCTCAAGTCAGTCACAAAGCCTCTGGCTCTGAAGATACTATGCAGAAAGGAACACATCTGGATGCAGCATAAAATTCTTGGGGTTTTGTTGTTTGGTTTTTTTTAGGCTGGACCACTGGGCAAGCAGGCATTTGAGACTGTGAAGAAAACATAGGATGTGTCTTAGGGTAGCTGCTCCCTTGCAGCTCTGCTGTAATACGAGAGTCACAAGAGATTCACCTGGAGATGAAAGCAGCTTTGGTTTTGAGTCAGACATTATCATGTCTGGAGAGCTGCCCCAGGCCATTACATAATGCTTTGGCTGACTGTTGTTTTAATGCTGGTTGATGACATGTACCAAACTCACCTTTTCTCCGGTAAACATATCAGAGACATGGGTGGTGGTCTTTTTTTATTGGCTTGTCTTTGCTCATTTTGAATGAGATTCATTTGGTCAGAAAGTCTTCAGGATGCTGGTCAGGTAAGGCTCACCTGATGTGTGTAGAAAGTCAAAAGACACTTGGCTGATACTTGGTGAGCATACTGCATCAAGCAAAGCAGGCTAGTGGCCATCCTGATCTCTAATGCTGCAAGTGATGGTCTAATGCTACTTACACTCATAGGACATACTAGAAGACATCCAAGGTTTTCAGGGGAGGGAACTCAGTTGAGTGTGTCTATCTGCCAGACATGAAGGAGGGCAATGTCAAATTCAAGCGAGCGAGAAGCCAGGGAGCAGCACATTAGAATACCAGACTGAATGTAAGACTGGGAGTAAGAAGAAACAAAATGGAATAAGCTGGGACTGCTTACAGAGGGGACCTGAGGGCTTGGGAGTGAAGGTAGAGGTATCATTTTGCAATGAGCAGGACAGAACACACAGTTGCCCTTAGGCAAGACCAAAGGAAATGGGGGCACAGAATGGGTTGGTCTAACCAAGAGAGAAAAAAAAAGAAACAGGTTGCAAAGAGAATGAACTTAGGAAGGAAAAACTCTAAATATTAGTTTAAAAAAAAAGGGGTGGGGGGAATGATTGGAAAGCAAATGAAGAAGTATTAGGAGAAAGGGAAATAAGATAACAGGGAGCAAAACACAAAGAATAGTGAGAAATAGTGCCAAACAATAGGTATCTACTGAATTAGGCAGAAAGTGTCATTCAGTCTGTTCTGGCAAAATAAGCAGCATTGTTCAGTCCTTCCTGATACCCATTATTGTACCAGTGACAAGACATGACAAGAGCTGCTTTGTCTGCCCTGCCTGGTGCTGCTCTGCTGGGGCAGAACTGGCCTTTGAGGAATGACATGTATGAGGTCACTGTTAGCAAATCTGCTTTTTATCCCTCTTGGTCACACTTTCATCAACAAGACCTTACTTATACTGAGGGTTTTTTTGTTTGGGGTTTTTTGTTTGTTTGTTTTTCCTGAATCTGTTTTACTACTCCCTATCCCTGATAAGAACCATCAGTGCTAGCCTTGATGAAAGCACTACTGTAAATGGCCTTCTGGTTTTTCTACCTCATCAACATCTGATGTGAAGAGAGTAGTGAGACTGGTTCAGAGAGGACTCCCATGATGCCCCTACCATTGCAGTTACTGGTTGATAAAGTTAAGAACTTAGAATCATAGAATCAGTCAGGGTTGGAAGGGACCACAAGGATCATCTAGTTCCAACCCCCTTGCCATGGGCAGGGACACCCCACACTAGATCAGGCTGGCCAGAGCCTCGTCCAGCCTGGTCTTAATCACCTAAACTTACTATGAGGCTGATATCTCCAAGAATTCCTATTGCCCTCCACAACCCAAGGATTAAACCAGGCAGCTCTAAAGCCCTATGAGGAGAGGCTGAGGGAACTGGGTTGTTTAGCCTGGATAAGGGGAGTCTCAGGGGAGACCTTATTGCCCTCTACAACTACCTGAAGGGAGGTTGTAGCCAGGTAGGGGTTGGTCTCTTCTCCCAGGCAACCAGTAGCAGAACACGAGGACACAGTCTCAAGCTGTGCTAGAGGAGGTTTAGGCTGGATGTTAGGAAGAAATTCTTCACAGAAAGAGTGATTGCCCATTGGAATGTGCTGCCCAGGGAGGTGGTGGAGTCACCATCACTGGAAGTGTTTAAAAAGGGACTGAATGAGGCACTTGAAGCCATGGTTTAGTTGTCCTGAGGTGTTAGGTATTAGGTAATAGGTTGGACTTGATGATCTCTGAGGTCTTTTCCAAACTGGTTTATTCTGTGATTCTGTAAAATTAAAAAATCTGAGAAGCAACATGGGAAAAGTTTCTGTTTCTGTCATAATAATAAATTCTATTACAATAATTTGAAGAATAGAATTTTGTGCCAGCACTTGGTGCAAGTAAAAGCCTTAGTCTGGAGCAAAGGTGAGGCCCAAAATTCTGACTTTGTCTTAGTGAGAATTGAAAAGAGTGGGGAAAAAAAGGGATTCTCTCAGAATATTCTCTGAAGTGCTCCATGTTTCACCTGATTTATAAAGAAGAAGGAACTGGAGTTTAGGAAAAGATATTAATTCAATGGCTTTAATTCCTGAGTAGGCAGCTGAAATGCTGATCAATCTGTGAGGTTTATAAATGTTTCTATGCACCCCTATGTGCCCATAGGCTCTTTCCTAGACAATCCTATAGGAAGTGTGGGAGATGTAGTCTTTTTGTGCATCCATTTGCAATGAAGTACTTGTGCAGAGCAATGATTACCTACAGTCTGTTACAGAAATAAGACAATTAAGTTCATAATAATATGCAATCCAAAGAAGAAAAAAAACCCAAAACAACAACTCCCGAACCTTCAAAAGCTTCAGGGCTCAGAATAAGTGATTTTTATTTCTATTTACTGGACAATATATTTTCTCCCTTACAGCTTCCTGGCACCATTTCATGGTGCTGTTGAAACAGGGGTCCTTAGATAGTCCAACTTTCTGCGCTGCGATAGCTGTGTATGAGCACAAAGTGATTTGTGGCAAAGACAGAATGTCATGTAAATGAGTTTTGGAAGGCCAAAAAGGGGAAAAAAAAACCCTGTTTCTTTCCCAGGGAAGAAGTGTGCTGAATTGCATTACAATGTATATGCATACATATCATCAGCATCTGGCACAAGGAGGGCAGGATTTATATTTTTTTTTAACTGCAGAATGAGCCTTTTCAGGGTCCCTGCAGTCTGAATAGAAACCCACACATCCTTATTAGTTGCATATGGCCCCATTATGCTTTGGAATTCACAGCAGTCTGAGAAACAGACTTTTGGGGTTTCTCTTTCTGGTGGAAATTATTAATCTTCAAGTTACTAGGCACGTAGTGTACTAACCTATATTTCACTTTCTTCTCTAGAATATGATAATTCCCCCCCCCGGTTCCTTTAATCCTACATCTTACATCCTCTTTGTGTTCCTAAAGGAATATGATCGGTTCGATAGCAATTTTTTACTGTAGGGTGATCTATCTCCAGAACAGGTAAAAAGCTTCTGTTGCTAACTGAGACTTTAAGGCTGGTTTTATAACAAGATTTTGAAGCCTTGTTTTCAGCCTTAACCTTCTGAAAACATTACACTTGAAAGCTCTAGTTTGCCACAGGAACGAAAGGTAAATATGATTCATCTTTTTAATTTGCAATTATCTGCTCTGCCACCAAAAAAAAAAAAAAAAGGGGGTGGGGGCAAAAAAAAAAAAAGCTCTGCAATACAATTTAATGATATGGTTCCTTAATATAGTTTCAGTTAGCAGCAGTAGATAAAATGCAAATGAAGTCTGTAAGGGAATAAAATATTTTCATCTCAAAGATGAAACAAAAGGAGGGATCAATATGGCACTGAGATACACAAAAGCTGCTCCTGATGACCGAGGTTTGTCGGCAGGATGTTGTATTTAAGCTCCACGTGAACAATACCTGAGGTTGCTTGAAGGAAACTGAGAGCAATTACGTTTAGAGAGGGAAGTCAAGAGACTTCTCAGAAGAGAAAAGCTCATGAAGAATAGTTCCTCACACTTAAATTATAAAACCAGCTGCTGAAATATCAGAACTACAGCACTTGCATACATCAAATGCTTGCATTCATTGAATCACTCCATGATTAGTCATACAGTACAGGACACGATACCATGGAGTGGCGAGTCTTTAGATTTCTGTAATGATTCCCTGATAAAAGCCAAACATTTCTTGAACTATGTGGCTTCCAGGTTGCCAGAGAAATCACCCTCGAACACAAAGGAAATGTTGACGGAGTAAACCTGGGCCGAAAAACATTCCTAAAAATACGTATATAGCACCATCTACTGATGTTTTTCACTCTTTGCAGGGGAGTGTTTTTTGAACATCTGAAGACCTACCTATGGGTTAAGACAGTGCACCAGTTGTTCCCAAACTGAGATGGATTGGTGCCTTCTTCTACTTATGGCTCTGTAAACTAAAAACCAACCAACCAACCAAACCTACTATCGATTACCTCAGTTAAGGTAAAATTACATCAAGAGCTTAGCAGCTAAAAATAGAATAAAACACACTAACCAAACAAACAAGGGGGAAAAGGCAAGTAGAACAAGATAAAAATTGAATAGCTGAGTGAGTTGAAGCACTGGAGTTCTGGAGCAAATGTGAGATGTTGTTTGTAAAGGGTTAGGGAATAATTGGTAAAGGGAGTAATTTCTCAAGATGTCATTTGAGAGCCCCAAGACTTTAATTTTTTTCCCTGGCTTTAAACTCCCACATCCTCCTCTGGGCCATCTATGCAGTTTACCAGAGTCAATGCAACTCCTCTGACAAAATGGATTTTCCTTCTTATCCCATGTAATTTTCCTGCTGCTGAGACAGGTTGACTGGAGTTTGTGCTTGCTGAAGACTAGAGCTGGTGGAAAGCAGAGAGTGGAGTGTGTGGAGATGGAAGGAAATAATGTGATGGTACTAAAGGCTGACAGATTGCCTCAATTACAACATGTAATTTCATTTTTGCTGGGTTATGTTTAGTTCATTGACTTGGCTTATCACTATTACGTGGACATAATAACGCTTGTAAACAACCAAGATGGAAACTCCTTAGATGAAGCCATCAAAGGAATGTGATCCTGCACCCTCAGAGCAGGCTTATTAAACTGAGTCTTGACAGAACGCTGGGAAGAGGTGCTGCTCTTCTCTAAACTACTAGCTAGGGTGTACCATGGCATTTACAATCTGTCTTTCAGCCACTGAAGCAGAACTACCTGAACAGGACATTGTGGAGAGGCTGGTGCTGGTGTCGTCTCCCAGGTAATTAGTGATAGAACAAGAAGGAATGGCCTCAAGCTATGATTGGGTAGGTTTAGACTGAACAGTAGGAAAAAAATTTTCAGGGAAAGAGTGGTCAGGCATTGGAATGTGCTGCTCAGGGAGGTGGTCGAGTGACTGGCCCTGGATGTACTTAAAGGTGGTTTGGACTGGGGATATGGTTTAGGGGTGAACCTTGGAGAGTAGGGTTATCAGTAGGATTTGCTGATCCTGAGGGTCTTTTCCAACTGGAATGTTTCTGATACTGTGAAATGGTGTGCAGCAAGCATTGCTCTGCCAGTGGGGAGGTGCAGGGGGACAAAAATAGGTCAAGACACAGAACAAAGCTGATCAGGGCAGGATGAAAGATTAGTATCATGGGCAGTACTGCTGCTTAGCAGTTTCAGTACCATTTGGTATACAGCATCTTCAGAGCTCCAGTACTGATGTTGCTTGAGGATATATCTCTCATGTGCCTCCAAAACATGACTGGAGTGCTCCCATAGCTACACTAGAAAGATATACAACTGTGTTTTGTGTAATCATCCTACCAGACTTATAGCAATCAGCATGACTACATAGCTGTCCCCTGGAAGAGAATTGTCTATTATTTGTGAAGCCTTAAGTCTTTGGGGAGGATGTTTGTTCCTATAGGAATCTATTAACAGTAAGAAACTAAAAAATCCCCAGAACTTCATTCTGTCACTGATTTAATTTTTGCCAGAAAAATAGACGTTTATTAGGTGGAGTGCTAGTGTGGTGCTGAGCCCAGACTGTGCACTGAACAGGATGCTAACGCATGCAGAATCAGTTCCCCATGTGACTTTCTCTTTAGCCCTCCAGCATAACAAGGCTGGTGTTTAAATAAGAGGTCACATACTCTTTCTCAGTATCTTGTAAAATATTCATACTTCTCTTGAGCAGTCAGTACTTTGGATGATGTGGCATGTCTCTGTTGTCAAGAAGAGACTGGATATAGGAAAACTGTTTAAAAGCCAGCTTTTAAAATAATGTACAAAATGCACACTCAAAGGCCTTTTCCTGTAGCCATACTAAGAACAATTTCCCAGAGATGACTTCCATTTCTGAATTCCAAAGCACACTTCTAAACAGTACAGAGCTCAGAAAGCATTCTCTTCACTTGAGGTTGTTAGAGAGGCGCTTCTCAAGGTGTATTTTCCTGATGGGCTTACGTCTCCTCTAAATCTACGGTGCTACTGTGGCAATCAGTGGTCCTGTCCCACTAGTGTAACGTATGGGCTTGGCTGGATTATGGAGCTGACTCAAACCAATCATTTGCTGCAAAATTAATCAATGCCCCAATCTCTCTGACTGTATGCCCATAGCAGCAGCAACATCCACACCTGCCACCATCTCTCAGCAGCTGCACACACTTGGATTGGTTTGTGATGATCTTGAAACCCCACCCTGAGGTTGTTTCTTGCCAGTTCTAGCTCTGATTATCTCGGGCAGGTACTCCCTACCCTCCACGCTTATATTCGGTTTAGCCTACGGATGCGGATGTTTTCCAGCGTTATCAAAGGAGCTTTTAACGGCTCCTTTCTCCGTCTGAATGAACGGCGGTTAGCAACCTTAGTCACCCAACTGCCCATAAATCAAAGACGTGCCCCCTAGTACTTCCTAGCACCGTGCAGTTGCATAGGCCCGTTTCACGCGCACACACTTGCAAAAATTAACCTAGTGAAGGGCTGGTGCTGCGAAGCCCACGGACAGAGCAGGACGGCGCGAAAGCCACCGGGCGCGCCAACAGCCGGGGGCGGCCGCGGTTCCGCCCGCTCGGCACGTTTTAAGGGGCTCCGTAGGCCTGCTCTCAGCGCGGCCAAGCACTCGGAATTTCAAACGCATCGACAAAGCCGCTCTAGATTTGCGAAACGCGCACAGCAAGCATCCACCACCGAGCCGCGGCTGCAGGTCGAACGTCAGCCTCTCGGTGCTCGCCCCAGACCCGTCGGCAAGCCCCGGGAGCCGCAGCACGGGCCAACCACACCCACAGAGGAAGGGGAAATCCCAGGCGGCGGCACCGCACGCGGCCGTGGCCACAGCCTCTGCGGGCGGCTTCCCCACCCCTAGCCGCGGGGAGCCCGGCTGCCCCCCACCGCACTCCCTGCCTCGGGCCCTCCCGTTCGCGGCCACCGGCATCGCGCGGGGCGGTGGAGGGGCGGGGACAGCTAGGGGCGCGCGGCCCGCGCCCGCCGCTCCCTCGCGAGAGGTGCAGGCCTCCGCCGCCACCGCCCCGCACGCCCCGCCCCGCCCCCGCGCGCCGCAGCTCCGCCTCGCCGCTGGGCTCCGGGCGGGCCGGCGGGCGCGGAGCGCTGCTAGCAGCCATGATGGTGGGTCTTGAGGCGGCCGCGGTGCCGGGGCGGGGCGGGCGTGTGCGGCCGGGTCGCTAACCTGTGCGCTTTGTCTCCCCCCCCCCCCAACCCTTCCTGCTGCCGGCTGTGCCCCTTGACGCCCCTCCGGCCCGCTCCGCCTCCTTCTCTTCGTTCCTAGCAGGAAGGCTCGGACGACGGCCCAGATTTTCTGTCTGAGGAGGACCGAGGTGTAAGTGCCGAGGGGAGGCGTTAGGGACCCCGGCGCCCCGGGGTTGGGGTGAGTGGGGGAGGGGAGGGTTGAGCGACTCCTTCGGGGGCCTCCAGCTGTCGCCTGGCCCCAGCCCGGTGCGTGGGTACCGGAGGGACGCGGGATGCCGGGGGGCGGCGGGCCGTTAGGGTTCGGGGTGTTTGTGTGCCGGGATCTGCTGGCTTGGAAATGGCACAACCTCCCTCTGAAATTAGGGTCTGTCTGTGTGTGTGTTGTGCCTTGAATTCTTCATTGTTCAGATACTCAAGTTTTGGAAGGGCTCTGATTTTTTTATTTTTTTATTTTTAAATAGCTTGAAGAGGAGATTGTGTATGTTGCTAGAGATTCATATTTTCTCTCTGTGTCCTTCCCTCCTCTGATACGTGCCTCCCTCCTCCCGCACACACCCAGATTGTACTGTGGCCCTGACCAGGTTGACCAGCCTTGTGGAGAGCACTAGTTTCCATCTTCAATCCTGAGCCAGGGCCTAAGTGAAATCGTCCTGCCCTCTCTCTTCTCTTAGTGCCCTAGAGACTTCCCTACATAACAATGGGGCGTTTACATTGCTGCATAATAAACTGTCTGTTGAAAAGAAGTTCTGTTGTTGAGACATGATGCCACAATTATGTGTCTCACTGAGAAAACCTTTTTTCTATGCCTTGCTGTTTCTGGCCTCCATCTCTCTTTAACTGCTGTATCCATCTCTCTTTAACTTGACTGCCTTGCTGAATCAACAGATCAGCTAATCTAGTATAACTTACTCAGAATGATTACCCCTGTCGGTTAGTATCATGAGAGACTGACTCTAAACAAGCTAGGACAGCAGCTTTTGGGTTGCTGAGGTTACCTTGGCTGTTGCTGGTTATTAAAATGGCTGCATCCAGTATAATACTAAAAAACCCCCAAACACTATGTTTGTATCCCTTTTATCGTCCATACCATTCTGAACTGTCAAACATAAGGTTAAGTACTGAGTGATTTTTGACTGTATGCATGTGGTAGGAATTCACTGCACTTCATGCTCCTGTTTATGACCAGAAATTTTAAAAGGAATTGTAGATTGTAGTTGGCCAGTTCTGGTCAGTGTAGGTCTTTTGCCTTTGATTAGACAGCTACCTTAATAAGAATGCTAGATTTAAAAAAAGAGAGAAAGTGGAAATTGTTGTCCTTTTGAGTGTCTTCAGAACAAGGACTGAAGAACTTCTTAATTTTGTAGTGGTGTTTTACATAGGTTGTATCTGGTATTTAGGAACAGGCACCGAAGCGCACAATTAAGTTGTCTTTATCTGAAGGTGCAGGTAGAACATAACAATGCAGATCTGATCTCGTGTCGAACTTGTTTGTTTGGTTATTAGTTTTCCCTCTAAGGCTACAGGTAGTCAGAGTTCACAAGGTAATTCAGAAGCCTTGAGAAATCTCTTAACTGTCTTGTTTGTGCTGTTGGACAACTTGCATCATCTCACTTGGCCAAGTGCGGTCCCTTTATTTTCCCCCTTTCCTCCCCCATCTTCCTCCAGCACTGAGCAATTAAACCAGATCAGTGTCCTCCTCCTTTCCCTGTTTTTCTAGCTTTCTATTTTCAATCACTGTTGTCTTAATTTTTTTTTCATTGCTATGTGAATGCTGGGGTTAAAACACAGGTTATCTGCACAATTTTGATTATGATACAGAAAATCTAATCAAAACCAATGCTGACAGTCTGTTCATGAATGGATTTGCTGTGCTTTAATCTTCAAAACCATAACTGTTTCCCCCCTTAGTAGCAGTAGTGAAAACAAACAGCTTTTCATAAAGTGTTTCCCTCATTCTGATTTCTCACCTTCCTCTGGGATTAAAAAAATACGTAGGTCAAGCCTTTATTTAAAGCATGGATGGCAACTTCTGGTTAGAGTAATTGAGCTTTTAGTTTTGATCTCAGTACTCTCTAGAATTCAGATATTGCTATGACAACTGCACTTTTAACTCTCCAGAGTCATGCTACATCATTTACTACAGTTGTGTTAGGTTTAATGTGGAGTTGATGGGTTAAAAGGAGTGCTGGAAGTCATACTGGTGCCACATAGAACAATAATTCTCAGACAATTGTGTTAAACTCTATGAAGCCTCTGTAAAACAGCACTGAGAATCATCTTAGAGGAAGTAGCAGTGGGTGGTCTGTAGAAGGAACTTATTATAAATGGTCTGCATAAAATGAACTTGTGGGAATTGCTTCTCTAAGCCTAGCTTAGGGAGATAGTATTGAATTTGCTTGGAGGAACTCGGTTCCTGTGGGGAGTTACTTGTGCTCTCTCTAAATGTAAACAATACGTGCTTTGAAAGGTGGTATAGAATTGCTTTATTAGTACTGTCTTGTGTATCTTGTACCTATATAAACTTTAGCCTACTTGGCTGATGCCATTGTCTCCTCATTTGGGGGAAATGAACGATCCCTTAGATCAGGTCTGCTCGAAACTTAATGCCGTGATGATACTTTCTGAACTTTTGTGGTAAAAGTATTGTTTGTTTCCTTTGCTCTGTGTATTCATCTGCTTGTAAAGAACCCACTGAAGAAAGACTCCTTTTTCTCTAAGGCTTTTGGAAGAGCTTAGAATATAGAAGCTACTGTTGTTAACAGATGACCTTGCCTAGGAATGCTAGGTTTGATTGTTCCTGTTGTCCCTACCAGCTTCCTTCCATTAGCATTTGAAGTATAATTGATCCTTTAGCCAGAGCTTAGGTGCTAAATCCTCTCATTGCATTGTGTTCTCTTTTAGTACTGTAACGTCCCTTAGCCCTTCCTTTGGCTTCTGGTATTTTCTATACCCTTTGAATGAAAGAGGGACTTTATTGATATAGCATAGGAAAGCAGGTAAATTAGGTTAGCTTTTTTTCAGCATGGATGTAGAACATGTATCCAAGCCTAAATTTAATATACTATGTTGCATGTTAGACTGGGGGAGGTGGTGCGAGATACAAAGGGACTCTATCTTGCCCTCCGTATTTTCTAGAATTCAAGGTACTTTCAGTTTTCATCCAAATCTGGTTTTGTAGCCTTTTTTTTTTTCCTTCCCATTTTCTCCTTACTTCATGCCTAGAAACCCATGCATTAATAGCAGTTTTCTTTTGGAAGTAACGATGAAGATGTGGCTTAAGTTTGTTGTGTGATGATGATGATTGTGATCATAATTCCCTGTAATGCCATGTGAACCATAGTGTCACATGAATACATTTTGAAGTGCTTCACCTTTCTGATTGTCTTTGACACCTTTCATAAAAGCTTCATTACCATTGCAGATGAAAACATTCTTTGTTGGCAGTCAGGCTACACAGCATAATTTAGCATACGATTAAACTCTTCAAAACTGTTACAAACTTAACCTGCTATGCATCAGACAAATAGTCCTGTGCAGTTGTATGTCATGAGTGAAGTTGTCATATTTAAGTAGTTGTTGTTTTTTTCAGTTCAGATAAGCATTTTGTTTCTAAAGTTGAGTAGTCTATGTACCCAGGGTGTGCAGCACTAGAGACCAAATGTGCATTAGTGACTAACTTGAATTTTAGACTTTTGTTTTTGTACTGTTCTCCTGAATTGTAGATTTTTGTACTGGACCATTTTTTAATTTTTCTTTTTTTTTTTTTTTTTTAATGGAGGAAATTAGTAGAAAATTCTGTGACTTGTGGAAGACTACAAAACTAGTTTGGATAGTCCAGATCATTTGCAGAGATTATTCTGTGTATTAAGGTATTGGATTAAAAACAGTACTCCAGATGGTGTAACCACTAAAAACTGAAGAATGTGGTGTCATGACATGAGGCAGACACTGGTATGTCAGATTATATTTTTCTTTCCTAAATTAGGTGTTAAGCACTTAGGAAACTCTGTAGGAGCTAAGAGATTCTGCCTCTCAGAAGTCATCTGCAGTGGATTGTTGCATGGTAATATGCCATTGTGTGAGGCAGTGACCCCCTAAACCTTGCGAAAACAAAGCAAAAAGCAATGCCTGAATCACATGTGTGAATATGTGCAGTGGTTTTAATGATTTCCAACTTTGCAGTAAGGAAAAAAATACTGCTGTTTGTGTAATAGTTATTGAGCTGTTTTGCTAGCCTAGCAGAATACACCAAACTCTGTGATTTTGGTTTACTTCAATACACCAATTCTAAGATAAATTGGTCTATGTAAGCAGCAAAGTTGTCCATTCATTGAGGTTAACAAGAAAACTGGAGTGGGTGCTGACCGTTGTGACTTAAGGATTAAGATAAGTGGTAGAAAACAAGATGTGGCAGTTGATGCTTTTCTCCTAGTGCTCTTCCAGTGCCTTGCAGCATTACCTTGAAAATCTCCCGAGCAACCTTTGTACTGTGTGTGGCTGATACTTTAAAGTGTTTTCGTACTTGAGTACAGACTTCAAAATGCAATCTGAAAAATTTTGTGAGGATAAAGTCTACATCTTTGTATGGCAGAACATTTTTATGCTGTGGAATGTGGTATTTCTAGGGGTGAAAAAAACCAAACCACTAGCATCAAAGAAAACAGTAAAAAAAAAAATTAAGCCTCAGAGCATGATGTTGAAATATTTTTTGACAGTGTGATTAGACAACATTTGAAGGTTGGCCTTAAGTACTTCTAAGGATTGTCTGATTGTCTGTTGATTGTGATGATGAAATTGTTATGGGACAAACTGGTCTAGAACAAGGGTGCAAGGGGAATTTCCAGTTGGGATTTAGATGAAGTTAGTTTCACCAGTACTGTTGAAGCCTTTGGTCCCCAGTTACTGACAACTGTTGCAGTGCTCAGATAATCTTCCAGTTTTTCTATATTTGATCATGGTCTTGTTTTCTTTTCAACGTGACTTTGGAGCTTTTTTGTGAGAGAGCTCAAACTTTGTCTTGTGGAAAAAAAGAAATGTGTTCCCTGCACTTTTGCCATTTCTTCTGCTGATTTTTGAGGAGATTGAGATCTTGGGTTTGGGGTTTGGGTTTTTTTAAGCTTTTTCATTGTATCATGGGAAATGTGAAACAAAGGCATGTGAGTAAACTAGATCTTTTAGTAGCTCTTGTATCTTTGAAATACAGGACCGCTTTTCTCCTTAATGTTCTTACTTTTATAGTTACTTTTACAAGCACATTGACTTAGAACAGGTTGTAGATTAGGAAGATGGGAAGTTAAAGGAAAAATGAGGAGGAAAAACCTACCAAATTTGCTGCTGTTTGTCAATGTCTTGAGCATCTCAACTACTGGCAAGTTAACACAATACAGAAATGAAAAGCACTAACAAGCATGGTAAATAAAATTGTTTGTATGATTGTTGGTGCCATGAAACAGATGTCTGGAATTTCTTTTTCTGCTAGAATTAATCTTTTAATGTTGGGTGTTTTTGTAATGTGTCCTTAGTGTTCTAAGGATGTTCAGTGTTGCAGAATCAGGGTTAATCTCAAGGGAAGAATAAGGGGAATAGATATATATATATATTTAAATTTTAGCTAAATAGATTCTTTTTCTTTCTTTAGCTTAGGCAAATAAATGTAGATCTTCAGACTGATGCTGCTCTGCAAGTGGATATCTCAGACGCGCTCAGTGAGAGGGACAAAGTGAAATTCACTGTCCATACAAAGGTAAGTGCCTGAGTTTGTATGCTGAGCATTCTCCTTCATTACACAGAAAAGAAAGTTTGCTTGAACTGTTTATTGAAACAAGCATAGCACAATCCAAAGGAAATGAGAAAGTAGCATTGTCTCATGTTTAAGAGACTATGTAGCTGCAGTGCTTTAGAAAAAGATGACTAAAAAGTTGAGGTTACAAAACTTCACAAAAATTTGTAACATCCATGTTTTGGTACTAATGCATTGCCACACCATTCCCATGTTTATTAATTGTCCTATTTGCAGGTAGAAGCTTTAATATACCTCAATATTCTTCAGTATATTTTTTTTATTAGATTAGCTATGGTTTCAGATTCTAAACATGTATTTCATAATGGAACTGCCTTGAAGAATAATTTTTGTTCGCCTCTTGTTAATGACTTTTCTTCATTTTTTTGCATTTGGGTGTTTATTGATCGCAGAATCGCTGAATAAGTTGAGGCTGAGTAAAATTTCTGGAGATGCTTAGTTCCATTTCCACCCTGGCTCATACCATTAAATTGGGGTGAAGCACATTGTTAAGGACTTGTCCATTTGGGTTCTGAGAGTGGAGACTCTGCAATCTCTTTGGACAGCTCATTCCAATCGATTGTTGCAGTAATTAAGAAGGGGTAATTATTGCTGTACAAACTTCTTATTTTGCTAAGTCCCCTATTATTGCAGGGATATTTTTGTTGTTCCTTCAAAGTGTGTTTCATGTAATAAAGTTTGTTGGCCTTTTGTGTGTGTGTAGTTTGCTTTCATAATTCCTCTCTTCCTGTTCACCTTCTAGAGTTCCTTACCAAATTTCAAGCAAAACGAATTTTCTGTTGTGCGGCAACATGAAGAGTTTATTTGGCTTCATGATTCTTTTGTTGAGAATGAGGACTACGCTGGCTATATTGTAAGTGTTACAGCTCTTTTGGTTTAGGGGCACTGTTTTCTTTGAGCTCTCTCAAAAGTACTTGTGACTGTTTTTAAATGCAGTTGAAATGGCAGATGTTCGTTCCTTCTCAAATCAGATGGTTTAATGCCTCATTTTATGCAATTACTCGTAGTTAATGGTTGAAGCAAAGTTACTGCAGTTTTTACACTTTGTTGTCTTTCACTCCTAAGGAGTGAGTAGTTTAAACTCTTATCCAAGCAGGTTTTAAGTCCACCATGTTAAGTGTGGGGGATAGGTGAACTATATAACTCGATGGTATTGTTTTTGCCATTTAATGTTTAACTTAGTTACAAGTTTCATGTTGCTTTTTGTTTTAGCTGGGATGGCAGAGTGCACTAACTGAGCTCTAGTAATTAGACTTTTCCATTTTTCATTATGGAAGGTCAGAATGATTTTACTGTAATCCAGTTGAAGGGGAAAATACCAATGCCAATACCATCTTGAAATATAGAGAACCTTAATATACTTAAGTTTGGAAGTTTGTTTCAGGCCTCCGGGGAATAGAGAGCCTAAAATAGTCACCTTATGATGCTGCTTATTAAAAGTGATTGCTGCTATTCATACTTTAATTATGGTTATGTATATTTGACATCTTGGTGTGGAAGTTAAGTGTTTGTTTTTCCTTTGTGTGTGTGTCTACTGATTAAGGAAGTAAGCATGTATTTTGAAGTGGACTAGCTGGCTACAGTATGATGAATATAATCTGTGTCATGCTATTCTTGAGCTAGTCTTATTTTAGTCAGAAAAGCTACTTGAGACTAGACCCTCAATTTGGTACTACTTTCAGGCAGTTGACTGCATACTTGCTAGAGTTTTCTGTTTTGTAATGCATTAATGTAATGGGCCAATATTGATGAACTTAAATTTAAGCATAGTTTAGTTTGTTCTGTGTCCCTTTACCAACAACAATACAGGATTAGTTTGCAGTGTTTTCTTTTTCAAGGTTAATAGACTATATTAGCACATTAACCCAGAGACTTCTTTACTGTGTGCTTTGTTGTTTCAACAGATGTGTCTTTAATGTCAGCAGTACTGCAATAAAGAGCTAGTGTCTGCAAACAATATGGAATGGGTTTTTTAGTTTAAAGTTTTGTGGAGTTATACGTGGATGGTGTGAAAACAGTTCTGGATTATTTTTTTCTTCTTTCAACAAGAAATAATGCTTACCAAATAAGTTAGAACTCAAAATCATTATTTTATAATTAGTTCTGTTTTAATTCATTGTCATGGGAAAGCTAAGTGTTACTTGGTTTCTGTTAGACTTAAGATACTGAAGCCATTAGTTAATACTTTAGTAATCTTCAAGGACACTTGGCTAAAAGTGGTGTAGTAATACAGCATGTGAATACAACTTGTGAATGAGAGACTTTATCCATAAATTCCCTAATGAATCATGAAAGAGGAAGCCACATATTAAAAAGCTTCAGGCAGTCTACAGTTCCTGTACTGAGTGGATGTTTTTTTGATTGAGAGGATGAGCAATTAAACCCTGCCCCTGATTCAATTCCAGATTCCACCAGCACCCCCAGGCCTGACTTTGATGCCTCAAGGGAGAAATTGCAGAAACTCGGGGAAGGGGAAGGATCAATGACTAAAGAAGAATTCACCAAGATGAAACAAGAACTGGAAGCGTATGTAGATTTCATTGCTACTTGTTTTTTTAATATATATTGTCTCCCTCAACTCCTAATGCTGCTTGCTGTCCCATGTTTCTGATTTCACTGTAATGGTTCTCTCTAAGATATAGACTTGGGAATCCAGGTGCTACATAATCAGGGTTATCTTGGTGATCATGATCAGAGCCATTAGGAAAATTGTAGAAATACTTCAGTGGAAGATCTGAAATCAAACCAAAACCCAACAACTTGTTAATGAGAATTGTTGTAGAAGGAAAAAAGATAGTTGGATCCTCTTCTTCACAGAACACCTGCAAAGGGAGGAGGTAGCCTCTGTCTTTTTTAGTTGTGTTCTTCCGCGTTTTATAAGCATAACAAGACCAAGGTTTTTATACATGTAGTGATTGCGTGTCGTTGGCACTGTAAACAGATGCCAATCTTCAGTTCCCCAAGAAATATGGAGATTACTAGAAGATATTTTTTTTACACACCTTTTTTTTTTTTAACACAAGGAGAATATACTTCCTGAAAATAGTCTTTTCCTTTACTGTGAATTTTAATGTGTACTGAAATATGTTCTCTAAGGCTTTTTGTTCCTTATTGAGTTACACAGTGAAGTTTCGCCTTGCTTCATCCACTTTCCTTATCATGCATTCACTTCTTTGATCTTTTTCCTGTCATTGGTTTCAGTTTTCAAGTGTATATTTACGCTGCTTCTAGACTGCTTCTATCAAGAGCTCTGAATTGGCAAGAAAAGTACATAGAACTCTTAGAACTGCTGCTTTCTCTTCGAACTTCAGCTGCTGTGAGCAAATGTCTTAAAAAGCTCTGTTTTAGTGTTACGTACAACATAACTTCTAGCAGAGTAGATATACACTTCATATGCAGAAAACTGGAAATTAGCAAAACACTATAGATTTTAAAGAATCTGTGGTTTTCCAGCGGCCCTGATCATGATTCTCTTGTGGTCTGGTTAGGGGTTGGATAACACAGAAAACTTTGGGTTTCTTCTACTGCCACCTCCATCCTCTGCATCCTCCTTTTTTGTCTTCACTGAATGACTACTACTCTCACTGAGATCAAACATCTCCCAACACTGACCCTGCTGGTTTGCTGGTATGTAAATCTTAACCTCCTTGCGCATAGTGGAAGCAAAAGTGTTGATTATCATTTCACCACCTGACCTCAGAATGGGGAAAAGAGCCCTCCCTCATTTTCAGACATGTTACATGTTACTAATTGAATTTGCGAAACAAAATGAATTCTAGCAAACTTAACTTGGTAAGAATGCCTTAAAGGAATGCTTTAAAGTTAAGTTGTCTGAACTGGACAGCTATAAAATTGTCACAGTTAAACAAATTTTTTTTCGCTTGTCCCTATCAAATACAGCACTGAATTTCACTTTTAGAACCACTATGAAGCAAGACATCCATGTAAGCTTTGACCCAAAAGCTAGAATGAAAAGACTTGCTGTCTAAACATCTTACAAAACTACATGAATGTTTAAATAAGTAAGGAGGGTGCAAATAGGCAAGGGGATGGAGATGGGGAGGAAGGAATTTACACATCAGCTACATGGTACCTAGTGACTGTAGTCTATCTCAATTTCTTGATGTTTGGGGAGTTGGGGAAAGGACAATTAAAGAAGATCACACTTTCAGCAAATCAGTCTGTGTTAGCTAGCCATAAAAATTAGAAGGTATTTGTTGAATCTTCGTTAAAAGTCTCTCTAATATGTTAGGGCTTCAAATTTCCCAGTAGAATTAACACTACAATATTGATTTATGCATATATGAAATATTGGAGTCATGACCTCTTCTGTATCAGCTTATAATTTTGTATCTTTACTGAGGATCTCTTAAATCTTCTCACTAGACTAATCTCAAGCTTAATTGCTTCCTGTGAAATTCTTATGTCTGTCTTGTTTTTTTTTGTTTGCAGTGAGTATTTGGCAATATTCAAGAAGACAGTTGCAATGCATGAAGTGTTTTTGTGTCGCGTGGCAGCACATCCTATTTTGAGAAAGGATTTAAATTTCCATGTGTTCTTGGAATATAATCAGGATGTGAGTATTGAAAACTGAATTGCTGGCAAGAAAAATCAAGATGTACTTTCATGGTAGGATGGAAAATTGATTAAGGGGGCTTTACCTCCTGAAGCAAATTGCATCAGTTCCTTCATACCAGGCATACTTGTATTTTAGAAGTTAAAAATTAACTTAGTCTGTAGGAATTCATTTTCTTGCCACCTGGGGAACCAGATGCACTATGTGCTCTAGCCTCAGCATCAAAAATATTAATGGGAATCCAATATGTTTTGGATTATAAAGATTAGCTTTTGCTGGTGATTTAATTTGAAGTTCCAGTTGTCTGTTCTTTGGGGTGTGGTTTTTTGTTTGTTTTGTGGGTATTTTGGTGGGGAAGGATGATGCAACAAAGATGGAATGCTAATTTCCAGGATTTGGAACCATAGTTTAAAATAAACCTAGGGAAGTTTTCCAGTTCTGATAACTAAAACCTTCTTGTTAGTAATGTGACAACTTGGCTTTTTTTTTCCTAGATACTGGGCTAATGTGGCTATCTGCATGTTACATACTGAGTTGCTATCTACTTCTGGGTTCATGGAGGGGTCTCTCTGGATTCATAGTAACTCTTTGGTGTTATCACCTTAGGCTTGCATTTCAAAGGGCAGGCCTTAGGCCTGTCATCATTTCAAAGAGCAAAGCCTGAGCAGCACTGTTTTTTCCCCCTTTTTCTTTGTTTTCATGGGGACTTTGAGTTTCTTATTGCGTCAGTTGGTCACGGGATGTTTTTCGTCAATTATTGGAACATACTGGTTTTTTGTTACAAGTTGTTTTCAAACTCTTACTTCACCTCCTAATCAATATAGAAGCTAGATAAGAAGGGATGCTTATTGATCATTTTATTTGTTGGTGACTAAAGGGGCTGGGAAAAACATCAAAGTGCCTATAGTGCTATAAAAGGTAATATGAGGAGGGGGTTTGGAGACCCTCGACTGTCTCAAGCAGGTGCAGCTACCCAAATACTTCACTGAATCATGCCCCATGAATATGTAATAGACAGGAGGCATAATTGCATTAGATAGGCTTGACTTTGAAAGAGTTTATGTATAAATAACCACAGCAAATTTTCACCGGTGCTCCTGGGCTTTGGCACAGCTCCCCACCCCCCCAGCACTGAATAAAGAAAAGCTGCTTCGTATGCACAGTGATGTCTAATGAGTTATTCAATTTGAGCATCAGTGTTGGAGTTGGTGGTTGCTTGTGTTCTGCAAGCAGTTTTCAGTTGCTTTTCAAAAATGCAGGAATTTGTTATGATTTCTTCAACATTCAGTCCTAAGATTGGCTTGGCTGAGTATGTTACTGGGGATCCTATTGCTGCTTGACACGGAAATGCTTACTGATTAAGGAACTCAGTTTACCTAAACAGTACAAATGTAGATGGACAGGAAAAGTGTGAGGAAGCTGAAACTGTTGTTGGCCATTGGAATGGGCTGCCCAGGGAGGTGTTGGAGTCACCGTCCCTGGAGGTGTTCCAAAAGGGGTTGAACATGGCACTTGAAGCCATGGTTTAGTAGTCATGAGGTGTTGGGTGACAGGTTGGACTTGATGATCTTTGAGGCCTCTTCCAACCTTGTTGATTCTGTGATTCTATGGTTATCTTTAGTGCAGCAAGGGGTAGTTCCTTCTGTAGTTTCTGATAGGAAAAAGATTTGCCATTCTGCACATAAGAAAGCAAAGTGTGATTATATTAGGTTAACTGAACAGCTATGCTGAGTGTGATAAATATTGTATTATTAATTACTGAAATGTACACCATGTGTATTTGGCATTATCTTTAGGTGCTAGAATGTTGTGGGGGGGGGTTGTGGGGTTTTGTTTGTTTGCTTGTTTTTTTCTCTGAAATAGTATTTTAGGTCATAAAGAACAGTCTAGGAAGTGAGGTAGTTTGTCATTCTGGGTGCATGGTGCTGAGGAAGTGACTGGACGGGGCGCTTGGTGCCATGGTTTAGTTGATGAGATAGTGTTGGGTGGTAGGTTGGACTTGATGATCTCTAAGGTCTTTTCCAACCTGGTTAATTCTATTCTATTCTAAGAGTCCTGTAAGACAGAGTCATTATTTTCATGGCTCTGGGGAAAGAGCAAAGAGAGTCAGTGCTCAAGTCAAGGAGCAAATACTATCCCCATTAGTGCAAAATACAAGACTAAGCAGAGAGCAAGAAAACTGGTTTAGGAGTAGCAAGTTGTGCTGTGTAATTCTCTTTTTAAAAGAAATGTATTTTATTGCCTCCAGAAAATGAATTAACTTGATACATGGATTTGATTTTCAGCTGAGTGTTCGTGGGAAAAACAAGAAAGAGAAACTTGAAGACTTCTTCAAGAACATGGTTAAATCAGCAGATGGTGTCATTGTTTCAGGAGTAAAGGTGACTACTGCTGGACATACCAAGATTTAAAATACATTACCATTGTTGCTGTCTTTTTAGTGAAGCAAATATTTGCATAGCTACCAAAAAAAAAAGTTTTTTTTTTAATCTGTATCTAACTTAAGAATTATAGTCAGAGCGTGGGAGGGAGCCTCCTGTCCTGGAATCAAGATAACTGGGATTGATCTGATTGCTTCTCTGAAAGTAGGCCTACAGTACTCTTCCCTCTGTTCTAGGAAATGAAGCAATCTTCTAATCCATAGATAATTGATAATCTGCTTTTTTTGTTCAGTCCTATCAATTTATATAGTGGGTAGGCACTTTAGCTTTGACAGCTTCTGCAGTTCAGAAGTTACTAATGCAGTGTGAATTTTACCAGCCTTGTAATATCCTTCTGCTGTTTAAGAGCTATGGAATGCAGGCGGTGCTGTTTTTCTCAGTAGATACAAGGGTGTAACTGAGATTTAAAATAAAAAAACCCAAAGTTTCATTTTGACTTTTCCAAAAGTTGAAAAATGAGTTTTATAACAAACCTATGTTCTGCAGAAGGTGATTCTGATCTCATTTGAAGTCAAAATAACCAGCAGTTTTCCCAGCCACATTGTTCAAAGCTCTTGTTACAGGGTACCCCATGGAATTGAGCATTTGTGCTATTTTAGAGGTGTTTTTTTTTTAAAGTAATTGTAAACCAAACATCTCAAACTGTAATACAGAAAGTACTACAATTTACCTATATTTCCCAACTTGAAAGAAGTCTATCATCAAGATCAGCATTGCTGAGCTAGTTCATATTGTCTCTGCTGTGACCGCAGCATCCGTACCACTAGGTGTCTGTCTTCCCTTCTCCCCTCCCCCTTTTCTAGGTATTCTATTTTTCTGTCACTAAAGTGGTAGCTAGTAACTGAATTATTTCCTCCACTTCAGATGTAGTTATCTACACCTTTTAATATGTTTTTGTTATAAGTTCTTAATAAAACTTAAGATCATGATAAGTGAAGAAGGAATCGGTTTACAGAAGTTGTGATTTGGACAATAGAAACATTGCATTTCGTGTCACAGCAACAGCAGTATATGCAAATTTACTCTGTGGTCACTCTGTTCAGTGAGTGAAATCCTGGTTTTTGTTCTTGTTTTTGGTTTTGTTTTTATTGTAGGATGTGGATGACTTCTTTGAACATGAAAGAACATTCCTTGTAGAATATCACAACCGAGTGAAAGATGCCTCTGCCAAATCTGATAAAATGACAAGATCACATAAAAGTGAGTGGTTGGGTTTTTTTTTCCAGGGTGAGAATAGTACTAGATTTTAAAGCACACATAAGTGGTTTGTTTGGGGCAGTAATTGTTGGTTTTCTTTTTGTATGCAAAAAGTGAAATATTTTCTCAAAACTGTAGTCTTTGGACAGTCTAAAGAATGTCAGTCTGACTTTAGAACTTTGTTCATGTTAGTGATGTGCTGACTTTAGGTAGTGAGTGAGCTTTTTGTGTTGGCTATAGAAACAGGAAAATTGTTAGGAATTGGGTTATAGAGGATCTGATGGGAGAGGGTTGGTCAGACTCCTGACGATGCTTCACTGATTATCAGGCTGAAATTGCCTAGGATGTGTATTGACAACTCTTACCAAACTGTAAATTGGGACAAACAGCACCTCTTGAAATTCTGGCTAGAGGAGCAGAGCAATGACCTGGGAAGCCTGTTTTGGAAGTGGGTGATCTATAGTTTATGGATAACTTATGATGGGCAGAGAGCTGCAGGACTTGCAAAGATACTGACTTCCTGTTTCCAGCAGAAAGTCTATTTTCACATTTAAACAAGAAGAAAAGAAGGGAAGTTAATGTCTTCCTAATATGACTGTAACCAACTGCAGTGATTCCCGTTGGGATGTATGGAGTAGGGAATTGGGTGGAAAGTGACCCTAGTCAATCAGTTAAAACGAGGTGGTGCTATTTAATAAAAATAGAACTAAAAACTCTGCTTAAAGGCCTATAAACTTCAATAATCTCCTTTTCTGTTCACCTCTTAGATCCATTAGCATTTCAGTCATCCATTGAGCTTATACTGAAAGCAAGTGTGCAAATATTTGGTCTTTATGGTTAATACATAGCAGCATCTCACTAGTCAAACTCTGCATCCTTCTTTACAAACTCTGCTTTTAATTTCATTGTTTAAAATGCTTTAACACCAATGGTATTTCAACCAGTGAGGGCTTCCTGAAAATTAAGTGTGCACACATAGTGCTGTGTTGCAGTAGATTGGAGCTTGTATTCAATTCACTGCTCTCAAGCAGAGACTGGGAGTTTTTAATAGACTTGTTCCAAATGGTTTTAAACTTTAGACTCAGATTTAAATTCAGCCATCGAGTTTGTAGATCCTCCACCACAATCAAACCCAACAAAGCTGCACAATAAATGTACACAGCAGTTTCTAATTGTGTTAAACATTCCTAGATAAATTGTGATTTGGTGAGAGCACCATGTTTGTGTGAAGTTTTTCTTCATAAGTCATCACAGGGTTGAAATTTTACTTCTGGTTTTGTGTTAAATTATGTTCCTTTCAGAAAAACACTTACTTTTGAAGAGAATTCAAAAGATGTGGAAAGAAGAGGAATAAAAATAGTAAAAGAAGTGCTTGTTTCTTTTTCTAGGTGTGGCAGATGACTATAATAGAATTGGTTCTTCGCTATACGCATTAGGAACGCAGGACTCCACAGATATATGCAAGTAAGATACTGTTAATAACTTAAGGGGAAATTAGGTAGCAGTCTTAATGATGACCTGTTGAGATCAGTAGCTCACTTGCAATGAGAAAACCAGAGTTTATTATGCTTACATCACATAAAGAGATTTTCTTCTCTATTATTTAATTTCTGCAGTAGGCTCACTTAATACTTTTTGCTCTAATATTTTTCTGGGGAAAAAGACTGCTTTCTGCAGTTTGTAGGAAGTTACACAGATGAAAAGAAGTCCTTGTAGAATAAGGGAAGAAACTGCAATTCTTACACTACTTTTTAAGTGTTTTAAGTGTTTTGACATGTGCAGCATGAACAAGTCTCAGTCTGAGTGTACTGATTTTTGTGGTGTTCGTTGTACCAACATCTTGAAAAGCAGTTTTGCTGTTCTGGCAATATTGCTGCCATTAGGAAATAAAGGAATCCACAAAGGTCTCTAAGCCCTTGAAAATAGGAAAGGGTCTCTATGTACAGATGTTTTATTCTTTAATCTTTCAGTGATTTGCGCATCTGAAAGCAAAACTTAGCTAATGAGCTTATCGATGTTGATGCTTATGAACATGTACAGTTACTAATGTGATGACATGTAGGAGATGAGTGTGAAAAGTTTTAGTAATTTACCTTGTGTGCTAGCTTACATATTGATTATTTTGATTATAGTTTTGAGATCTGATGTAGTCTGTTTCAAGTCTGTCAGGAATCATGTCTGTCGTCTGTCAAAATAGCGTGATTGCACTTGAATTCAGTCTGCTGTTACGTGATTGCACTTGAATTCAGTCTGCTGTTACGTGATTGCACTTGAATTCAGTCTGCTGTTACAATGTGCCACATTGTTGTTCAGCCTCCCTAAATTCCAAGTAGGGCGTGCATCATGTTTACTGTGTGGGGGGAAAAAAAAAGGTGCATTCAAATTTGCGTGAAGGACACTTGATCGCTGCATAGAACTGTTAACCAGGGGGTGGTGTTTGGAGTTCCAATTCACAGAAGCAGAAAGAATCCATGTGCAATTATTCTTTAGCAGAAACCATCCATTTGTTATGCTTTGTATATCCCTTACCTTTTCTTCAGTTGTACAATTCCCAGATGTTTGAAGCGCTTTAATTTGAAACTATTAAGTCCTCTAAGTTCTGTGAATTGCAATTCTAAGCAGTGCTTTTAAGGTCTTTATTACCAGACACAGGTTATATTTTGAGCTCTAGAAAATAATCAGACTGTTCACATTTAATTTTGTAATAGAAGCTGTTTCCTTTGTGCAGGTTTTTTCTGAAGGTGTCAGAGTTATTTGACAAAACAAGGGTATGTACTATGAAACCTTTTTAGATACATTCTTTGTGTACATCCTGGAAATGGCTGGACATTCTTGTGTCAACTAGACATTAGTATGTAGATCTTTTATGCATGCTTCTATATGAAGTGTATAAGCAAGGTGGGCTAGGGAATTGCCAAACTCAAGCACAAAAATGAAGCTTATAGGGGGTGGAAGCAAGGGCAGGTAGCCAGGGAGGAATACTGAGAAGTCATCCAAGCAGGCAGGGATCAGGTTAGGAAATTTGAAGTTGACATAGAATTAAATCTGGCCAGGGACATCCAGTGCAACAAGAAAAGCTTCTATAGGTGTGTTGGTGACAAAAAGAAGACTAAAGAAAATGTAGACCTTCGCTGGAAGGAAACAGGAGACTTGATTACTTGGGATATGAAGAGGGCTGGGGTACTCAATGACATTCTTGCTTCAGTCTTCACCAGCAAATGGTCCAGCCACACTGCTCAAGTGGCAGAAGGTAAAGGCAGGGACCAGGGGAATGAAGAACCACACACTGTACGTCAAGATCAGGTTTCTCAGCTGGTCTTGCTTGGACTTGAAGGTGCACAGGTCCATAGGACCTCATGAGATGCATCCTTGAGTCCTGAGGTAACTGGTGGATGAAGTGGCAAAGCCATTGTCCACCACATCTGAGAAGCTGTGGCAGTCTGGTGAAGTTCCTGCTGAGCAGAAAAGGGGAAGTGTAATCCCCATTTTTAAAAAGGCCAGTCAGTCTCACATCCGTGCCTTGCAAGATCATGGAGGATCCTCCTGGAAACTGCTAAAGCATATGAAAACTAAGGAGGTGACTTGTGACAGCCAATGTGACTTGAGAAGAGCACAAATACAGGCTGCGTGGAGAATGTATTGATAGCAGCCCTGAGAAGGACCACTTGGGAGTGTTGGCTGATGAAAAGCTCAGTGTGACCTGTTAGCCTGTGCTTGCAGCCCAGAAAGTCAACTGTGTCCTGGGCAGTATCAACAGAAGTGTGGTCAGCAGGGATGTGATTCACCTCCTCTACTCTGCTCTTGTGAGATTAGATGTAAGGAAGAAGTTCTGCACTGTTAAAGGTTATGAGGCACTAGAACAGGTGGTCCAGAGAGGTTGTGAATGCCCCATCTCTGGAAGCGATAAAGGCCAGGCTGGATGGAGCCCTGAGCAACCTGATCCAGTGGAAAGTGACTCCATGGCAAGGGGCTTGTAACTAGAAGATCTTAAGAGGTCCTTTGCAGCCCAAACTGTGGTATGATTCTGTGAAAAAGAGTAAGATTTCTTTCATCTGTTTTGTGAAATAATTGATCCCTAGGAGTCTTCAGTCTGGTAAACATTCCTAGGCACTCTTTCTGTCCTCTGTGTAAGATGCTGGTAAAGCTGCTGTTGCTCTAAAATGCTTAGAGGCCTTCCTTCTCAGGGTGAAGAAGTGTAAACCTTAATCCAAAACAAGGCGGTCACGCTATTTGTTGTTTTCTTTTCCTAGTGCTAAGATCTGTTTCCGCAGTTATTTGACTCAGAGGTACTATTGCCAATGCTTTTAACCAGATTTGAAAAGATCTTGTCTCTTCTGCCTTACATGTATGGTTTGGTAGGGCACACTGATGACACCAAGCTGTGTGGTGCAGTGGACACGCTGGAGGGAAGGGATGCCATCCAGAGGGGCCTTGACAGGCTAGAGAGGTGGGCACAAGCCAACCTCAGGAGCTTCAACGAGACCAAGTGCAGGGTCCTGCATCTGGGTCGAGGCAATCCCAGGCACAAATCCAGGCTGGGCAGTGACTGGCTGGAGAGCAGCCCTGAGGAGAGAGACTTGGGGGTGTTGGTGGACGAGAAGCTCAACATGAGCTCTCAATGTGCACTTGCAGCCCGGAAAGCCAATCAGATCCTGGGCTGCATCAGGAGAAGTGTGACCAGCAGGTCAAGGGAGGTGATTCTTCCCCTCTACTCAGCCCTGGTGAGACCCCACCTGGAGTACTGCGTTCAGTTCTGGAGCCCCTATTACAGGAGGGATGTGGACATGCTGGAACGTGTCCAGAGAAGGGCCACGAGGATGATCAGAGGGCTGGAGCACCTCTCCTGTGAGGACAGACTGAAGGAGTTGGGGCTGTTCAGTCTGGAGAAGAGAAGGCTCTGAGGGGACCTCATTGTGGCCTTCCAGTATCTGAAGGGGGCCTACAGGAAGGCTGGGGAGGGACTTCTCAGGATCTCAGGTAGCGATAGGACTAGGAGGAACGGAATGAAGCTGGAGATAGGGAGATTCAGGCTAGATGTGAGGAAGAAGTTCTTCACCATGAGAGTGGTGAAACCATGGAATGGGTTATCCAGGGAGGTGGTTGAGGCCCCGTCCCTGGAGGTATTTAAGACCAGGCTGGATGAGGCTCTGGCCAGGCTGATCTAGTGTTGGGTGTCCCTGCCCATGGCAGGGGTTGGAACTAGATGATCCTTGTGGTCCCTTCCAACCCTGACTGATTCTATGATTCCATTTTCAAATGAAAGATGTGTGCATTGCCCAAACACACACACGAATGCATACAGCAAAGACAATGAGTGAAATTTAACACAAAATGTTGCTTTTTTGAACGTAATTTTTCCTTTAAAACTAAGGTTTACCCCACTGTGTTTCTAAATACACAGAAATGTCTGTTTCCAATACAAGCAAATAAGGTTATGGGTCTCTTGGACCATTTAATAAATGCAGGTACACAGCCAGTCTGCAAAGGTGCCTTACAAATTAGTTTTCCTTTGATCTCAAGAGCCACACAAAGCTTCTCATGTGGCTCTTTGTACTAGATAAGATTTTATTTCTCTGCTGTTTTTCTGGTGTATGATGGGAACTGAGAAGAAAGCATATATTAAAATAGAAAGCGTATTGCCTGCTCACACAGTAGGTTATTGCTTACATTTTAATACAAAATCCTAATAGTGCTTTTCAGGATGCAGCTTGAAATAACTCTGTTACAAATGCACAATCTTAGGTTTTGAAAAAGACAACCTGTCATGTTCTGTTGTCTGTTTTATCTTGTCTTTACATCATACAATTGAGTACCTAAAATATGAGTGGTTATTTTTATTGATGCTTTTACTTACTGTTTCTCCAGAAAATAGAGGCCCGGGTGTCTGCTGATGAAGATCTTAAACTCTCTGATCTTCTGAAATATTACCTAAGGGAATCTCAAGCTGCTAAGGTGAATTTATGGGGGGTTTTGCTCAGTATTTCTTGAGAGGAAAAAAAGTCAAAAAAGAGAATAAGGGATCATCTTGAGAAATAGGCAGTAGACAGGTTCTCCTTAACTGTAAAACCTGGATCTCTGTTGTAGGTAAGAAACCACAATGCAGTTGCTGATCATGGGAATGACTGTTTGGAAATCTGTGATCCCACTTATTGAGGCCAAGTTGTGCAGTATAATTAAAAACAGTGGTGGAGTTCTCTGTGAATTGTTCATGTGTTTGCTGCTTGTAGACTGCATGCAATTACTGTTTTTTAAATATTAAAATGGAATGGTCTGGATGGTCTGCAATAGGCAGCCAGCAGCAGAACAAGAGGACACAGTCTCAAGCTGCGCCAGGGGAGGTTTAGATTGGATGTTAGGAAGAAGTTCTATACAGAGAGAGTGATTGCCCATTGGAATGGACTGCCTGGGGAGGTGGTGGAGTCACCATCATTGGAGCTGTTCAGGAGGAGACTTGGTGGGGTGCTTGGTGACATGGTCTAGTTGTTTAGGTGGGTTGGATTGGTTGATGGGTTGGACACGATGATGTTGAAGGTCTCTTCCAACCTAGTTTGGTGTATTGTATAACACATGGGCCAGATTTGGTGTTCTATACCTATGAACATTTCATTCCTAGTGTTGGATGTAATGTGATAGAATGAGGAAGCATATGACAGAAAATGTCCATGCTTAGAAGATGACAGCACAAAAGTGCTACCTGTTTCTTGGAGCCTGTGTGTATTTCCAGTATGCAACATAAATATAGTCTGTTGCTAATCCTAAAAGCTGTGAAATTTCCCATGATTGCCTCTTCTGGGGTTGATGGTGTTGTTTGTTTGGGGTTTTTTGGAGTATCATATAAGCCACCTGTTACTAGCCTCTGTCAGACAAGATGCAGACCAGATTATTGTATGTCTGATCCAGTATGGACATTCCTGTGACTTGCAGAATGAAGCAATGTGAATGCAAATAACTTAGTAAGAATTGAAATGCAACAACAACAAAAAGGCTCAATCTGAATTAATTTTTCCCTCTCTTTCTTGTTTGCTATACACTAAAATCCTTGGTTAGATTTTTGTAAACACCATACCTATTTTATACTTTACTTTTTTTTTTAATAGGATCTCCTATATAGAAGATCTAGGTCACTAGTGGATTATGAAAATGCTAATAAGGCATTGGATAAAGCAAGAGCAAAGAACAAAGATGTGTTGCAAGCTGAAACTACTCAGCAAATATGCTGTCAGAAGTTTGAGAAGATTTCTGAATCAGCAAAACAAGGTATTTGGGTGGTCTTTGATCCTGTCTTACCACTTGAAAATTAACAGCTTTTAGGATGTTATTAGTGAGACTAGAATTTTGTTGTGTGTCCTAAAAAGAGCTATTATCTTTTAATCAGCATTTCCTTATTTTAGAAAGTTCAAATGATATTTTCCTTTGGCTCCTCTCAGAGCGAATGGCTCTGGATGGTCTGCAATAGCAGGGCAAAGTCCACGTGCAAATTATTTGTTAACCACTTCTTTTTATGTGCACAGTATAGACTACAAAGATGATAATTCCTGGCAATAAAGGCAAACCTAATCTTTTAAAGTACTGTTGATATTCCCTGTCTGGTTTTATACATTCTTCTGTGAAAGCAGCAGTCTGTCACAGAGATGATACTACATCAGAAAAGGAAGAGATGATGAAATCCAATCTCACTGAAATTGCAGGGTTACAGTAGCTGTAGAAAGGAGCCTTTTTTATATATTGCTTTTGCTTCTGGAAACTTAGGGGTTTTTAGGCCAAGATTGTTCTGACCTAATAATCATCTGACATGATTTGGGGCAGATTTTTTTTCAAGGTTTAAACACCATGCCTCTCTGGTTTTGTCATGTAAGAATCTTATGATTTCTATAAATGAGACAGTAGAGAACGAGCGATCCTATTAGCCACCGAGGTATATGCCTAAAGCATACTTGCTTCCTCCTTTCTTCGTGCTAGTTCTAGCTTAGTATCTTCCCTAAAGACTTCTACATATCAGCCTTCTCAAAGCAGTGCACATGGAATAAGAGAGTCAAGTGTTTAAAAGCCATCCATGCTGCAGCCTTTTTTTCAAGAGAGCTTTGCATCCACAAAAGGTTAGCTGGAGGTGAGGAGCTCTAGCGATGGTTTGCTTTCATGCAATAGTGTAGCAGTATCTTTGAACCTGAAATGTGCTGATGTTAAACCTGAGCTTTTTCCTGTTGCCTCTTCTCATCCTTTTATCTCTTTCATCCTGAAGGAAAGTCTGTGAACAGTTGAAGGCCTTTTCAGTAATACTGTTAATTACCCGTTTTTGCTTTCTGTAGAACTGATAGACTTTAAGACAAGAAGAGTTGCAGCATTCAGAAAAAATCTGGTGGAACTAGCAGAACTGGAATTAAAGCATGCTAAGGTAATTGTGATCCTTTCTTGCCTGTATTTAAATAGATTTTAGCCATTACAAGCTTGAAAAACCACAATGGCTACATTTGTTATGTCAGATTCAGGAAGGGGAATTTGAAGGCAAGCATCATCCCGAAAGGTGAACTTCCTTGAATAAAAAGGGAAAAACAAAGCCTAGGTGGAATATTTCTGAGGGATTGGTGTGCTTTAGATGCCTTTGGAAAACTTATCTCCTTGAAGATGATTTTGGCTTCAGTTTTATGTTTCTGTAGCTGTTTGATATTTTATAGCTGCAGAGTTTGAACACCTGCCTATTTTTATAACCTCATTGCACCATTTGACTGTGAGACAGGAAGTGGTTTCTCCTGTTATCCAGATGTTGAGGACTGGATGTATAGGATAGGCAAACTATTGAGCATGAGATCACTTGTCTGAAGTCAGATCAGTGTCACCCTGAATATGCTTTTTGAATGTTTTTGCTTTTTAAGCTATATAGTGCTAACAAAAGAGAAATGTTGCACAAAGCCTTTTCAGTAGAAAAGAAAAATTGCAAGAAAAAGTTAAATGTCACCATTTATTTGATCCTTTTAATCCATATGAACTCAGTGTTAGGTTATCTGCTCTGATTTCATAGACAAGTACAACAGTGTCTTACTTCAACAATCCTATAGCAGGAGGCAGCTTTCTTTTAAGATTAAACTTTTTAGCACTTTCCATTCTCATCACAAATCTGAAAGTGCATTGGCTACCAAGCTTTAAATGCACTTGGAATGTGTGTGTTGAAAGGACTAGTTAAGAGGTACAGAATCATAGAATCAACCAGGTTAAAAAAGACCTCAGAGATCATCAAGTCCAAACTATTTCCCAATACCTAACACCTCATGACAATTAAACTGTGGCCTCCAGTGCCACATTCAATCCTTTTTTGAACACCTCCAGGGACAGTGACTCCACCACCTCCCTGGGCAGCACATTCCAATTACTCTTTCTGTGAAGAACTTTCTCACTTCGAGCCTAAGCTTCCCCTGGTGCAGCTTGAGACTGTGTCCTCTTGTTCTGCCACTGGTTGCCTGTGAGAAGAGACCAACCCCACCTGTCTACAACTTCCTTCCAGGTAGTTGTAGAGAGCAATAAGGTCTCCCCTGAGCCTGAGGTACACTCTTTTTCAGTAGTGTTGACAGTGTCAATCTTCATTCTGTCGAACCCCTTGTTTGTAAAACTAATGCTCTGTGAAAGTTAAACTGGGGACTTATTTATTTATTTATTTTTTAAAAATCTTTGTAGGTATGAGTTAGTTTGATAAGATCTTTAGTTGATAATCAGTAAGGTGTATAATACTCCTTTTTCAGATGAACAGTGCTTGCTCTAATGTGCTCTGAAATTCAGCTGTATTTCTGCTGAAGTCTTAAAACTTCTCATAATAGTTGGCTTGTTCAGCCACCCTGCTTCTCTGTGGGTAACCACTGTCTATATCCAGCCCTGAGTGCCCAGAAATCCATGTTGGGTCATGAATGTACTGCTTATGGGTTTCAGTGAAATGAATAGTCCTAGCAGTGTTCTTAACTATTGTCCTCGAGATAGTCCTGTTGTAAGGCAAACTTGCAACTGTGTTTATTGCTTTGCCATGTCACGCTTCAATAAGGGAATTAATCCCCAGCACTTCTGGCCTGCTTCTGTCATTTGACTCTTCATGATTTCTTTTAACTGATCCTTGCCAAAGTCCTTGCATGCCTTGGAGTGGAGTGCTTAAAAATGTCTCTACCCTGTAAAGTATCCTTAAAGAATCACTTGTATTAACTCTCTGCAAGTCAAAATCTTGTAGTTATATTCTCTTGAATTTTGAGAGCTGGTAACTGCAGAAGGCAAAGGGAAAATGCTTAAATTCTTTGGCTTCAACTTCTTTGTGTTTCTTAGAATCCTCAGTTGACCTGGAAGAACTTGAATTTTTTAATCAGTTTTTAATTTGGCACCACATCTTATATAAGGTATACTTCAGGTAGTTTGTCTGTGGGATACTTTGTCTTAGTAGAATTGCTAACAAGGAGTGTGTCAGGCTGTAATAGAGACTTTGAACTGCAGCACTGTTTTTGAAGGTGAACTTTTTGCTGACCTTTTCACCTATTTTATCCTGGAGCACTGCAAGATTCTCTAGACAACTTGGAATATTTAAAGTTTTAGAGTATAAAAGGTCCTTTTGACTAAGGGTGACAGTTCATGAGATGTTGACAGATGTGATTTTTTTGAATGAAAGGCTATTTTGTTTCTCACTGGGTTTGAAGATTCTGTGTTTGTTTCAAAGCCTGTGTTTCGTATTCATTCAAAACAAGCTACTACAGGAGGGTCAGTTTGGTTCCTGTGCTTTTATTTCTACAGATGGAGTAGGATTATGACAGAATTTACCAGTGAAACAGATCATATGTTTCAGTTTTACATAGTGGGGAATTTTCTTATGAATGCTGTGACCAGCATATTTGAGGATAATCGTATAGGTAGGTTTTCAATCATATAGAGTATTGAAGGATGAAATGGTCTGGTGGAGGCCTTCTGAAGTAGTTCCATAAAAGGAAGAAAGAAGATATGAGAAGATTCAGGGATTTTTTAAGATAGCATTGTGCCCTGATGTTAGGGGAATATGCAAGTCTCCCCTGGTCCCAAAGGGGGACATTTCTACACTCGTTGCCATGCAAATCATGAACAATGCTTCCATTTCAGGGAGACTAAATAGCCCTGGTTTCAGCTGGGCTAATCTGGGGTGTTTGTAGATGCCTAATTCCTCTTGTAGTAGTGCCAAAAGAGGGCTGGTAAAGTTCAAACACCTACTTTTTCACGTAGACAATAAAGGTCTAAGTGCTCTTTCCAGCCAAAAAGTTAACTGTGGAGAGGCAGGCAACAGTTAACACTGTTGCAGGCTTTTGCTACAAGTCTTGTGTTGAGGGGTTGGTTTCTTGTTGTTTTTTTTCCTGAAAGGCATGCCTCTGGACTAGTTGTCATGCAGATGTCTCTCTCTGAATTGGTCTAGTCATGTGTCTTCTGAACTTGGAGTTTCTTGTCATGGAAAGCATGGAGCTGAAATATGATGCAGCCATGGATGCTGGAGTTCACCTGAGCTCATTCCTCTTTGGAAGGAATTTAGCCACAATGAAGCTTGCTGTGTGATTTACTGTTGAAAGTTATTTGCTCTGTGCAGAGAGAAAAACAAAAGTTCCCAAAACAGAGACAGCTGCAGTCAGAAGGACAAAGTATCAAGAGAAGGTTCTGAGAGACAGGTTGCATTTCTTTAGCCATTTCTGTCTGTGTGGCTCTAGAAGACTGGAGGGTGATAGGGAAATCAAGCTTTTAGTAAATCAAGGACGCTATATATACAAATACTAAGTGTCCTCTCTCTGCCCAGTTATGTTTGTACTACTTCCTTATAAAATACTTGCTTTAATCTGCTAATATCCTCTTTCCCTTTCCTGGTTGCAGCTCAAGATGTTTGGAAAAGCTAAAAACCAAACTCTGTGTTAGATTGCTTTAAGCTGATGCAAGCGCAGACTGCTGCCAGGAAGGATGACGATACATGACTCCGTTCCTTTCCCTTACGCTGGCACTATTTTGTGTGCAGCTGTGGATTAAGATGAAGCTAAAATTTGCTCTGGGTTTTTCTAAGCTTTATTTTCAGTCTTTTTTCACAGCATCCCTTTGTGTCAAAACACACAGCTTTGGCTGGGAATAAGAGAGAGCTGAGGTCTTAGCAGCAGCATGGGGTTGTTTCTGGGGTTGTTTAGCCTGGAGAAGAGGATGCTCAGGGGAGACCTTATTGCTCTCTACAGCTACCTGAAAGGAGGTTGTAGACAGGTGGGGGTTGGTCTCTTCTCCCAGGCAACCAGCACCAGAACAAGAGGACACAGTCTCAAGCTGCACCCGGGGAGGTTTAGGCTTGAGGTGAGGAGAAAGGTCTTCACAAAGAGTAATTTGCCATTGGAATGTGCTGCCTGGGGAGGTGGTGGAGTCACCGTCCCTGGCGGAGTTCAAAAAAGGATTGGATGTGGCACTTGGAGTCATGGTTTAGTTAGTCATGAAGTGTTGGGTAATAGGTGGGACTTGATGATCTCTGAGGTCTTTTCCAGTTTTGTTAATTCTATGCATACACTTCTATTCTATGGGTACACTTAAAATAGGTGCCAAACTGCAACTTTAGGTTCTGCTTGGTCTCTGACAGATTAGACTGATTAGACTAAACAGATTGAGGTTTCTTTTTCTGTGGCCATTCTGTCTGACTGTCCCTCTAGGTCATGTTTAATTTTTGTTTTACTAGTTCTGTGGTTCTTCATGACTTCATACAGCTGTGGGTAATGTAAGACCTGATTTAGTGTTTGGTTTTAAGCAGCTGAATTTTGAGATGAAGGAGGGACGTTTGATAGCTGGTGAAATTGCTAAGGTGATAGTCATACACTTCAGGCATTTACAGCCTTGGCTATACTTCTAGAGTCTTTTGACACAAAAATTGTAGCTGGATAGCCACTTCCTTCAAGTTATAAAAAAATATCTAAACATCTCTTTCTATAAATATTAATGTGTATGCTCTTGCCTCTGGGTTTTTTTTGGCAAAAGAATTTGTTGCATTACTAGCAACAGATGTCTGGTTTGGAATGGACAGAAGGAGGGAGTAAGTGAAATCCAGTGCCACTGGATTTGGTTAAATGTCAGTAATTCTTTCTTGCCTGAAAAGGATGTTTCTGTCAGAGTGGTTCTGCCAGTAACTTATAGTTGGCTTGAAACACTTTTCTGCATCTGAATTTGTAGGAATTGCTTCAGTTATGCTGATGTAAGTCAAATGTCAGTTGTTGCAGCCAGAAAGAGTAATGGCTCACAGCCCCTATTGTCCTTACAGTTTGAGTAGGGTTGTTCCCATGAATGTTTGTACATTTGGTCTAATGAAAATGAATGATTCATCTATGTGGAAGATTTCAGTAGACTGGGTGGCCGAGTCTGGAAATGGCTGATGTATAAAAGGCATCTTGGGACCATCTTTTGAGTGCTACATAGTGGCCTGTGAATTGCAAGTATACTTCATGCTGCTAATTGGTTGTAAAGAGATGGACAAAAGATCACTGTCACACTTCTGTAATACGTAGCATGCACACAGCCCACAGAGAGCACTTCAGACTGAAGTATTAGGTTTGAGGTCTGAAGTACTCCTTTTCATTCCTTACTTCGTTACAGCTCAAAATCAGCTGTTCAGTAACGGAGACCCTAGATTTACGGATCTTGTGCGCTGCAAAGACGGATCACCGAGCCCAGTGAATCTCACACGTAGTGAGCTAGTTCCTGCTGCAGAATGTATCAGAAGCAGTCACACAGTGTGTGGCTGTCCTTTGCCAGTAGAGACATACAAAGACAAAAAGCTGTTGAAGATGTAAGTGCCTTCTGGAGAAGTCTGAAAAGGATTCAGTAGACACAGCTGGGAAGCTTCTACTTTGGAGCCTTTAATTTAGTTAATTGCCTAAAGTGGATTATAAGAGGCTTAGTGGGGGATATAATTAAGATTTCTTACCTTTTTGGGCTGAGGACTACTGTCCTGCCTGTCTGACAGAGGTCACTTGGAATGCTTTTGACTGAGAAAGTAAGGACTACAAATTTTTTTAGTACTTGTGTGGGCTGTTTTTCAAGGACATGCAAATCACAGCTACTGGTGCTGTTTGTTTATAGGCTTTTGTTTGTTTGAACTTTTCAGGTTTCTTTTTGGATCCAAAACCTTTATAAAAGGCATCAGTTTCTCCTATGTTTATAACAGGCTGTTTTCTTCTTCCATTTTATCTGAGCCTAACAGGAATTGCTCCTAACCCTATCAACCACTTCATGTTGTTTCTTAAACAGTGATTTCAGATTAGGGAATGAATCTAGTACAGCTATTTAATAGTGAATAGCCAGTAGTTCAAAGTAATCTTAGCATTAATTAATACACAAACCAACCTGAATACTGTGACTACTGCTCAGGGTGGTTTTATCTGGAAAGTAAATCCTGCCTTGCTTTTTCACAGTGCCTTTAGTTCACAAGGTTGCCTTTTTTAAGTGTCAGTTCTGTAGATTCATACAGAAATCTGGAAGTCAACCTGTGTGGTTTTTAGGGTAGGGTTAGAATGCTTTAAATAAGATCTGAAACACCTTTGTGTTTGAAAAGAAGGACAGAACATGACATTAGAGATGAAGCTTGCTTAACTTATTGCTGTCTACAACTACCTGAAGGGAGGTAGTAGCCAGGAGGGGGTTGGTCTCTTCTCCCAGGCAACCAGCACTGGAACAAGAGGACACAGTCTCAAACTGCACCGGGGGAAGTTTAGGCTCGAGGTGAGGAGAAAGTTCTTCACAGAGGAAGCTGTTAGTCATTGGAATGGGCTGTCCAGGGAGCTGGTGGAGTCATTGTCCCTGGGGGGTGTTCAAGAGGGGATTGGACATGGCACTTCGTGTCATGGTTTAGTAGTCATGAGGACTTGGGTGACAGATTGGACTTGATCTTTGAGGTCTTTTGCAACCTTATTTATTCTATGATACTATGTTCTGGTAATTAGTTCTCTAGCTCCAAGCAGGTAAACGATTATACTGTGTTTCAAGCAAGGCTTGCCTTTGAACAGAGCTATGAGCTTAGCTGGCTGCTGTAATCTGGAGGCACTGAGTGCTGTGAATTGGTTAACACTTCTTGGTGACTGCAGTATTCAATACAATATTTTAATACGTCTGCTATGGGAATTATATGCCAGTGACTATCACTGGAAATTGATTGCTAAGACAGTGCTCTGCAGCAAATAGATTTTGTGGCCCAGACTAGATCTTTAGTGAGAAACTTGTGAAGAAAACATGGAAAGGGTATTAAATGCTTGGTTTTTTTTATCTCAACTTGGCTCTGTTTAGTTCCATGACGCAATGCTCCTACAGTCCATATAATTACAAGGGTGGTGAGAGGTCTGGAGCACAAACCCTATGAGGAGAGGCTGAGGGAGCTGGGGGTGTTTAGCCTGGAGAAGAGGAGGTTCAGGGCAGACCTTATTGCTGTCTACAGCTACCTGAAAGGAAGTTGTAGACAGGTGGGGATTGGTCTCTTCTCCCAGGCAACCAGCATCAGAACAAGAGGACACAGTCTCAAGCTGCACCAGGGGAGGTTTAGGCTTGAGGTGAGGAGAAAGTTATTCACAGAAAGAGTAATTGGTTGCAATGTGGTGCCCAGGGAGGTGGTGGAGCCACTGTCCCTGGAGGTGTTCAAAAAGAATCATAGAATCAGTCAGGGTTGGAAGGGACCACAAGGATCATCTAGTTCCAACCCCCTGCCATGGGCAGGGACACCCCACACTAGATCAGGCTGGCCAGAGCCTCATCCAGCCTGGTCTTAAACACCTCCAGGGGCGGGGCCTCAACCACCTCCCTGGACAACCCATTCCATGGCTTCACCACTCTTATGGTGAAGAACTTCCTCCCTCTCATGTCCAGCCTGAATCTCCCCACCTCCAGCTTCATTCCATTCCCCCTAGTCCTATCACTACCTGAGATCCTGAGAAGTCCCTCCCCAGTCTTCCTGTAGACCCCCTTCAGATACTGGAAGGCCACAATGAGATCACACTGAGGGCTGGATGTGACACTTGAAGCCATGGTTTAGTCCTGAGGTGTTAGGTATTAGGTAATAGTTTGGACTTGATGATCTCTGAAGTCTTTTCCAACCTGGTTGATTCTGTGATTCTTTAGGATAAAAGCTACATGAACCATTTTACATCAGCAGAATACCTGCCTGTTCTTCCTCAGGGGTGTTACTGCTATTTAAAAAAACGTTTTGTTTTGATTTGGTTTTGCCACAGATAGAAAATCAGGCAGGGAAATGTGGTTACATTTTTCTTGTTTTGTTTTGTTTTTTACAGGGTAACTTACAGCTGCTGCAGAGCTGCCTGGCAGTGTTAAATGGTGACACATAAGCTACGCTCCGTCCTCCCACTGACAAGGGCTGCCCTCCTCTGGATTTTGTTTCCATGACTTTAAACAGGCATTTACAGTTCCTGGAGAAGACATTCGACGAAGCGCATATAAGCCAGCTCCTTTCAAAAGAATGAAGCCCAACACCTGAAAGTAGCTCCAGACTATATGAAGCAACAGCATACTTGTTATACACACATACTCATGTTTATTTAATCATTATGCTTTCATTGTTCAGAAACCAATGCTCTGTTTTTGTGAGACTAGCCAATATGATTATGTTCCTCTTACGAGTACTACGATACGCTACCAATCTTATTTACCTTTGTAAAGTTCACCGTTTCTCGAGTTCACCCATTTGAAGCACATTGTTCAAATGGCCCTAAATATTACCATTAGATAGTAGTATATTGTTACTATAATGGCATTGTATACACTGTCTTAGTTTTGGGTTTGTTTTTTTTTTTTCCATGTACTGATACCAAGAAACTTAAATCTTTTTTTTTTTTTCCTCTCTTTTTTTCAATTGTGAACATTTCTTAGAGATTTTTGAGAACTTTGTGTAACCTTTATAACTATGATTTAAAAAGAAAAGCAAATGCATTAGTATGTTTGCCTTAACTTGTAGACTAATCCAATTATTGTAAAATAAACCATGAAATCGATGATTTTTCTAAAATTATGCAGACATTGTATCATCTGTAAGCTTAATATTTTCTAGTAAATGGATTTAATTAGCTTTTGCTCTACTCATCCTATAAAACCATTGAGGATTGGATTGGTCTGACACTAAATACTCCCCCAGTAATTTTTCACTTGCATTCTCAGGTTTATCTGTTTGCCTGTCTGTTCGTCTGTGACTTTCCTATCCAGTGCACTTAAATTGTTTTGAGCTTGGTGGCTAACTTCACCGTTTCTTTGGCAGAAATGCTTTGCAGAGAACTTTTTTGGGTTTCTTTCCAAAAAGGGAAAACAAATTAGCAGAAGGGAGATCAGAAAATGTATAAAATACCAATGAAAGGTAGGAGTACTGCCCCACTTTCATACAGATCAGATAAGTTTTTGCTTCAGAAAATAAAAAGTAAAGGTATCCCAAATAAAGGAGTGCCTGAAAAGGATCTCATTCTGCTTGCTGGACTTAACCTTATGAATCCAGTTTTATTTGTTGTGTTGCTTTGTCTCTTCTACTTGAACTATGACTTTTTCAAGAGGTGCTGTTCTATTGTGTAATTTCAGGATGTCATAAAATTAGGCTTTACTTGATTAATTGCTCTTCATAGTAGGATTGCTGCTTTATACGGGTTTGTAGAGCTTCAGTGGAGCAGCCTAATTTTTGGTGAATGGGATAGATGGAGATGCAGGCCAATGTAAGTCAATGCTTCTGTGATTGCAGACTCCCTGTACTGCTGCAGAGGTGTGTGGGTTTGGTTGCCTTTAAGAGGGTAACCTGCACAGTGTAGCATCCCCTACGCTGCTGCCTGGCACGTTGGAACATTTCAGAGGCAGAGGAGTTTCTTAGCTGCGCAGGCATGCTGTTTGCATTGTGTGTTGAGTTGCACACACATAGCCTCCCTCAGACTTTGATTACCACTGCCCAAAGCCGCAACTCATCTCCTGTACGTAACACGTGCCAGCAATGGCTCATACAGTAATACTGCGCTGTTGTTCATCTTGCAGATATAGCAGCTAGAATTCCTAAGGAACTCGTCTAAAACTAGACTACAAGGCACAAAGATTACAATGTATATACAGCTAACAGCATTGTAAATATTTTAAGTAGGATGTGGGAACAGTTTTTAGATTAGTCCTCGGTGTGCAGTGTTAGTAGTTCATTAAACTTTTTCAAGCCTGTTGGAATTGGGTGTGTCTCTTAAAGCTTTAACCCCTGCCTGTGGCGCTATGCACAAAGGTACGTGAGAACCCGACCCGAAGACTTCCAGCTCCGAGGGCAAAACAAGAGCCCGGGCGCCCGGGTCCCACCTCAGCACGGCGGGGGCGGCGGGGCTGCCCTCCATCCCCTTCGTGGGGCCCAAGCCGCGGCACCGGCCGCGAGCAGAGGGCTGGGCTGAGCTGGGCTGCGCAGCGCGGCGCTGGGGGTGGGAGGCGCGCGGCTGCCGGAAGCCGGCAGGGAGACCGGAAGTGGAGGAGCTGCGCTGCCCGGGGCCGTGCGCAGGCCGCCCGGTGTCGCCATGAGCTGCTTGCGGGAGGAGGACGATCCCTACGTGGTGGAGGAGCCCAGCGATGAGGAGCGAGCGCTCAGCAGGTGCTGGAGAGCCCCCGCTGCGGGCGGACCCGGGGCGCTTTAGTGGCTGCCTTCAGTGGGGTGGTCGGGCCGGGGCCCTCCGCCACCCACCGATTCCCACTGTTGCCTAGAGTCTTCTGGCCGGGATCCGAGGAGGCGCGGCGGCTCCAGGTGCTGCCTGCGGGCGGCGAGGCCGTGAGGCCCCTGCCCTGTGCGACGGGTCTCCCTCAGGGCCCGGTCGCTGGGCCGGGCAGTGGGGTTCCGCCCGCGGGGTTGCAGAAGGGGGCCTTAAAAGCGGCGTATTTCACATTTCTAACCTTATAAGTGCCAGTGTGTAAAAGCATGAGGCTCCTACACGGAGCCTCGCTGACAGAGCTGCAGTCAGTCAGCTGAAGCTCCTTTGCATTAAAACCAGAGGTTTAACACCAACGACCTAATAAAATACTTCAGTAAATACATTTCCTGTGAACACGAGTAAGTGCTTCCCTGTGGATCCACACGATTCAGAGGTTCGCTCTCTGAGTGACTGAGTCAGTGTTTTCAGCCGGTTATCGTAATTAAGTGTGTAACGCTTAATACTGTAGCTCAGAAGATGAGGTGGATGTGCTCTTACACGGCACTCCGGACCAGAAGCGTAAGCTGATACGGGAGTGTTTGACTGGCGAAAGCGAGTCTTCCAGTGACGATGAGTTCCAAAAGGAGATGGAAGCAGAACTGACCACCACCATGAGGACTATGGAAGGCAAATGGAAGTCGTCAGAGACGGGTAAATTTTAACAGCTGCTCACATACGAAATCGTGAACTAAGTGGTGTCCAGTTAAGGTGTGAAGTTTATTATTGTGGCTGTAGATGTGTCTGGTGACATTCAGCTGCTGTTTGAAGCCCACAGAAGATCTTTAAATGGCCGATTGCTTCAGAAATGGTCTCCAGGTGCCATTTCAGTGAATGTCACTTGTTTAAGCTCTAAGACTTTGAATTTCTGAACTGATTTCCTACTTTAATATATTTTGTCTTTATTGGAACAGTCCCCTTTCCCTCCATATCTCTTTGTTCTTAAGTTGCAGACTGCAGTCTCGTGTACTTTGTGCTGGGTGGCTATCAAGATGTGCTCCTTTCTTGAAGAAAGGAATAGTAGATTGAAATCCCAAACCATTTGGGGGAAAGTTCAGGGAAAAATGTTAATCTCTTGGAGGTGTTCAGGAGGAGACTTGATGGGGTGCTTGGTGCCATGGTCTAGTTGTTTGGGTGGGTTGGACTGGTTGATGGATTGGACGCGATGATCTCGAAGGTCTCTTCCAACCTGGTTTATTGTATTGTATTATTGTACTTACAGTGAAACTGTATTAAACGTGTGTATTCTGGAGTTGGTGTACTATGGGCACAAGAGGATGGATTGCTTTGGCATTTAAGGGCATGTATTCTTTTTACCTCTTGCAAAACACTTAAGGAGGTGTTCTTAAGTTCCTGGTGAATCAGTATAATGTTTGCTTTAATGTAGAGGCTTCACTGCATTCAGTGGGTTTGTCGGTTTCAGTTGTGTTAGTGGACACATCTGAGCTCTAGGTTTTGGTTGTGCGGTTAGGAAGATGTAGCGCTGGTTTTACCACGTCTGTCCACAGAATGGGAATTTTGGGGCAGACTGGCTGGCTGTGGCACATCTGCTTGGGGATTAGTCTAGGTCTTTTTGAACTTCTGTGGCCCTGAAATTTTGGGGCCTTTTTTTAGTGCACATTGTTGTAATCCAAGTTTCTGAAAGTGTGCCACACCTGCATTTTTTTTTCTCATGTGACTGACGATCTGTGGAGTGTCTTAGACTGTGTGGACTACATAAGGCAGAGGCAGTTCTATTTGATGTGATGTCCTCTGTGCTTAGAGGGGGAGTGTATCTTGGGGGAAGTGTTGCTTTGATCTGTACCTGAGATTCATCTTAGAAGGGAGTAAGCAGTCAGAGGACACAGTCTCAAGCTGCACCAGGGGAGGTTTAGGCTGGATGTTAGGAAGAAGTTCTTCCCAGAAAGAGATTGGTCATTGGAATGGGCTGCCCAGGGAGGTGGTGGAGTCACCATCACCGGAGGTGTTTGGGAAGAGACTGGCTTGGTGCCATGGTTTAGTTGATTAGATAGTGTTGGATGATAGGTTGTACTCGATGATCTCAAAGGTCTCTTCCAACCTGGTTAATTCCATCCCATCCCATCCCATCCCATCCCATCCCATCCCATCCCATCCCATCCCATCCCATCCCATCCCATCCCATCCCATCCCATCCCATCCCATCCTCTTTTTGCTCTGAGAGAGTGCCTGTAAAAGAACTAACACAAGTGGCTCACGTTGTGGGAATAAACTGGGAGAAATGTAACTTAGCACATCCAGATAAAGCAGAGCACTCCTGGATAGATTTACCTTGGAAATGAAGGTTTGTTCTGGGCTGTATACTTGATGACTTTTCAGTGGGGTGTTATTACCACTTCTCTCTAATTTCCCTCACAGGTACTTCCTCAAGTACTGGGCAGACTGGATCTGCCACCACTTCAAAATACTACGATGACATTTACTTCGATTCTGATTCAGAGGATGAAGATAAACTAGGTAAATGGCTGAGGAGAGGAGAACATCTTTACAGTAGTATTCTTTCTCTTGCATCCTGTAGAATCCTCCAGTGAGGTCAAGGGGCTGTTCCTGAAGGCAGCCTTTTGGGGGGAATTACCAGCCTGTATCATCTCAGCCTAGTCCCTGTAACTTTATGACATATCCCAACACATGTAAGGCGTGTTAATGCTTTGCAGTGGCGCATTTAGGAGGAGACCTGTGTTAGACTTTTCTGTTACGCTTCACATTTGTTGTGAGTGTGTAAAAGGAAAACTAAAAACTGAGTACTGAAATTTTTGGTGTAGAGAATTGTCCTTTGTGTGATGGATGTAACAAGTGCTTGCACAAACCCCTCCAGTTACACAGGATGTCCGGAAAAACAGAAAACATCAGCAGCGCCGGATTCTTTCCAACGATGAACTGCTGTATGACCCGGAAGAAGACAGCAGAGACCAAGAGTGGGTGGACTCACAGAGGAGGGGGTAAGAGACCATAAAGATTTGAACTGTAGGATGAAGTCAGACTCTTCTCAGTGATGCACAAAGACAGGACAAGGGGCAGTGGGTTGAAGTTGAGGCATAGTAAGTTCTATGGAAACATGAGAAAAAAAAATTTCACTGTGAGGGTGGAACAGGCTCACTGGAACAGGCTGCCCAGGGGCTTGTGGAGTCTCCTTCTCTGGACACATTCAAAACCTGCCTGGATGCATTCCTGTGTGACCTACCCTAGACAGTCCTGCTCTGGCAGCAGGGTTGGGCCGGATGATCTTTCGAGGTCCCTTCCAGCCCCTACCATTCTGTGCTTCTGTGATACTTAGCATAAGCTGAAAAATATAAAAGGGAAGTGGTGAATATAGAGAAAAAGTTGATGCTGTCAAGTCCATGCAGTGAAAAAATTTATTTAGAATTCCCAGCATCAGAAGATTGGATGGCCATAAAATTCGTAAGGAATGGAAGTGGAGGCTTCAGAATTGCACAGTTCTCAAACTTGAAGTTTTTTGCAATAAAGGCTTCTTAGTTCTGTAAGCCAGTTTTGTCTGTAGGTCTCTGAATAAATATGCTGTGAATCACAGAACCACAGAATCGTTTTGGCTGGGAGAGACCTTCAAGATTTCAAGATCATCAAGTCCAACCATTAACCCAGCGCTGCCAAGTTGCCACTAAACCATGTCCCTCAGCACCGTAGCTCCACATGCCTCTCTTTGAAACCCCTCCAGAGATGGAGGTTCTACCACTGCCCTGGGGAGCCTGGGCCAGGCCTTGACAGCCTTCAAGAGGAAGAAACTGCTCTTCATGTCCAACCTAAACCTCCCCTGGTGCAACTTGAGGCTGTTTCCTCTTGTCCTATCCCTAAATCCCTAGCAGAAAAGACCAACTCTCACCTGGTTTCAGCCTCCTTTTATGAAAAGGTTGTCAGATACTTTGATGGCTAAAGTAATCTCTGTTTCTACTAAATGCTGTATTTCTAGTTTTGGAAAACTTTGAGTTTAGCAAGCCACAAAATACTCAGGTAAAACAGGAACAGCACAAAGCTGCTTTACTGAGGATTTTTTGAGTGGTGAAGTAAAACAATGGTTGTTGCAGCAGAATTGTGTGAAATCTGTTGAAAAGGGTTATATTAATGTATGTTACCTGCAGAGTCTGTTCTTGAGACATCTGCCTTGTCAGAGGAGAGGGGTGCTAGGTGTGCACTCTCATTCCAGGTGTGTTTTCTCACAAAATGGAAATACTCTGTACATAGTGAATTAATGATGTGTGTTTTCCCCTCTACTTATTTATGTGCTTTGAGTTACTAAAAAAGGTGTCCAGAAGGAACCAAGTATAAATTTTTTCCACTATAAAATTGGTATTTTTATATATAAATATATATATATATTTATATATATATTAAAAAAAGTTTGATATCTGAACTGATATGCAAGGGTGTGTAATTTCACTTTCTTGTCTCTCTTTTCACCTCTCCTGAACTGGTAGGTACCGTAATCAAAGAAGAGCTCTGCCACAGCAGCAGCAGGCAAAGCCTTCAGCTGTTCCAAACAGTGATGCTGTTTTGAACTGCCCTGCTTGCATGACAACCTTGTGCCTGGACTGCCAGAGGTAATTACTGAATAGCAAGGGGTCTTTTTGTGATGTCTTCTTTCTTCATCAGCCAGAAACTCAACTGATGGCAGTTTGTTTTGGGAGGTGGTGCTCATAAAGAGATGGCAGGTACATGTGAATCAGCTTTAGAGGTGAATGCAGGTTTGTAAGAATGATGATCAGTTTAACCTGTGATGGGATGAGGGGTAATGGATACAAACTACAGCACAGAAGGTTACACCTCAACAGGAGGAGGAACTTCTTCACTGTGAGGGTCAGAGAGCATTGGAACAAGCTTCTTAGAGAGGTGGTTGAGTGTCCTTCTCTGGAGACTTTCAATACCCATCTGGATGTGTTCTTGTGTGATCTGTGCTAGATTCTATGGCCCTGCTCTGTCAATAGGGGGGTTGGACTCAATGGAGGTCCCTTCCAACCCCTAACATACTGTGATCTGTGAACCTGTGACATGGAGATCGTGGAGATGAAGAGCAGGGTAGAACTTTAGCATGGATAAATACCATGGATACTAAAGAGGAAGTGCAGGCTGCTGGGGGTTTTTGGTTGGTTGTTTGGGTTTTTTTGTTTGTTTGGGTGGGGGTTTTTTTGTGTGTGGGTTTTTATGTTTGTTTGGGTTTTTTTATAGTACATTGGCTTGACATTTAGAGGCATAAAATCATTCCAAGATGCTTTTGTGTAAAAGTGCCTTGATAAGGGGAGGATTAAGCAAAATGAAGACAATGTATTCTTACTTGGTTTGAGTCTTGGAAGGGTGGGTTTGAATACAGTTACATTTAAAAGTGCCTCATAAAGCATTCAGGTGAGAGTCCATAGTGTGTTTTGCAGCTCTGCAGTATCTGGCTGCACTGCACACCTAGTTAGTATTGTTAGCCCCTACTAAGGAGAAGACTCTGGAACTGAGAATAAAGGAGAAAAAAAAATGTTATGAACTGAGGAATAAACTACCTCTCATTTACAAGAATGAAATTCCACAACAGCCTAAAATCGTCTCTAAGTACTGAGTGCTGTTTCTCGCTTCGCTTTGCTGGCTCTGGTATTCTTTGACCCTGTTCTGTCATTAAGTATTTGAGTTGGCTAAGCTGACAGAAAATGATCCATTTTTATTGTCAGACTGGTCTTCTGTGGGTTTTATAAACTGTGTTAGCTCAGCACAAGCAGGAAAGCCAGCAGAAGTCAATAGAGAACTTCTGAAGCCACCTGTTAGGCTGCTGTAAAGCTGCAGCCCGAGGGACATTGTGTTCAACTGAATTAAACTGCAGTCCTGAATTTTGCTCCATACTCCAGCTATAGAGTTGTTATAATAATGAGAGCTGAACATGGGCCATTACATTTTATGATAGACATGCTTTTCCAAGCATGATCTGCCAGTGTTTGTGAAATTAGAAGTTTCAGGCTTGCAAGAAAGACATTTTAGGATGCAAATGCCAGTAGTTGAGCCATTTTCACTCAGAACTTTGTGATCTTTTGCCTATCATCAGCTTATAAGCAGCAGTACATAGTTCTGCAGTAACAATACTGTTGTATTCCTGGGTGTTTACTTAGCAAGAACCAGTGTGGTTTTCAAAACACCTTAAAAACAATACAGATGGCTACAGTTCCATTTTTTTAATGATTTTTGTAGTTGTGACTTTTGTTCTGTTTGCAAATTCCTCATAGGTTTTTGGCTTTCAGCCTTTTGGTGTGGTACTTGCTATCTTTAATCCCTTTTTGAGTCATGATAACTGATTTCTTGGAAGTCAGGTTTTACCAGTTGAATGACTTGGCATTTTTCTCCCTTTCTCTGTAGGCATGAATCTTACAAAACACAATACAGAGCAATGTTTGTGATGAACTGCATTGTTAACAAGGAGGAGATTTTGAAGTACAGAGCCAAGCCAAAGAGAAGAAGTAAGAAAATGAAGCACAGCAAAGAAACTACCTCTATACAATCAAATCAAGAAGAGGAGGAAGTGTATCATCCAGTGTTATGTACTGAATGCTCAACTGAAGTGGCAGTAATGGATAAAGATGAAGTTTTTCACTTCTTCAATGTTCTAGCCAGCCACTGCTAACGTGCAAAAGCAAGGGAAAAAAATAGCCTGCAGTGTTGCCAGACTGTGAAGTATCAAAAATGCAGGCAGGTTGGCCTTTTGTAAAGGAAGGCCTCTTAAGATGTACATTTCAAGCAGATGGCTTTGTAATGGTTGGACTTCTGCAGAGTTTATGAAATTAATACAGTTAACTGCCTGCACTTGAGAGCAATATTCTTTCACAGCATCAGGTGTGAGGGTTTTAAACTTTGTAAATATGAGGTAAGAGCTGTGCATTATGATCATTCCCTGTGTATATACTCTCCATTAACTCAACATGTATTAGAACTGCTGCTTAGAATAAATGTTCTGTTGTATAGTAACTGGTTCTCCATAGCTGCATTGGTCATTTCTGTTACACATGGTAGCAACTCTTGAGTTGGGATGTTTGGCTTCTTCAGGCAGGTATTCTTGGGAGGTTGCAGGCTGGTAGGTTTGACAGACAAGGATTTGTCATATTTTAAGTTTTTGGCTCATTACATTCTCAAAAATGGGAACTTTTATACAGAATGGAAGATAAGCTTCTATCAGGTTTGCTGCATGGATCATTTAAATCAGCATATTAATTTGTAGTAATACAATGAATGTTTAATGCATATATGTATGTTAAGAGAATACTGGACTTCTGTCTTTTTTCCTGTGGTGACAACATTTTAAAAGGAATTTATGGTCAGATTTATGACCATAGAGTTAGTTTGTATGCTTTTTCTGTTGATTTAGTATGTTTGCAGCTTCTTTGGAAGCAGAGGAGCTTCTGCTACTTAGGTATTTAGACTGCTTGCTTGGTCTCTGTAGCCACTGCAGTGTCAGCAATGGATCCTTCCCTCTCTTCCTCCAGGTATGCTCCCAAGAGGTGAACTCTTATTAGTATTTTTACCTTCCAGTGAAGCACAGAGGTTCTGTGTAGCCTCAGGGTAAGGGTCTTTGCACTGAGAAACATGGGGGAATGTAGTTCAAGGGCTCAAGTGTCAAATGTGGGGGGAGCAGCAGAAGGAATAATAGGTGATGGCATTTTCTAAACAGGGGCAAGTATGGAGATGGTGAAGGAGGTAAAACTCTATATAGACAAATAGTCTCTAATTTTCTTAAGGGAGTTAAGTAGCAAAACCCCTGTCTCCTAAATATGCACCATACTGAAAAGCTGTGAGGCTGGTTAGGGCAGGTGGAGCAGGAGACTTGGAAGCCAGAATGCCTCTTGACATTACCCTTCCTCTCGTGTCAGGAATATACACATCAGGAATACGTTGCTGCTGCTTCATGCTTGCCTTAGTACTTGAATTGCAGAGCTTCTTGTTAGGAAGCATAGGAACATGCAAGACTAGGACTTGTTTGCCCCATACTGATAATGTGCTTGCAGCTTTGAATGGGAGTAATGCTTTAGAACAGTTCACTTGTCCTTGAACTTTGTACATATTTACAGAGAGAGGCTTTCAAGATTACTTCTGCTTTTTCAGGCAGCAACACCAACAAAAGACTGCTTGTCATGGAGGCATCCACAAAGAGCCAGCAACAGCCAGCTGAAAACTGGATTTATTGCAATTAATCTGCTCTCCTTTCAACACAATAAAATCACAGATTCAGGTGTCAGTTGGAAAAATACTGTTGCACAACTAATTAAACACTCTCTCAGAAAAGGAAAATCTCCCCACAGGTACCCAGGATATCACATAATCACAGAACATTAGAGGTTGGAAGGGACCTCCAGAGATCATCCAGTTCAACCCCCTGCCAAAGCAGGATCACCTAGGGTAGTCCACACAGGAATGCATCCAGGCAGGTTTTGAAAGTCTCCAGAGAAGGAGACTCCACAACCCTTACACACATATACAATCACCAAAGCTGAGACTGAGGACTCCTTAGACAAGAGCTTGTTCTAAGGGGAAGAGATCTGGCTGTCAGGCAGGCTGCTTCGTATGGAGAGAACCACCTCTCTCCATAGCAGGACTCCATTTGTACCCTGTGAGATGTTGTGCTGTGGTCAATTTCTTAACTAGCTGGAGGGCTGACTTCTAGACCCAGAGGTGCCAGCTAATGTCCAGAGGCATCAAGCTGATCTCTATCAGCTCCAAGCAAGCCTCTGCCCTTTGCTTGGGCTCTGTTAGGACCCTGTGTTTGTTGGGGGTTGGTTGTACCTGCTACATGGCTGCAGCACCAATTGCGACTTGCAACATCAGTCTTGATAGGAATAGCAGCCCCTGTAGCCAGTGGTGTGGGGGATGTTAACTGAACAAATAGTCTAGTTTCCTGTACTGGAATGAATCTATATAGATAAAGTGTATCTACATGTTTTCTGTTTGAATTAAATCCTGCTGCACAGACCAGTACAGTCTTCAGCCGTCTCTGCCAGCTGTGGGGGGCTATAGTCTGGGAGCGTAGTTGTATCGTGCATCTGTGTACAGAGTTCATACGAGGACCCTCCTGTTACTGTATTTCCTCTTTTGATTGTACTGATAGCACAGGTGGAGGTAGGGGCAGGGGTGCTGCACGAACAGAATTACACTGTCCCCAGTGACATAACTGCAAACTGATTTACTGAGCAGGGTGAGTCTACTGGGCCAATACCAGTTCCTAATCCATGGTGTGCACACTTGGCATTTGAGGTCCTGGCTGGTGGCCCAGCCCCGGTGCCTCATGATTGCACCTTATACTCCACTTAGTCTTAGTGCCTGATTGCTGCTACGTCCCCTTCCAACAGGCTTCTGAACTAGATTGCCAGTGTAAGCTGCCACCAGCCCTTCTAATCATGCAGTCCCAGGCCAGTCTCTGGAAATTAATCTCCTTATTTTAGGCCAGTTAACAGTCAGGGCAGAGGTGTCCCACACCCTCTGGTTTCTAACCCCATGTGCATTAGGGAAGTGCAAAATTTGCAACAGACAAAGTAAATGATCTATTGCCTCTTTATTTTTCCCATTCATACAGGATTAAGCTAGTCAGAGTTGGATGATGTTAAGGTCTCATTTATCTGAGCCATGCTTTTCTGTGGGCCTTACCCTCTGACAGCTGAAGATGCTGATGAATCCTGCAGAGCGTTTGTGACACAGAATCACAGAATGTTAGGGGTTGGAAGGGACCTTGAAAGATCATGTAGTCCAATCCTGCTGCCAGAGCAGGATCATCTAGGGTAGGTCACACAGGAATGCATCCAGGTAGGTTTTGAATGTGTCCAGAGAAGGAGACTCCACAAACTCTCTGGGCAGCTTGTTTCAGAGCTCTGCCACCCTCACAGTGAAAAAGTTTTTCCTTATGTTACTGTGGAATCTCCTATGGTTCAGCTTGCACCCCTTGTCCTATCACTGGACATTACTGAGATGAGCCTGGCTCCCTCCTCCCAGCACTTACCTCTCACATATTTATAAACATGAGGTCACCTCTCAGTGTCTTCCAAGCTAAAGAGCCCCAGCTCCCTCAGCCTTTCCTCCCAAGGGAGATGTTCCACTCCTTCCATCATCTTTGTGTCTCTGTTCTGGACTCTTTCAAGCAGTTCTCTGAGGCCCTTCTTGAACTGAGGGGCCCAGAACTGGACACAATATCCCAGCTGTGTCCTCACTAGGGCAGAGAAGCGCGGGAGGAGAGCCTCCCTCGACCTGCCAACTACACCCCTTCTCTAATCCACCCCAGGATGCCATTGGCTTTCCTGACCACAAAGGCAGGTTTCTGGCTCATGGTTCTGTCCAACAGGACCCCCAGTCCCTTTTCCCTAGACTGTGCTCCAACAGGTCAGTCCCAAACATACACTGGTACGTGGAACACTTCTCGTGGGCCCTGCCAAGCAGAGTTTTTGAGCCTTCTAATTCCCTGAACGTCCATTTAGACTTTAATAAGATGAAGGAAAATAGGCTGCAACAGCATCTCCTAGGTACGGCTCAGCCAGGCAGCTTCGTCCAAGCTCCACGTACTCTAGTCAGATCGATCACGAGCTGTCATACACCGCTGGACTTTCACGTGTAACGCAAGGTGCGACGGGACCGCTGGGGATCTGCGCCCCTCCGCCACGCCTACGGTCCTGCCGCCATGCCTACAGTCCCTCCGCCCCTCCACGCCGGGGGCTGCGGCCGCCCGGGCGCGGGCGGGGCCGGGGCGGGCCGGGCCGCGCCCGGCGGCGGAGGGAGGGCCCCGGGTTGCCACCGCCCCCGTCTACGCTCGGCCTGGGCCCGGCGGAGGGCCGCTGGCGGGCGGGGAGAGCGTGTGGTGCGCCATGGCTCTGGGCTCGGCTTGGAAGCAGATGTCGTGGCTGTACTACCAGTACCTGCTGGTCACCGCGCTCTACATGCTGGAGCCCTGGGAGCGCACCGTCTTCAGTATCCTTCCGCCGGCTGGACGCTGCCCGCGGGGCCTGGCGGGGCGGGCGGTGTGCGCGTGGCGCCGGGGGCCGGGGGCTGCCTCCCCCTGCCGCGCTGTGCTCGGCGGCGGCTCCGGGGTGCCCCGAGGCCGTCGCCGGGTGTGGCGGCCCCGCCGGGCGCAGCGCCTGTGCACGGCGCCTGGGCCGTGGCCGTGCTGGGGGCAACTGGCGGGGCTTTTTGGGGGTGAGGGCCGAGCGGTGGCAGGAGGGGAGCTGGGCCGTGCCGTGCTGGGAACAACTGGCCCGGGGCGCCGAGCAGCGGCCGATGCCCGCGGCAGGCAGGGAAGCGGCAGCCGCCTCCGCCCGGGACCGGGGCATGTCCTCCTCCCGAGCGGGGGCAAAGTTCCGCACCTTCACAAACTAACGTGCTGCCTAAGCTGGGGAAAGAATGCTCATGCTGTTCCGCATCCTGTCACTGGCAGTCTAGTCTGTTTCTCCTCGGGCATAAGTTTATCTCTCGAAGTTTTTTTCTCCTTCAGTTTTTCATCTGTAGAGTTATGGAGGCTCTTTCTCCCCTCTTTTGCACAGAAATCTCGAGCTTTGTGTTAGCGACGTCTTTCACGAATTCTTTCGTGGTTTCGTTTAGTGGAAAGTAAAAGTGGACGCTGCAATGCCTTGCGAGTTTATGTTTGCATGTTGCTTTGTCAAATGTTCTTTATTAGGTGGGTATTTAATCCCCGAGCTGGTAATTTTGCTTGGCTTTCTGGGAGTTGACGACCTTGCTTATATGAAGGCATCTGTTGACCTTCATTTTATCTCTTACTGTGTAATCTGGGACTAAAAATACAGCAAGCAGCGTGATATGCTCTAATAAGCACAACTAATACCTCTGCCATGGGGCAGTCATAGAGCATTTGTTACACGTGTGCTGTGGTGACTTCATTAAGATGCAGAGCATGTGTAAGTTGTCTGGTTTCACTTGTGGGAACTTGAGTACTGCTGTCCGGTGTTATCATGCTTGTAAATCTCCAGTGCTTTTTATAGTGCCTCTGAGTTTACTAAATCTCCGCAGGTGAAATGAGCAGAGTGCTTTTGAATTGCTGAAACCTTAAACTTTGAATGGCATAACCTTGCAGTAATCTGATGCCAGAACTTCTGTGGATCACAGAAGCACAGAATGGTAGGGGTTGGAAGGGACCTCCAGAAATCGTTGAGTCTGGACCTGACGAAGCTTCAAGAACTCGTGGAGCTTGACAAAGATCTTGTCTCACCTCTATATAAGCTTTACAAAAGGTGCCTGTTGGGAGTTCAATTAATAAAGCAGCCATCTTAAGATTGTTTAGCAGTTAGCTTGATGTGAAGTTTGTTTTGCAGTGGAGTTTATTTTACACTCATGGGTGTGTGTTTACTTCAGTACACAACTTGAAATGCTGCTGAAGCATATTGTGAGTGAAATAAAGAGGTGGATGTTACACTTTTCACTTCTCCTGAGGTTTCTTTTTCCAGGGTGCTGACAAACAACACATAAATGCTTGCCCATAAGGAAGGGTCTGAGAATGACACACAGATGGAGAAGTGAACCGAATACTGTAGTGATCTAGAGCATAGAGGACAGTGGCTGCTAGAAATTAATTTGAGGTTTCCCAACTTTATTATGGTAACAGTATAACTTTCATACCAGATGTATTCCACACATCATAAATGAAGTCTATTAGGCCATACTACTCCAAGAAGTTGAGGTCAGCATGTAATGCTGTCTGCTTAAAAATTAGCAGGTCATCCACAAATAAGAACTCTCACTCAGTACAGCTACTTCTGTTATTGTTGTGGTTTTTTGTTTGTTTTGTTGGTTTTTTTCTTTGTCGTCGTTTTGGTGGTTGACATTTTTCTGCTTGGCTGAGTGGGGCTGGCTTCTGCAAGACTTGCATGACACCTGGGAAGATGCATGTAAAAGCTTGTATATGCTCAGTGCCCGTTTTCCGTTCCTCCTTCACCCTTCCCATGCTTTGGCCCGTCCTCTTGTGTCCGTGACAAGGCCGTGGGTAACTTGCAAGGCATCCTTCCGTAATTCAGCCAACCACTCCTATCAGTGTTCTGTTACTCAGTGTTCAGTTGGTTCTTCCTGTGGCTGTAGTTACTGAAAACGGTTGATCCTGTCTGATTAAAAGATGTGATGTTACAAGGTAGTTACCAGGGAAACTTTGATGCTGCAGTTGGGTGAGGTGAAATGTGCTTTCTGTTTCAAATGCTCTTTTTCCTCAGCTGTAACTCAGATTCCATGCTGGTTTCCATTGTCGGAATGGCTCTGTACACGGGCTATGTGTTCATGCCTCAGCACATCATGGCGATACTGCACTACTTTGAAATTGTGCAGTGATGAAGAATGTCTTTTCAAGAAGCAGTTTGGCTCTGAGCTCTGGTCTGCAAAGAAGAACGAACCTCGCGGTTTTAACAAGACTTCTGCCAATGTCAGAAAGACACAATTATGACTCCGAAGACAAGAAACAAGCTGCGTAGCGCAGGGACATGAGGTGTTCCCTATGTTGTGTTCATTCCTTTTAATTTTACAAGATAGGCCCTTGTATAGTAGTTTTGTCTACTTTAACATTGTGATTGTTCTTTGATATCAGTATTTTCTTAACTTTGTGACGGTTTCAATATTGCACTGTGAAAGCTTTTCTTAAGTGTAATTTCGAGTAAATCTTACTTGCCTTCTATTTTTAATCGGAGAAGTCATCTTATTAAACGGGGCTTTAAAGCTTTTGCTATTGTATGGTATGTATTTGCTGGGTATTTCTATTAATGCCTTTGGTGTTTTTTTTTTCCTGGTAAGAAAGTGCATTTAGATTCCTATTTAGAGATGTGGATCTATTCGTCTAACACTATTTACAAAGGTTAGTTTGTATGACTAAACTCAGGTGTTACTCTTTGCTGTCCAACCCTTTGCTCAACAGCCTTGTGAGTATGACCCAAATTAGGAACCAGCAAGCGTTTCAAGTTTTCTGTAGTCTGCCTGTTGGAGCAGGGTGGGGGAGATGCGTTGAGGTGGAGTGAAGGCTGCATTCCTTAAGTTCAGAGTAGTGCCGTCGTTCCGGGCTTTATTTAAGGGGGGGATGGGATGGAGGGGAAGGACTTTTCTTTACTGATGTCGGCCCACATAAGCACTTTAAATCAACCCTTTTTCTAGCCATTGATTCAACTGTACTTTTCCAGGATGCTTTATTATGTTCCACTGGCTATGATTTCTGCTGTTTTTCACTCAACAGTGTAACTACGTGGAGGTTTTAAAGGGGTTTTCTATTGCTGCTAGTGTTCCAAACATGTTCTTGCTACAAGTGACCAAAACATTGGGGTTTAAATGGACTTAAGTTACAACTACAGCAATAAGTAGCTGAGTACTTGGCTGAAGTCCTGTGTTTTGTTGTGGGTTTTTTTTTTTTTTTATTTAATAGGGATTTTCTTTATTTCCAGTTTTGTATTCCAAAATGTAAGGTGGTGACAACCTGACTTTCCTAAGTGGAGGGTGTTTTTTGTTGTTGTTGTTGTTAAAAAAGAAAAAGAAAAGTCTAAATGTAGAGCTTTGATGCAGAACTTTCTTGGAGAAGTTGTGTTTCTGAATGCTTCTTGCTTTTCTCAAAACTTTCCAAAAGGCAAAAAAAATGACCAAGGAATTGTGATTTATTCCCCCCCTTTTTTTCCCCCCTTCTTTCTTTTTAAAAGGCCTAGGAATAATAGGTACTTTCATGCAGCTTTTGTTGAAATCAGGAAATGTACCCAAGTTCTGCAGCTAAGTTATTGTCTTTCAGGTTTAATTTTCTCAAATGCACACTCCTGCTTTTAAGAACTTCCTGGTGAATTTAATTAAAGACTCCATTATCATCTTGGAGCTACAAACAGTGGGCCATATCCTTCTTAGGTGAACCCTGGCTTTACTGAAGTTGGTAGGCATCTCCTACTAAATTAGTGCCTTTGGTTATTACTAACTAGCTGTCTAAGCATAGGTAGGTTTTTGGGGGTGGTAGTAGTGTTGTGTTTTTGTTTATAGTATCCAGGGTGCCAGTGTTTTAAGTATACATGGAGATAAGGACAAGCTACCATTCTCTTTTTGGAGTGATGTAGCATAGATTCGTGTGGTCCATGGATTAGATTTGTACTGTGACGTTTCTTTGTGTGCTACTACCATGACTGATACACATTTACTGCTGGAAAAAAAAGGGGGTTTAGGGGTGTGGGAGCATGGAAGCCCTTCTGTGCAGTGACACTGGGAATGTGAAGGATGATTTTTAATTGTGGAAGATTTTTGTAAAGGGCTTTGATATACTGACTTTTATTAGCTGTCTGCTTTTTTTACTGAGGAATAAAAGAGTAACCAGACTCTCGAGTCACTTGCATTACGTCGGGGTGGACTTGATAGATACCATACTTGAAATCAATTTTCTAATTTAAGTGCAGTCTTTTTCAGCATTTCCTGTTTGAATTGTAAATCAAGAATATCGCAGTCCTGGACTGTTCTGTTTGATTCTGGATGCTTTGTTAAAGATGGAATAATGTCATTAATAAAATGCTCTCTGTTACTAGAATTTGAAGCTCTGGAAGAAAGTTTCTGCAGTGTGTCCTCGTGTAGTTGTTCTAGCGAAGAGGTGAGTCAGGGGACAATAATTATGGAGCAGAGTAAGTTGTATTTTGTGTTAAAAATGGTATTGGTAGGGATTTAATTGATCTTTACATTTGCATAATAAATCATAAAGCTACCAAGTCAGTTGCCCACTGCAGTCTGCTTTATTGTCATGTTAGCTGGGGGATCCTAGCCTCTTTGTGATGGAACCATAAGCTTTTGCTGTGCAAGCTGGAGACTGAAGGCAGTTTAAACATTGTTTGGGGGTAGAAGGTCAGTTATGCTTCTGTTTAAACAGGGTGATAATATTTGAAGCTGCAGTAATTTAGGTAGAATAGAATTAACCAGGTTGGAAAAGACCTTTGAGATCATCAAGTCCAACCTATCACCCAACACCATCTAATCAACTAAACCATGGCACCAAGCACCCCATCCAGTCTCTTCCTAAACACCTCCAGTGATGGTGACTCCACCACCTCCCTGGGCAGCCCATTCCAATGGCCAATCGCTCTTTCTGTGAAGAACTTCTTCCTAACACCTAGCCTAAACCTCCCCTGGCACAGCTTGAGACTGTGTCCTCTTGTTCTGGTGCTGGTTGCCTGGGAGAAGAGACCAACCTCTGCCTGGCTACAACCTCCCTTCAGGTAGTTGTAGACAGCAGTAAGGTCTCCCCTGAGCCTCCTGTAGGCTAAACAGCCCCAGCTCCCTCAGGCTCTCCTCATAGGGCTTGTGCTCCAGACCTCTCACCAGCTTTGTTGCCCTTCTCTGGACATGTTCCAGCAACTCAACATCTTTCCTAAACTGAGTTGGAAGAAATAATAGTGAAAAAAATAAAATCTGAGAGCCCTCTAAGTTGCTTTTTGTTAGTCTTTGAATAATGATAGCTCTTGGGGGTTTAAGAGTGAGTCATCAGAAATAAGCATTTAAAAATGCATTCACTGTGTTACTTAGAACTGATAATACCAGCTCCATCAGCCAGCCCTGCCTGGGGCTGCCAAAAGGTGTGGCTGGGGCATCCCACCCCGGGTGGGGTGACTTGTTGTGCTGGTCGCCTTGGCAGGAGCCCATGCAGCTGTGGTGGCTTCCAGAACTGGCTCTGCATAGGCACTTCAGCTGACATGAGGGCTGGGTGCTGGATAAACATTATCACTCAAAACCTTTGCAATGGGTGCTGCCATAACCAAAAGAGCGAACTGAGGCACAGTATTGTAAAAAGTCTGGACCCAGAAAGGAATCACCTTGTTTGTTTATATTATCTACATACTTATATGTATATAAAATTCTTGTCTATTCCTTGCCAGAAATTACTACATGGCAGTTGGGTTGGAGATAAAGGCTGTGGGTAGGTTGTTAGTTTGATTTTTTTAATTATTATTATTATTATTTTTTAAATTATTATTTCTTGTCTACTCTTGGAAGAAAACAGAGAATCTGCAATTCAGACTTTCTGGGCAAAATTTAGCAAGGAAACCATTTGTTTGTGGATTTGTGTAAATCTTCAGCTTTAGAAAGAAAAAGGTGTGAAAGCGTCAGAGCACTGTAAAGGTGACCCTTGTGTGATAGATGTGCATTGTGGTACTGCAAATGGGTGCAGCTGGTGTGATGTTGTGAAGCATTGCCCTGTGTCATTTGGGGCAGAACTCAATTGTGCTTTATAAACACTGAAGGCGAAGGACCTGCTGTTGGCTCACAACAAATAAAGGTTATATTGTGTCGGAGAGACAACTTAAGGAGATCTGACAATGTGCACAAAGCTTTGGAGACAGCAGCCATCCTCTGAAATATCAGAGCAGTATCCTCTGCTCTGGGAGGTGAGACCCTAATAAAGCTTTTGAGTGCCAGGAGTTACTTTCACCTGCTAGTTTGCCCATGTTTTCTACAGCTGCCATTGTAGGAAACCAATTTTCCCCTCTTGCTGACATGGTAGCCCGGTGCCAGTGAGTTTTTAGTTATTAAAAGCAAGCCCACGAAGCTTCCCATGTGGTTTGCATTGTTTCTTTGTTGGATCTGCTAGGTCAGCTTTAAACAACAGTCATCACTGAGCACAACACTCACTCTTTCCTGACAGTTGTCTCTTTTCAGAAGAAAATCTGGCATCATAGTCCAGAATTGGATCTAACTTCATCTCCATGCATCTTCTGTGCAGGGAGCTGACAGATGACCTTTCCTCCTCCCCGAAGGAGTTAAAAGAAAATGCTCCACACAGGATGGGAAAGAATTACAAATTTAAATGGAAGTACTATTCACAATATTTACACCAATACAAAATACAGAAATCCATAGTCAACTTCAGCCCAGATCTCCAACCTTGGCTTATTGCAGAACCTCATTAAGCTAAAGCCTTCCACAACCTCCCCCCGATCCAGGCCAAAACCCCAGGTCTCAAATGCTGCCTCCCCCAGCCCTTCCCTTCCCCCAACCTCCCTACGCAGGTGTGAAGGATGCAGTAAAAATAGCTCTGCCAAGGCCTAGCCAGGCTGCAGACCCTGCCCTGCTTAGCAGAGAAGGGACAGAGAAGAAAGCCAAAGGCATCCTGGCTTGTATTAGAAATGCAGTGTCCAGTAGGAGTAGGGAGGTGATTGTCCCCTTGTACTCAGCTCTGGTGAGGCCACACCTTGAATACTGTGTTCAGTTTTGGGCACCTCAATACAGGAGAGGTGCGGAGGTGCTGGAGCCAGGGCCGAGGAGGGCAAGGAAGCTGTGAAGGGCCTGGAGAATAAATCTGATGAGGAGCAACTGAGGGAGCTGGGGATGGTTAGTTTGGAAAAGAGGAGGCTGAGGGGAGACCTCATTGCTCTCTGCAACTATCTGAAAGAACACTGTGTAGAGGCTGGTGCTGGTCTCTCCTCACAGGTAATTAGTGACAGAACAAGAGGGAATGGCCTCAAGCTGCAACTGGGTAGGTTTAGACTGGACATCAGGAAAAAAAATTTCCCAGCAAGAGTGGTCAGCACTGGAATGTGTTCCCCAGGGAGGTGGTTGGGTCACCAGCCCTGGATGTGTTTAAAGGTGGTTTGGCTGTGGTGTTTGGGGATATGGTTTAGGGGTGAGCCTTGTAGAGTAGGGTTCTGGGTTGGACTTGGTGATCCTGAGGGTCTTTTCCAACCGGAATGTTTCTGTGATTCTGTGAAGAAGGCCCCAAGAGCCTGTGCTGTTTGCTGTAAAGGGGAGATGCAGGCACGATGGGTATGAAATAACAAAAGATCTTTTCCGGTGTCCCCTTCCTGGGTATCTGGCCCCTTCTGGAGCACCTTAAGGAATTCTGTGTTCTTAAACCTACAACACCATGGTATAGGGAGAGATGGGATCCTAGATCTTACCAAGATCCCAGTGTGGGATTTAATCAGAAGCCCCAGTACTGTTTGCAACCTTTGGTATATGATTACAAGATCCTCAATCCATCCTAAATGTCATTCCAAGGCTGAAGACTAAGAAATTATCCATATCCATTCTCCCTCAGAGTTTAGCTGGATAAGACTTGAACAGGCTTTGATATAAAACTCTTTCAAATGCTGAGATTTTTTTCTTCACAATAATTTTGTAATGGCACCAGGTATCTATCTCAAGTGTGACAACTACTCAGAGTTCAATAAATGGGAGAATTACGTTGTGCAATAACTTATCACTAAATGCTTGACACAATGTACAAAAGATGGGAGGTGACCTTGGCTGAAAGATGGTGCTGAGGTTGCTTTGCTGTTGCACCTCTTTGAAGTGTTCTGAGAAGTCAGTGAGACATCTGGCATCATCTTTTTCATGTGTGAGCTTCTCACTGGATTAAAACACAGCTCCAAAACCAAACTGACTTTGGCACTGGCTAGCACTTTATTTTGTAGGTAGCACTGCATATTTTAATAGGGAAGAAGGTGCTGATCTACATGTATCATTTGTAAGTTGCATCTGTATGGGGTCAGAGTGGCTGGAGAGCGGCCAGGCAGGGAGGGACCTGGGGGTGCTGGTTGATGGTAGGCTGAACATGAGCCTGCAGTGTGCCCAGGCAGCCAAGAGGGCCAATGGCATCCTGGCCTGCATCAGGAACAATGTGGCCAGCAGGAGCAGGGAGGTCATTCTGCCCCTTGTACACTGCACTGGTTAGGCCACACCTTGAGTCCTGTGTCCAGTTCTGGGCCCCTCAGTTTAGGAAAGATGTTGACTTGCTGGAACGTGTCCAGAGAAGGGCAACAAAGTTGGTGAGGGGTTTGGAACACAAGCCCTATGAGGAAAGGCTGAGGGAGCTGGGGTTGCTTAGCCTGGAGAAGAGGAGGCTCAGGGGAGACCTTATTGCTCTCTACAACTACCTGAAGGGAGGTTGTGGCCAGGCAGAGGTTGGTCTCTTCTCCCAGGCAGCCAGTACCAGAACAAGAGGACACAGTCTCAAGCTGCGCCAGGGGGAGGTTTAGGCTGGATGTTAGGAAGAAACTCTATACAGAGAGAGTGATTGCCCATAGGAATGGTCTGCCCGTGGAGGTGGTGGAGTCACCATCATTGGAGGTGTTTAGGAGGAGACTTGATGGGGTGCTTGGTGCCATGATCTAGTTGTTTGGGTGGGTTGGATTGGTTGATAGGTTGGACGCGATGATCTTGAAAGTCTCTTCCAACCTAGTTTATTGTATTGTATTGTATGGATCAGGTATTTAGACTTTATAATATGAATGCACAGAAGCATGCTCTACTTTGTAAAGAGCCCTGCCAAGTTTTGGAGACCCTTGCTTTACACCTAGAACAGTTCCCTGTGTTTTGCTGTTGCTAAGATTTGTGCTCCCAGAAGCACAGAACTCCTTGGTACTTTGGAGTCTGTTAAAGAGATTCTGCTTTTCCTGTGGGGAGAAGAACCTCTGTTCGTGGCATTCTTCATTCTGGAGGAAATGAGTTTCAGTGATTCCAATCTAAGATGGGTTCATTATGTAAAATCAAAGGGAAGGTGCATACAGTGGCATTGGTACCAAAGAAGAGAGACTGGATATGAAGGTTGTATTTGTCTTTGAAGAAGCAACAGGACGAACTGAGGGATGAGAATTCTTTTGCAAAGCCTCTGGTTTCTGTGAAACTCAGACCTCCATGAAATGTTTTTTTTTTTTTTTCCCCTAATGGTTTTTAAAAACTGTAGGAGTGTAGCCTTGTGTTCAAACCTGAAGCTGATGCCTCTGCTGAAGTCCAAAATGTACTAACCAGAAGTAAAATATTTAATGTAAATGTGGCAGTTACCAAGCTATGAGCCTTACATTGCAGAATTGGTTTAAGGGTTGATAGTATTGCCCTGTTCATCATGGAATCGTAGAATGGTTTGAAGGGACCTCCAGAGGTCATCTAGTCCAACCCCTCTGTAGTCAGCAGGGACATCCTCTGCTAGGAGGCTTGCTCAGAGCCTCGTTGACTTGACCTTGAATATCGCCAGGGATGGGGCCACAACTACGTTCCTGGGCAACCTGTTCCAGTGTTTTACCACCCTCATGGTAAAGAACTTCCTCCTAACATCCAATCTAAATCTTCTCTAACTTCAAGCCATTGCCCCTCATCCTATCACTGCTGGCCTTTGGAAAGAGGCCCTTTAGATCCTTCTTCTAGATCTGCTTCAGATACTGGAAGGCTGCTATTAGGTCTCCTTGGAGCCTTCTCTTTTCCAGGCTGAATGATCCCAGCTCCCTCAGCCTGTCCTTGTAGCAGAGGTGCTCCAGCACCCTGATCATCCTTGTGGCCCTCCTCTGGACTTGCTCCATCAGGCCCATGTCCCTCCTGTGTTGAGGAAGCTCCAGACAGCACACCAGGTGAGATCTCACCAGAGCAAAGTGGCAGAATCACCTCTCTGGCTCTGCTGGCCATGTTTCTGTTTATGCAGCCAAGGATATGATTTGCCTTCTGAGCTGCAAGCTCACACTGTCTGCTCGTGTTCAGCTTCTAGTCCATCAGCACCCCCAGGTCCTTTTCTATAGTGCTGCTCTCAATTTCATCATCCCCCAGCCTGTACTGATATCTAGGATAGAATTTTACACTTTGCCTTCGTGAACCCCATGAGGTTGAGCTGGTGCCTTCGTGAACCCCATGAGGTTCACCTGGTGCCTTCGTGAACCTCATGAGGTTCACCTGGGCCAAACTCTCCAGCTTGTCCAGGTCCTTCTGGATGACATCCCCTCCCTCTAGCATAAGGACAGAACCACTCAGCTTAGTATCCTCCTGAAGCTTGCTGGTGGTGCACTTGATTCCACTGTCTATATAATCGATAAAAGTATTAAAGCAGTACTGGTTACCCTGTGGACCCCTGAGGGACACCACTTGTCACCAATCTCCATCTGGACATCAGGCCACTGACCACAGCTACAATGTGACTGTGTTATTAAGATTGTGTGGTTTTAATGTGTGCACCCTATGGATTCCCCTGGGTCGGAGCTCCTTCGTGCTGTGCACCCTATGGATTCCCCTGGGTCGGAGCTCCTTCGTGCTGCGAAGACGCCGGCTAGCGCTGGTAAGTAGGATGTGACCATGAGCTATTTTTTTCCCCCTCTTTTTGTATTTAAAGGTTTGGAGAGATGGTGTTTGAGATTGAAGAACATATAATCATCCTAAAGACTTTGCTGTTCTATCTTGTAAAAGGATCTTTTGCCGAAATAAACCGATGGAAAACCTTGCAGCCTCAACGCCTCTCTTGAGCTAGACAGATAATCACGGAGCAGTAATCTCTAAATTGGATACAGGACGTGCCACTTGCAGACATAATCATGGAGCACTAATCACTAAATTGGATGTAGGACCTGCCAGTTTCAGCTGCAAACTGAATGTAAGCAGCTTGGAAAAGATGGTGTGTCTGTGCAGGGAACAAGCCATCCTCTGTGTTGGCAGGGTCGTGGTGGTGATGTGTTGCTGGCTGAAATGCACTTTTATAGGGTAACAGGAGACTTTTTTCCCTGTCTTTCTGTCTGTTGGTGCCCCTTCTTATCCTCGAAGGGCGTGTGCTGTGTCTGATAACAGTCTTGTCACAGGAATAAGTTTCATTAGGCTGGATTAGGTTGGGGGTGTTTTAACGGTGAAAAGCTGACTCATTTCATAGATGACTCTTCTTATTGCTCAAGTTTTGGAGGTGAAGCATGTGATTAATAACCAGCTTGCTATTGCCTTCCCACAGAACCCATAACTTGGTATTTCTTTTGTTTGATCCTGGTAAAGAAGTGATCTGGAGAATGTTTGCAGGAGAAGCCCAAGCTTCAATGTGTAGTTGTAGCCAGGTGCTTTCTCATTAAAATTAGCAGGTTTGGGATGTGAATCTTCATAAGCCTGAATATTATTATACAAGCTCCTTGCTTAAGATGTAGCTGATAGTTTGAAGTAGGTGATGATCAGCACTCCACTAACATTCATATGATTACAACGTCATGTCTGATGTGTCTGGGGTTTATTCATGCTGACATCTGTAGGTGAAATTGCCTTGGCATACCTTGCTTTTTGTGCTCCTTGCAATTTCAGGTGGGTGGCTTATCTCAGGCCTGTGTGACAGGATGACATACTGTGTAACCCCCCCAAATAATTTTTTGGGGAGAAAAATTGCCTTGGCAATGCCTGATTCTATTTACCCTTTCTGTGCCAGGCTGGACGAGGCTCTGGCCAGCCTGATCTAGTGTAGGGTGTCCCTGGCCATGGCAGGGGGTTGGAACTAGATGATCCTTGTGGTCCCTTCCAACCCTGACTGATTCTATGATTCTATGAAATTCATTTGCTTGGTGTGGGTCTGCCTAAGGAGAAAAACAAAAGTGTTTATGGTCATGTAAGGATAAATCCCCCAAATCCTGTGGCTAAGATTTATGTTCCTCTCTTGCTTCTGTAATGATTAGCTGTTGTCCTCTATACCATTTGGATTGTTTTTCTGTAGAGTTGTTCCTGCTTTGTGTACTTCAAAAAACCAAGAAATCAATGCTCCAGAAGATGTTTTTCAGTGCTGCTGCCACTGGGAAGGCTACAAAATTCTGGAAGACAACTTTGAGTAATATTCTTGCATAATAGGAGCTATCAGATCATCTGAGGAGTTATCCAAGGACACACTTAGTATGAGGTCTGGTGAGAGGTCTCGAGCACAAGCCCTATGAGGAGAGGCTGAGGGAGCTGGGGTTGCTTAGCCTGGAGAAGAGGAGGCTCAGGGGAGACCTTTGTGCTGTCTACAAGTATTTGAAGGGAGGTTGCAGCCAGGTGGGGGTTGGTCTCTTCTACCAGGCAACCAGCACCAGAACAAGAGGACACAGACTCAGTCTGCACCAGGGGAAGTTTAGGTTTGAGGTGAGGAGAAAGTTCTTCCCAGAGAGAATTGTTAGCCACTGGAATGTGCTGCCCAGGGAGGTGGTGGAGTCACCATCCCTGGAGGTGTTCAGAAAAGGATTTGATGTAGCACTTGCAGCCAGGGTTTAGGTGTCATGAGATGTTAGGTATTGGGTAATAGGTTGGATTTGGTGATCTCTGAGGTCTCTTCCAACCTGGCTGATTTTGTGATTGTGTGAATTTGAGTATTTATCCTGGGCTCATGTCAGCTTGTTCTTTTGCTGGCTCAGTTCTTGGCTCAGAACTAACCTTTTGGAAAGAAAGTCTCCAGTATTAGTTCCCAGGTCTCAAGAAGTTTATATACTTGGGTAGTACTTGAATTTTAATCAGAATTATCTGATAGTTCCCAAACTATCAGAACTGAACTAGTGGGTGATTTTATGGGACTGTTGGTCATTAGCCATGTTTTAGAAATACATTTTCAACTCCCTCTGCTGTGTTTCTGTAGAGTGTTCCAGTAGGCTGAAAAGTAGTGCTCAGAGCAAAGTGACTGAGTATGAAACATGCAGTGTGTGTGTCTTAGACCATAGAAACAGAGACCATGTGTAGACAATCTGCTGAACTCTTGCTATCTAATCAGATGGAAAGGTGGGCTCCACTGGAAGGTGACTGGGGGCTATCTGTCCCCAGGGAACACCAACAGCTTCTGTGGAAGTGAAACCTTCTGGGTCAGGACACGGCTGCAGAATATGCCTGTGCAATGTGATGTTGCCTAATGCTGAGATCAGAGAGTAGCCTGCAATGTGCAACTTCTCAGCATTTCTTGGAAAGATAATTATATTGTCATGATTATGCTGAAAAGAGTTAAAAGTGTTTGTGAGGAATCCTGAACAAGCTGAAGCACATGTTGATACTATCTCTGGTCTCTGTGCTGTATCATGTGAGGTGTATGCAGCCTTTGAGACATCTACCTGACATCTTGGTTCTCAATACTGCTTCTGCTAAATGCTGTGTGCACATGAGCACAAATGTCTGCCCTGTGCCTTTTGAAAAATCATAAGGTTTGCTCAGATGAGTGGCAGATGTAGTCAGGCCATTCATTCCTTCTTTGGCTAGTGACTGCAGTCTGGGGAGCAGATGCTACACTGATTGGTGTTTGCCTAATTGGTTAATGATGGTAATACTCATTTAAAGCCAACTTACATGCATCCCATGATATGCCAGTGTCATGGATGTCTTTACCTGTTGGAAGAAGCAGTCCTGTTGGGAGAACCTCTTTTGTCTGCTGTTTCAGTAGGTGCTGATTAACTCTTTGCATGGTCCATTAAGAAGAGCGTGGCCAGCAGTTCAAGGGAGGTTCTTCTCCCACTTTATCCTGCCTTGGTGAGACCACACCTGGATCATTGTGTCCAGTTCTGGACTCCCCAGTTCAAGAGAGACAGGGAACTACTGGATATAGTGTAGTGGAGGGCCATGAAGATGATTAAAGGACTGGAGTACCTTTCATGGGGAGAGCCTGAGAGACTTGAACTCTTTAGACTGGAAAAGACTGAAACCTGTTTTGCATATAAATATCTAAAAGGTGGAGGAAGTCATGAGGATGGGGCTGGCCTCTTCAGTGGTGGCCAGTGATTAGACAAGGGGCAAGGGGTACAAGCTAGGACACAGGAAGGTTTCACTTAAGGAGAAAGTTCTTCGTTTTGAGGGTGACAGAGCACTGCAACAGGCTGCCAAAGAGGTTGCAAAGTCTCTGGAGACTTTCAAAACCCAGCTGGACACGTTCCTGAGCAACCTGATCTTAGGCATACTTGTGTTGGCACACAGATGATCTCCCCAGGTCTCTTCCAACCCTTACCATTCTGTGAAAATAATGGTGATGATGTTGTGGTCAGAGTCTGCTGTGAAGAGGGTGATTTTTTTTTTTTTTTTGCCAAAGGCTTACTTATATAACTAGGTGCTTGTTAGAGGACTAAAAGGCCAAAAAGAGCACACAAGAAGGGGAAAGATGCAAGGACAAGGCACAAAGGAGATGTGTAAAAGCTTAGACAAACAGATGGCCCTGTATGATTAAATGACTTGTAGATTTCGACTGTGGCAGATGTTCTTGTGCCTTGAGTTTAAAATTGTTCTGACACAATCTCCTGCAGCATTTTCATCTGGACTAGAGGAAGCATGAGTGGTGGTTTGGTGGTTTGAACTGACTGGTGAACTGGACTCAAACTGGTTGCTCGGTGTTCATTTGTTAGGTGGCTAAAAGCGGAGTACTCTGTAAGGTGATACTGAGGCTTATCTTCAGTATCTCCATAGATGACCCTGATTGTTAGGCAGTGTTCCTCTATGAGAGAGAGAGTAAATATGCTGAAAGAGGCTTGGTTCAGGACTTGGCTGACAGAAACCTCGTGTAGTTTGACAAGGAGAAGTGCCAAATTGTTAGCTTTGCTGAGAGATCCTGGGAGTTGCAGTGGCGTGTGCTGAGCATGAACCAACATTGGAACTACAGTAGGAGAGCATGGCCATCACCTTGAGGGAAATTATAATCCTCTTCATGATGTTGAGGCTGCAACTGCAATACTGTGTCTGGTTTGGGGCTCTCTGGTTCCAGAAGGATGGTGAGAGGCTACAAAGATGGCAAGGAGTTAGCAGCAGTTTTCCTAGAGCAGCTGTGAAACCTCTGCTCTTGAAGGTTTTCAAGACCTGACTGGAACTATTGTTGGCAGTCTTCCTGCTTTCAGTGGGAGGTTGGACTGGGTGATCTCCAGAAGTCGCTTTAAACTGACTTTTCTGTTGTTCTTTAAAGACTAAAGGAAGAGTCAGGTGAAAGACCAATATGGAAAAAAATATATAATCCTATGGGTCATAACAGTAACTGAAGCAGAGGTATTAAGAGAATTCTACAGGACCCAAAGTGTTAGAAACTGATAGGGAGATGGAGTAAAGTTATGGGGAAGGTGCTGAGATGACAGTGGTGATAGGGTCCCAAGATGATCTCTATAGCAACACTGTATTTTCCTGAATGCTATTACTAGTCAATGATAAGTTATGTATGATAGGACTGGAAACAACAGAATGGAAAACACTGGGTTCTGAGCTTGAAATGGAAAAAAAGGAGGAGGAGAGGCAGGTACTGTAATATTTTGGAAGTCTGTTTCCTATAAAGCCGAACAGCTTGTGAGCTGAGCAGAATTGGGTACAGTCTCGAGAGTTCTGTTTTCAAAACAGGTGGCTCATGGCCTTGTCCCATACTTTGTTTTTGTTGGTACAACATTAAAGTGACTTTTCTCTTTTTCCATTCCATGCATGTCTTCAGTTGTCTTCTGGGCTCAAAGGTTGCTTCATCCTTATTCACATCTGGGAACTTTTGTGCTTGGGACTTAGCCTGTCGTAGACACGAATGACTCTTCTGTTAAGAAATGAGAATGTCTCCTCTCCATTTTCTGTAAAGAATCTGGAAGAGAACAGAAAGAAGAATTTGATTTCCCCTAATTCAGTTTGAGGCTGCTCCCTGTGGAACTTGCAAATAGCTGATTTATGGGAGCTGATCGTTCTCCTGAAACTGTAAACCAGAGAAAACAAGCCTGTAAATGCAGTCAGTGTTTGTAGGGTAAATTTTTTTTCCTTTCCCTTTGGTTATTGCAGAATTTCTGCTGATGTTGTTTTGTGGATTCCTGAGCAATGCATAGTTAATAAGAATTGTTTAAAAGGAAGGCTTTGTTGTCTCCCAGTCCTGGATCTTCACCAACAAGAAAAAAAAAAGCCCAAACCACCTTACAGAGACACCACCCCCACCCGTTTTTTTGTTTTGTTTGTAAGTGTCAGAAGACTTTAGAAGTGCCACTTAAATGCCTTCAGGCAGAGGCTAGACCTTAATTTTGTGTCCTTTTGCAGTAGTTGGAAAGGGTGGGAGGGAGCTTCGGCTCTTGCTAGAGATGATTTTTAGCTTGTTTGGATTATAAGGGCTCTGAGATCTTGGCAAAGACTAGGATCTGTGTAAACTGAATTTGTCTTCTGACTATATCCAGTTTGATGGGTACAGGATGTGGTTGCCCTTGCTAACTGATGTTACTGTCAGCTTTACTTGTGTAGCTGCAATGTAGCAGTGTGGTCTCACACCTGGGGGAACCCAGTCTCTAGTCCTTGCTTTCATATCGAAATTAATTTAGGAGAGTATAGAATAGAATAGAATAGAATAAACCAGGTTGGAAGAGACCCTCTAGATCATCGTGTCCAACCCATCATCCAACACCACCTAGACAACTAAACCATGGCACCAAGCACCCCATCAAGTCTCCTCCTGAACACCTCCAGTGGTGGTGACTCCACTACCTCCCCAGGCAGCCCATTCCAATGGGCAATCACTCTCTCTGTATAGAATTTCTTCCTCACATCCAGCCTAAACCTCCCCGGTGCAGCTTGAGACTGCGTCCTCTTGTTCTGGTGCTGGCTGCCTGGGAGAAGAGACCGACATCCGCCTGTCTACAACCTCCCTTCAAGTAGTTGTAGAGAGCAATAAGGTCTCCCTGAGCCTCCTCTTCTCCAGGCTAAGCAACCCCAGCTCCCTCAGCCTCTCCTCATAGGGCTTGTGTTCCAAACCCCTCACCAACTTTGTTGCCCTTCTCTGGACGTGTTCCAGCAAGTCAACATCCTTCCTCAACTGAGGGGCCCAGGGAGGTTGTGGCATGCTTGTTAGCACATTTTCAGACTAGGTATCCCTCAGTCCACGCTGTGTTTGGTCCCAAGGGCATTAGTTTCCAGCTTTTCTTTATACCTGATTGAAAATTTAATTCTGGGAATGAGACACATTTCCCACTGACAACTAAATTGATATGTCAGGGTAGCTGACCTCATCCCTGCACCCCCTGGCAACAAGTCTAAATGCAGTGAATGTTTTGAGTGACAGCACTCAAGGAATTAGTTCTCACCTCTAAGGTGTGAATGAAGCTTGTGGAAATTGTCACTGCTTTCCATTTAATTAACCTGTTTGTCATACCAGCTTAATGTACTGGTATAACAAGCCAGAATGTCAAACAACTGCTGTGCTTTTAAGTGAACTGTAAGTTAAGGTTTCTAATCAAATCAACCTTCTCACAAAGCCATTAGCCAGTGACAGTCCCCCCAGGAATTGCCCTTCAACAAGGATGCTGTTCAGTGACAAGGGGGGTTTGCACTAATGAAAAGGTAACTGCAGTTTTCTGTGGGGAAGTGGCCAGCTCCTCCTCAGCTGTTCACAGCTGTGTGCTTTGGCAGAGCTCTGTTCCGGTTAGAGATTGATTTTTGGGGACTGCTGGAATGGCAAAAAGCAGTGCATGGTTTTGGAGAGCCTGTTTTTGTGGTCAAAGGGGTCATCTGCAATTATGGGGACTCAAAAGGTTTTCTGATTGTTCTTGTGCTCATGTGGCTTTTCAAGATGCTTTTTGTATGCATCACATGCTTTTACAAAGAAAGGAACAAACCAGGCAGTGTGCTGTGGGATGGAGCTATGACTCTTCCGATCATATGAAGATTTTCTTTGTCTCCAACCATCTTCCTGCTTCCACCTAAGTCTATAGCTGCTAGTCCTGTCCACCATGCAGAAAGATGACTACTTGTTCCTTTCCTCTTTGCACCAGGTTTTTGTATACAGAGAGGGAGGAGAAAGGGGCAGTGGCTCAAAACAGATTTAGCTGTCTTGTTAATGCCTCTTCCAGGACAATACTCGAAGGCTGGAGCGATGAGGTGGGGAATTAACAGTCTTCTATAACCTAAATTGCCTCAGATCTTTTCTGAAACAGGATTTTATCTCATCTAAGGCCCTATCAGTGCCAGCTAAAGTAGAAAAATTGTTTCCTGAGAGACATGTGCAATAATCCTGTTCATACATCCTTGTCTGATGATTGCTTCATGTTTTCATTACACTGACTTACCTTCTGCTTGATATCCTGATGTCCTTCCCATCCTCTTCAGAGCTGTTACCTCGCCAGCCATTTCTGTCCCCAAGTCATTCAGGTGGGTGTTATTGTGAAAGTGCAGTGCTTGACCTAAGTTCCTGCTCACTTTGTCTCCTTTGCCTGGCTGCTTCTCCAGTTTGTTTATTTTGAATTGCTGCCCATCCAGTGCAGTTCTCCCTACTATAAATAAATAACTCTAGGGTTATTTATTCCACAGTCCAAGTTATTAGAGAAAGCACTGAGTGTGGTTGAAAAAGACCTTCAAGATCATCAAGTCCAACCAATCACCCAAACCATATCTAATCAACTGGACCATGGCACTAAATGCCTCATCCAGTCTCTTCCTAAACACCTTCAGTGATGGTGACTCCACCACCTCCCTGGGCAGCCCATTCCAATGGGCAATCTCTCTTTCTATGAAGAACTTCTTTCTAAGATCAAGCCTAAACTTCCCTCTGTGCAGCTTGAGACTGTGTCCTCTTGTTCTGGTGCTGGTTTTCTGGGAGAAGAGACCAACACCCACCTGGCTGCAACCTCCCTTCAGGTAGCTGTAGACCACAATAAGATCTCCCCTGCACCTGCTCTTCTCCGGCTAAGCAACCCCAGCTCCCGCAGCCTCTCCTCACAGGGCTGTGCTCCAGACCCCTTACTAGCTTTGTTGCCCTTGTCTGGACACTTTCCTGCAACACAACATCTTTCTTAAACTGAGGGGCCCAGAACTGGACACAGCACTCAAGGTGTGGCCTGTCCAGGGATGCAGCTCTCCATGACATTCCCACCTCCTTGCATCTTTCCTTTTTCACAGGGAACCATGGATAATTACTACTTAGGAATAATGTCTGATGGCTTTTGCAGCTACCCTGTGGTCGTTTGATCTAATCTGCTCCTGCAGGTTGCTTACACGATTGTCGTGTTAGGTGTCTTCTAAGGGTTTTTTTTGAGTTTTGACATTGATTATTTCTTCCTTGTCCACACTGGTTTGGTTCTTTGTTCCCTACCATTTGTCTGCTTTAGTACCTTTGGTGGGGTTACAAATGGTGTGATTTATTTTAGTAGTTTTCTGGTAAGTGAACATGACAGGTTGTTAATTTTTCAGCTTATCTTTCCCCTCCTCCTGATTTTTCTGTTTTATATTGATTTATTCCAGAAAGTGTGTGACTATTTTGTTGTTGTTTGTTACTGGGATAAGTTTTTGTACCCTGTAATCTTTATTCCACCATGCACCAGTGAAAGAAAGCAACTTTGCCACACTCTAGGTCTCTTAGGTCTCTTAGGTCTCTTATGCATGAGAAGCTGAAGTAATTGTGGGCTTTTTAATAGGACCTTACATCTTAGATAGCTGACCTCGTTGTCACCACCACTTCACTGTTTCTGGTCAGCCTCAAGTCCTGTTTTGTTTTCTGGAACTAGCTTGAGCTGGTCCTTGGGGACTAGGAAGCATGGAGTTTGTGCCTGTGCTAGCCTCTGCAGCTCCCAACTGGTGGCCTGAGCACCAGACATGTTGTGAAATTTTCTTGGTGTGTGGAGGGTGGGACATAGGCTATATGACAGGCTGCTGAGTTAGGTATCTGATTATTATGGATCTAAGTACTTGTGGTCAAGTCTGGGCAAGCAGGCGCTAAGGAGAGCCAAGGTAATGATAGCATAGAAGTGTGTAGCATTGCCTGGTGAGGAGAGTACTGGGGTCAAGAGCAAATATCCTGGCTTCTGGGTTGTGAGTTCAGGTGCATGGGATTTTAATGCTGTCTTTAACTGTGCTTTTGTCTCAGCCTGTGAAACCTCAGCAGGGGAATGTGGAGTCAAGGAGCAGCTCTTTGCTCTGAGGGCACTGGAGCTGAATGGGGATGGCTTGTGCTCACATATGCGTTCAGCAGGACCATGAGCCTGGGTTTTCTTCTTGTGATGCACAGAAAGTGGGAAGGTTATGGTTATTTCCTGGCTCATGGGTTTAATGAAAGCTTTGGCAACCTGGTCTTGTTTATTCTGGCTCAAAGCTGAGTTTCTTGGTGTGAAAAGGTTATCTGCATTGAGATACAAACCTATGCTACTGTGGCACAAAGCCATGCTTCAGGTGGTTTATGTTTCAAGTTAAATCTGGGCGTGGCTGCAGTGCGTTAAGGTTAGACCTGAGGTAAGTGAAGTGCAATATTCCTTCCCATCTCTCTTCTCTTGCAGTGAAAAAGGAAATACAAGAGCGACTGTGCCCAGGTGCCAAAGCAAAGAACCTCATCACCCTCCCTGTTTTGCAAATGAATCCAGACCGCGGCAGTCACAAACGTTTGTTTACCCAGTTCCTAATTCTAGAAATATGTTACATGCCAAAGTTTATCTGGGGTCTCCAGTGCCTCGTTGTAGGTCCAAACAGACATTCATTAGAGACATTAAGCTCTCCACTGCTCCCAGGCTTTTCATGTATCACAGCTGGAGTTTGTTTATATTGCAACTCAGTGCCAAACAAGGCACACCCAAGCGCAGGCTCTGCACACAGTTAAAGTCTTTAGTAAACAAAAGGAAGTTAAGCCCATTCCATGTTGTAAAACAAAGAGGGAGGTGGGGATGGAGGGTCTTTTCAGGCTTGAAGTCTTGCAGTTCTTTACTTCTGTTTTTAATTTAATGACATTTTAAAGCCAGAATCCTTATTTTTTGGGGAAGATGAATGTTTACAAGAACAATCTTGTCCTCTTGCATTTGTTCTGATGTTGTCCTGCTTTGCCCACTTTGCTTGCTCTCTTCCCTTTCAGTTCCTATAATGTTTTAAGTTTATGCCCTTTATTATGGTGTGAGTCTGTTTCCTGGTTCATCCCATTTTCTAAGCCTTTGGTTGGTTATCTTTTTCCTTATTTTAAGGATTTTGAGGCAAGGTAATTTCTATTTTAGGTTATGCAGAATAGAATAGAATTTACCAGGTTGGAAGAGACCTTTGAGATCATTGAGTCCAACCTATCACCCAACACCATCTAATCAAGTAAACCATGGCACCAAGCATCCCATCCACTGTCTTCCTAAACACCTCCACCTCCCTGGGCAGCCCATTCCAATGGCCAATCACTCTTTCTATGAAGAGCTTCTTCCTAACATCTAGCCTAAACCTCCCCTGGCACAGCTTGAGACTGTGTCCTCTTGTTCTGTCCCAGGTTGCCTGGGAGAAGAGACCAGCCCCCACCTGGCTACAACCTCCCTTCAGGTAGTTCTAGAGAGCAATAAGGTCTGCCCTGAGCCTCCTCTTCTCCAGGCAAAGCAACCCCAGCTCCCTCAGCCTCTCCTCACAGGGCTTGTGCTCCAGACCTCTCAGCAGCTTTGTTGCCCTCCTTTCCATATTTATTGCCCTACTGTTCTAGCTTTATTTGGTCTGATTTTTCATGTACACTGTACAACAATTTTCTCACCTAGCTCTCTTTGAGCTTTCTCAACATCCAGATTTATGCTTGTATTGTACTTTGATGAGGTGGTTTTCATGCAGCAGCTGTAGATATTTTGGATTGAAAAGAATTGTGGAGTGCTGGTTACAGATTACCAAAGAACTTCGCTGGTCAGCCAGAGTCCCGTATATTGTTCTGACTTGGTCTGCTGTAAAGTTACTCCTGATTATTACTTATGGCCAACTCCAGCACAGAGCTTTTAGGTGCTAATGGATGTTCCCCTTATTGTCAGGGGAGGCTTCTGTGACCACGTTGCTGACTCTCTTGGAAGCATTTGGTATGGGGAAGGAACAAATAGAATCTGCTATGTTGAGGTAGACTGATGTCTGCCTAACCTGAGAGATCACCAGTGATGGTGATTTGTAACATTCCTGTGCAGTCTATTTCCCTGCCTGGTGGCATGTACATACTTTAAATGAATGAGTGGGCTTAAACTAATGAGTGGAGTCACTAAGGTGGCTGTCACCTCCTCTTGGATTTTGTGATGGCTGTGAAGAAGGGAAACAGATATGGGTGATGCTATACCTGGGCAGTGCCTACCTCTTGTAGGTTCATCTCGTGATCCCCAGGGGACTGATGCTGATGCTACACATGAGTGGCCTGGCTGTGGGTGCTCACATTGTACACATATGGAGTTATCTCTCAGCACTGCAAAGAGTAGGTTGAATTGGCCCAAGCCAGACTTCATGATTTTTAGATGGGTAATGCTTTCTGAACTTGATATTGAGGGCTGCTTAGCTCAGTAATGGTGAACCTTGCAGCCTATCATGAAGCTGATGTTCTGAAAGCAGAGAGACAATGTGCAAACTTACTCCTTGTCAGCACAATAACGATAATGAGGTTACAATGTCAGCAGTGTTAACTGAAATTACAACAGAGCCAGGTATATAAAACACAACACACTAATCTACAGCCAATTAAGCTTCATTGTGAAGTGACAATGAATTTAGCTGGAAATGATTACAAAGCTGCAAACTATGACAGTGTGATCAGTTTGTTTGTGTTAGTACATCCCTGTGTTTATCAAGCTGGCACAAATGGACCAGTTTTGTCTAAAAAAACCCCCAACAAACAACCAGGCATCACTTTCCGAAATCTCACTTTGGTTGTTGATTTGCACCTCTTGAATGAGATGCACCAATTTTCCAGGTAGTGGGAAAATAAGGATAACCTTTCTGACAATTTCTCACATAGTACTTTTAATTTTTGATGAGATAGCTTGTATTCAGAGTAATCCTCATCTCCAGGCTGTATTGGACATGCCTGAAAACAAAAAGGGAGACAGTGACCCACAGTCTTTAAATAAAAAATAGAATTAACCAGGTTGGAAAAGACCTTTGAGATCATCAAGTCCAACCTATCATCCAACACTATCTAATCAACTAAACCATGGCACCAAGCACCCCATCGAGTCTCTACCCAAACACCTCCAGTGATGGTGACTCCACCACCTCCCTGGGCAGCCCATTCCAATGGGCAATCTCTCTTTCGGTGAAGAACTTCTTCCTAACATCCAGCCTAAACCTCCCCTGGTGCAGCTTGAGACTGTGTCCTCTTGTTTTGTCACAGGTTGCCTGGGAGAAGAGACCAACCCCCACCTGGCTACAATCTCCTTCAGGTAGTTGTAGAGAGCAGTAAGGTCGTCTCTGAGCCTCCTTTTCTCCAGGCTAAGCAACCCCAGCTCCCTCAGGCTCTCCTCATAGAGCTGTGCTCCAAACCCCTCACCAGCTTTGTTGCCCTTCTCTGGACTCGTTCCAGCAAGTCAACATCCTTCCTAAACTGAGGGGCCCACAACTGGACACAGTACTCGAGGTATGTCCTAACCAGTGCTGAGTACAGGGGCAGAATGACCTCCCTGCTCCTGCTGGCCACACTGTTCCTGATAGAGGCCAGGATGGCATTGACCTTCTTGGCTGCCTGGGCACACAGCTGGCTCATGTTCAGCCTACTATCAACCAGTACCCCCAGGTCCCTCTCTGCCTGGCTGCTCTCCAGCCACTCTGTCCCCAGCCTGTAGCACTGCATGGGGTTGTCGTGGCCAATGTGTAGAAGATTTGTCTCATCTAACTCTTGAAATGTAAAATAGGTGAGATGATGTGTTTCTGACAGTTCTTGCTCTTTCCTGTATGTATGAATTGTCTCTTTCCTGATCCAGGTACTAATTCAGTCACCTGAAACGGTGCTACAGAACAGGCCTGTCTAAGTTCTAGTGGAAATGCTTAATTCCAGTGTTTCAAGGTTAGCATCATCATGCTTCTGTCTTAATCCCACTAGCAGTTTGTAAAGATTCAAACCTTTCAGAAAGGAGGGCGACAGCTGTGACTTATGGCCAGTGTATCTTGGCGTTCACCCTGCTGAGGAGAGTTTTGTAACTCATTTGAGAACAGGCTGAATTGCCCAAGGTACAATTGCTGTACTACCTCTGAGAGCAAGCCTTTTCCTCCTCAAAATAGATTCCTATACAAATCGTTCCTGTGCAAAGTCACTCAGCACTTGGGTGACTCAAACAATGAAAATAGCAGGAGGGTACCCAGCCCTCTCAGCAGTAAGGGTCATAAAGGCTGAGCTCCTCTCTGTTGATGTTCTGCCTTGTATTATTGCTTGGAGAGAGCTCCCTTGATAAAACTCCAAGAGACACCAAAATGATTACTTCTCAAAAATGAGAGGCAGCTGCTCATCAATAGATTTGTCTAGACCACAATACTTGTCATTTCTCCAGAGTATTGTCACATCACAGCAAGCAAAATGAGAACAAACTCATCTTTTCCAAGATATGCCAGGAACAGAAGAGCTCATCCTTAAGTGAATACCTCATAGAGGCCAGTCAGCCTCACGTACTTAGTCATAGGAGAGGTGAAAGAGAGTTCTTCTTCATACTAACATGGGCCATTTTGTTGTCATTAGACTGAATCCTCTGTGCAGAAGCTGGGCAGTTGTTCAGGCTGAGTTGTCATTACAACTGTCTAATGCTGCTTTTCCTTTGTTCAGATTCTGCAGTTCTTTATTTTCCCCCTCCTCAGTTTAGGAAAGATGTTGAGTTGCTGGACCGTGTCCAGAGAAGGGCAACAAAGCTGGGGAGGGGTTTGGAGCACAAGCCCTATGAGGAGAGGCTGAGGGAGCTGGGCTTGCTTAGCCTGGAGAAGAGGAGGCTCAGGGGAGACCTTATTGCTCTCTACAACTACCTGAAGGGAGGTCGTAGCCTGGTGGGGCTTGGTCTCTTCTCCCAGGCAACCAGCACCAGAACATCACTGAAGGTGTTTGGGAAGGGACTGGATGGGGCACTTGGTGCCATGTTTTAGTTGATTAGATGGTGTTGGGTGATAGGTTGGACTTGATGATCTCAAAGGTCTTTTCCAACCTGGTCTGGTCTGGTCTGGTCTGGTCTATTCTATTCTATTCTATTCTATTCTATTCTATTCTATTCAACAAGAGGACACAGTCTCAAGCTGCACCAGGGGAGGTTTAGGCTGCATGTTAGGAAGAAATTCTTCACAGAAAGAGTGATTGGCCATTGGAATGGGAGGTGCCCAGGGAGGTGGTGGAGTTACCATCACTGGAGGTGTTTAAGAGGAGACTGGATGAGGCACTTGGTGCCATGGTTTAGTTGATTTGATGGTGTTGGGTGATGGGTTGGACTTGATGATCTCAAAGGTCTATCCCGTCCCGTGAAAGTGTTTGCTCTGACCTCAAGCTCTTTCTCACTATAGCCTTGCAGGCTTCTGTCTCTTTGCTTATGAATCAACCTCCATCACAAATATCTGTAGTTTAATGCTGTGGTGGTAGCACCTCTGGCATGTTGTTATAGCAATAGTGCCTACTGCATATCTCAGCATATCCCACATTATATTACTGAAATGAAATATTTTGTGTCCTATCAGGTACAGAGTACCTGGTTGTTTTAAAGGGTGTATTTAAGCCCTCATATTCTTTCTTAGATAACATCCCCCTTTCACTGCTCTTGCTCTATACTCCTAGTGCTGATACATCCCTTTTGAAATGGAGTGAACAGAACTGTGTGCACTTCCCAGGCAAGGAGTGAGCAGTTTGTTTCTACAGCAGCAGCAAAGGCGACACTCCCTCCTGGAATAAATGTGTGTGGCACAAATAAATTAGTGTTCAGAATTACAACTGAACTAGACCAGGGGAGAGGTGAGCTTGTTTAGGGGGAATGTGGGTTGCATAGCTGAAAGTTCCCATTGTACTTTGAGTTGCTGGGGTGGAGCAGAAGTGGTGGTAGGACCTCCAGCTCTCTGAGGAGGGAAGGTGACAAGGTCATACTGGGCCTTCCTGACTCTTACTTAACCTGCTTACATCCCCCAGTGAGCTGGGGATGTGTTTCTTCTTAGGGCCTGTTTTCAGCTGAGCACATCTCCTGGCTGCCAGTCTCAACTCTGATCAACCCAGTCCTCTGCTGTGCATGAAGGCCAAGACTTACAGCTGAGAATTAAGACTTGAAGCCTGGCCTCAACTCCTCTACAAGAGCCTGTGTTTCAGCTACAGCTTATACTGGTGTTGCCCACCTGCTATAGTGTTGGCATATCAGTTTAATGCTACAGAATGTTTTACTTGGTTTGAAAATAAAAAATAAATCTATCACTCCTCTCTAGAATTTCACAGATGGGTGCTCTCACATCTCCCTTCTTCACCCCACCAAGCACTGCCCCAAAGAAGAGCCTCAGCCCACACTAGCATGAGCCAGCTGTAAAGAACTTTTCTTACGTGGGGGCTGTTTTTGCAGGCTGTATCAAAGTACCTCAGGGGAAAGAGGTTGAGCTGCAAATGACTGGCTTCCATTTACAGATAAAGTTACCTCACATGTGGCAGTTTCTGGGAGGTGACACTTAGTGGAAGTATGATTCTCAATAGTTTTACCATTAGCAATAGGCTGTGCTAATTGATAGATGAATTTCTGAAGGCTTTGTTTGCGTTGCAGGGCATTTTCTGCAATGGGCTATTCCCTAGTTCTCATAGTGCTGGGCCAGGACACGTTTTTAGCCTGGTGATAAAAACGGGCAGTATATGGAGAAATTAATAGGACAGAAATGCTTTTGAGTCCTTTTTGCAAAGTGCCTGTGTTCAGCTTTTGTGTGCTTGTAACAGTGATTTGAAACCTATAGAAAAGCAGAGGGTGGACTCTGATGACTTACAAAGGGTCCCCGTCAACCTCAGCATCTCTTTGATTAAGAGGCATCATGCTAAAATCAATTTAAGGCAATACAGGGAAATAAATCTTACATACACACACACAAGGCTGTGGACAGAGGGAAAGGGCAAGACCAAAAAGGAGTGAAAGTTCTCTTTTTTAATTTGTTGCTTATAGTGATGTTATCAAACCAACCAAGGTATACTCCTTGCAGAAATGAGCACAGAATGGGAGAGTCTGTTAGAGGGAAATGAAGGACTGGTTTCCAGCAAGGCACATGGATAATAGCACTTTCCTCTTTTCTGAACAGCACACACAGCTGTGCTTTCTTCCTAGTGCTTGTTTGAAGCATACTGAACTCTTCTGTAATTCACTTCAACTCTAACATCTTGGAAAGGTCACATCAACAGCAGGCAGCTGTCTAGAACTGGCAGTTCTTGCATAGGATCAGCAGGGGTATTTCAGGCTGGGCTGAGGAAATGTTTGTAGGAATCTGCTTGCAGGTTTATGTGGACTTTGTTTGTGTCACTCCAGTGCTAGCATTTTTCCTTTCACAAGCATTGCCATTTCATAAATATAAAACAAAACAGATTATGGTTTTTAAGGGGGGAAGACTGACACAACACACAACTCTCCTCAAAACAAGGGATATCAAAACCTCAAATTATTTAGTACCTGGGTAGTAAGCATAAGTAATTATTGTTTGTTTATATATTTATATTTTGCACATCATGGGGTTTGTTACATCAAAAGCTTTAATAGCATGCTCTGTAGTGTGTAGACTGCATGGGGTCCATGCATGCTTCTGCCTATTCTGTTGCTCAAACACTGCCAGGACAGGCAGCTTCCTGGCACACGTGCAGGCTAGAGCTCCATCTGACACCTCCCCCAGTATAGGTGGACAGGAGGTAGGTGCCTCCAGATCATCTCCTAACCTCCTGCTGCTGCATTTTCTGACAGTGGGATGAATTCTGGAGCATCTCAGCAAGCGCTATGTAGGCTGTGTCTGAGGGAAGAGGAAGATGAAGTGTTTAGGTGGTGTTTGTAGCTGTAGGTCTCTGTGAGTCACAAAGACAGATGTGTGACTGAGGAAGGAGTTGTGGCTGCAAGACCTTTGCGGTGTGAGCCTGGAGCCACCTTTGCAGCGAGAAGAAACCAAGAGAGGTAGGCTGCTAAGAAATCCAGAGGTGTGGCACCTTAGAATTTACATTGTGGGCAGATGGTGGATTTAAGTCCTGCTATGTGCTGAAGTCCTGTTTCCTTCCCAGCCTGACTTCTACTTGCACCACGTGTTGACTGCAAGCATTGGAGGGGCTGAGTAAAGGTTTTCAGACCTGCTAACTGAACTCAATGGTAATGTACACCTGTAGTCTAGATGCCGTTAGAATGATTCATAAACAGATTTTGCTGACCCTTGAGTTCATGAGTCAGCCAAAGATGGGCCTAAATTAGAACGTGGGCTCTCAGTCCTTCCAAATTTGGCCTCACCCCTGGTGATGTGGCCTTTTTCCACCCAATCCCATTACTTAGCTGGCTGGGGCTCCTAATTCTGTATTTCTCAGAACATGAATTTCCTTTTTTGTACCTAGCACAGAGCAGCCAGTCTATCACAGAATCCATTTGTTCCACAGTCATTCAAGGTGGCCAGTAACAGATGCTTTGGGGTAGATGGAAGAGATTCTTCAAGGAATGCCTGACTGAGGTCTATTTTGATCCTTGTTTTAAAATTTTGGCTGTGGAGACCACACAGCTTCCTTGATTTTTGCTACACAGCCCTTGCTGCTCCCTGGATGTTTTCAAGGCCAGGCTGGGTGTGGCTCTGGGCAGCCTGATCTAGTGTGAGGTATTCCTGCTCATGGCAGAGGGGTTGGAATTAGATGATCCTCGAGGTCCCTTCCAACTCTGACAATTCTGTCATTCTGTGGTTTCTTCATTGGATACAGAGGGACCTTGACAGGACTGTGGCCCTGCTCACGCAGCAGTCCATGTCCAGGACATGCTTTGTTCTGTGCCTAAATGATTTCTGCAGCCTGCTGTTAAACATCTGGCATCAGTTTACTTCAGCAATACACAGAAAAAATGTCTGAAATGGATTTTAGAGAGAATGAATCTCAGGTGTTGCTGCTTTTATAGCATGTGTCTGTTCTGCTTCTGACTTTCAGCATCTTTATCGGTTTGTTATGGGGAGTAAGTCTCTATGTGCATAACCCCTGGGGCTCCTGTCCAAATAATTGGACAGAGTTGTCTTCTGCATAACAAGGAAACTGAAGAGAGTGATGATTTATTAGTTGCCTTGCCACAAATTCATTTTATTATAATGATGATGGGAAATGTCCCAGTTCTCTAAAATGAAAACTGAAAGCAGTTTTACAATGCATCAGACTGTGGCCAACTCGTAATTGTTACTGCTTTCTCCTCCAAAAAAGTGTAGTTTAGCCTGGGACAGCTTCCTGAACAGGTAGGCTAACAGCTGAACAGTGTCTGGAAAGATGTAAGATCAAGGAAGATAAACACAAACCACTGCTATTACCTCTCTGAATAACCTTATCCTAAGATCTGAACGACTTACATTGCTGCTAGATTATTTTATTGAGCCAAGACCCACTTTTAATGCTTTGGTTAGAGAGTATCATGTCAGAAGTTCTACTTACTGTTAATAAATACCTGAAAAGAAATGGGTTTCCACAAAAAAAACCCAGATTAAGCTCAATTTCATGGGAAATGCTATTAACTCCTGTCAGCATCTGCTGCCTGTTCGTGTAAGATAATAGATACCCTCCCTGGATTGTTTGTAACTTGCTTTGGATGTACATTTTCTGAAAGGAGATGGAATTTCAGCTCGTGACTGTAGGACATTATCTCGGTCAGCTCTTGTTTGCATCAGTTCTAATCATGTCTGTTGCCTTTATTAGGAGGAGGCTCAGACCCCAGGTTTAAATGAGACACGTGTTCCTGAATGGCCGCTCGCAGCTCGAGGGGAATCTAGCAGTGGTTTTGACAAGAAAAACCATTATTCATCATGCCTCATTTAGCAGGCATCACATTTTACATTTTCCCTCTGCCAGCCATTCACTCTCCCGCCCCTTCTCATCAGTCAAATACAATTAATATCACCTTAGCTGACTGTTCGCTTTGATTACCCAGCTTAGTACTGCTACTGGTTTCCTTTCTTGACATTAGCAAACCCTGAAAAAATGATTTATAACCCAGTTAAAACAGTATTGCTGGCAGGTCTGGATACCCGAGTTTCTAGTCTGCTTTTTACCCCAAATGCCTCTCAAACTAATGATATATTACCATAATGTTTCCTTGTGCTTTGACTCCCGCTCTACTCCACTCTGGTGAGACCCCATCTGGAGTACTGCATCCAGTTCTGGAGCCCCTGTTACAAGAAATATCTGGGTGTGCTGGAGTGTGTCCAGAGAAGGGCCATGAGGATGATCAGAGGGCTGGAGCCCCTCTCCTATGGAGACAAACTGAGAGAGTTGTGACTATTCAGGTTGGAGAAGCGAAGGCTCTGAGGAGACCTTATTGTGACCTTCCAGTATCTGAAGAGGGCCTACAAGAAAGCTGGGGAGGGACTTTTTAGGGTGTCAGGGAGTGATAGGACTAGGGGGAATGGAAAAAAACTAGAAATGGGTCGATTCAGATTGGATGTTAGGAAATTCTTCACCATGAGAGGGGTGAGACACTGGAACAGGTCTCCCTGAAGGTTTTCAAAGCCAGGCTGGATGTGGCTCTGAGTGACCTGATCTAGTGTGAAGTGTCCCTGCCCGTGGCAGGAGGGTTGGAACTAGGTGATCCTTGAGGTCCCTTTCAACCCTGACAATTCTATGATTCTATGACTCCTTACTAGCCTTAGTATTCCTGACCACCTTTCACTGCGAATGTCTTTCTGCCATCAGCTCTTCTGCACAAGCTCTTACTGACTGCTCTTCAGAGAAAATCCTACTTTATTTTTTGCAGTTTCTTTATCCTCATTGCTTGTGTACCTTCCTTGGATGTTGCTGAAGTGGTGTGTGACCCTAAAATAGCACCTTTGACATTTAGTCAACATCTTGTACTATCTCAGTTCAACAGAGCTCTCCAGCTGGTGTTCCCCACTGCTCAGAAGCACTAAGAAAAGAGGGCTGTCAGTGTGGAGTAGGTAGTTGCTGAGGTTAAATTATCCAATTTGCTGGACCTCCTGCTGGTAGCTGTTGCTCTGCTTCTTCAAATACACGTTTTTGCTGTGTAGCCTGAATGCTGCAAATGCTTCTAAGCTATTTGAGTTGTTATTTGGTGTGAAATCTGAGAGATCATTGCTGAGATGAAAGAAATCAGATGTGGACCTGAAGGAGTCTAGGTGGATTTACATTCCTCAACCTGCAGCTGGAGAAGGGTTTGTCACAGTGGTGTGCTGCCTTGCTCTCTATCCCATTGAGTTTTCAGCATCCTACAACACCCTCTTTTCTGGAGGTTACCCATGGTTTAGAAGCAATAATTCTTGCTGCAAAATGTGATCCAAACCTTTTATTGCAAAACTAGAAAGAGCATTGTGCTATCTCTGAATTGGCTTGTTGGTGCAAAAGCCTCTCTGGAATAATTTGTTGTCCTGCCCTCCTTAAAGGAGTTTGTCAAGGAGGACTGTCAAGCAGTGAGGAGCATTGTGGATGGGTATTGATTACTTTGGCTGATACTTTTTTAACCTGGACTCCCCCTGGTCTTCTGCTGGCTTGCTTGCTGGAGGCTTGGAGGGCTGTGTTTTCCACTGTAACACTAATGGGAGCCCAACAGGTAGAAGTCCATCACCAGAGGTGCCTACTGTCATGGGAGCTGTCACAGTTTTCTGTTTGCCAGTGTTCTGGCTGAGGTCACCTCGCTCCGTCAGTATAGGAGTGACAGTATCTCACCCTCAGAGAAAGGCAAGATGTTCTAGAAACTTAAAAAGCAAGCTGTACTGCTGTGTCTGGTTTGAAACCAGCTTAAACTGTCTTTACACTGCATGTTGAGAACAATGTATGATTATTCAGTCATCCTCTAATCAAAGTTTCTCAGGCTTCACTGAAATGCAAACTGGTTTTAAAAGACAAAGTATCTTGTGGGCATCTTATATTTGTGTTTCCTCAGCTCATCTATCCTTTTGATGCCTACCCAAATTCTTATGACAGTAGGCTGTTACTTATGTGGGAAAAGTGTTACCTAGAAAAGCTTTAATGAGCTTGTAGTTGGCTTTAAACACAACAATTAACTTTAATGAATCTTTTAAGATCAAACATCCAAGTGTTCCTTAGAAGATGAATTTGTTCCTCTCTTTGCATTCAGACTGGGGCTGGATTTTATTTTTTTCCTTCTTCTGGCCCAAGGAATGTTTAAGATTTGCTTGAACAGTAGGATGGCTTTAATCTTGGGTAACGTACTTGCTCAGATCTTTGAGATTTAACACATCCAAGCGCCGGGTTCTGCACATTGGCCACGACAACCCCAGGCAGTGTCAGAGTGGCTGGAGAGCAGCCAGGCAGAGAGGGATCTGGGGGTACTGGTTATTGGTAGGCTGAACATGAGCCTGCAGTGTGCCCAGGCAGCCAAGAAGGCCAATGGCATCCTGGCCTGCATCAGGAACAGTGTGGCCAGCAGGAGCAGGGAGGTCATTCTGCCCCTGTACACTGCACTGGTTAGGCTACACCTTGAGTACTGTGTCCAGTTCTGGGCCCCTCAGTTTAGGAAGGAGATTGACTTGTTGGAGCGTGTCCAGAGAAGGGCAACAAAGCTGGTGAGGGGGTTGAAGCACAAGCCCTATGAGGAGAGGCTGAGGGAGCTGGGGTTGCTTGGCCTGGAGAGGAGGAGACTCAAGGGTGACCTTACTGCTCTCTACAACTACCTGAAGGGAGGTTGTAGCCAGGCAGAGGTTGGTCTCTTCTCCCAGGCAGCCTGTACCAGAACAAGAGGACACAGTCTCAGGCTGTGCCAGGGGAGGTTTAGGCTGGATGTGAGGAAGAAACTCTATACAGAGAGAGTGGTTGCCCATTGGAATGGGCTGCCTGGGGAGGTGGTGGAGTCACCATCATTGGAGGTGTTCAGGAGGAGACTTGATGGGGTGCTTGGTGCCATGATCTAGTTGATTAGGTGGGTTGGATTGGTTGATAGGTTGGATGCGATGGTCTTGAAGGTCTCTTCCAACCTGGTTTATTGTATTGTATTTGTCCTCAGGTACCTAAAGCAATAGCAGCAGATTTGCCAGGGAGGGAAGGAGGTCAGCAGGGTCCCATTAACACTTGGTGGCTAATATGTGGTTAGATGGTAGCAGAGGCACATCATCTGTGCTGCAGGTGCTTCGCCCAGGTCAGCAGAAGCTGTGCACCTGGTTTAGGGCTTCTCAATTCTGCAAGGTGGCAAAGTGCTGAGCAAATAAGTTCTGTATTGCCCAAATTCTTTGTGAGTCTAGCTGGGAGACCCTTATCTCTTGATTGTTTAAATTTCATGTGTTCCTAGAGGCTGGAGGGATGATCAGGATCTCACTGTGTTAGATGCTACACAGACATGGAGAAAGAGTTTTGCCCTGTAGGTCTTTCAATCCACGTACAAGAAGATTAGAGAAACAGAAATACCATGCAAGTACAATAATCAGATGATAAGTGGTAAATGTTGCATTAGTTCCACATTAGTTTCTCCCCCCTTGTTTTCATGTTATATTCCTTTGCTCTTACCACCATTGATAAGAGATAAAGAAAGAATTGATGCGTTCATCTCCTGGTAATGTCTCTCACCTATGGCAAAAGAGCAGCTGGCATTTTGTGGTTTATTATATATATATATATTTTCCTTAACATTTAGTATTATTAGAAGTGTTGGCATCAATTATGGTATGTTTTACTATTATGGTGCCCAAGGTCTGATGGAGATAGGAGCTATGTTGGAAAGATGCTCTATAAGCAAAGAAATAGATTGATTTCTAGTTGGTTCAGCAGCCCTTATTCTGCTACTTACAGGAAAATGAAGATACTTTTGGGGGTACAAAAAAGCTCAAAAGTAAGTACCACCTTGAGCTCCAGCCCTCTTAAGGGACAACAGAATTTTGCTGTCAGGAAATATCTGCATGTTCCAACTTTATGCATAGAAATCATTACATAGCTATAGACTAGTGAGTATGCTTCTCCTGAAGGTTTCGCTTCAGTGAAATACAGCAGTCAGCTGAAATAGTCAAGTCATGTAAGAAAGGGAGTCGAGTTCCTTCCCATGTTCTACTCTCTCCTCAGCAGATTTTACTATTTGGTACACCTGTGAATTTAGTGAAGTGTGGCACATGTGACAGGAGGTTTCAGGTAAGCTATATCAGCATCTGGCGCTTGCCATAATGAGATGCGTGAAGAATGAAAGGAATCATAGTCCCGTTGCAATCATTGCTAACACTCACTGCACTCCAGCCAGGACAGGACTTTAGGCCACATTGTCAACACTGAGGGCTAGGCTGGCCACTAAACCAATGACAAATGCTCTCCATTAGTGTCTCTCCTTTCCCAGGAGGGAAGAGAAAGGGAATAAGGAAGAGAGAATCACAAACTGTAAGAAGAAAATGCAAGCTTGTTTAATGAAAGTAATAACAAGAAAATGATATACAAACCCAGTATCCACTGTCACCATCACCACTGATGCTGTGGGCAGGCACTGGAGAAGTCCCAGCCTGCACTCTGAAGCAGACATGAACCGGATTCAGGAACTCATGGATCAAGACTGGATCTTAGGCTGGAGGTTAGGAGGAAGTTCTACACAGAGAGAGAGAGAGAGAGAGAGAGATTGCCCATTGGAATGGGCTGCCCAGGGAGCTCGTGGAGTTGCTATCATTGGAGGTGTTCAGGAGAAGACCTGATAGGGTGCTTGGTTGCATGGTTTAGTTGATTAGGTGGTATTAGAGGATAGGTTGGATGTGATGATCTTGAAGGTCTCTTCCAACCTGGTCTGGTCTGGTCTGGTCTGGTCTATTCTATTCTATTCTATTCGATTCTATTCTATTCTATTCTATTCTATTCGATTCTATTCTATTCTATTCTAAGACCAAAGACAGAATGGACAGAGTCCTCTGCAGACCCCCGCCACTGAAGCTTGACCTTTGTGATCCCTCATCTTTATACCAAGTATGATGTCTATGACATGGAAAACCTTGTTGGTCAGTTTAAGGTCACCTGTCCTGTCTATGCCTCCCTACAGGGGCAGCATTTTGCTCTGCATCCCCAATGTAGTACGGCAGGTTTGGCATTGACCTAGGTCTGCCCACCAGTCCTTGGTATTAACTTGAAGCATCAAACATTGTCACTTCTAGAAGCAGGCACTCTGCAAACACATACTGCTGATCTCAGAAAGTGCAGTTACTTAGAGACTGAGATGAAATGTAAAATCATCAAACAGAATTAGTTTGTCCTAATTCAAATCAGGACATGGGTGCATTGATAAGGGCATGTTTCTGGCTTCTCTTAAATGATTCCACCTACAGAAATTTGCTTTTATGATGTATGTGGGGATGATCTTAAACATGGTTTTGGTTTATTGTTGTCCAGTGGTTTGCTTGGGGATGAATCTAACAACCAATTTATACAACACTGAGGCCCCCAACTCCAATGACGTTTGAAGCACTGTCTTTGAAAAATTAAAGAAAATAGAAGTTTTCATCCCAAACCTGGACGTCTAGGAGGTTCAGTGATACAAGTCCTTTTCCTGACACAAGTTTCATGAAGTCTCATCAGCATCAGAACCACAAGTTTTACCCTTCACCTTTTAAAAGGGCTGTAAATAGCCCTATGTTTTATTCTGTTTCTCTCATTGCAGCTCCATTCTCCACACCAGTTCCTCAGCAAGAATTTTCGTTGGCCTGTCTGGTTGCCATGAAACTGCATGTTTAAAATTACCTAAAGGCTCAGTCTTCAGCTGGGTTTGGCTTTAAGGAGCAGCTCTAGATAGTTTGGGAAATGCTTGTTTCTCCCCACTGCTTTTCACAGCAGGCACTAGATGGTGCTGCTTTACTGAGCTTTGCTGCAGAAACCATCAGTTTTAGCCTGCTTTTTCTCTCCCGTGCGTAGGAAAGAGTAGGGCTTTGGAAACGTTGGTGTAATAAAAAGACCTTTTACTAGCCCTAAGCTTGAGCTTTTGTCAGTGCAGGGCCAGTTCCAAACCTGAAACTCGTTCCAGCCACATCCCCTTCTTTCTTTTTCTTTTAGAAATAAGTTCTGTTGTTCCTGTATTTCCTTGGTCCATGTAGAATATCACAGAATCACCTGGGTTGGAGGGGACCTCTAAAGGTCATCTAATCCAACCCCCTGCGCGGAGCAAGGACATCCTCAGCTAGATCAGGTCACCCAGAGAGGCTCACCAGAGACCTGAGGTTACTTGTAGCCACAATATCCCATCTCTTTAATTTGTTCCTGTAGTTCCCCATCTTTCTCCTCCCTCCTTACATACTCTCATTTCTTGACTGACTTCTTCCAATATCGTTTAAAAATATGAAGGAGTCCAAACTCCTCTGCAATCAGCAGGGGCATCCTAACTAGATCAGGCTGCTCAGAGCCCTGGTCAAGCCTCACCTTGAATATCTCCAGGGAAGGGACCTCAACCATCTCCCTGGGCAACCTGTTCCAGTATTCCACTGCTCTCATTGTAAAGAATTTGTGCCTAACATCCAATCTAAATCTATTCTTCTCTAGTTTGATGCCATTGCCCCTCATCCTATCACTATAGGCCTTTGTAAACAGTCCCTCTTCATCCTTCTTGTAGGCCCCCTTCAGGTACTGGAAGGCTGCTATTAGGTCTTCCCAGAGCCTTCTCTTCTCCAGGCTGAACAATCCCCACTCCCTCAGCCTGTCCTCATAGCAGAGGTGTTCCAACACCTTTGAGTCTTGAAGGGGCTGAAAAACCTGATGTGCACTAGAGTCTGAACCTGTTGATGAATGAGACTGATCTTGAGCTGTTTCTTCAAGGTTTTTGTGCTTGCAATCCAAACCTACTTATGTCCCCAGGAAGCAAGCATGAAAAATGAGACGTGGGTCCCAAAGGTAGAGTTGGAGGGCTGGAATCTGACGCAGATCCAGAGGAAATGTGACAGCTCAGCTGAAGATATGAGGGGTTAGAATAGAATAGAATAAACCAGGTTGGAAGAGACCTTCAAGATCATCACGTCCAACCCATCATCCAACACCATCTAAACCATGGCACCAAGCACCCCATCAAGTCTCCTCCTAAACACCTCCAATGATGGCGACTCCACCACTTCCCTGGGCAGCCCATTCCAATGGGCAATCACTTTCTCTGTATAGAACTTCTTCCTAACATCCAGTCTACACCTCCCCTGGCGCAGCTTGAGACTGTGTCCTCTTGTTCTGGTGCTGGTTGCCTGGGAGAAGAGACCAACCCCCACCTGGGGGGGGTTGTAGAGAGCAATAAGGTCTCCCCTGAGCCTCCTCTCTTCTCCAAGCTAAGCAACCTCAGCTCCCTCAACCTCTCCTGAGGGCCACACGAATTCCTGGTTGCTGGGCCACATGAATTCCTCCAGATTTGCTTCCTGAGTTTTTCTTCAACTCCTTGCCTCCATTTAGGGTGCATCTTTGCACAACACAGTGTAAGTGTCTGTTGCTGAAGTTGCACTGAAGATCTGTAATATCAGTCCAAATGAGAGTATTTTCCCATTACTGCTGGCTGAGCTTTCACACAATGTTAGTTAAAATGGATGGAAAAAAAGAAAAAGGCATTGAAATAGTTTCAGCACGGAAGTTTGGTGAGCTGTATTGCAATATGATCATTGTACTAAGAAGGAGAAAAGAGCAAAAGATGCGGGGGAATTGTATGTGACAGAGGCTGTGTGTGAGCTTGAGGTGCCCTCAGAATTACCCAGGCAAAATTCAGCTGAACTGCATGTTTCAAATCCTGGGACAGGAGAAAGAGCAGCACACATTAGTCTCTCATCTGTAGGAAAATAGTTAAAATGACAACAAAGACAAGAAAACCTACATTTCAATTTCAATACATCTGTTTGAATTATGGCCATTTGGTACTTTTGAGAATAAATTGCATTTGAAATGGAATCTTTCTAATGACTTATCTTTCAGGCAGGTATTGTGCACACCTTTTTTAATGCATTTTACATGTTTGGAGGGAGGAAGGGGGGGGGGAGGAAAAGAAGAGATGAATTATGAAGAAGTTAAGAGGAAAATAATTTCAGAAGGTAATGGATGAGCTCTGTCTGGAAGATTAATCAAGGCAGTTGCAAGAGAGTGCCAAAAGCATAACTGAAGTAGAACTAAATATCTGATTGTAATTAAAACTTTAGCCTTCTAATAGCTCCATGAAAGATATTTTAATAAACGTGAAATGCACTTTCTAAATGGCACGCTAACTTTTAATGACTTGGGTGTTTTGTTTGATTAGTAACCTGGACTGTTAAATTAAAGCCAACTGCAAATGCATGATAAAATATTGATGGTTTCAGGCAAATGAGTTGGGGGAGTTATGCTTGACAGATTTTTGGTATCATTAAGGATTTTAACTGGTGGAAAATATATATTGCTGGTGCTTAAAGATAGTTAAAGAGGAGCTCGTCATTTATATGCCCTAGTTTTAATTTTACAGTAATAATGGGGGGTGGGGGGGAAATCTGAGTTATTCACAGATGGTTGGCCAAGAGAGGTCACTTAATTTAAAAAGTGCTATTTTAATTACACCTGTTTCTAATTTCTGGCATCAAAAATTAAATATTTGGTGGTATTTGGTTATTTCCTTTCTGAGAGCGCCTGGAGCTTTCTTGAGGCTTTCTGTGTGTTTTGTACCTCTGTGTGTGTGTGTGTGTGTGTTAAAGAAGGAAGTGTGACATGGTAGAAAGAGTTTTATTATTTCCACTACAAGCAGCTTTAGTGGAAGTTTGATTAAATTTTAAAACCCCCACCCCAAACCCAAACATAATGGTGTCTGCACATGGGATTTCCACAGGGAATCAGGATGGTCCCAAAACTCAGCCTCTTTTAAGGCAGATTTATTGCATTGTCAAAATTCAGCAGGTGAATGCCAATGTCTTCACACAGTTGCACAAAGAGAGAGTTGAAGGACTGTGGGGAAAATGGTAAAAGTTTAGGTGGTTCCTATTAGTTCTCATCAGCTTAGAAAGAGCTCTTACTAAGGTGTGCTCTGGTTTTATTGTAATGCTGTAGGCTTCACACAGATTTTACTGCTAACCCGTTCTATTCTAACCTACTCTTCATGCAAAGAAGAGAGATCAAAACAAGGCACAGCACCCTGAGCAGGGTTAATAGAGCAGTACTTCACAGTAGCTTTAATAGATGTGATTTCACTGGAGAGGAAGGGAACATAATGTCTTTTTCAAAATCTTGAGTGACAGCTGGAGTGAAATCATACTTCCACTGCACTCAAAAGGATGCCTTGTCAGGGATTTTCATAGGACTAGGTGTTTCCTGAAGCTGCTGCACAACCACTGTATCTTTCTGTCTCCTCCACTTATTCTAGTTTCTGCTCCTTGTACCCAGTCAGCTGCTTGCTGTGCTCTGATTGCTCCCATGACAGTGCTCCCACTGACCTGGGAACCTGCGCTTCTCCTCACAGGTTCTGTGGCAGTACCTCTGCCTTGTTTTCTGCCTTTGATTTTTGTCCTGCGTCCAGGAGGTTACCCTGCAGTAAGAGGCTGCCAAAGTTGTGTGTGAGTACCTCTGTGGGGCTCTCATGGAACTGTACTCTGGGCTTCCCAGAAGTCTCAGATCTGGTTTAGAACCAAAGTCAGTGCCTGATGAGAGGGAAGCTGGGAACATAGCCTGTACTGTCTCCCGAGGCAGAAGCTGGGAAAGACATCCACAGAGAAATGATGTAAGGCAAAGCTAAAATAGGCAGCTGCCTTATAAACCAGAACCTGCAGTCCTGGGAGCATTTGAGCTATCTTATAGTGCCACCTGGATATAATAAAGACCACAGCTGAGGGACTACTTAGGGGTAAGCTCAAGGACCAAGGCCAGTTTGAAACTCTAGAGGGAAAGCAAGAATCTACTGCAACCTTTAGGTAAGGTTTGATGGCTACATAGTCCTAGGCAGGGTGCTAGGTGGCTCAGTAGACTCTGAACTTGTTTGTAGTGTCTTTTGACCAATATTTTTTTCCTGGGAAGGAAGGACCTGCAAGTTAGAAAAAAAGTCCAAAGGATTGTATACAATGACAGAAAGCCCTCGAGACTCTGACTGCCGCTGTGTGTCTGCCTGCAGCTTGTTTCCTGGTACCTTAGAGAACATACCTGAGAGAAACCTCCAGACTGTGTAACTGGGATGGTAGTTTTTCTGTATTTCATGTATGTTAGAATAGAATAGAATTATCCAGGTTGGAAAAGACCTCCGAGATCATTAAGACACAGTCTCAAGCTGTGCCAGGCGAAGTTTAGGCTCGAGGTGAGGAGAAAGTTCTTCACTGAGAGAGTTGTTAGCTATTGGAATGGGCTGCCCAGGGAGGTGGTGGAGTCACCGTCCCTGGAGGTGTTCAAGAGGTACTTGGTGCCATGGTTCAGTCATGAGGTCTGTGGTGACAGGTTGGACTTGATGACCTTTGAGGTCTCCTCCAGCCTTGGTGATTCTGTGATTCTGTGACTGAGTCCAACCTATCATCCAACACTATCTGATCAACTAAACCAACTAATCAATCTAACCAACTAAGCCATGGCACCAAGAGCCCCATCCAGTCTCTTCCTAAACACCTCCAGTGATGGTGACTCCACCACCTCCCTGGGCAGCCCATTCCAATGGCCAATCACTCTTTCTATGAAGAATTTCTTCCTAACCTCCAGCCTAAACCTCCCCTGGCGCATCTTGAGACTGTGTCCTCTTGTTCTGGTGCTGGCCGCCCGGGAGAAGAGACCAACCCCCAGAATGTTCCACTCGCTTTGTTTCTCCATGGAAGTTAGAGAAGCCATGGTCCACCAGATCAACCTCAGGTTGATTTTTATGCATATGAATCTTTCAGCCAGGGTATTTGCAAAATCAGTACCTTGGAGTGCAGGCTCTTCAGGGCTGTCTTCTCACTGAGTCATGTGCGACACTGAGCACACTGCTGGTTGCACAACCAATAAATTACACCTCCTTGGAGACTCCCATTCGTCAGAGAAAAATGCATCCCCGTTCAATAAAAGATCCTGTCACTATTGCTGTCTGCAGCTCTTTCAGATTTATATATTCAGCTGATGATGAGCCATTCAGTATGATGGGTGTGATGTGTCTTTCCAGTTGGACAGGATGACCACAAATGTTATTAAATTCCACCAGTCTGCTGATGGAAGACAAAATCTGTTCCCACACGGTATCAGTAGTACCAGCGGAGGAGATAATGCAATATTTATTTATGTACAGGAGGCCGCAGATAAATTTCCCATATTGTGAGCCTGGTGGAATGCTGAACGCTCATAAATGATGTACCAACTTTATCCTGGCAGGACTGGCAGATATAAACACGGTGATGTTCCTGACTGGCTCAGTTTTACTGTCTTCCAAATGGCTTAGTATGTAACGTAAAAGCATGTCTGAGTCGGTGAATGCCCATTTCTGAGCGCAGCCAGATGGATTTCTGCTGTGCGGGCCCTTGTTTGATGTCTAAATTTGCCTCCCACGTGCTCTTGGTATCAGCATGCTTGGAAGAAAACCTTGATTTAAGCTGTTTATGGAGGTTCCATGCTCGTGCTCACAAATCTTCTGACGTGGAGCCAAAAGGTTGGCTTCGTTCCTTCAGCAGACGGAGGAAAACAGGCTTCGACAATTATTGCCCTAAAAAACCCCCACAGACTAGGTGGGGGGTGGGGTGGTGGAGGTTCTGCTTGTTGATTTCAGATGGAATGGTGCAGGCAGTGCTCTTTCTTCCATCAGGCAGGAAGGGTTTTTATGGTTCTTCCTTTAGAATAGTTCATCTGGTTGTTTCTTGTTGTGTTTTTTAATTGTTTTTGTTGGTTGTTGGTTTTTTGTTTTTTTTTAAACAACTGCCCACCTAACTTTTTTTGTTGCTAGGTATATGTGCACCTCCCTCTCAAAGATGGTTAGAGATCATTAGAGTCAGCTGGGAGGAAGCCAAGTCACTCCAGGATCCAGCAAGGATGTAATGAGGCTGAGGGAGCTGGGGTTGTCTAGCCTGGAGAAGAGGAGGCTCAGGGGAGACCTTATTGCTCTCTACAACTACCTGAAGGGAGGTTGTAGCCATGTGGGGGTTGGTCTCTTCTCCCAGGCAACCAGTACCAGAACAAGAGGACACAGTCTCAAGCTGTGCCAGGGGAAGTTTGGACTTGAGGTGAGGAGAAAGTTCTTCACAGAAAGAGTAATTGGCCATTGGAATGTGCTGTCCAGGGAGGTGGTGGAGTCACTGTCCCTGGAGGTGTTCAAAAAAGGATTGGATGTGGCACTTAGAGCCATGGTTTAGTTGTCATGAGGTGTTAGGTAATAGCTAATAGTTTGGACTTGATGATCTGGTTGATTCTATGATTCTATATGTGCACCTTCCTCTCAAAGATGGTTGAGATCCTTAGAGTCACCTGGGAGGAAGCCAAGTCATTCCATGATCCAACAAGGATGTAATGAGAGCATCCTTTGGCTGAGGAGCTTTTGATAGCTCTCAAACTGGGGGAAACTAAATTCATGTGTATGATGGTTAAACTCAGGCTTTTATTCTGATACGCATTACGGAAGCATTGGTAGGATTTAAGGACAGCTATGTGCCCTTGTGGCCAAGAAGGCCAATGGGATCCTGGGGTGCATTAGGAATAGTCTGTCCAGCAGATTGAGAGAGGTTCTCCTCCCCTCTGCCTTGCCCTGGTGAGACCTCACCTGGAATATTGTGTCCAGTTTTGGGCTCCCCAGTTCAAGAGGGACAGGGATCTAGTCGATAGAGTGCAGGGGAGGGCTACACGGATGATGAAGGGACTGGAGCACTGCCCGATGAGGAAAGGCTGGGAGCCTCGGGGCCTTTTAGTTTGGGGGGAAGATGACTGAGAGGGGATCTAATAAATGTATATAAATGTCTGAGGGCTGGGTGTCAAGCAGGAAGGGACAGGCTCTGCTCACTTGTGCCCTGTGACAGGACAAGGGACAATGGATGTAAACTACAGCACAGAAGGTTCCACCTCAACATGAGGAAGAACTTCTTCACTGTAAGGGTCAGAGAGCGCTGGAACAGGCTGCCCAGAGAGGCTGGGGAGTCTCCTTCTCTGGAGCCTTCCAAGACCCATCTGGATGCATTCCTGTGTGACCTGTGCTAGATGATATGGTTCTGCTCTGGCAGGGGGGTTGGACTTAAGACCTCCAGAGGTCCCTTCCAACCCCTAACATCTTGTGCTCCTGTAATGCTCTGTACTTCTTGCTCTGTTCTTTTAGCTGTATTTTCCCTCTCCTTTCTTTTTCTAGATGCCTCTGCTTTTCCTTTTAACCCCATTATTTTTTTCTTTCTTTTGACTTTTGCTGTGCTTGGTCCCTTTGTTTCAGATGAGAACAAGAAAATGCTAAGGTTTGCAAGTCCTGGCTTCTCCTAACATGGAGGTTTTCTTTTCAAATGAGAAAACCTTTATTTTTATCTTTATTTTCTGCTGGGGCAGGTGTATCTATCCAGGTGTATCTATTGTTCTCAGTTTCTGGAAAAGCAAAGGGAAAGAGGCCCTCATCTATAATACAATACAATACAATACAATACACCAGGTTGGAAGAGACCTTCAAGATCATCGTGTCCAACCCATCAAACAATCCAACCCACCCAACAACTAGACCATACAGCCAAGCACCCCATCAAGTCTTCTCCTGAACACCTCCTGTGAAGGTGACTCCACCACCTCCACGGGCAGCCGATTCCAATGGGCAATCACTCTCTCCGTGTAGAACTTCTTCCTAACATCCAGCCTAAACCTGCCCTGGCGCAGCCTGAGACTGTGTCCTCTTGTTCTGGTGCTGGATGCCTGGGAGAAGAGGCCAACCTCTGCCTGGCTACAACCTCCCTTCAGGTAGTTGTAGAGAGCAATAAGGTCACCCCTCAGTCTCCTCTTCTCCAGGCTAAGCAACCCCAGCTCCCTCAGCCTTTCCTCATAGGGCTTGTGTTCCAAACCCCTCACCAGCTTTGTTGCCCTTCTCTGGACACGCTCCAGCAAGTCAACATCCTTCCTAAACTGAGGGGCCCATAACTGGACACAGTACTCAAGGTGCGGCCTAACCAGTGCAGTGTACAGGGGGAGAATGACCTCCCTGCTCCTGCTGGCCACACTGTTCCTGATGCAAGCCAGGATGCCATTGGCCTTCTTGGCTGCCTGGGCACACTGCAGGCTCATGTTCAGCCTACAATCAACCAGCACCCCCAGGTCCCTCTCTGCCTGGCCACTCTCCAGCCACTCTGACCCCAGCCTGTAGCACTGCCTGGGGTTGTTGTGGCCAATGTGCAGAATCCGGCACTTGGATGTGTTCAATCTCATGCCATTGGACTCTGCCCATCTGTCCAGCCTGTCGAGGTCCCTCTGCAAAGCCTCTCTGCCCTCCAGCAAATCAACTGCTGCCCCCAGCTTGGTGTCATCTGCAAATTTACTGATGATGGACTCAATGCTCTCATCCAGATCATCAATAAAGATGTTGAAGAGCATGGGGCCCAGTACTGATCCCTGGGGCACACCACTAGTGACAGGCCGCCAGCTGGATGTGGTGCCATTCACCATTACTCTCTGGGCTCGGCCCTCCAGCCAGTTCCTAACCCAACGCAGTGTGCTCCTGTCCAAGCCACGGGCTGCCAGCTTGGCCAGGAGTTTGCTGTGGGGAACGGTGTCAAAGGCCTTGCTGAGGTCCAGGTAGACCACATCCACAGGCCTCCCCACATCCACCAGGCGGGTCACCTGATCATAGAAGGAGATCAGGTTGGTCAGGCAGGACCTGCCCCTCCTAAATCCATGCTGGCTAGGCCTGAGCCCCTGGTCATCCTGGTCATGTCATCTAGTCATGTCATAACACACCTAGAATAGTTATAGCAAATGGTGCCAATCTTGTTAGTATTTGCTTGTTGAGCTTTTCATTCAGTCTCTCACTTTGCCATGTAACTTGCATTAATTGCTAATTGTGACCTTTTATCTCCAACTGATCCTAGGATGTGTCTTTCCACCTACATTTCTCATAATTTTCAAACTGCTGAATATTTCCTCTTTTAATTCTAACTTCCCCCCCCTTCTCCTTCTCAGGCTTCTCTCTTTCTCTTCCCCTTATTTCCTGTATCCTGACTACTCTTTTGTCAATGCATTTCATCAGTTGGCTTTGGCTATTATCAGACAGATGCTGCAGCTCACTCTTGCTGTTCTCCAAAGTCCTTCCATGTTTAGCCTGCTGATAAATACCCCATTTCTGTCCCCTCTGCATCCTTCACATAACAACATTTGATCAGGCCCTGCAGCCTTCATCTTGAAGATAAAAAAATGGACCAGGGAGTAAGGGTGGGTCAAAGATCTCATCTGAGCCTATAGGAGGTTTGAGGGGTACCAGTCTTTGTGGGCAGGGACCCACAAGGAGTGATGCCAAGATTTACTGTGCTGGGCATGATGTGGGAAGTTGTATCCCCTCTCTTTCTTCAGTCATTGCTACCTGGGAATGCCCAAGCATGCCAAAATGGAGCAGGGGCACCGTGGTTGAGGGTAGTGTGAGCACTGGTGATGTGGCAAGTGTCACATCTGGTCATTTTTGTATTGCCTAGCCTAGAAATCCTGCCAAGACTTAGAGCCAGGAACCAATGTCTAGGCAGTGATGAAGTCTTTGCTTTCATCTGGGCGTTGTAACACAAATGGTCACTCTTTTCCCTGGGTTGTGTCAATGTTCTGATACATTCCATGTTAATCTTCAGGTTTATCAGTACTAAGGTAATACAAATATTGCAGGCACTGGAGAGGACAGTTAGCATATCTTATGTGCTATGTTCTGAAGTCTGAAGCTGCTCTTTTGATTTGATTTGTGTGAGTACAAAGCCTCAAACAGTGGCAGCTCGTCTCCAGTCTCTTCTAGAATCCTTTCCTGTCATCCTAGCTGAAGGCAAATTCATGAAACACAAGAACACAAGATGGCTCTTCTCATGATGAGAGTGTTCTTAGGTACAGCATCAAGCAAGTAGGTGAGTTTCCAAAATGGTCACCGAATTTTGACATATAACACTGGGTGCATGACTTTGAATGATAACATGCTGGCACCTTGCACACTGGCAGCTGTTTACCATAGACATGAAAGATTGCTTTTGCCAGTAAAAGCATTTGGAAACAGGGTAAGAAGGCAATACCTGAAGCCAGTGAGGAGCCTGCAATGACAGCTAATGAAACCAGTGTGGCAGTTTTAGGCTGATGCCTAGGAAAGTTTTCCACAGATTGAGTAGAAAAGTGGTAGAATGTAAATGAATTACCGTTGGATGTAAAAGGGAAAGTAATGATAAGGTATAAATAGTCCCATTGGTCTGACAACTGACATGAAGTTAATTGTACAAACTAGCTCTTTTTGGCTTCTTTACTCTAGCTGATGCTAGCTGGTAGCTTTTGCTTGGCTGTTGCTGACCTTGTCTGTGTTCTTGTTGTGGATAAGTACTAGCAAGCTACCACCTGCTCTTCTGTTTCTCTTGTCCCATGTACAGGAGGGCAGAGAGAAGGAAGCAGTTGGTAACCCCCTGGTTTTGTCCAGGGGCTTCTTGTGTTGTTTATAAATTATAAATACATGTAAATGTTGTATATTTTGTACATACTCACTGCATGTCCTATTTCTTGATTGTAGTTTTGCTTGTAAATACAGCTTCATTTGCTTTCCAACTGAGCTGCTCTGGCAGTTTCATTCTGGGGGTAATTTCAACCCACCACAGCCAGAAACAGACTTTTGCTATGAGACACAGCTATAACCTCCTGTCACCCTGGCCCATGCTAGGTGACTGGAACCAGGAAACATGCTTTGGTATCTTGTCAAAACTCTTCTGTAACACTCTGATTGAAGCCACTTTGAAAGTGTGATCCTTAGTGGGACGGTTTGGGGTTTTTTCCTCTTTTAAACTAGAATGAAAAATGTTTGGTCACGTTCTAGGCTACCAACTGTAGCTGGAGTAATAAAAGGTCCCTTTGCCATTCAGCATCCATTTCCTGTTACTTTGAAGCCCAGCATTTACTGGCAAGTAAACCAAGGTACTTCAAAAGTTTTACGGCGGTGTGGTGAGGCAGAGACATAAATACATGAGTAAAATCACCGATTATCTGGTACTGCCTTTGTTGCTAAACAAAATGGGGCTCACCCTTGCTCTCCCTGTGTCTGTGCTTTGTGTGCTCTTCAGAGTTTTAGCCTTCTGTGCCACATCTTTTGTATAAGGGTACATCTCTGAAGTCTGTAGAGAGGAGAAAAGAAAAAAAAAAAGCCTTTTCTTGACATCTTTGCTTTGCTGTTTTCCTTTGCTTGTGAGGATTAGAAAAATATTCCACCCCCTGTCCCCTGCCCCCTTCCCCCTTCCCCTCTCCCTCTCTCTCTCCAACTTGGTCTATCGTGAAAAGATAAGAACTATCTAGAAAAAGGTGTTTGCCATACACAAGCAGGAGAAAAGAAGACAGGAGGCTGCAGTGTTTCTTACAAAGTCCTGTCTCTTGCCAAGAAACTCCCTTGTAATCAGGTAGAAACATCTGCAAACAAACAAGCAAACCATTCATTTTTTTTTCCCCCTGATTATGGCCGAGTAGGAAAATGTTAGTGTAATGGCTGCAGAGCTTTTTCTCAGGCACCTCTGCTCGCAAGCGCTGCGATTCGAAGCGCCGCGCCTGAGCCCGGCGCTGAGGACAATTCGACCTTTTGGCTGCAGGGGGCAATCCAGCACAACCCAAGCTGCTTTGGCAGCCCCTGAAAGAATCCAACTCTTTCCTGACAACAAAGGCCAAAATTGTGCTCGCGGTTTGGGGACTGCAAGGCTGTGTTCTAGCACCAGGATCAGGCTCCTTTGTGCTGTGATTATGTATTGTGCAAAAAAAAAGCCCTTCATCAGCTGCTGCCATATGTCCGCTGGTCGTGATGGAGTTGCTTGTTTTCTCGGCGAGGGGATTGTTTTATTCGAGGGGAGAACTTAAGGTGGATGCATGGTGAAGTGCTGCTCTAGGGACTGTGTGCTCTGTCAGGCTTCAAGCAGATGCTCCCATGCTGTGTCAACAGTAGTCGGTGTTAGTGAAAAAGGAAGGAGGAGGTAGGGAGCAGGGCTCCAAGAGCGTTTGCTTTCTCCATTTAGCCCCAGACATGCTTGATGCAAGAAAGTGAAGTATCTTCACCTGCTTCAGGTTTGTGATGCTCAGGGACAAAGCAGCCCTGTTGGAGGCAGGGTGGCCATCCCAATGCTGTCTGCACATGGACAAGAGGATGGCAGCAGGAGGCTTGTTCAAGTGCCTTTTCATGCTTAATTTTCTGCATCTGTGCAAGGACTGCAGGCAGCACTCTCCTGAACTGCTGCCTAACTTCTACCTTCTCCTCCAGGCCACTCCACCTTTGATTTCCAGTGGTCCCATCCTCACTGTCAGAGCATGCTTGGTTTATGCACCGTGCTGCATGGGCACTGCTGGCAGCAGAGCGTGGTGGCCACGCTGCTGCTTTGTCTCTCCCACTTGAGGAAAGGTGTAGCCAGTCAGTGGGTTTGGTGCTCAGCAGAACACACAGGAAAGTCAGATGCAGCTCAGAGAGGGGAAGCTAATGGGGGGGGGATTTTGGACATGGAGGTGGGAAGCATAATGCTGGCTGAGTACTGATGGATTAGTTGGAGGTTAGTGTTGGTAGAGTACAGATGCTCAGAGAAGCTTACATCAGTCTGCTGGGTGTGGCTCCTCTGCCTTTGTGACATGAGCCGCCCTGGGCCCTGCTGTGGGGAGCCCAGCTGGGCTGTGGTCTTGAGCCATGGGCTATGTCCTGTGGAGGGACCACCAGGGTTGACCATGATCACCTGCAGCTGGCCTGTGTACCTCCCCACAGTGGCACAATACTTGGGTAATTTTTCTCACTTGCCTTTGCTCATGAGTGCTGCAGATGTTTCTTATGCATGCTCGCAAGAGCTACTAGTGCTGGACACCCAGCTCACCATCACTCCTGCTGGTGAGCAAGTCGTGATCAAAGGTGGTCAGATTTGTACATCCATGGAAGTCCCTCTCCAGCCTTTGTATTTCATTAGAATAGAATAGAATAGAATAGAATAGAATAGAATAGAATAGAATAGAATAGAATAGAATAGAATAGAATAGAATAGACCAGGTTGGAAGAGACCTTCAAGATCATCGTGTCCAACCTACCATCCAACACCACCTAATCAACTAAACCATGCAACCAAGCACCCTATCAAGTGACCCTTGAAAAGCTCTGCATGAGACTGAAGAGACATTCTGAGAGCAGTTGAGAGAAGGTTGACAAGGTGTTCTTAGCCTGGGCAGGTTGGATGTTGAGATGAGGAGGACTTGGTGCCTTCTGCACACATCCCACCTGTATATGGAGGAGTGGAGGGAGACTTTCCCTAGCAGCTCTCGTGCTGCGAGGTCAGTGAGAAGCAGAGTTTATTGCCCTTGCTTTGCTATAGATTTGCATCTTGTGGTGAGGTTATCTCTTGTCAAACAAAGTGCAGAGATTGATCCAAGCTTGTCCTGTGGTTACAGCACGTATAAAGCATCTTTAACGTAGATTCTGTGACATCTCATGGTACCGATTTGTTCCCACTAGAACCACAGCTTAGCAGGAGCAGTGCAGGAGTGTCAGCTTTGGTTAAAACTGGACAGCCTGTTCAATAGTAGTGGCAGGAAGCAGAGCCAGTAGATACAGGCAGCACATACATATCAACCACATTGCCACACACCTAAGAGACCCCTGGTAAGATTCTGCTGTGCTCCTCTCCTGGTGCAGTCACTTTGCCTCTGTTGGTGTTTCTGCTTCAGGTTTTATGCCCTCCCCATGCAGGGCTGGAAAAGTGGAGCTTTTTGTTTGTGTAGCCACTCTGGGTTCAGTTTTATTATTAATCACATCAAGGGAGGCTCAGAGGTTTTTAGGGCTAGAAGAGACCATTACTGTAATCTCGTTTGGGAGATTTCTTCCACAGCGTTTTTGGGTTTTGTCAAAAGAAAAATGGTGTTGGTTTTTCTTTGCCCTTAGGCCTTAAGGTGTAATTCAGCCTTTTCATAAAGGAAACAGACACATAGAATAATCATTGTCATAGAAGTGTTGGGTTTTGGTTTTTTTTTTAATTTACTGATAAGTTTCTGAGAATTGTTTTTATGTATTGAAATAAAAATGTGCCCTGGTTTTAAATGGGGAGGTGGGGTGGGGTGGGGAAAATACCCCAACCTTTTAAATAGAAATGCAAGCAAACTCTTGTGTGTGATGCCACAGGAAAGTCCAAGGACATGGACACAGCACAGCAGGATCTGCCCAGTGAAGTTCAGGAGAGTTTAATCTGCATGTGAATAATAAAGTGTGAATGGGTCATAGAGGAATTCTGCTCACATTTCTAACAGAAGCAAAACTTTCAGCTGTTCTTGATGTTCAGCTCTCAGGACTTGCTTAATATTCAGCACTGGTTTCATCATCAAAGAAATTGAGGCAAAATTAAAAATTCTTTTCCTGGGTCTGTTATTTTCACAGCTTCTACTTCCTTTCAATTTTGATCCTGCCATCCATTTTGATAAAAGAAAATGATGTGTGAGGAACAAGGCAGGCAGGAAGGAGACAGAACGAGAAGTGCTTTTCAGCACTGACTTCACCTCTGCAGAAGTCTATAATAAGGTGTCTGCAGATCACTCCCCACTGAAAGCTCTCACAAATAACAGCCCTGCTCAGGGAAAGTGAATTAAACCAGTGCTGCCTCACATGGCTGCTGGTGAGTACCACAGCATGCTCTGATCTCTGAACAGTTGGTCTGTCTTATCTAGGGCTGCACAATTTCTTTCTACTCTGTGCAATTTCTTTCCACCCTTTTCTGTTAAGCAGAGACGACTTCTGTGTTGGTTTTGTTTGTGTGCTGTCTCCCTCCTCCCTGGAAGCTTTTTCTTGGAAGGAAAGGCTTCCAAAAGCTATCTAGACTTACTGATCTCCCAGCACTGGCTCTCAGGATCCAGAAGAAAAGTCTTTTCAAGGAGCTCAGTTTGCAAAAGCACCCTCTCTGCCATTTGTTCCCCAAGTAGGTGAAGGAGGAGTCCAGCCCATACTGGCACCTCAAAGGGCAGCATGATGGCAGTCTAGGGCTTTGGAGGTATCCATTGAAGCTCTGACTCAGGGTCAGCTCTGGCTAGGACACTGAATCTCAGTGCAATACTGAGCAAGTTACTTTATCTGTTTCCATGTGCAGTGGTCAGGAGCTGCACAAAGGATGTAATCCAAGTCTAACTTACGCTCTGAGACTGTATTTGCACTCTCACAGGAGAAACCTCTCCACTGAGTTAACACAGTCAATGCAAACCCTGGTGGTGCTCTGTGTGTGCCTGGATTTCCTTTGTGGGGCAAGCAGGGTAGTGGTGATGGCTGCATAGGTTTAGCCATCAAAAGGGGGTTCAAGTGGGAGGTTTTCTGTGACAAAAGGAATATTGAATGAGTTGGTGCCAGTGCTTTAGACTTCAGTAGGCTGTTAAGTACAAAAATCAATGTTAATGTAACTTGCAGCTGAGCTTTTAAACCTGCTAGTTAACCTCTGAAGCTCAGCCTCTAATCTCACAACCCCTTTTTGAACTGTACATAGGCCAGTATCTAAAACATTGCTTACACAGGAAAAAAGGTGAGACCTTTCACATTTCTCCAATACCAAAAGAGTTTTGCAAAACCTGAAGTAAAATTTGCCTCAGAACAAATGAAATAGAAGGGAAATTTCACTTTAGAGACTGATGTTTTCAGAAAGTTCCTGCATATCCTGCAACGTCCTTTAGGAAGGACGTTGACTTGCTGGAGCGTGTCCAGAGAAGGGCAACAAAGTTGGTGAGGGGTTTGGAACACAAGCCCTATGAGGAGAGGCTGAGGGAGCTGGGGTTGCTTAGCCTGGAGAAGAGAAGACTCAGGGGTGACCTTATTGCTCTCTACGACTACCTGAAGGGAGGTTGTGGACAGGCAGAGGTTGGTCTCTTCTCCCAGGCAACCAGCATGAGAACAAGAGGACACAGTCTCAAGCTGCACCAGGGGAGGTTTAGGCTGGAGGTTAGGAAGAAGTTCTATACAGAGAGAGTGATTGCCCATTGGAATGGGCTGCCTGTGGAGTTGGTGGAGTCACCTTCACTGGAGGTGTTCAGGAGGGGACTTGATAGGGTGCTTGGCTGTATGGTTTAGTTGATTAGGTGGTGCTGGATGATAGGTTGGACGCGATGATCTTGAAGGTCTCTTCCAACCTGGTTTATTCTATTCTGTGTTTTCCAGAATACAGAACAAAAGCCTGCTCTGTAAGTGTTCATTCTCTCACTAGTGGTTTTCAAACCCCTGCAAAAGGAGAAGGTAGACCTCTGAATGTACCTTTGGGTGAGATGCTCTTCAGACTAAGAACGTCCTCCTGTGTGGTCATATGCTCATCGGTGTGATGGGATGCCCATCCCTGCCAGGCCCCAAGGCGTCACTGCACTTGCCGGTGTTGCTGTTGGAGTCAGTCTTGCTGCTGACAGTTGAAAGTTGGTCTTGTAATTGTAATACATATTCATACTTCATGTGATTATCAGCAGTTTTGCAAATACTGTTCTTTACGTGGTGCCACTCTTTGCATAAGGAAAAAAAACCCTTTTCATTTACGTAGTCTCCAGGGGGCTGGCAAACAAAACCTGTAGCCTGATTGTTTTTCCCGTCCTTATCTATTTTTCTGAGAACTTCTTGTGTGTCACTTTGCCTGGACAGCCTGATAATTTGTTGCAATTAATAGACATGAACGTACTAGCAGCAGAACATAGAGGTCATTTTCTTTTCTGGTGACCCATGTCTTCTCTTTCCCTAATAGCTCGTATGGTCCCAGCTGAAGCTGTGGATCCTCCGAGGCTGCAGAGGAGATAAAAGGCTGTGCCGCAGCCCAGAAGGGTGTGCTACATCCCCTTTCATGTGATCCACTGTGGGGATGGGCCCAGATGCACTTGCCTGTGGTTCAAAAGAAAAAGAGAAAAAAAGAAAAAGGAACTATTTTTGAAGCTGTGTAGACATTATCATAGCTCACATGTACCGAAGGGTCAAGCTCAGGTTGTCAGGGGGATTGCGTCTGAAATCCTGGTGGCACAGAAGTCTGCCAAGGCTTTGACAGCCCCATTAATTGAGTTTCTGTAGTGGGTAAGCCACCTCTCCCAATGTTGTTTTTAATGCTACATAGAGAAATCTGAATGCCATGGGAGCTCCCAGAAAGGGGATGAAATGTCAGTGCTCCCATGCTGCGATGGCATGGGCGGAGAGGGTGAGAACAGACCCTCTGTCTTGACTCTCTACTGGTGTGGGTTGGGAGGCTGCTGGTGTTGCTTAGACCTGCTGCGTGGGAGCTGGAGGCCCAGGCTGGAGGTCATGGTCCCCTTCCTTCCCTTGCTGGGATGTGTGGGGATGCTGAGCCCCAGGGGTGGAATTGATATTCCCTGCTCCAGTGGCTCTGTTTGGGTTGCCAGATTTTGGACTTTGGCGTGTGGATGGGCTTTGGAGCCCTTGAGGTTAAGGACCAGGTTAATTGTCTGGGTACCCAAGGGGAGGTTCCAGCTCTGAAGGGAGGCCTATGGTGGCTTCCTGTTCCTTTCTTCCTTGAATTTAAACTCCTTAAAACCAAATCTCTTCACTCCCCAAATAAGCTCTTTACTTTTTGCCTTTCAACCCTAAATAGCTTAGCTTGTAAGTAGATTCTTTTGGAAAAAAGAAAAAAGAGCCACTGCTGTGCTTCTGTGATCAGACACTCGGGGTGAATTTCAGTCTAATCTTACTTTAGGAATTGATTCAGCTTAATGACCTTGGGCAAGTTGCTCAACCTTTTGGTGCCCCAGTTTTTCCATTTGTGAAATAGAGAACTGAATACCCTTGTGAGCTGGGTAAACACTCCCTGAAGCTTAATTCAGATATGCCTGTTTTGAAGGGCTTTGAGCTCGGTGGTGGGAAGCACAGTGGAAGAACAAAACATGTTGAGAAGGGAAGGGAGCTTTGTCTCCCAGCCTACTTTTTGGAGCTAGTGTCCAATGCAGAGCCTTCCCATGGCTATGAACATGAGCCAGCAGTGTGCCCAGGTGGCCAAGAAGGCCAATGGCATCCTGGCCTGTATCAGGAATGGTGTGACCAGCAGGAGCAGGGAAGTCATTCTGCCCTGTACTCAGCACTGTTTAGGCCACACCTTGAGTACTGTCTCCAGTCCTGAGGCCCTCAGTTTAGGAAAGATGTTGAGTTGCTGGAACGTGTCCAGAGAAGGGCAACAAAACTGGGGAGGGGTTTGGAACACAAGCCCTATGAGGAGAGGCTGAGGGAGCTGGGGTTGCTTAGCCTGGAGAAGAGGAGGTTCAGAGGAGACCTTATTGCTCTCTACAACTACCTGAAGGGAGGTTGTAACCAGGTGGGGGTTGGTCCCTTCTGGGTGGCCAGCACCAGAACAAGAGGACACAGTCTCAAGCTGCAGCAAGGGAGGTTTAGGCTGGATGTCAGGAAGAAGTTCTTCACAGAAAGAGTGATTGGCCATTGGAATGTGCTGCCCAGGGAGGTGGTGGAGTCACCATCACTGGAGATGTTTCAGAGGAGACTGGGTGGGGCACTTGGTGCCATGGTTTAGTTGATTAGATGGTGTTGGGTGATTGGTTGGACTCGATGATCTCCAAGGTCTTTTCCAACCTGGTTAATTCTATTCTATTCTATTCACCTCTGCTTGGAGACGCAGTGGAGCGGCCTTGCGTTCCCCCAGCTAGGCATTATGCTGAAGAGGAACAATGGAAGAGATGTCAGCTGTACTTGACCCTCCTGATTTCCAGCCCTGTTTGGTTTGAAACACAACATGTGCAGGCTGGAGGAATTCTGGAAGCGGAGTGGAAGCGTTGGCATGCCCGTTTGCATACTAATACACCCCGAATGCCATTATTTTTCCAGCTTCCACAGCTGTGTTATGGCTGTACTAGAGCTGAATTCTAACAACCAGCCAAAAGGTTTGCTTGCCTGTATATGTGCACTGGGGTTTTGCAAGCAAAACTGGAAAGCTTTCTAGTAGTTGTTGTTGTCTTTTGTGGGGCTTTTTCTTTTGGTTGTCTTTAAACACAGCACACTTTTGTGCTTACATTAAAAATTATGGATCAGCTGTATTTTAGCAAATGCCTATTCCCTGAATTTATGCAGTTGATGGCCTCTGAGCTCAGTTTGAAAGGTTTCCCCCTCTGTATTGCAACTGGGATTTCTTTCTTTCTCTTTCTTTTTCTTTTTCTTTTTCTTTTTTTTTTTTTTAAGAGAAATAATGTTTTATCTTTGCATCTTTGTCTTGTATAAAAGATAAAAATCTATAGTAATTCTTTCCTATGTAGACTGCTCTATTTTCCCCATAAAACACTCTTGCAAATAAGTCTGCAGATCTTTCAACACAATGCCTGAAGCATCACACATGATAAATCCTTCCCCAGTCTCAGCTTCCTGTAACCTTCCCCATTCCTCACAATGACACACACTTTCTCTCATTCATCTTTTATTACAATTCAATATTGTGCTTGAATATAATTAGTTTGTATGCAGCATTCCCTTCCCCCTCTCCCCCAATCCTTGGGTGTTTTTTGTTTGTGGGGTTTTTGTTGTTGTTGTTGCTGTTGTTGTTCTTTTCCTGAAAAAGAACAAACTACTCCTTCCCATGCACATTTCATCTGGAAATTGACTTCAGTGTTATAGGTTCCAATATATTTACACAACAGGTAGGGGGGAAGATATTGGGGAAAGAAGAAATATTTTTACCATCGTAAACCTCTAGCAAAAATATGTATGTAATAGAACCTGGTACTGTGGTATTACACACATTACAGCTGTCACTGTGACTTACAGCCTTAGTTTAGCTGAAAGAAAATCTATAACCCTAGAAATGCAACAATGTCCGAGTCACAGTTGAGAGTAATAAATGTTTTTCCCAGAATACTGTAATCCATATTTCCACAGCTGATACAACAAAGGCATTTCTACCAGAAATCCTTCAATTTCATGGGTGGAGGCTCAGAAAGGGAGAGGAAAGGGTTAGGAGAAATGATAAGCAATAAAATGCCTGTGTTCGGAAATATTAGCCCTTTGGCTAGTGCCTTTGGTTGATCGTTCTTGGCCCCCAGTTTTACATCCTAACAGAGTATTGCTTGGTTTTTTGATGCCACTCTTAAAGTCTATGCTCTCCTTTGAGGGGGGTGAGGGTGCTGGGTTGCAGGCAGCTATGCAGCAGCACCTTGTCATTGCCTGCATCATGGACATCCTATAGGGTGAATCATAGAATGGTCCAGGCTGAACGGGACCTCCAAAGGTCATCTAGTCTGACTTCCCCCAGTCAGCAGGGACATCCTCAACTCAACCAGCTTGCTCAGGGCCTTGTTGAGCCTCACCTTGAATATCTCCAGGGAAAGGGCCTCAACCACCTCCCTGGGCAATCTGTTCCACTGTTTCACCACCCTCATAGTAAAGAACTGCTTCCTAACATCCAATCTAAATTTGCTCTTCTCTAGTTTTAAGCCATTGCCCCTTGTCCCATCAACACAGGCCTTTGTAAACTCTCTCTCCATCCTTCCTGTAGGCCCCCTTTGGGCACTGGAATACCAGACTGTCCAGGGCTGATGAGGTGAGATGTGCTTTAAGGATGGTATGGACCATTTTGTCTGCTCATGAATGTGGTCCTCCATGTCTTGGTGCTGGCAGCTGCCAGCCACTGTGTCTCTTTGGGGTTGCAACTATGCTGTCTTCCCCCGCACCCACTACTGAGCCCTTCGCTGCTGTGGTGTGATGAACTGATGGCTTGATGGATGTGTTCAAATTCTTGGCCTGGGAATCTGAACTGTGAAGGCTTCTCCTACGTGTTCATTTTTTTCACAGGATTACAGGATGTTAGGGGTTAGAAAGGGCCTCTGAAGATCACTGAGTCCAACCCCCCTGCTGGAGCAGGACCGTAGAATCTAGCACAGGTCACGCAGGAGCACATCCAGATAGGTCTTGAAAGTCTCCAGAGAAGGAGACTCCACAACTCCTCTGGGGAGCCTGTTCCAGCGCTCTGTGACCCTCACAGTGAAAAAGTTCCTCCTCATGCTGAGGTAGAACCTCCTGTACTGCAGTTGACCTCAGTTACATTTTCAGTGGGGAAGGTGTTCTCCGGCCAAAGGCAGCGAGTCCTGGGAGGTACTTGCATCGCTGGCTTTGGTTTGACTTTGTGTGCAGGGAAAGAACTTGATGGCGTGCCAGAGCAGTGAGGCTATCCTGGCAGGCCTTCCTGCTGGCGACAGCAAACAAATATATATCACATTACATATTTCCTTTCTCAGAAGGGTACAGTTTGAGTAGCTAGGTAACTTGTGTTTTGGGCTCCCAAGACCTTCATTTGTCTCTGCCTTCAAACTTCCTGGCAAGCTCGCTCATGTCTATTAATTTTCTAAAATCCATGAAATAAAAAAAAATATATAAAAAATAGAGCAAATTGCATTAAAGTAATCTGTAATCATTTCAGTTACAGTGTGAGTGAAATACTCTCAGAGCCGAGCAGTTAAAATGGAAATGCAGTGTTGAGAAGCTATATCTGCCATAGTTTATTGCCCACTATACACATTGCACAGTATCAGGTTTGTTCCAGTCAAGGTTGGTCAGGTGTTTCTGTTTGGGTTTAGGGGGGAAAAAAAGGAAACAAAAAAGAAACAAACAACACCAACAACAAACTAAAAAAAAAAAGAAACAAACAAACAAAAAAGAACCTTTAGAGAAAAGAAACCTTAAAAAAAAAGAAACCTTAAAAAAAAAGAAACCTTAAAAAAAAAAAGAAACCTAAAAAAAAAAAGAAAAAAAAAAAGAAACCTTAAAAAAAGAGAAACCTAAAAAAAAGGAGAAACCTTAAAAAAAAGAGAAACCTTGAAAAAAAGAGAAACCTTAAAAAAAGGAGAAACCTTAAAAAAAAAGAGAAACCTTAAAAAAAAGAGAAACCTTAAAAAAAAAAGAAACCTTAAAAAAAAAAAAAAAAAAAAAAGAAAAAAAAAAGAAACCTAAGGGGGAAAAAAAAAGGGAAAGGAAATAGCAACACTAGTAATAGGAGAAATTTGTGCCTTTCTAGGCCCTTCTTTTCTTCTTTTCTTTCCTGGTGGGGCTGAGCAGATATGCTGGCACCCAGAACTGCAGAGCAGGAGGTGTTTCCCAGCAAGCATGCAGATGGCATGGAAAGGCCACTAGGTTCCTTCCAGTATCTTAAAGGGGCCTACAAGAAAGCTGGGGAGAGACTTTTTGGGGTGTCAGGTAATGATAGGAATAGGGGGAATGGAGAAAAACTAGAAATGGGTAGATTCAGACTGGGTGTTAGGAAGAAGCTCTTCACCATGAGGGTGGTGAGACACTGGAACAGGTTGTCCAGGGGGTGGTAGAAGCCCCATCCCCGGGGGTTTTAAGGCCAGGCTGGATATGGGTCTGAGCAACCTGCTCTAGTGTGCGGTGTCCCTGCCCATGGCAGGGGAGTTGGAACTGGATGATCCCTGAGGTCCCTTCCAACCCTAACAATTCTATGATTCTAGGTTGGTGTGTGCTGAAGAACAAAGCTTTTAATCAGAAATGCAGAAGCTCAGCATATCTAGTTGTATTATCATCTTGAACCATAGCAAGTGCTTGGTATATATAGCACTAACATTGCCCCTACAATGCTGAGACATCATGCTTGCTTTAATGCACAGTACTAAAAATTTCAACTTCACATAAATTAGCTTTATTAGCTACTTTACTTAGTCATCATTCCTATTACTGCTTCATTAGATATCTGATTCATAATCATCGACTTACAAAGAACAGATTGCAAAGAGTTTTCCCCCTCCCATCTGCTCCTCACCTCCCTGTGCTTCGGCGTGCACTCAGACTGATGCAGTGGTATACTGTGGGGCAGCCTGAAGTGCTCCACCTCCCTCCTGTGCTTCAGTGTGCACTCAGACCGATGCAGTGGTACACTGTGGGGCAGCCTGAAGTGCTCCATCCTTGTAAGGCTGTGTTTCCCTCTCAGACCTACTATAGGAGGCTTTGTCATCTTGACTGGAGTGTCTGACTCACAAAGATGAGCTAATTTTATTGGCAAGATTCTGCTTTCCTGAGGCAGGACAATCATATTTCACTTTTTTTTTTTCTGGTACTTGGGTGGTTGTTGTAAAAATCTGAACTATTGCATGCATGCAAAATAGTTAAGGTATAAAAATATACTCACAAAGTGGTGAGGCTATGAACACTTAACTTGCCCTTCGTGTACTGGGGAGCAGACATTGTGAGGGCATTTTCCCATCTCACAGAAGTGAAGCAGCAGTTCATCATCTGGTGTTTATGTCAGACTGCATGACTCTCAGACCAGTTTTTACATCCACAGAGGCATGAGCTTAAAGCTGGGTGCAGGATGAGGCACTAGCATGCAACAAGCTCAGGTGATGCCTAGGGTTTGTCGTGCCTGCTCCTTTGGGTGTTAGGTTTGCTGTAGGTTTTGGGAACACTCAAAGCACAATGTTTGGAAGCAGAAGGTAGGAATATCTTCTGGAAAGAAGATGGACCTTTCTCTATATTGTTTTTATTTCCTGCTGTCCTTTGGTGGTTGTTTTTTTCACCTGGCAGCACTGTCTCCAAGTACTATGGAGTTTCTCTTGTGACCCCTAATGCTGTGGCAGCTTACAAGAGAAACTGTGCTTTTCCTTCAGATTGCCTGCGGGGAATTCTCCCGTCATCAGGCTATCCTTTCACAGTAAAATGGGAAAGTTTTGCTGAAAGACTCTTGCAGGTAGCAGGAAGTGATTGCGCTGCAGCGATGTGCCCGTTGCACAGCTAAAGCTTGCAACTCATCACGCCTCAGATGAGAGGCTCTGGCTTTGTGAAAGGGTTTGTGCCGGTTTTCCTTGGTGCAACGAGGAGAAAATGTTAAAATCCCCAGTGCCTTGTAGAATTCCTATGACCTTTTGCTAACTTTTTAGACGCTGGCACTTGCTAAGCTCTAATATGCATGTGGTCACTGAACTGGCACTCTTCAAAATTAAATAGACCTAATACAAATTACTAATAATCTGAAAAAGCTTTGTGCTAAAGAGGTTGTAGGAATATTTCACAGGAGAATCCTCTTCTGCAGGCTGTGTTAAATGGCCTTGTTAGACATTTGAGTATTGAGTGTCATTATGTAGTGATTTGAGAAGGAGACCAAAGAAAAAACCCCTCAACCCCGTAACACTGCTAGTTAGATTCTCACAGCAGATCTGTCATGCCTAGTCTCTCTAGTAATAATGTAGAGTTTTAATTTTCTCAAGTGTCCCATGGGTTTACTATATGCAGCCAAACAGCTCACAGAAAAGTTGGCAGAATAAAAGCTTTTTATGCCCTGTCCCCACTGGTGGCTTTTTTTATCGGTTTGCCCCCACAGATATATGTGTTCCCCGTGCATACACGCACGCGTGCGCACCCACGCAGACGCGCACCAGGAGTCACAGGCAGCTGTAGAGGTTTGTCAAGTCCCACACAGCTCTTAGCTGAATTCACACCATTCACAAACAAACAGTATCCTGATGCAAGGTCTCTCTTTTTAATTTTTTTTTCCTTTTTCTTGTTTTAAAATATATATATATATATATATGAAAAATCAAAGCCCATGGTGAACAGATTGCTACAGAAGCTGAAAGAGTGATAGGGGGTTCCTGATTTAAAAAACCTTCCTGAAGAACTCCACTTCTGTCTCTGGGTTTTACTCATCAATCAATACCCACCTATTTGAAGAGTCAAGCACCTGCTGAGAAGCTGGCAAGACCCCTGGCACAGAGTGCAAATACCCTGAACCTTGGGATTTATATCAACAGGCAAGGAGAAAAACATTTGCTACCTGATGGGCACAATGCAGACAAAGTTGTTCTTGCTGGCTGCTGGTCTTGATTTGGAGCCATCCCTCACTGACAAACAGGGAGAAGGTGGTGCATGCCTTGGTGCCTCTGCCATAGGGATGTCGTTAGCTGGTGCTCCTTGGGGTGCTTTCCTGACCCCTGCCAGCCACTGCCTGGGGCCAGAGCTGGGCGCAGGTGCAGTCTGGTGGGATACCCGAGCCAGGGATTTTATACAGAAGTGTTGAAATTATCTTCAACATCTGCAAAAACTCTTTGACAGAGCCTCTTGCAGCAAAGTCCCCAGAACACAGATTTTGACAAGGAAAGAGCCCATTATTATCAGTGATGTTTCAACCATTATTTTGTGAATATATTCAATGACAAGAACTCGCTTGTTTCCAAGACAACAAAATTCAAGCCCCGTCCGTGATTGCTCTAAAGGAGGCCTCCTGTCATTTCATTCCTTTGAAGAAACTCACAATTTGATGGGCAAAATGCCAGAAATAATTAGGCAGAATAGCACCATAAGCCCCAGTGGAAGCAAAATATCTGCTGTAAGAATTTCCCACCAGAAATATTGAAAATCAAATCAAAGCCTGCGTGAAATCTTTTCTGTCATGAACAAAAACAAAAATTAATAAATTTAAAAAAAAAAGGGGGGAAAGAAAAAGTGGGTGGGAGAAGACAACTACCCAGTTTTTGACCTCATCAAAGAGAATACTAAAAACTGTCGTTCTGACTTGCTTGTGTCTCCTCGTGAAATAATAAGTGGGCAGGGCAATCAAATTTAAAGCAGTATTCCCCAAAGCAAGGTCAAAACTGCTAGAAATGTTCATTTCATTTTTATTTGCTTTTCCTGTGAGATAGCCACCGTGGCTATAATTTCCCATTCTTTATGGGGAGATCAAAAGATTTGTGCTATGCAGGGTAGGAATCAATTCAGTCATCCTGGCAGCACGCCAATCTTTATTACGTTATTTGTTAACCCGAGTTATTGCAGAACAGAATAACTGTTCCGTGGGATAAATGAGGGAGTTTTTTTTCTTGCTTCCTTGACCTTGATTCCCACCCTTGTGCCTTGTCCTGTCAGCACCCACATGCAGATAATGATTGTCTGCGTTAGAGTGAATGAAATATCACTGCAGGTCCCATGCTGAAACAAATTGTTGACTCAGGGGTGTGGAAGCTAACCAGTAGCTTGCATTGGTTGTCTTCTTTTTTTTGCAGCACAGAGAGTCTCAGGTACTTCTTGCACTGTGTGGGACTCTAATCTCATCAGCAGCAGTAGGATGTACCTCAATAATAACAACTAGGTCCAGTTCTGGGCCCCTCAGTTTAAGAAGGACATTAATGAGAGATGTGATGTTGGTTGTGCTTCAAGGAATAACAACTTTTCCTTAGAGATAATACACTTGAGTGGATCTTAGGAAGAAGTTCTTCAGTAGGAGGGTGGTGAGACTCTGGAATAGGCTGCTCAGGGAGGCTGTGGATGCCTTCTCCCTGGGGGTGTTCAAGGCCAGGTTGGATGAAACCTTGAGCAGCCGAGTCTAGTGGAGAGGTGGCCCTGCCTGTGGTGGGTAGGTTGGAGTAGATGATCTCTGAGGTCCCTTCCAACCTGAGCCATTCTGTGAAGCCATTCTGTGAGACACTTGAACGTGTCCAGAGAAGGGCAACGAGGCTGGTGAGAGGCCTTGAGAACAAGTCCTATGAGGAGAGGCTGAGGGAGCTGGGATTGTTTAGCCTGGAGAAGAGGAGGCTCAGGGAGACCTCATTGCTCTCTACAACTACCTGAAGGGGGATTGTAGCCTGGAGGGAGTTGGTCTCTTCTCTCAGGCAACCAGCACCAGAATGAGAGGACACAGTCTCAAGCTGTACCAGGGGAAGTTTAGGCTCGAGGTGAGGAGAAAGTTCTTCACTGAGAGAGTCGTTAGCTATTGGAATGGGCTGCCCAGGGAGGTGGTGGAGTCACCGTCCCTGGAGGTGTTCAAGAGGGGATTGGACCTGGCACTTGGTGCCATGGTATAGTCATGAGGTCTGTGGTGACAGGTTGGACTTGATCTTTGAGGTCTCTTCCAACCTTGGTGATACTGTGATACTGTAACTGTGTTTGTTCTTTGCTTCCTACTAGGCCATTTCTGTCACTAAATGCATCAGTCAAGTGATACTCCTTGGAATATTTCTGTTTTGTTTTGTTTTGTTTTTAAGGAATCCTTTTCATTAAGTCTGTGAGAAGTGATATATTTGGGTAGTTTTGTGGATGCTTATTAGGGGTAAGTTAAAACCCACTTGGAACTTTGCCTAAGCAAGCATCACAGTTCCAAGTCTACCACTTCTGCCCTGAAAAATTTTCACTTCTGTTTTCCCAACAGAAAAATGCAAGCTTTGCATAGTTATATTTTTCACAGAGAAAATGGAAGGTGGGTTTGTTTTGCACTGAACTGGTCTAACTGAAAAGATGCTTGATGCCAGTTAAATGAAGCAGCTTTGGGATGGAATCAGCGTTCATCTGTGTCTCAACGAGACGCTGCAGTGACCTCGGGTAGGGGAAATGTGTGGGCATTGCACCACGCTGCTGGTCTGAACCTAAACCCCACGGCCAGGTGCATTTCCCAGGACACACAGAGCTCTCCAATTGTGAGAGCTGTGCTGGCAGTCATTTGCCATGGGTTTTTGCAGTCATGCTAGGGGTGGGGGTGTGGGAGGGCAGAAAGGACAGCCTGGACTGAGGTGCTTAGGAGTCTAAGGCAGACATGCCTTAGCAGTACGTCAATATGTAGCCTGCACTGTTAGATGTCAAAGTGGCTTTAAGCCCTTCTCAGCTGACTGAATTTAATATATCAGAGTTTGAGATTTTAGTAAGGGAGAGAAAAGAGGAACAAAACTTTCAATTTCTTTTGAAATGTTCCCCCTGCTAAAAAGCAGATTTTAAACCTTTTTGAAATAGAAATTATTGTAGAAATCTCAGGATTTTTTCTTTTTGGGACAAGTATCCTTCATGAGAACAAATCCCAGTGATTATGTTGCAGAGCAAAGTTAATGGCATTTAATTGATGCAAACCACCAAAATACAGAGAGTGTGATGAGAACCAGGGCTTGGGGTTTGGCACATTCCTGGAAGCAAAGAGGAGGAAATACTTGCCTTTTGTTTTTCCCTCCTCCAAGAGTCCCATGGAAGCTAGGGAAATCCAGGAGAGTCCAGCAGTGGGTAGGCTGTTGCTGTCCAAGTCTGGGCAGGGAAGGGCAGCGTGCAGGAGAAGAGCAGGGGCATGGCTCTAGGAAGCTTTCAGGTTTTCTGGTTTTGAGACTTATCTCTGAGGTTGCACTTTGGTCAGATATAGAAGTCAAAGGAAAGTCTTCTACCTGCCTGCAAGGAGGATGTTTTAAGTCTGGCAGTGCCCCCTAGCTTGTCCTCCTGGATGGATCCTGTAGACCAGCCAGAGTGGTTGGACCACTCTGTACCAGACCAAGAGGACACAGTCTCAGGCTGCGCCAGGGCAGGTTTAGGCTGGATGTTAGGAAGAAGTTCTATGCAGAGAGAGTGATTGCCCATTGGAATGGGCTGTCCGTGGAATTGGTGGAGTCACCTTCATTGGAGGTGTTCAGGAGGAGGCTTGATGGGGTGCTTGGTGCCATGGTTTAGTTGTTTAGGTGGGTTGGATTGGTTGATAGGTTGGACGCGATGATCTTGAAGGTCTCTTTCAACCTGGTGTATTGTATTGTATTGGCCAGAACTCAAGCACAGCTTTCCCTCTTGGCAGTCCCAGCCCATCCCTGATGAGACCCAGTTTGGGTTGTGCCAGTCACACTGAGTGGAGCAGGGCATCCAGAAAACGGTGCACATCAGGCTTTGCTGTGGGCAGGGCTGTTGAGAAAAAGATTCTCTGCCTTCATGAGAAGGTCCAATACAGGGCCCCAAATGCTGCTTTACAGAGTGTTTTTCCCACTCTGCTTTTTCATAGTCTGATGCTATGATCTGAAAACAGCTCTGTCTCACAGTAACTTGAGATAAAGGTGTTTGCAAAAGCACTAAGCCTGAGAATCCAGCCACCCAGCATCAAAATGGGACACTTAAATTCATAAGCTTCCTCCTTTAAACTGATGGAAATGGATCCAAGCAAAACAAAGCAAAACAAAAGCAGTAGGTAAACATGTTGGAATGTACAATGGATAATGAGGGATGATCTAGTCATGCATGCTAAACAGATACATTTATGAGTATAAATTTAATTAGCATCTGGAAATTAGCAAGGCTAGAAAGAAGGGCAATGTGTTTTTAAGAGAAGGCAACGAATAGGCTGTGTTTGGTGCATATAGATAAATGAGGATTTAATTTGTAAGACATAATGAGCCAGGTGCCTATAAAATAATTTGTGGGCTTTTTTTTTTTTGTTGTTGTTGTTGCCTTTTTTCCCCCTGCTGGATATCACAGAAGATAGTGGTGCAACACTTCAAGGTCAGTCTGTCTCTGCCTGTTCATCCCTCTCTGGGGAAAAGCGTTTTTAAAACCAACTAACTAAAATGAATTTCCTTTTTAGTAAACTTTTGGCTTTGCTTTTATGTTGGTTTGGTTTTGTTAACTGAGGAGATGATATGACTTTGCTAATTTTGCAGCTGAAAACCAGCCAGCCTTTGTCCAAGAGGCATTTAGTTGTGGTCTGATTTTTTCACCCTTTAACCTGTACACTGACTGAGGCAGGTTCCTGTGGAAAAATGCTAGTCCAAGGCAACGTCACCTATGATGTTTCACAATGCTCCAATCTGCTAACACTGATTTTAAAAGAAAGCATCACTTTAAAAATAAGCAAACAAATGGTTTTGAACTCAAACTTTTTTGGGGTTTCTTGAACAAAAGGAGTTAAACTGAGTATTGTATGACACTATGAGTTGCCTTTTCCCTGTCACACACAGGACTTCCACCCATCTCTTTAAGCATTTCTGCAGAGACTACTACCACCTGGAATGAAAATTGATGGTAGCAGGAGATCCTGTTATCCCAGTGATGGATAGGACTGTAAAGTTTACTAGAGGGCCTTGGTGATGTTCATTGTATAGGGGGAAGATTAGGGCAGTCTTCGGTTTTCACATACTTCAGGGATCAGTCCTGGGACCTGTCTTGTTCAACATCTCTGTGGGTGACATGGACAGTGGCATCGAGTGCACCCTCAGCAAGTTTGCTGATGACACCAAGCTGTGTGGTGCAGTGGACATGCTGGAGGGGAGGGATGCCATCCAGAGGGACCTGGACAGGCTGGAGAGGTGGGCACAAGCCAACCTCATGAGCTTCAACAAGGCCAAGTGCAGGGTCCTGCATCTGGGTCGAGGCAATCCCAGGCACAAATCCAGGCTGGGCAGGGACTGGCTGGAGAGCAGCCCTGAGGAGAGAGACTTGGGGGTGCTGGTGGACGAGAAGCTCAACATGAGCTCTCAATGTGCACTTGCAGCCCGGAAAGCCAATCAGATCCTGGGCTGCATCAGGAGAAGTGTGGCCAGCAGGTCAAGGGAGGTGCTTCTTCCTCTCTACTCAGCTCTGGTGAGACCCCACCTGGAGTACTGCGTCCAGTTCTGGAGCCCCTATTACAGGAGGGATGTGGACGTGCTGGAGCATGTCCAGAGAAGGGCCACGAGGATGATCAGAGGGCTGGAGCACCTCTCCTGTGAGGACAGACTGAAGGAGTTGGGGCTGTTCAGTGTGGAGAAGAGAAGGCTCCGAGGGGACCTCATTGTAGCCTTCCAGTATCTGAAGGGGGCCTACAGGAAGGCTGGGGAGGGACTTCTCAGGATCTCAGGTAGTGATAGGACTAGGGGGAATGGAATGAAGCTGGAGGTGGGGAGATTCAGGCTAGATGTGAGAAGGAAGTTCTTCACCATGAGAGTGGTGAAGCCCTGGAATGGGTTGTCCAGGGAGGTGGTTGAGGCCCCGTCCCTGGAGGTGTTTAAGACCAGGCTGGACGAGGCTCTGGCCAGCCTGAGCTAGTGTGGGGTGTCCCTGCCCATGGCAGGGGTTGGAACTAGATGATCCTTGTGGTCCCTTCCAACCCTGACTGATTCTATGATTCTATCATTCTGGGGTAGCTTCTGCTGTCTTCGGGTGTTGGGGTGTAAGCAGCACAGACCTTGTAGCTGGGCAGCAGTCAGCCTCACTGACTGCTGCTTTTCCAAGTACTGCAGCAGCTTCCTGGATTTCCAGCAAAGATTAGGGTGCTTGCTTGTCTGTTTATGCCTTTTTTGCAGAACTGCTATTCTTCAGAAAAAAATGGAAGCCAGAGAACAAAGAAGGTTTCTCTTTTCAGCTGCTACCCAAGCAAAGCACAGAAAGCAGAGGCATTTTTCTTCAAACCAAACGTCATAAGGCTACTGCAAGTAATAGCTCCATGCAAATTTATTCAAGAAAAAAGATTTCCCTTTCTTTCTTTCTCTCTCTTTTTATTAGGAAAGGTGGTAAGTACTCTGCATAGGCATTGCTCCCAGCACCTCATGCAATCAGCAACTGGCTTTACCTTTGTGGCAGTCTGAGGCTGATGCCTAGGAAAATTTCCCACAGATTGAGTAGAAAGTGGTAGAATGTAAATAAATTACCATTGAGTGTCAAAGAGAAAATAGTAATAAGGTCTAAATATTCCTATTGGTCTGATAACTAACATAAAGTTAGTTGTATAAATCAACTCTTTATCTTTTTGGCTTCTTCACTCTAGTAGAGACTGGCTGATTGCTTTTGTTTGGCTGTTGCTGACCTTGGCTGCATTATTGCTGTGGCTCAGTACTAACAAACTACTCTCTCTGCTCTTCTCTCCCTGTTTTCCCTTGTATAGCGTGGTGGAAGGGAGCAGGGAGGGGAAACTGTTGGTAACCCCTGGTTTTCTCCAGGGGGGTTCTTGTGCTGTTTTAAAGTTGTAAATACATGTAAATATTGTGTATTTTGTACACATTCCTTCCACTTCATGTTTCCAGATTGTAGTGTGCTTGTAAATACAGCTTCATTTGCTTCCACTGAGCTAGTCTGGCAATTTTGTTTTGGGGATAATTTCAACCCACAGCATGTTTAGAGTGAGACAGATCAATTGTCTGTGGCCCATGAGCAACTTCCTTGCCACTCTTCACATGCTTGTTCCTACCAGAGTATTGCTGTGGAGATGGGAACCTCCTCTCCCTCTGGTGGCCAGTGGCTACCGATCTCTCCCTGGCTCCTTGAGGCTGTTGATGGACACCTGGCAGCATGATCACTGCAGGAGTGGTGCTAGGGAGGCATTAATTTGAATTCAGGGGTCATTCTCTCAAATTAGTTTGGGGGTAATTTCAACCCGCCACAACCTTGTGCAAGAATAATATGGATTTTGCTGGGAGTGCAAAGGGCTTGTGGAGACCGAGTGTTTTGATCTGGTTTTGAACATGTAGTTTTGGATTAGCACACTGGTGCTGAACATATATGCTTTAAATGGCCTTAAGGGGCGTGGGGGGGGAAGGAAGGGAAGACCAAACACCTTCTTACTGACAGTTCTTTGCCTTGTGATAAATTTAACGTGGCCGTAAAGGAGGGTTTATGCCGGTGCAAACGTCTTTTACGAGCCACAGCTTCCATCCATTTAATAATGACCCTGCCTCTCTCAGGAGAATAGCTCCATTACCAAGCTGTTGGGATGGTTTCTGTGGTGCCAGGCAGCACTTCCTGCGACACTTAATCGTCTCACCCATCTGTGGAGAGCGAGGCTCACCACAGAAGACACCTGCTTTCTCAAATGTTGTTTTTAAGGATCAGATCCATTGTAGCTGATTGCACGAGGCCTGTAATGCTGGTTGTGTTTTAGGAGAAAGATGGGTAGGAGCCAGGCTTCCCCCGAGGCACGTGACTGAGCAAAACCAGCCTCTAATTGAAAAGACGAAACGGTGCACACACAAAGAGCCCACATGCAAACATCTCTCTCTTTGCATAAAGTATTACAGTTCAGTAAAGGATTTGTCATAAACTGAAGCTAATGGTTAATTTAATATTGCTTCATGCTCTTTTGGATACGGAAAGGATTGCCTAGATTTGCTAGAGTTAACATAAGCAGGGAGGGATTGAGATGTTGGCTGTGGTTTAGCCCATGAAGGCTTCGCTTTGTTTACTTTCTTTCCTGGAAAAGCCACAGAGTCTCGAGATGGATTCAGGACTGCAAGGCCAGCTTTTGAGTTTGGAAACGCTTCATGTCTTAGGCCCTGCTGTATTATTGTTGTCTGGCCAGACCATATGAGTCTGGGAAGCCCATACCTGCCTCCTCCCAAGGCTTGGCCAGTGCCCATGGCACTGCTGGCCTGTGCAAAGACACCAAGGACCTGCCGGAAGCCCTGGAGGTGCCCCAGTATCTATCCTGAAATCTCCTGGCAAGTGATACTTGCAAGGCAGCCTAACTCCTCCTCACAGCTAGTGAGCTACTTGATATTTTGGCATAAGATTGACTCCAAAGAATTTCTTGGGAGAGAGTTTGCCAGAAGACCTTCCTAGCGTGGCCTGCCAATGGAAAAATCTGGTTACAGGAAAAGTGAAAAATTCTTCAGGGTGACCCTGCGGGCACTGGGGTACAGCAGGCCCTAGGGTACTTTGTGCTTGCTAGACAAAGCAGTAACAGCCACGTTGGTCAAGTGCCTGACCCAGGAAATATGCTCATGGTCAAGAGGTATGAAACGGGAGTGACCGCAGGGTCCTTGTCCCAGCGAGCAGCATCTGCCACACCAGCAGCATTGCCAGAAGCTACACCATCACAAGTGGGCTGCAGACCCTGTTGGGAGAGCTTGAGGACTGAGCTGTGGGAGCCAGGCACCTGGAGACAGAATTTCATTAGGGGCTGCATCAGCCACATTGCTCTCCTGCAAGTATGATTTGTTTCCTTATGCCTTACAGAGCAAGAGAGGACAAGCTGGTACTGAGGTCTACTTTGCACTTTTCTTACCCTCCTGAAAAATGTGTTTCAAAGCCAGAACTTTGTAAATTATCACTTATCTGGCTGATCTGAGAGGGGACTCTTCATTCTCCCTCTGCCATGAGTAGCAGAAACACTCCAGTGTCCCCTTTACAAGTAAATACTGCAGAAAAGATTTCTTCTTACTCAGTAGTCACACCATCTTCACTGCTGTGTGAAGAATACCTGCCCCTCTTGCCTCCAATCCCTGCCCCCCACCTTCTAAACAAACACTTTAATCTCCAAGGTGCAACTTAGAAGATTCCATGTGTGAGCTGGTAGGGGTGCTCCTTAACGTATTTGTGCAGTTTTGAATTGTAAATCTGTCAGACACAGGACTCTAGAAATCCAAGAATTCTTGGATTTCTATATATTTTAAACCTCATTATACAGACCTTGGAGGTTTACCTAAGCTTTGGGTAAAAATGCCAAGACATACTTACCTATTCATAAACTTTGAAGCTGTGTGGCATGATGTCAGGTGGCCAAGATGGCATCCTGGCTTGTATCAGAAATGCTGTGTCCAGCAGGAGTTGGGAGGTGATTGTCCCCTTGTACTCAGCTCTGGTGAGGCCACACCTCGAGTATTGTGTCCAGTTTTGGGCACCTCAATACAAGAGAGATGTAGAGGTGTTGGAGGCAGTGCAGAGGAGAGTAAGGAAGCTGTGAAGAGCCTGGAGAATAAATCTGATGAGGAGCAACTGAGGGAGCTGGGGATGGTTAGTTTGGAAAAGAGGAGACTGAGGACAGACCTCATTGCTCTCTACAACTACCTGAAAGGATGCTATGGAGAGGCTGGTGCTGGTCTCTTCTTACAGGTAGTTAGTGACAGAACAAGAGGGAATGGCCTCAAGCTGTGACTGGGCAGGTTTAGACTGGACATTAGGAAATTTTTTTCCCAGCCAGAGTGGTCAGGGATTGGGATGTGCTGCCCAGAGAAGTGGTTGAGTCACCAACCCTGGATGTGTTTAAAGGTGGTTTGGATGTGGTACTTGGGGCTATGGTTTAGGGGTGAACCTTGCAGAGTAGGGTTATCGGTTGGACTTGGTGATCCTGAGGACCTTTGCTAACCTGAAAGTTTCTGTGATTCTGTGATTCTATGATTTAAACAGGACTGCCACACAAATGGTGACACAGCAATGCCAGACTAGTATTGTGTGAGAGGGACTCTAATCCTGCATCCATTTGTGTAGATAGTAAAAGCTTACGTTTGTTAGAGCAAAGAGGGAATAGTCACCAGAAATTACTAACAACTTCATGATATTAGCATTCGCAGTTGCTGAAACTTTCTTGTATTGAAAAAGTAGCTTCTGGCTGCCAGGAAGGAAGGTTTTACTGAGCTGTGCAAACCCAGTAGAGGAAGGTTAAGAGAAAGTTTGATTGTTGTATTATTGGATTTTTCTATTCACTTGCTGTTGCCTCAGATTGCCAGCAAAGCCTGAGGAACAGTGATGAATACTCTGTGTAATGTCAGCTCCTAAAGCGGCACTGTGGCACAGCCCAGTGCTCACACCATGGAAGACAGGGAAGAAAGCAGCCTGGCACTGCCCTACTGCCAGAGCTCACTGTGATGGAGAACCTGTCTCCTGCTGAGGTCTGCCACACAAGAAAGATGGTAACAAGATAAACAGGTTATAAAGGAGCCACAGGTGCAAGTGCCTGGTTAGCCGTGCCTGGTTAGCTGAGCATTGACTTGCTCACAGTCTACAAAACAAAACAAAACTGAAGTTAGCCAAATGAAAATAAAATGCCTGATTTGGAGGTTGCAATGGATTTCCTACCAGTGGGAATTCTCAAAACCTGGAGTGTTTGTTTTAACCCACTTACTATTTAGTTCAAACAGAATACCTAGGAAACCTGTAAGAAATCTGTGTTATTTTGAGAGATCACCGAAAAGGCCACATCTGTGAATTTTAGCCTCTGATCTCAGATGAGTTTGTTGCTGGCTTGTCTTTGGCAGGCAGGAGGGATAGGAGGGCTTTGCCCCTGTAGGAAGAATCCTGAAAGAATAACAATATCTAAGAGTTCTGCAGGGAGAAAGAGAGGTGTAAATGGACATGAAGGAAACTAACATTATCTTAGTCTATGACAGAAGCACTACAGTAACAGGAAATAATAGGCTAGTAAATTTAACTTCAGTTGCAGGCAAGTTCCTGGAGATTTTAAGAGCTGAGGTCACAGAATATATGGGGAAGTGTGCTCTGATGAAAGTTAGTGATGTGCCTTGGGAGGGAACACCCTCTATATGGCAGGGCTTGGAAAGTTATTGTGAAGCTCATCGAATAGAAAAAAAAATGTGGTGAAGAGAAATAAAAGAGGAAAAATTATAAACCAATTGGATTTTGCGTTAGGTTAAATAGGGAAGCTTAGGATGTGTGTGGGCGAGATGAGTGGACTGTGAGGTGGATTGGGAAGTGGCTGAATGACAGAGCTCAGAGGGTTGTGGTCAATAGTGCAGGGTCTTGTTGGAGGCCTGTAGCTAGTGGTGTTTCTCAGGAGGTGGTCTGGGTCCAGCCTTGTCCAATATCTTCACCAGTGCCCTGGATGAAGGACACTCTGTGCTAGTTTACCCTCTCTGCACTGATGGAAAGGGAAAGCTCATTGTTAAAAGAAATGCTGCCAGATCACCACTGAGCACTTCTGACAATTCTGAAAAGGATTCTTGGATCCTTTGACTGTAACCAAGTAAAACAGCCAGTGAAGAGGATTTAGACTAGCCTTCCTCTACAGGCATACTGAATTTGTACCAGGTTCAACTGTACCTTCAAAAAAACCCCCAATTCATTTCCTCTCCCCTTCCAAAAATATAAAGAACACCTTGAACAGAGCAGTAGGGCAGAATGTAATGGGTAGGAAAATGGAGAGAAATTACGGCTTTATGAGACATTTATCAAATGCCTGATGCAGCAAATTCAAGATTCTTTCTTTCTGCTCTAGATCTACAAATACACTGTAAAAACTAATGACTCTTCTGGGCCTCTCAGTTTAGGAAAGCTGTTGAGTTGCTGGAATGTGTCCAGAGAAGGACAACAAAGGTGGGGAGGGGTTTGGAGCACAAGCCCTATGGGGAGAGGCTGAGGGAGCTGGGGTTGCTTAGCCTGGAGAAGAGAAGGCTCAGGGGAGACCTTATTGCTATCTACAACTACCTGAAGGGAGGCTGTAGCCAGGAGGGTGGGTCTTTTCTCCCAGGCAACCAGCACCAGAACAAGAGGACACAGTCTTAAGCTGCACCAGGGGAGGCTTAGGCTGGATGTTAGGAAGAAATTCTTCATAGAGAGAGTGATTGGCTATTGGAATGGGCTGGCCAGGGAGGCGGTGGAGTCACCATCACTGGAGGTGTTTAGGAAGAGACTGGATGAGGCACTTGGTGCCATGGTTTAGTTGATGAGGTGGTATTGGATGATAGGTTGGACTTGATGACCTCGAAGATCTTTTTCTGGTCTGGCCTGGTCTATTCTATTCTATTCTATTCTATTCTATTCTATTCTATTCTATTCTATTCTATTCTACTAAAGACAGATCAGAGTCTTTCGTGTCTTACTTTAGAACTGGTCCGTTTAAAGAAAGAGAACTCACGTGAATCCTCCTCCAAAATGTTCTGGCCTTGTACTAAATGCATCAGGTTGATTCCAATGATTATGAATTTCCACTTGTCCAAACTAGACCAGAAACTGTTTAAATCCAGGCATATTCCTGCAGCTCTTAATGACCATAATTACAAGCTAATTCAAGTTACTGATGGATTTCAGAACTTTAATTTTAATCTAGTGCTTTTTCAATGTAAAAGAAATACCAAAGTGAACACAAAATGCATTGTTCTAATAGAGAGCTTAGCTCTCAGTGCCAGTTAGTCATCCTAGTCACATTCATTGTGTAGCTGAATGACTAAGACATGTTAGAAAGCATTGCAGAAGGAACTAGAGGGGATCCAGAAATGGGAACCATTGATTAATTGCAGTTCTGAACTGTGCACGTGTGGTGGTTTTAGGCTGATGCCTAGGAAATTTTCCACAGATTGAGAAGCAAGTGGTAGAATGTAAATAAATTACCATTGGGTGTAAAAGAGAAAATAATAATAAGGTCTAACTGATCCCTTTGGTCTTATTACTAACACGAAGTTAGTTGCATAAACTCTTTCTCTTTTTGGTTTCTTTGTCCTAGCAGATACTGGCTGGTTGCTTCTGCTGGCTTTGCTGGCCTTGGCTGCATTTCTTTGTTGTGGCTAAGTGCTAAGAAGATACTCTCTGCCCTTCTGTTTCTCTCCTTCCCCTTGTACAAGGAGGGGGGAAGGGAGTTGAGAGAGGGCAGCTCTTGGTAGCCCCTGGTTTTCTCCAGGGGCGTTTCTTGTGCTGTTTTTAAATTGTAAATGCATGTAAATATTGTGTATTTTGTACACATTCCTTCCACTTCATGTTTCCAGACTGTAGTGTGCTTGTAAATACAGCTTCATTTGCTTCCACTGAGCTAGTCTGGCAATTTTGTTTTGGGGGTAATTTCAACCCACAGCATGTTTAGAGGGAGACAGATCAATTGTCTGTGGCCCATGAACAACTTCCTTGCCATTCTTCACATGCTTGTTCCTACCAGAGTATTGCTGTGGAGATGGGAACCTCCTCTCCCTCTGGTGGCCAGTGGCTACCAATCTCTCCCTGGCTCCTTGAGGCTGTTGATGGACACCTGGCAGCATGATCACTGCAGGAGTGGTGCTAGGGAGGCATTAATTCCAACCAAATCACCAGTTTGATTTAGTACACTGAAATGGTTGTATGCTACACAAACTCCCAAGAGCAATTATTCGGGATCCTTGTCATCTGCAGTGAGCATGTTAAACCCTTATGAATTTTATTTGGGCCATGTTTCCCCTGTGGAAGCTCTCCATCACTGCTTTGATTGCCTTTGCCCTACAGTGGCCATGAACTGCACATCAGTTGTGTGCCCTGTGTGAAACCACGACGGTGTTTTCAAAGTGTGCTTGATCTCTGCCTGCATCTCCGTGAACAAAAGACCTGTGTGAAGTATTATTTACCCTATCAAGTCTCTATAAAGAAATGAGTACAGCCTCAGCCACAATGTATAAAAGCTAACCAGAAAAAAAGATGATTGGTGGTAACTGTGCGTCAGGTTACAACCATCCCTGGAGCAGGCTGAAAAGAACCCAGCCCCCAGGTGGACAAAGAAGCCTGATCCAGGTGGGCAGAGAGAGATTTTGTTTTCCCCCTCCCAGGGGAAGGGGTCCCTGGAGTCAAGGTCTATTCCACTCCCCCTTCCTGTCTAGCAAGCCTATTTAAGGGGAGCCATCTTCTTGGTCCTCTCTTTTGCTCCTGCAGTTTGACAGTCATCTTTGCTGCCCCTGCTTCCTGCAGTTTACCAGGTGGCCTGCCTCCATGCTACAGCCACAATTCTAAGAATAGAACAGAATAGAATAGAATAGAATAGAATAGAATAGAATAGAATAGAATAGACCAGACCAGGTTGGAAGTGACCTTCAAGATCATCACGTCCAACCTATCAACCAATCCAACCCACCTAAACAACTAAACCATGCAACCAAGCACCCCATCCAGTCTCCTCCTGAACACCTCCAGTGATGGTGACTCCACCACCTCCCCGGGCAGCACATTCCAATGGCCAATCACTCTTTCTGGGAAGAACTTCTTCCTAACATCCAGCCTAAATCTCCCTTGGTGCAGCCTGAGACTGTGTTCTCTTGTTCTGGTGCTGGCTGCTTGGGAGAAGAGACCAACATCTGCCTGGCTACTACCTCCCTTGAGGTAGTTGTAAGGGCTGCATCCAAAGAGAATCTACATTTGCATCAAGGAAATCCAATGCCAGCTGGGCCTGGTGTTGTATATTTTTCTATTTGCCCTTTTCTTTTTACCTTTGTAACATTCTGTGTTACTCAAATGTCATATATGTTTTGTTAAACTTACCTCTTCTTTTACTTCCAGATTGATTCCAAACCATTTATTTAGCGATTTTTACCTCTCCTCCCTAATTTGCTCTTACCACCGGCAAAAAGGGAGAGGGGAGGCAACCTAAATGTGTTCCGTTTGGGCTTTTGGACTCCAGGAAGAGCTTAAACTACAACACATAGCAGCTATTATGGCTCTGCAACCAAATGAGTGGCATAGCAGCAGAATAGCAGCAGAATAGAATAGAATAGAATAGAATAGAATAGAATAGAATAGAATAGAATAGAATAGAATAGAATTAACCAGGTTGGAAGAGACCTTCAAGATCATCGTGTCCAGCCCATCATCCAACACCATCTAATCAACTAAACCATGGCACCAAGCACCCCATCCAGTCTCCTCCTAAACACCTCCAGTAATGGTCACTCCACCACCTCCCCGGGCAGCCCATTCCAATGGCCAATCACTCTCTCTATGAAGAGTTTCTTCCTAACCTCCAGTCTGATCTTCCCCTGGTGCAGCTTGAGACTGTGTCCTCTTGTTCTGGTGTAGATGACTCCTTCTGTTGTGGTTCTGAGTCTTGTGTTTGTGGAGCAGCATCCAATACAAGCATAGCTGAAACCCAGCAGAATACAACGCTCGGCAAAGCTACCCAGCTGGGGAAAAGCATTGAGTAATACAGACTCTCTATGTTGGCATAAATACCACTGCCTCTGCTTCAAATTCAAGCAGGGTTTTGACCTTCTCGTCACAGAGGCTTCACTTTCTGATTTACTTTTTAGCTTTTAGCTTATTTTGGTTACTTGAGTTAGATCAATTGCAGGAAGCCCAGCTCAGTACTCATGATAATGATTTGAACTGGAAATTCAAAAGTTTTCACTGTGAAACATTTAGGTTGAATATAGAATGCTGGAACATAGACTACAGATGCTGGAACGTGTCCAGAGAAGGGCCACGAGGATGATCAGAGGGCTGGAGCACCTCTCCTGTGAGGACAGACTGAAGGAGTTGGGGCTGTTCAGTCTGGAGAAGAGAAGGCTCCGAGGTGACCTCATTGTGGCCTTCCAGTATCTGAAGGGGGCCTACAAGAAGGCTGGGGAGGGACTTCTTAGGATCTCAGGTAGTGATAGGACTAGGGGGAATGGAATGAAGCTGGAGGTGGGGAGATTCAGGCTGGATGTGAGGAGGAAGTTCTTCACTATGAGAGTGGTGAAGCCCTGGAATGGGCTGTCCAGGGAGGTGGTTGAGGCCCCATCTCTGGAGGTGTTTAAGGCCAGGCTGGATGAGGCTCTGGCCAGCCTGATGTAGTGTGGGGTGTCCCTGCCCATGGCAGGGGGTTAGAACTGGATGATCCTTGTGGTCCCTTCCAACTCTGACTGATACTATGATACTACTATGGATATATGTACATTGATTTCTTCAGGCTGGGACATTCATATCCCTGACAATTCTTTAACAGATCAGAAAATCAGTTTAATTTCATAGTTGTGGCTAGGTAATAGGTGACAGACTTTCCAAATATGTCTAAAACACCATTACAAAAGTCAACATTTCAGTGCAGCTGAGAAATGTGAATGAGAAAGGAACTGTTTGTGTAATTCAGGTTATGTGTTTACATTTGGCTTAGTTTTTTGCTAGTTGCTAAAGAGCTCATGGAGGTATTTGAAGCCAGTGGGAGATGAAAGTGCTCAGCTTTGCTGGAGCTTCATTTGAGCAACCTGTGAATTTTTCAGGCAGGAAATAAAAGAGATTTCTTGTTTCATAGAGGTTTTTAATTGAATTGTGGATTTTGGTTTTAACCTGAGTGGAGATCAAGAGATTAAATGAGCTCAAAAAAGAATTAGACACTCTTTTTTGGAGGGATAGGTCAATAGTGGTTTGTCAAGCACAGTGAGACTAATGCAGCTTCTGAGTGAAGAATTTCCAGACTAGCCACACTCTAGGGGCAGAGACAGCGATCAAGGAGCCAGCAGCTGCCTGCCCTGTCAGAAACCTCCCAGTCTGAGTACCTGCTGCAGGTGTTGGGCAGGGAGAAATTTAATGAAATTCAACAAGGGCAAGTGTAGAGTCTTGCACCTAGGAAAGAACAGCCCCATGGATCAGTGTAGGTTGGGGACTGACCTATTAGAGAGCAGTGAAAGAGAAAGGGACCTGGGTGTCCTAGCGGATGGAAGGATGACTGTGAGCCAGCAATGTGCTCTTGTGGCGAAGAAGGCCAGTGGCATCCTGGTGTGTATTAGAAGGGCTGTGGTTAGTAGGTCGAAAGAAGTTATCTTCCTCCTCTCCTCTGCACTGATGAGGCTACATCCAGAATATTGTGTCCAGTTCTCGGCCCCTCAGTTCAAGAAGGACCTCAGGCAATTGCTTGAAAGAGTCCAGCACAGAGCCATAAAAATGATTAAGGAGTGAAACATCTCCCTTAGGAGGAGAGATTGAGAGAGCTGGGGCTCTTTAGCCTGGAGGAGACTGAGGGGTGACCTCATTAATGCTTAAAAATACATAAATATGCCAAGAAGATGGAGCCAGGCTCCACTTGGTGATGCCCAATGACAGGACAAGAGGCAATGGTGGAAGTTGAGGCATAGGAAGTTCCATGGAAACATGAGGAAAAATTTTTGTCACTGCAAGTGTAATGGAACTGCGAAGGTGATGGAACACCGGAACGGGCTGCCCAGGGGAGTCTCCCTCTCTGGAGATATTCAGAACCCAACTGGGTGCGTTCCTTTGTGATCTGGTATAGGTGATCCTGCTCTGGCAGGGGGGTTGGACTGGATGATCTTTCAAGGTCCCTTCTAGCCCCTAACATTTTGTGATTCTGTGTTGTTTGTGCTGCTGTACTGAACAGGTGATGGGTCACAAAGACAAGAAGTGGCTATGTGTCCACATCATTCACAATGGAATTCACCATGTAAAGGGCACAGCTCAGTCAAGAAGTAAAAGCAGGCAGTTTTGGGTTACTTATTTATGCCTGGTGCATAAACAGTGCAAACATCTATAAAGTTGGATTCTGCTGACTCAATTTTATTGTGAATTCCACCAAAGTAAACTCTTGCTCTTGTACTTGGTAATTAGTTCTCCACATGCTTTTAAAAATCAACTTTATATTAAGAAAACCTGTGGACATGTCTTGGAAACTTACCTGAGAATTTTGTTGAGGAAAACTAAATGCTGGGCAAAGCCATAGAGAATATCTGTACATAGACATACAGGAATGTGCAAATATATGTCAAAAACTACGTGTGTGACTACTGAGTGTGTGAAGAGCAGTGGAACAGTGTGGCCAGCAGGAGCAGGGAGGTCATTCTGCCCTGTACTCAGCACTGGTTAGGCCACACCTTGAGTCCTGTGTCCAGTTCTGGGCTCCTCAGTTTAGGAAAGATGCTGAGTTGCTGGAATGTATCCAGAGGAGGGCAACAAAGCTGGGGAGAGGTTTGGAGCACAAGCCCTATGAGGAGAGGCTGAGGGAGGTGGGGTTGCTCAGCCTGGAGAAGATGAAGCTCAGGGGTGACCTTACTGCTCTCTACAACTACCTGAAGGGAGGTTGTAGCCAGGTGGGTGTTAGTCTCTTCTCCCACGCAACCTGTGACGGAACAAGAGGACACAGTCTTAAGCTGTGCCAGGGGAGATTTAGGTTGGATGTTAGGAAGAGGCTCTTCACAGAAAGAGTGATTTGCCATTGGAATGGGCTGCCCAGGGAGGTGGTGGAGTGACCATCACTGGAGGTGTTTAAGAAGAGACTGGATGGGGTGCTTGGTGCCATGGTTTAGTTGATTAGATGGTGTTGGGTGATTGGTTGGACTTGATGATCTTGGAGGTCTTTTCCAACCTGGCTAATTCTATATTCTGTACTGCAAGTGCAGAAAAGATAAATCTATGTCTTTATCATTATGGGTTTTTTAAAAACGTATTTGTGAAGGCTTTAACTGAAGGGTTTTTCTTTCTAGACAAAAGTTTGTCCCTCCAGTTCAGGGCCATAGGAAAGAAAAAAACCACAATTTTTTAGTCAGAATTTTGTATCATTGCTATCAAGTTTTATACAGCTTCTTATTTTTGAACTTTTCTTGCCCTGTGACTTGGTGTGATGTGAAATCTAGCAATGGAGGAGACTTTCTGGAGTTTGGTGTCTGAGGTGAAAATTAAGGTTCAGTATCTACAGCACTGAGCCAGAGTAGCTTTGATAATATGCACATGCCCACATTTCCTGCAGTCCTCAGATTGTTTTGAAAGCTCTCCACCAAAGTGCACACACAGACACTTGCTCCTCAGTACTGCACAGTGTGGTTTCAGAGACACTCCAGATGGTTTCAATTCTGTGGGTTTGTTTACAGGGACACTGGGTTAGAGTAACCCAGCTGCTCTGATTTAAAAAGCTGTGAAGCTGCAACAGAGTGTGCAGGACCAGGGGCAGCCCTACCCCAAAGGAGTGTCGTTTATTGTGGGACAGCTGTGCCTTGGTCCTCTCATGCTTGCAGGCAGCAGCCTGTTAGTGCACATTCCTGTCCTCTGAAGGACACGGTTTGCTTGTGTGTGTGCAGCTTCCAGGATGCTATTTTCTACAGGTCTTTGTCTCATCCTTTACCTCCTCTGTTCGTGTGTCCATGTGCTTCAGAAACCAACCAAGTGGTTGCTTCAGAAACCAACCTACCCTTTTCTTGTAGCAGCAAGCTCTGCTCCCTCTCCTGGGAGCTCTTTTGGCTGCAGGCTCAACCAATTTGAGTCTGCCTTACAGCAGGGATGTTTTCCAACTCTGTGGGGGCTTGTTTGTCTTTAGCTTTTTGCTTTTTCCAGCATTCAGAAATAATTAACAAGAAATGAACAGAAAATAGAAGGTCCTTGAACAGCACAGCAGAGAGGGTAGGCTATAACACTGCTGTTCCTGGTTCTTCCATTGTTTTGTGATCATGGGGGAGTTGTGCTATCGTTTTTTGGTCCCGGTCTTTATCTGCCTTATTTGTTCAGACATTGAATATCCCATGCCAGGACCTGTCTCTGATGTATCTGTGCAGTGTCTAGATCAAATGAGCTCCAGATTTAATGTACATTCCAGGCTCTAATGTTGAATATGCTGGTTTCACAGGCTGTACCTCTGCTGCCCTGAAAGAGTGATCTTGATGGAAGATGATCTTGGCAGAAGCTGGCCAAGCTAATGCGTGTGTTTCTGGTGCACTGGTTCATGAGGAGGATATGTCTAGCTCTATGGCATGCTTAGTAGATGATGTGTTACCCCTTGCACCCCCTCTGAAAATCAGTTGATGACTGAGAGCATATCCCTGGTGTCTTTTCCTGAAGCAACCTGATCTAGTGTGAGGTGTCCCTGCCCATGGCAGGGGGTTGGAACTAGATGATCCTTGAGGTCCCTTCCAACCTGGCAGTTTTATGATTATATGATCTTGGTCAGGAGCAAGTAGTTAAGGTGGGATACTGTTAAAGGAGGGATACTGTTAAAGGTGGATGATCAGCTGGTTTTTAGTAACACGGGTGCATCTATCTGGAAGCTACTGAGATTGCTGAGAACATCCTAAGAGGATGTTACAAATACATCCCTTTGTTGGTTTTGTAGCAGATGGAGCTGTTTGGTGACATGATGGGCAATGGATCTGCAAAAAGGGAAACTGGTTTAATCACACTTAGCTTTAACTCAGAGGACAAGCCAAAGGCAAATACCTTAACTGTTTCTCCACGTGAGTGGAAGCACCTGTGCAAGCAAGAGAGTCTGCTCTCCTTTGCTTGGATTCCCATCTTGAGGGCTTAATTTTGCACCCTTCTCAGCATAAATAACTTCTCTTCTCTGTTGTGGGATCATGGCATGCAGTGAATTTGCACATGCAGAGGTTCCATTCACGCTTACAGCACTCTGAGGACTCCAGACTTTTGGTACCACCTGTGACAAGAAGATTGCTTTGATTCGTCTATCACCGTGTAAGAGAGGCTAAACCTCTTTGTTCCACAGGGGCAGCACTTCCATAGCACATGGGCTTTCTAATTACCATGCTTAATTTTGTTTCACACAGGCTCCATTCATCTGTTTTTTTTTCCACTCTTTTACTGTCCACTGGAAAGATTTCTCCCCTGTGGTTTATTTGTATCTATAGATGTCAGACTCTGGAGCTGCATGCAGCTCATTTTTAATAAGGAGTAACAAATCCTGAAAGCACAGATGTCCTGAGCCTGTGATTCTGAGTTGTACTTTGTGAAATGCTGCTATCCCTCACAGCCTTTTTGCTTCCTGGGTTACAGAGTGTTACGTGGTAGCAATAAATGTCAAATAAGCTTCCTGCCACCCAGCCCCACTTTGTGGCACTTGTATAATTACAGAGGCTTTTGGAAATCGTATTGTGGGGCTCTCATTTGATGGCAATGTGAATGTTTCACTGTAAACACTCTTTCATTACATGAGATTTCATTACTAGAGGTTTCTGCTCTAATATCCTCTTTCCTGTGAGGATCAGGACCAACATTACAGTAACCACATTGTTAGCAAGAGCAACGTGAGATTAGGAATGTGGACGCTATTGATCTCAGAGTTTCAGAGTAAGGGTGCTAAATATTCCTTAATAAGTGGGAGCTCAACTTGGCTCTCTGCATAATAACTGCACAGAAGCCTTTGAATTATGTTGCCTTGAGCATGGTTTTAAAAAAAAAAAAAAAAGGCAGAGTAAGATTGATATCAGATAATTCAGTGTTTATTTATGCCTGTTCTACGTGGGTGAGCTACTAATCTCATATGGGTGTTTCCCCTGCAGAGGTGGTGTATGCTGGCTGCTGCTCATTCTGTGCATGGGGCTTTGACTCCCCAGCAACTCAGCAGGCTGAGTTTTACACTTCCAGCCAGTACTCAGATTGAAAACCAAACACTCTTTATGCCTTGAAATGTGCAAATATATGTTGAAGACCACACATGTGACTACTGAGGGTGTGAAGAGCAGTGGAATAGTGTGGCCAGCAGGAGCAGGGAAGTCATTCTGCCCCTGTACTCAGCCACACATTGATTACTGTGTCCAGTTCTGGGCCCCTCAGTTTAGGAAAGATGTTGAGTTGCTGGAATGTGTCCACAGAAGGGCAACAAAGCTGGGGAGGGGTTTGGAGCACAAGCCCTATGAGGAGAGGCTGAGGGAGCTGGGGTTGCTTAGGCTGGAGAAGGAGGCTCAGGGGAGACCTTATTGCTATCTACAACTACCTGAAGGGAGGTTGTAGCCAGGTGGGAGTTAGTCTCTTCTCACAGGCAACCTGTGACAGAACAAGAGGACACAGTCTCAAGCTGTGCCAGGGGAGGTTTAGGCTGGATGTTAGGAAGAAACTCTTCACAGAAAGAATTGGAATGGGCTGCCCAGAGAGGTGGTGGAATCACCATCACTGGAAGTGACTGGATGGGGCACTTAGTGCCATGGTTTAGTTGATTAGATGGTGATAGGGTGACTTGATGATCTCAAATGTCTTTTCCATCCTGGTTAATTCTGTATTCTGCAGCAACCTGCTGTGTCCCAATGTCAGATCCACATGGGCTTAAGCAAAGTGCTGCTTGCACCAGCCCAGTGTTGGGCCCACCAGGTTCTGGCTCTTTTACAGATGTGTTGAAAACAGTTCTCTTGTCTCCTAATTATTAACACATTTGTTCCTCCAGCATGTGCACCTTTGTAATTAGCAGCTCACAGATGCTAGATTTTCTTCCATGATGTTTCACAGTATCACCAAGGTTGGAAGAGACCTCAAAGATCATCGAGTCCAACCTGTCACCACAGACCTCATGACTAGACCATGGCACCAAGTGTCATGTCCAATCCCCTCTGGAACACCTTTCCCTCCTCTCAGTTTTTGCCTGGTTTTCTTTTCTGAGTTAGCAAGGCAGTGCTGAACTTGGTAGTAGCTTCTCTTGACAGTAAATATTAAGCTATTGCAAGTATCTCCTTCAGACTTTTAATTATCTTGCAATAATTCATTAGAAAATGCTCTTGCTTTATGACAGCTGCATTTCATTGTTGAAACCCAGCCTGATCTTGTACAGTCCCTTCCAGCCACGGCCCCTGCCCCTGGCACCAACGTTTCCATGTGGCAGAAGCAACTCTTTTCCAGTTAATGCATTGTAGAAAGACTCAGGGGTGTTAGCTTGGGGTGGGGAGGGCTGCTGCCAGCCTGAGCAGCAGGCACAGAGCATGGCATGATGTTTCAAAGGTAGGCTGGGAAGCACTAATTTGGTTTCTCTTTGGTTGCATGTCGCAAGCATGCCAGGTGTTGGGTATCACATAGCCACCACACGTTAGTTCCTGTGCTTCAGCTGCTCCAGTAAATTCTTGTATTTGGCTTGTCAATATTTAGTGCATCACAGATTTTTGAATAGGGTCAAGTGAAAGCTACTGCTAATGCTGGAGCAAAGCAGGATGCAGTGCAAAATCTCCTGAGACCACACCCCACTTTTTGGGGTTGACCTGCTTGGGGCATTATCTGTAGCCTTTACACCCTGAGTCAGAGGTCCTGACTCTCCTTCTCTGGAAGCTACCACACTGGCATTTCCTGGAGTTAATTTCACATTTGTCCCAAGGGAGCCAGCCAATCTGGGGACTTGTTTGATTCACCTAGAGCAGGAAAAGACAGAGCAGGTGGCTTTGTATTAAAAGACTGAGAGAAAAAGGAGAGGTCTGAGACCGACTCAGCCTCTGCAGTCAGCCCCACACAGAGCTTTGCAGGCACTCTCTCTTTGGAAATGTGTTTCAATTGTACAAGGCTGTGGGGTTCAGCCTTCCTGCTTTCCCCTCCACTTCCTCCTGCTGCTCTTTCTCCCCGTAGACACTGATACTGACTCACCCTGGTTCCAGCAACAGAGCTGGTTTCCTGGAAGTCAGAGAGCAGCTTGGGATCTGTTTCACAGATGCATTGTTGGCTTCTGAAGGAGCCTTTCCTTTTGTCCAGCTCCTCATGATCAGATGTAATAGGTTCAAAAGTCCTTTGCGACATCTTGGGACCTCTCCTCTTCCTTCACCTCAGAGCCATCCAATCTTTCACAAACTGCACCTTTAACAGAGGAGCAAAGGATGGTTGAGGCCCCGTTCCTGAAGGTGTTTAAGAGCAGGCTGGATGAGGCTCTGGCCAGCCTGATCTAGTGTGGGGTGTCCCTGCCCATGGCAGGGGGTTGGAACTAGCTGATCCTTGTGGTCCCTTCCAACCCTGACTGATACTATGATACTATGTATTGAACATACAACAACTGCAGCTCAGCTTTCTTCCTAAATATGTATAGATTGTTTTCTAGTCTGTGTGGATGAGGAAGTTCTAATGAAACCTAAAAAATACAAGGAGTGTTGACCTTCAGGAGATGTTTCCTATCCCAGCAGCTCAACTCAGTCTGCAGTTGCTGCTGCTTTTGCTGGCTGCAGCCTCGGAGAGAGGCTGAAACGAGCAATCAGCTTGTTTATGGCAGGTTTTAGTGCTTCACTAGTATAATAAAAGAGGCTCTTGCAGAAGGGATTTGGTTCTCGTGTACTTCAGTGTTTTCTGCTCCATTTTGCTCCATAAAGTGCAGGCTCTTGTTTACAAGAATTAGCAGCTTCCCAAGGTTTCTGCTGATTTTGAGGAATCAACCCCTTGCAGCTATGACACCACCACGCAGCTCCCGCTCCGCCCGGTGCTTGCAGAATGACTGTTCCCTACGTGCGGTTGAGCACTTGCTTTAAACACCTGCACAAAACAATTGGCACAGCCCAAAGGGCTGTTAGAGGCTCCATATCCTGTTTGGGAATCACTTCAAGTGAAATTAATGATTGTTCTCTGCACGCAGACTTTTTAAAAAGAAATCTGCTTTTCTCTGTGCAATTAATGCGAAGCGGTTGGTGTGCTCTCCCTACTCTTACACAGCAGAAAAACAGCCAGTTTATGGCTTTTCATTCCATAGGGTGTGTAGTGTTTAAGACAGCAGCATGCAAGACAACAAAATCCTCACATAGGTGGTAACTGTGACACTTGCACATCTCTCCCTGTCCGCTTAACCTCTCTCTGTTTTGGAATGAGGGTGATGATCACAGGATGTCAGGGGTTGGAAGGGACCCAAAGAGATCATTGAGTCCAGCCCCCCTGCCAGAGCAGGACCGTACAACCCAGCTCAGGTCACACAGGAATGCATCCAGATGGGCCTTGAAACTCTCCAGAGAAGGAGACTCCACAACCTCTCTGGGCAGCCAGTTCCAGTGCTCTGTGACCCTTACAGTAAAGTTCCCCCTTTTGTTGAGGTGGAACCTCCTGTGCTGTCAGGCTTGACAGGGCTATGAGCAACCTGATCTAGTGGAGGATGTCCCTGCTGACTGCAGAGAGGGTTGGACTAGATGACCATTGGAGGTCCCTTCCAACCCAAACCATTCTAAATTGTTTGAATCTCAGCTCTCATTTCAAGAACATGGCCTCTCTTTTAGCTGCAGAGAAAAAGCTTGAAGTAACATTTAACATCCAAAGAGCCAAAACATCAGGAAGCTGGTAAAGTTTTCCCAAAGCCATAGTCCCTTCCCCCCACCCCCCTTATCTTTGTATTTTTGAAGCCCATCTAGCTCTTATTCATTGGGAGCTTGCTTCTGGATTTTGAGTAACGGGGTTTGGTGTTTGAAATGGCCAACCTACATTATACTCACAATTTGATGCAGATAAATTTTGCCTGGAGGGATATTATCTGAATAAATTGAATTGCTGTGTTGCAGATTGCTTCACCACAGCACTCTTCACACCCAACCAGCGCTTAACCCAGGATCTTCTAAATGGACAGCAACAATTAAGTTTCTTTTGGTCTGGCAAGTAATTTAGTGAGCTGTAGAATATTTTGGCTTGGAAGAGACCTCTGAAGGTCATCTAGTCCAATCCCCAGATAATGCTCTCTGTACAGACATGACCTGGGTTTTGCAAGCTGGGGGCAGGTATTGATCTGCTGGAGGGTAGAGAGGCTTTGCAGAGGGACCTCGACAGGCTGGACAGATGGACAGAATCCAACGGCATGAGATTGAACACATCCAAGTGCCGGGTTCTGCACATTGGCCACAGCAACCCCAGGCAGTGCTACAGGCTGGGGTCAGAGTGGCTGGAGAGCGGCCAGGCAGAGAGGGACCTGGGTCCCTGGTCGATGGTAGGATGAACATGAGCCTGCAGTGTGCCCAGGTGGCCAGGAGGGCCAATGGCATCCTGGCCTGCATCAGGAAGAGTGTGGCCAGCAGGAGCAGGGAGGTCATTCTGCCCCTGTACACTGCACTGGTTAGGCCACACCTCGAGTACTGTGTCCAGTTGTGGGCCCCTCAGTTTAGGAAGGATGTTGATTTGCATGGAAACTGTCCAGAGAAGGGCAACAATGCTGGTGAGGGGTTTGGAACACAAGCCCTATGAGGAGAGACTGAGGGAGCTGGGGTTGCTTAGCCTGGAGAAGAGGAGACTGAGGGGTGACCTTATTGCTCTCAAAAACTACCTTAAGGGAAGTTGTAGACAGGCAGAGGTTGGTCTCTTCTCCCAGGCAACCAGCACTAGAACAAGAGGACACAGTCTCAGGCTGTGCCAGGGGAGGTTTAGGCTGGATGTTAGGAGGAAGTTCTACACAGAGAGAGTGATTGCCCATTGGAATGGACTGCCTGAGGAGGTGGTGGAGTCACCATCACTGGAGGTGTTCAGGAGGAGGCTTGATAGAGTACATGGTTTAGTTGATTAGGTGGCGTTGGATGATAGGTTGGACATGATGATCTTGAAGGTCTCTTCCAGCTTGGTCTGATCTGGTCTATTCTATTCTACTCTCATATCTGACAACCAGCATGGTGAATTCTGGTGGATGAACTCTGCTTACTGCTTCTGCATCTATGGTCCAACACAAACAGCACTATTTTAAGTCTGTAGTACATCAATTGAAAAAGAAAGAAGTTAATAATCTGTTGTTCAGTTTTTAGCTGAAATTTAATTTCTGCATTTTTTTTTAACTTTTCTTTCTTGCAGCTGTGGTTCAGCTGTGATAAAAAGTACTGCCCAACATAAACGCAGTTTTAGTTGGGTATTGAAAATACAACTGAATTGATGGGCTCTCCCCCCCTTCCCCCCCCCCCTTAGCAGTGGTTTTTAGCATCAAGCTGTTGGAATCTAAGGGCAGTCACAAATTTGCCATTTCTCGTGGAGAAGCAAACCTGTCCTTCATACATTGCTAAGCTGTTTTCTTAGCCCAGTCGAAAAGTAATTTTGCTTTTTTTACACTAAACTGGACCGTGTGTTCTGTCGCTGCATTAGACACACTGCTGAAGCCACCAAATATTCGTAGGTAGAGAATGGAATAACCTGTCTGAGGCAAGTTTTAAATCAGACCTGTAGATGGTGCTCTAATCCAGCTGGAAAAACCCCCATGGATTTACCTTGAGACTGCATGGAGTTTTCTAAGTCCTTCTCAGAACTTGAACTCAGATTTATTTTGACTAGTTTCATACCTGCAGGATTTTGAGCTTTAATAAGCCATGGAAAATTCAGTTTGCTTGAGATGAATACTGCAGAAACCTGCAGATAAACTCGAGTGCCCTGGCACATCACCATCTTCCCCATACTTTGAGCTTGAGCCTTCCCTTACTGGACTGGTGCCATGAAGATCACAGATTGTTAGGGGTTGGAAGGGACCTCTGGAGATCATTGAATCCAACCCCCTGCCAGAGCAGGACCATAGAATCCAGCACAGGTCACACAGGAACGCATCCAGATGGGTGTGGTAGTTTCCAGAGGAGACTCCACACCCTCTCTGGGGAGCCTGTTCCAGGGCTCTGTGACCCTCGCAGTGATGAAGTTCCTCCTCGTGTTGAAAGATTTCAGAGCAAACTGTGCCATTGACTCATCTATCTACTTTAGTCTCAGAAAAGGCTCTTGCATAAGGATTGACATTCTCCAGGAGAAGGAAACGAGCAAAAGAACACAGGCAAATGGGTAAAATGCAAAGAAAACCCTTTAGGTTTTCCACCAGCCTCATTTTTCGCCAGCTGAGCCCTCCCAGTATGCCTCCCAGCCCTGTCATACAGCTTACATTGCAGTGGGCTCAGCTGTGGGTATCCTGCCTGCAGGAGCTGCGCAGTGCCAACTTTACCAGCTAAGCAGATTTTAGGAGAAATAATTTTGCCAGAGTTGACTCTGTCTAATCACTAGCCTCCCTTTGTAACTACAGGCTTGGTGTCTCCCTCCCCAACTGTGAGTTATTATTGGATTCTTTACTCTCTTTCATAAACTGCTGATTGGTGGCAGATTGTTTAGCAGCTGCCACCTGCTATAGTGCTTGTTGAATAAATTTCCCTTTTTAGATCTAGAATAGCCTTGGTCTGCTAACAGCTCTGGAGGCATTTAAGGGGAAAGGAACAGAGAGTTAGGTTTTGGGGGTTTTTTCCCCCTTTTTCCAGAGTTCACTACTGGTCCAGTTCAATTCTTCTTTGCATCTTGGGCCCCCAAACAGTAAAACATGTACATATGCATTTTAATGGTGAATAATCTCTTCTCTCTTCAGAGAGGATTTAGGCATGTGTCTATATTCTATCCATTTCCCCAGGATGTACATGCTCTCCAGACCTGCAGTTATTGCTTGTCTGGAGCCAAGCTTGAGTGCTCCACAAAAATAGGGCTTTTGTGAATTCTAAATGGTCATTAGAGCTTGTCTTGTGATGGAGATGATGCTTAAGTCTAAGGGAGCCTATGCAATGCTCAGTCATTTAAGAAGAAACTGTAGGGAGAACATTTGTCTTTTGAGGATGGTAGAATGTGAGTAAAATACCATAGTAAAGTGGTGGAAGGTACTGATGCTGGAGGAGAGCTCTGCTTTGCAGCTTCATCTTGGCACAGGTGGCTTTCTTGTGGGCTCCAGTCTTCATGCTAACTTCATTAGGCACAAAACTAGTTACTACCTGTATCTGCAAAAACCCTTCCTCAGGGAAGATCCTGGTGACTTAAGTACAAAGTGAAACAGTGGAGATGCTAAGTATACACAGGAGGGTGGCTGGGGGTGAGGGATGCTGGAGGAGACACACATTCTTCTCCCCTGCAAGTTTCAGCATGTCTTGGCTGGTGGGGCTTACTCCACCACCCCAGTGGAAGCAGATATGAACCTACTCCTTCCAGGAAAAAAAAATAACACATCTGTTTGGGTAGGAAATTAGAATTTTTCCAGCAGAAAATCCAAGAAGGAGGAGAAAATTCCTACATAACTTTCCACATGTAAGTGACTGGACAGCGTCTTCCTTTTGGCTGTGCGTCTGTAATGGGAACTGAGGCTGTTTAAATCAAGCAGGGGGGTGATGTGAGCAATTGATGGATCTCTGTCTTGTGACAGCTGCTGTTGCTTTTGTCAGGGAACTCCTTAAAAAACCTCAACACAACAACCACCAAGAAGAGGAGGGGGCAGTGCCCATTGTTCTGGCCAAAATCCAATTTGGATAATTGCATCCTGCCTACCTAAAATTGTAATGGCATGTTTATGCTTCCAATCTCCATAATGCCTGAGGATCCTTTGCATGAAACTTGCTGTTTAAATATGAAGTTGAGTCATCAACATTAATTTTGTACTGTATTTCAGTCAACAAATGAAGGTTCTTGTTCAGGTAGCAGAGACCCTTCACACTGATATTATTTTAGTGGATCCACGCTAGTAACATATTTTAATATATTATTCATAGAATTTCAATGAGAATGTCCCTTGTGGCCTGGGTTTCAAAGATGTGAGCATCCACTGATTTAATTCCTGCATGGCAATCTGAAATCCAGGCCCTTTGCACAGTATCATAGTATCAGTCAGGATTGGAAGGGACCACAAGGATCATTCAGTTCCAACCCCCTGCCATGGGCAGGGACACCCTGCACTAGATCAGGCTGGCCAGAGCCTCATCCAACCTGGGCTTAAACACTTCCAGGGACGGGTCCTCAACCACCTCCCTGGACAACCCATTCCAGGGCTTCACTGCTCTCATGGTGAAGAACTTCCTCCTCACATCCAGCCTGAATCTCCCCATTTCCAGCTTCATTCCATTCCCCCTAGTCCTATCACTACCTGATATCCTAAGAAGTCCCTCCCCAGCTTTCTTGTGGGCCCCCTTCAGATACTGGAAGGCCACAATGAGGTCACCTCAGAGCCTTCTCTTCTCCAGACTGAATAGCCCCAACTCTTTCAGTCTGTCCTCGTTAGGAGAGGTGCTCCAGCCCTCTGATCATCCTCGTGGCCCTACTCTGGACACCTTCCAGCACCTCCATATCCCTCTTATAACAGGGGCTCCAGAACTGGATGCAGTACTCCAGGTTGGGTCTCAGCAGAGCTGAGTAGGGGGAGAATCATCTCCCTTGACCTGCTGGCCACACTTCTCCTGATGCAGCCCAGGATCTGATTGGCTTTCCGGGCTGCAAGTGCACATTGAGAGCTCATGTTGAGCTTCTCGTCCAGCAGCACCCCCAAGTCTCTCTCCTCAGGGCTGCTCTCCAGCCAGTTGTTCAAGTCATCATGAACTATCCTGGACTATTGGCGCTACAACTGTATCACGTTTTCAATTAAGCTGCTCCTTAAAACATGTATCTTGCAAGTTACTGAGAAAGTAGAACTTGCACAAAGATCTAAATGAAATTAAATCAGTTATTTAATGTCTTGATCATGATCACTAATGTTAAATCTCTGTGGATTTCCAGGAAGGTATATGGAGCCAAGACCAGACTTGTTTGTATCTGCTTTTAAAAGCCGAGGGAGACTGCACTAAGCATATCTTCATTTTGATGTGGGTGTCTGGAGGGAAATACAAATGGAGATTTACAGTGTGCAGGCAGATTTGATACTGACTTAAGATTTAGATCCAAACAGCACCAAATTATAGACCAGTATACGGATCTTAGCTTTAATGTGTCTCTCCAGTGCATCCCACCAGGGCACTTGTTGGATGAACCATGCCTCAGAGGTTCAGGCTGGGAATCTCAGTGAAACATCATCTTTGAAACAACTTCTGTAGGAAGACCATTCTGGCACCCACTGAGGTCTCCACCAGTATGAGAAGACCCTGCTGGGTACCAGACCTATCTGAAAGGGTCTGGTAGACTTTGTGCCATGTCCTGATCAATGATCCTACCTCTTCAGGTGAAGCTTGGCTGGTGCATGGCTTGGATGGGAGCACTGAGCTGTTCCTTTCTTGGTGCCTGAAGAAACTCCCTTCTTGCATCTCCTGCTCCATGGGATTGGCATTAGGCAGAGGTTCACATTCTTCTCTGAGTGTAGGCAGGTTCCAGGGAGGGCATGGCTCTTCCCACTCCCTCTCTAGACTTTCAGCCTCCACTTGCTGGCTGAAATGCAGGCAGTTGGAAAAGCAATCTGCATAAAAGAGCAAGGAAGCCTTTTTAAACCTGTCATCCTCGTTCATCAATCAAAGATTATGATCCTACTTTCTCATTGTTTTATGGAGTGCATTTGTTTGTTTACTACTTTGGTATCTCTCGCTACATAAGCGGTGTATATCCTGTAAATATAACCATTATCCAAAGGCCCAGCTCTGCCAGCACTGCCAGGCACTGCACTTGCTGTCAGCAAGTTGATAGAAGTACTCCAAACAATAAGTACTGTGCTCAACAGGGCATTCATATTTCCATCTTTCTTCAGCACAAAGGACAAGAAGATGAAATATGACCTGTGCAGATGTGCAGGAGAGGCCTGTCATCCACTACTGAAATGTCTTGGTGAAGGACAAATGGGTGGGAGGCAGCATCAAGCAAGGCATGGAGATGCTGCTCAGGTGTGGACGTTGGTGTAGTGTGGCAGCAGCAGTGGTGAGCAGCGTAAGAAGGGGCTGTGGGAGAAGTCAGTGCCCTGCAGCAGAAAACAGGTTGTGAGGAACATGCAAACACCTGAAAGGAAGCTTAGAAGGAAGACAGGGTAGAAAGAAGGGAGATTGGTGGGGAGATCCTTGCAGAGTTGGGTGAGAAAGGGTATTAGAACTGGCCAAAGGAGGGGAGCATTGTAGTGAAGAAGAGAGGAGGTGAAATGAATGAGTCGTTCTTTCATCTTTGCAGGGCTGTGCCCCATCCTGAGGAATGTAGAGCCAAGGGTCCTCGTTAAGTGATGGGCACAGTGGAGGTGCCCCTTTCATGGTCCCTCTCTGCTGCCAAGCCCAGTGCTGAATTGTTTGAAACCATTAAAAACTCAGAAAAACTGAATTATCTTTCACACTTTGTGTACTTTGTCAGAGGGATTTTTCAGATGGAGATTTTGTTGTTGCATGAAGGAATAAAACCACTCATTGTGGCCACAAAGATTAGTAGTTAGACCTGTTTATGCACGTAGCCATCCAACCACTGTTATTTGCATCCATATAAACAGCAGCTATACTAAGGTCTGGCTGAAAATCAAACCCATTGTGAGCTGCCTAGAAGGCTTCAGCAGATGGGAGCCATATAAATAAAATGCAGTGCTGTTATTAACTGGCCTAGCAGTTCAGTGCCTTTCTAGCAATGATTATTTGGAATGACATGATGGCTGTCCTGTCTTGAAGGATGAGTTTATCTTATCTACTGGACTGAGACATTTCAAAGCAAAATGCACAGTCCTTTCTCTTCAGGGGCAATGATGCTTTGAACCTTGTTGTTTCTCTCACTGTATGAAAAAGGGAACTGCTGCACAGGTAGGATTGACTTCAGTGCCAATTACATTAGCAAATTTCTGTCACTACTCTGTAAAGCTGCTTTAATTTACCTCCATCCTAGTTCAGCACCTACTCTCTCACTCCTAGCCCCAGTAGTGACAGACACTGCTTTGCTATTTGGAAATACAGCTGTAGCTAATTTCAGACAAAGGAAACTTTAGTTGGCTGTAATCTGTCTGCTATGTCCTACATCAGAACGAAACAAAGGCTTGTACTCACAGCACACCAGCATTTGGTTGTGGAAAACCCAGGCTGCTCATATACACATGAACCCAGTAAGGAAAGAGAAATAATTCAGTTTCCTCAGTGTGATGATCTGTGTTTTCTGACCAGTTCTGAAATCCCCACTTAAGAAATACCTCCTAGACTCTTTCTGGAGTAGTGGCTGGCTCTTTAAACAGGGCAGAGACAACCACCCGTGCTTCCCAAACAGCTGTTTCAGTTCTTTCATGTATGGTAACGCCCTCTCCTTCAGTTAATCCTTTATGTATTTTCCCCAGGCTTTCTCTTTCTTATTCATGAGGTGGTTGCTGCTCCTCACATTCCCCTCTCCAGCCCACTAGCAGGAATGAAAGAAGTTTTCTAGGTCTTTAGGCGTTTCATTGCCTGGGCATGGTCTGCCTTTTATTTCCATTCTTTACCAAAGATGATGCTTCCCAGTGCTGATGAGATTCTGTTCATGCCAGGTGGCTGCTGCCCAGCTCTACCATTTCAGCAGCTGAATGGCTTTTCTGGAAGATTTCACAGTTCACTTTTGTTGAGAGAATCTCCTTGTCAAAATCCAGGTCGAGAAGGTATGATATGAAGTCTATCAGCACAGGCAGGCTGCAGAGGGAGGCCAGTATTGCACCTGGCTCACTCTAAACTTGGTGCTGCTGGTTCTCAGAGTGGCTGCTGCTGTTGCTGGAAGTGTGGCACTTCCACATTTACAGAGACCTCCTTTTGATGGGTAAAGTTAGACAACAACTGAGTAACACAAGTGTGTTCCACTTGCTGACTATGAACTAAATGATGGCAACACATGAGCTTAGGGAGAAGCCACTGATAGAGGTGAGCAAGAAAAGCATCCCTTTTGGCAGAGACAGCTTGGGCTCTGCTCCTCTCATGGCTTGGAGTGAAAAAAGTACCAGCTCTTGAACCACTGCCCTGTCAGTTCAGCACTGAACTTCATGCAGTCATCTCTGTATAATTTCCTGGTATTCAGACATGTATTTCTCATGGAGCTTAATGTATAAAGATAAAATGCTGGGGGAATTTGGTGTGTAGAGACTGCAGAGGAGGACCCAACCTTGGACAAGGCTGTGTATTGCTTAAAGTGTCATATCCCTTAGCCTGCAGCTTGATTGAATTTTATCTCTTTTTTTTTTTTTTCTTCTCCTTTCTGTTTTTTCCAACAGTGCCTCAGAACTACAACCAAAAAGGTTGGTGCTTCACCGCTAATAAGAAAGCTGAGGTGACTCACTACTGCTAAAGGTGAGTTATATAGAGTAATTAGATTTTAGTGGATCTGTTTATGAGTTACTTTCTCAGGCACAGAGATATTAAAGCTCATCCTCACAGCCCTGCCTCTCTGCCTGCCATCTCCCCCAAGGCTGCAGAAGGCCAGCCTGCCACAGTTAGCACTGTCCCTGGCCTGGCACACATATAGTAGCCTGTGTGTGGGCACACACAAGCTCGCACACACACCCCCACACGCATGGACTGTAGAGGTGAAGAATATTTTTATGACATTATTTTTATGAAAATCTATTTCAATGGTTAATTTAAGTTTAGGGCACTGATTTATAACAAGTTTATAGATCTTTTTTACTATTCTTTGTTGAATTATAGAGGTGGCATGTGTGAAATGGAAGTACTTGGCCTATTGTTCTGCTTCTCACGCAACCAGTATAGTTGAGACAATAAAAAGATCTATAAAATTAATATATACAGAGAGAAAGGGACAGAGACAGAGAGAATATGTAATGCTCTGGAGTCTGATATCACATTTATCTCTCCCAGAGAGGTTAAGACTCCGAATGTGGAAATAACAAAAAAAGATCTTACCCTCTTGTGAGGAGAGAAATGATTTCTAAGCATCTGGGCTATCATCTCCTTTATTTATAAAACAAATCTTCATGGTGTAATTTTTGGTTTGTGTTTTTTTTTAGGCTAGAACCCTATTGCTTTGCTAACAGCTTGGAACTAGGCCATTTATCACTGAGGGCTCTCTGGCCTGGAGTTTTTAGGCAAGCTTTTATAAAGACATAACTGCACTGAGATTTTGACTTTCAGCTCCTCCTCCTCCTTATTATTATTATTATTAATAATAATAATAATAGTTTTCATTACCAGTGTTGTTAATAATTTTCTACCATATCCTATTTAAATACACCTCCATGTGAACAGACAGACATATTGTAATGGACACATACTTATACATCTCTCAGCAAACCCATTATATAGTCACACATGTTAAATGTGATAATAGCATTTCTATCTTACCTATGCTAATTTGTGTTCAGTGTGTGCTGCTAAGCACACAAATGCATTCTGCTCCCTATTCTACCTCCACTGAGGCTTTTTCTGTGATTGCAGACCATTGAGAATTGGTTGATTAAAGGTCTAGTATCTCAGGCTATTTTAAGAGTTACTGATTTTCCTTTCATGTTTAAAATACAACACTATTTGGTAGTGACCTTGCCTATATCTGAAGCTGTGTGACTAGGGAATAGGAGGACTTTTGCCTAGTTTTTCTTTAGGATATTCTTTAGCCCTTAACCCGTATAGGATGCCAAGGAGATGCAAGAAGGTAAAGAACACACAGAGAACAGTACAAGGCTACGTTTTGTAACATAAATGCAGTTCCTTTCAGTGACTGTTGGTTTGCTCTTGTACCTGCAGCAACAGCAGTGCTCTTTTGTCCCTTCATCAGAGGTATACTAAGATGATTCTTAATCAAGGTTTAACAAAGCCTTGCAGTGAGATACGAGCAAGGCAACTAATCCCTGTTAAAACGCTGGCATCAGTTCATATCTTGTCCAAATCTCAGTATCTCTGCATTGCCCAACGATGTGTTTGCAAACTGCTGCTACTTGAAAACCTCTTCTTTCCCCAGCCTCTTTTCTGGTTACTTCTCTAGGTGTTAAATGGGGTAAACAAATAGGTAGTGGGTAGATAATTGTGAAGCTAGCTGACGCCTTATCCTCTCATGTGCATAGAGGACAGCAACCTTCTCTAATAAACCTATTCATGTGCCATCACTTTTTTCTGCAGACTATAAATATATGGTAATAGGAGGTCTGTCTTCTTGTCACAACACATCACCACTTCTATTTGGGCAAAACAGAATAAACTCCCCAAATATGATTTTGCAGTCAAATGGGAAAGAAAACTCCTGGTTTCTACTGTCAGAGAGAAAAAGGCACAACAATGACTTCAACAGAATCGCAGCTTCTCTCGTTAGCTGTTGAAGAAAGCCAATTTATTTCATATACTGTGAGTCATTTAAACATCTAAACAGTTTTAGTGAACTTTAACAATTCCATGTAGAGCTGGATACTGTTTTCTTCATTTGGCATATCCATCATTCTGTGCAACAGAAACTAGGCTGGTCCACACTGCAGACTACCCTAGGCTGAAGGTTGCAGGCACTGACAAATGACCGAGGTGCTGATTTTTAATAAGAATCATAACAACAATAATAACTTCTTTTTTTCTTTTTCATAAACAATCTCCTGGAGGTTTGTTTGGGGTTTGTTTTGGTTTTTTTTGTTTTTTTTTTTTTTGTTTTGTTTTGGCTCCAGAAATATAAATTATAAACTTGTAAAATATGGCAAGGCCAACTAGTTTGAGGAAAACCACCAAATAGCAGAATTTTAGTGGCTAGCAGGTCATTGATCGTTTGGTGATAAAAAGGAAATACACTCGGGGTCTGCATCATTCGAGGAGGCAGATTAGAACAGCCAAGTTTGGCTTCTTGGAGAGGGTTGTTTTATTCACTAATGAACCTGTAAAGGTGTTCACCAGAGTATTGATGCAGAAAACCAGAGCTGATGGTGATACATCTTAATGCTTTAGTCCAAGTCAGCTCATTGTTTCCATCACACATTGAATTCCAAATATTTCTACTAATAATGCCGTAGGCTGCAGACACAAGTAAAGCAATATTCAGGTAATGCAAAGCTTTGTCAGAGGGCAAATGCCAGCAGGTAGCATTGTATTAGGACAAAAAGGCTTAGATTGGCTTTGCCTGGGCTATTTCACTTTATTTGCAAACATCTGCCAGCAGAACAGTTGTGGCTTGTTTTCTGAACTTGTTGTCCCACCCATTCAAGAGTAATAGCTTATTTTAGAAGCTGCTAGTTGTTAGGATGCAAAAAAACCCCACAAAACAAACCAAACAACTTACCTGCATCACCTAAGGATATAATTTTCCTGTATTTTACATCTGAACCTAGTGTCAGAAATTACTTTATAGCCAAATCCTATCAAATAGCAACCTCTGGTAATGCTTGTAATGCCCACCAGCTGGCATTCAGGAATTAAAAGACACAGAGCTAATTAGCTAAATGCCCCATCTGATGATTAGGTTTGCAAGCATCAGGGCATTAGAGCTGTGTAAATGGCTGGAAGCTGGGCAGGATCACTCAATTTTCAGGAAGCTAGAAAGTCTCCCTGCCCCTAGGCTGTGGAAAGTAACATAAGGACCTTCTGGTCAGGGAAAGGACACTCTGAGCTTTCTGCATCCTGTCTACAGGGGAGATGGGCTACTACAAGTTTGTAAAGTATTAATACAAGCTAAACTTTCAAGAGTGCTCTAGCCTTAGCAGGTGTGCCTCCCATTGCAGTGAGGGTCTACAGTTTGTATGGAGGCTGTGTACCTTGGCAGCTGGGCTGTTTGTGTGTCCACTGAACCCACTCACTGCAGGAACAAAACTCTGCACTGTGACTTGAGTCGGCTATTGGAAGGAGTTATTAGTGGAGATGGACTCTGTTGGCAGAGATCTTCAAACTCAGGTGAGTCTTTCTAGGTGATATATATTTGTCTTGCACCTCTTGGTTTTGTACCTTTCTGCATCTGAAAGTGGGAGAAACTGTTATTTTTCCCTGTGTAGCACAAGTTTTTGTATGTGCAGTAAGAGGAAGATGGCAAAACCTGAACTGGTTTCCTTCTGTTAGGGAAAATTGATTAAAAGTATCTATTAGGATTGAAGAGCACTCATCTGAGCCCCTTTTTAGCCAGTTCATCTTGTAAAGAGCTTGATCTGCAGGGAAGCAGACAACTCTTAATCAACTGTCGTCTGCAAGCCCTTTACAGCAGAGCATGTGAAGCTGGTAGTTATTTTCACTTTGCTTCCTTTCTGGCATCTGTCCTTTGGAGTGGTGTCCAAGGTTGCTGCCTATCCCACCTGGTCCTTACTCAGTCATGACAAGATCTGCCAAAAGCTTTCCTTCTGGCTAGGTCAGGAGCTTGTTTCATTTAGAGCCTGTCAACTGCATGTTGCCTAATTGTGCACTATGATAGCAAATACTGTGAGCTATCACTGTCCTCTTAGGTGGAAACCCACATGTTGTTCATCCTTAACCTCAATGGTACTGGAGGTTTCTTCTTCCCACCTGTTGCAACTTCTCTTTCTAGTAACAGGTACAAATGTCATTGAGGGTGGGAGAATGAGACACTGGAATGGACTGCCCATGGAGGTGGTGGAGTTGGCATCACTGGCTGTCTTTAAGAAAAGATTGGATGTGGCACTTAGTGGCATGGTTTAGCTGATGTTGCGGTGTTAGGTCATAGGTTGGACTTGATGATCTCAGGGGTCTTTTCCAGCTTCAGAAATTCTGTGACCCTAATGTTGCCCACAGCATATATCTTCTCCACAGACAGTCTTTGCAGATGACATTCATGCTGGTTGCTTGAAATTTCTTCATGCTTTCCTCTGTAGAATTATTTGCAGGAGCATTTTGACAACAACTTTGGGTCTGTAAGGGGCAAATAATGTGAAACATGTTTCTAATGAGCAATAATTACAGGTTTAAATAGCTGGCACAATCAGTGTTCAGTAATTTCATTATTAGATGGCACTGTAATTTATGCTAATCCTGATAACGGTTCCGGATGAGAGAGGTCCAGGCATAGGCGACTGCACTGCAATTATTTACAGCCTGCGTTTCTGAAACAATAGATATGGTAATTTGGAAATCAGATGATTGTGGTTTCATTTATTCTGGTAGGAAACACATGTAACAAGTTGTGTCAACAACTCTAAAATTAAATAGGATTATTTGATTTCCAGTTCTAGGTTTATACCTTGTTAGCTTTCTGCGCCCTTACAGACCCCCGAATCAAAGGATGTCACAAGAAGGGGGAAAGAGAGTTCTTTGATTATTTTTTTTCAGTGGAGACCTGTAATCTTTTCTTTTTCTAGCATTTTGTGAAGCTTACATTTGTCTACATGGTCTCAGTGCAAGCAAAGATTCAGAGGTGAGCTTCAAGAATCTACAGACAAAGCCAAACATCCCAACTCCTTCCACCCTTTCCTAAGTGACTGGGGTACCCTGCCCACTTGTGCCTTTCAGCTCCACTGGCCTCTTGTGCAAGGAAGCCATTGGTAAACTGGGAATTTTCAATTTGAAATTAATTCAAACCTGCCAGCTCTGTTCAAGGAGGTTGTTGTGAAGCAGACCGAATTGCTTGGGGCGGAGGGTGGGGGAACGACACATCCAAAGATGATCCTGTCTGCAGTGGCTGACATTTTCTGCTGACTTTTAGCTGGGGACTTACATGGAGTGAGCTGTGGAGGTGACACTTGTGATAAGACATACTCCTGGCTGCAAAGTCACCATCTGGAGGTGACACTTGTGATAAGACATACTCCTGGCTGCAAAGTTGCATCCCTTCATCCAAATTGTAAACCTGAAAAGGTAGATGAGTGCTAAACAGGCAAAATGCCAATAGAAATCTTAGGTGGTGAAACATACGAGTGTGCAAACTCTCAACATTTGTAATGTGCTTTTTGTAGCTTAGTGAGGTCTGGAGGGTATTTCAGAAACCTGAAATAAGGGTAAGGTAGAGAAGTTGCATAAGAGGGTCATGGTGTACTAGAATAGGCTCTCCAGAGAGGTTGTGGAGTCCCCTTCTCTGGAGACTTTCCAGACCCATCTGGATGTGTTCCTGTGTGACCTGTGCTAGATTCTACGCTCCCGCTCTGGCAGGGGGGTTGGACTCAATGATCTCTGGAGGTCCCTTCCAACCCCTAACATCCTGTGATCCTGTGATATTATAAATTCCAGGCAGTCCCCTGGAACCCAAGTGCCAGGGCTCAACTACTCTGTCTTTCCTCTTACAAGCTTTTGATAATGGGAGCTGCCTCTCTCTTCTTCATATTAACCCTGAGACTAATCAGTCCCACAGTCCCATAGTTCAGCTAGACCCACAGCTGGGAGTACATCATAAAAGGTTTAGTGGGGTAAGGCATGGATGCTGGAGTGTTTTTCAGTGGGCAGAAGCCTGGGAATGCCTTTAACAGGAAAACCTCTGCTTGAGTCTCCAGTTCATTCCTCAGTGGCTCAGTCATGCCAAACAAGTCAATTAGGCTGTACATGTGTTTAAAGTTAAGCCCATCCTATGTGCTTTGTTGGACTGGAAGATCAGGTCTCTGGCGTTACTAAGTGAGGTAATAGTCTGTTGATTGTTAGAAGTTCCTGGAACAATCAGGACTCTAATCAGTCTGACAAAATATTATTCATTGGAACTAGGACAATGCATGCCATTTAAATGCCATTCACTCCACCTCTCATCCTTTCCTCCTCCAGTAAATTTGTGTAGTCTTCCCTAAATAGGAATGTCCAATCTGAAATGCCTGCTGCTGTAATGGAGCAGATGTGCATATTCTAAGAAGGAATTTTCTTTTCAAAACACGGTCACAGAGAATCATAGAATTGTCAGGGTTGGAAGGGACCTCAAGGATCATCTAGGTCCAACTCCCCTGCCATGGGCAGGGGCACCTCACACTAGAGCAGGTTGTCCAGAGCCCCATACAGCCTGGCCTTAAAAACCTCAAAGGATGGGGCTTCCACCACTTTCCTGGGCAACCTGTTCCAGTGTCTCACCACTCTCATGGTGAAGAACTTCTTCCTAACATCCAATCTGAATCTTCCCTCCTCTTGCTTTGATTCATTCCCCCTAGTCCTGTCACTGCCTGACACCCTAAAAAGTCCCTCCTCAGCTTTCTTGTAGGCCCCCTTCAGATACTGGAAGGCCACAATAAGGTCTCCTTGGAGCCTTTTGTTCTCTAAACTGAACAACCCCAACCCTCTCAGCCTGTCCTCATAGGAGAGGTGCTCCAGCCCTCTGATCATCCTTGTGGCCCTGGTCTGGGCACTAAAGACCAGAATGCATATATTGTATTTCCTCTCTTTGATTGCTGGGACTTCCCTGCAGCATCCACACTGGAGTGTGTAAAAGAAAGCATGTCAATATCACAGCTATGGAAGCAATGAGGGATTAAGAGCTCCCCGATTTGCAAGATTAGTGAGCTAGTGCATCCTAAATAGCCTCTACCATGAAGTCTCAGTTCTGTAATGTGGTAGAAGAAGGTCTGGGGTGGCTCTAGTCATATTTGGTTGGCAGTATTGCAAGCATGGAGAAGTATAATGGCAGCTTTGAGGGCAGCTCAGCAGCAGCAGGGATTGCAGGGTCCCTGCATGTTACCATTCAGCTGTTTGGTGTGTTCCCTGGTGCTCTTGCTTTCTCTTGGTCAGGTTCAGGGCTCCTCACTCGGGCCTCCTGACATTCCAGCCTCCTTGGGCAAGGAGCAAGATGAGGCTGGTGTAGGTGCAGGACCTAGGAGGCATAGTAGCTCTTGGGAAGTTGAGAGCTGGTTTTATGGAAGTTGAATGTCCACATCTCTGCAAACTCTCATCAGAAAGGGCAGGAAATCCCTGCTGAACAAGCTCATGTATTTGACAAAGGACAGCCATGGAGGTGTAGGAAATCATATCCAGAGGCTTTGCTAAATGTCATCTGAACTGGTCAAGGTGTCGAAGCTGAGATACTTCACAGGAGAGGCTCTTGCTGTGGGTTTGGTATTTGCTGCTTTCAGCACAGCTGAAATTTCACAGTACCACAGTACATTAGAGGTTGGAAGGGACCTCCAGAGACTGAGCCCAACTCCCCTGCCAAAGCAGGGGAAAATTTCTGAGAATAGCCATTCTTTGTGATATGTAATTTCCTATTTCTGACCATAGCCTAACCTGGAAGGACAGAAGTGGAGCAACTGCAAATCAAACAAAAAAGGCAAAGCTGTAAACCCTCTTACCCTAGCTTTTTAGATCTGCCAACTTCATTCTTTTAAAGTTTTAGACAGGTGAAGTTCCAGGTTAATTTCCTCTTTATTCACCTTGAGACCTGTGTCCAGTTCTGGGCTCCTCAGTTTAAGAAGGAAATTGAGATACTCAAATATGTCCAGAGAAGGGCAACAAAGCTGGTGAGGGGCCTGGAGCACAAGCCCTATGAGGAGAGAATGAAGGACCTGGGGTGATGTAGCCTGGAGGAGGCTCAGGGGAAACCTTATTGCTCTCTACAGCTTCCTGAAAGGAGGCTGCAGCCAGGTGGGGGTTGGTCTCTTCTCCCAGGCAACCAGCAACAGAACAAGAGGACACAGTCTCAAGCCACACCAGGGGAATTTTAGGCTTCAGGTGAGAAGAAAGTTCTTCACAGAAAGAGTTATCAGCCACTGGAATGGGCTGCCCAGGGTGGGTGGTGGAGTCACTGTCCCTGGAGGTGTCCAGAAAAGGATTGGATGTGGCACTTGAAGCCACGGTTTAGTTGTCCTGAGCTGTTAGGTATCGGGTAATAGTTTGGACTTGATGATCTCTGAGGTCTTTTCCAACCTGGTTAATTCTGTGAGATTTGCCTGTGTGTTTAGTGATAATATAAATTGCAGGAGGAGGAAACCCGACTGTAGTGTATAGTGTGTTGTCAGTGCTAGGATGGTAGCTGTCAAAAGCAGACTTCAATGTAATCAACTTGTCTCTGGCTTACAACCCATTAGTATACCAGCTTTGACTTGTACAGTATTTCACTATGTTTAGAAAAGGAACACTCCAGTGCCTTGATCTCTTCCAGGAAAATTGCTTAATTTACAAGCTTAAGTTTATAAATAGAGAAGTTAGTTCCACAGAACTGCATCTTCACTTCATTGGAAAATGTTCTGTGTTTATCTTCTGAAAGCGGCAGACATAAAACACTCCACGTCGGAAGCCTACCGCGTGCAGCTCTGAGTATAGGGACCTGCTTTCGTCATGGTTAAGATAAACAAAGATCTAGCTGGAGGAAACAACTCCATTCTGGAGTTGTTTTATGTGGAGGTTACAAATTGCTTCGTTGCTGTGTAATATAAACAGTTTTTCAGAACGCTGGTGTTGAGCTATTGATATTTGAGATCACCTCGTTAATCATCTGGGGAGGAACAAAGTTATCTGAGTTCACGGACTGGCTTCCTAAAGTGGATAATAATAAGTAGCAGAGAAGAAATAACATTTAAAAATGCATTAGTGAAGCTTTGGATGTGAATAAAGTTTGATTTGAAAGGGTGAGGTACATCATAATAAGCTTTCCTAATGCTGGGGAAGCGATCTGGTCAGGGGTCAAGCGTGCAGTGTGGAAATCAACAAGGAAAACAAGAATGCAAGTGGTGTGAGTGTCATGCAGAAAAATACTCTGGGCTAAAATGCCGGTAGCAGATTATTTTTGCCTGCTTTTGGAGATGAAAATTAGGATAAAATTTGGCCTCTTGCAGTTGTGAGGGGAAAAAAAAAAAAAAGATGTGAAAACCAAACCATTTTTTGTAGAAGAAAAAGTACAAACCTGACCCTTCTTGTCTCTGTGATTAATGTGAACTCTGGCAGGAAAGAGCTGCGAAAGAAAAGCAGCTCAAGGAGACCTAAGCTTGCTCAAGCTGAAGGAAGCAAGGCTTCCTAACCAGAGTTAGAACGAGGAGCTGGTGTTGCCCACAGGGAAGCACAGGAGATAGTCAGGAGGTTGTGGAAGCACAGAGAGATGTGGGTGGTGTGGAGGTGAGCTCTCATTTTTTCATTATTTGCCTTTGTCCTTCTTTCTTGTCACATAAATACCAAAGTGAACATGCTCTCTGATCACAGTGGTCAAGTTCTCATCACCTTCACTTGGTGTAAATGCAAATAGCTGTGAAAGACCAGCTGAGGAACTGGGAGTGAACAAGATATTTGGGGATGTTCAAGAGCTCGTGGGAAGGAGGAAAATAAGGTCGACATTAAGAACAGAATGAGTTGGTTGGTTGCTTTGCATCTGAATACCTGTGCAAGCTGGGGAGTGAGTAATAGTGCATTGTAACCTCATTTGTGAGGTTTCATCTAAGAGAAAACAAGGCAGGTTCCCAAAAGCAGTGCTTTCAGAAATCAGTGGCATTCAGCTGAAAGTCTTTCTTGAACCACTGAAGCAGTGTTGGGTAACGTGTTACTGTCCTTTTATTGAGTGGTTGGAAGAATCTCTTTTTGCTCTCACAGTATTTGGAAGTGACTCAGGAAAGAGCACAATACAAACATTTAAATGACTGCTCAGATGTAAGCCTGCAATTTTGAGGACCAACAATTTATTTTTGTTCTATTTAGGTGGACATTGTTAAAAGAAAGCTGGAGGAAAAAAAAATCTGTTCGCTCAATGCCATCTAAACTGTCTGTGATGGGAATTAAGAAGAGCTGCTATTTGTGAAGGGGTGTCTTAGTCTTCATGTCTAAAGTGCACGTCATGACCTGACCTACTCCTGCTGTGGGCAGCCTGAGGACTAGTTTGATTTATCTCTCTTTGTTCTCTGGGACTCAAGTGCCATGTTTGGCACTGGAAGCAGTTGACAGGATGATTTGAGGAAGGTTTGTTAAAAAAAAATACTCTGCAATACAATACCTGGGTCTGCTTTTGCTATCACTGGACCTGGCACTACTTCAGTTTACTTCCACTGATATCAGCTGCTGTTTCTCCATGTCCATGGCTCATGTAGGAACAGATTTGAGCTTTGTGTTCAAATTGTCTCGTTGCTCAGATCTGCTTAGTTGAAATGGAGATTGGACTGCTGGGAGGGGATCCCACCCTGCTGGTTCCACAGCTCCTGTCAACAGCATTTTGAAGTTAAGAAACCAAACCAAAAGTATTATGACATATTCAGAGCTGGGTTCTTTCATTCTCTTCTGTAGTGGCCTTGAGAAATTTTATAAAGTGGCAGAAATTGTTTGAGTAGATCTTTTTCTCTGCAATTTTCTATCCCTTTACAGTGTTGTGTATTGTACTTTTCTGATCTCTTTGACTGAAGGCAACTCTGTTGTGGATTCTGGTTTTGTTAAACTTGACTCTTCTCCTATCACAAGCTTGCTTGGATTGCAGACTTTTTGAGTGAGGAATATCTTTTCCTGATGTGTCCTCAGTGTCTACCACAATAAAGAAGACCTTATTGCTCTCTACAACTACCTGAAAGGAGGCAGTAAACAGGTGGAGGTTGGTCTCTTGTCCCAGGCAATCAGCAACAGAACAAGATGACCAGTCTCAAGCTGTGCCAGGGGAAGTTTAGGCTCAAGGTGAGGAGAAAGTTCTTCCCAGAAAGAGTGATTGGTCATTGGAATGTGCTGCCCAGGGAGGTGGTGGAGTCACCATTCCTGGAGGTGTTAAAAAAAGGATTGGATGTGGCACTTGAGGCCATGGTTTAGTTAGTAATGAGGTGTTAAGTATTAGGTAATTGGTTGGACTTGATGATCTCTGAGGTATTTTCCAACTTGGTTGATTCTATGAGTCTAAGATGCTTCCACCTGCCTGAGGAACCTGGAAGCTACCACAATCTAAATAATAACTAGCAACAGGAACAGCAATACTTATTTACTCACATTGCTATCTTGAAGAAGACTTAAATATGGCCAGGATGTATCAAGTCCTAACATTGGGCAACCCCAGGATATGATTGTTGGTGCCAGAAGTGTTGCACAGTGCATTAATATACAAGGCATTTGTCATACAGGGAGAAACAGACAACTTGTTGCTAGAGAATGTGATTAAACGTTCATCAGTGCTGTGTAAATACAAAGAAGGAACAAAAACAGGTGTGTCATAGGATTAGGATAAATGACTATAATGCCATGTTTGTAAATACTGTTCAAATCAAAGTTAACAATTGATTCTGCTTGGAGACTGATCCTATACTGGTCATATGATTACCTATTTTGTTGTTTTAATCATTTTTTTTTAGGGCAATTCAATGGGAAGGGTTGTTGGGGTTTTTTGTCCTGGCTGTCTCTAAGAACCCTGACAGAAGCCCAAAGCTGTGGGTTGGCTCATAAGCATGAGAGCACTGCTGCTTTAAAAACAATTTAATATGGCTTGGTTTTGATACAAGATGGACAGAATGGCATGCAGAATGAGTTAAAAAACCCCAACCCCAAACTAGAAGTGTTTAATGTCTTTATTTCAGCATATAATAAGGTTCATTTTTATAGAGGTGGAGGCTTATGTATTTCATGTAAAAAATCAAACCCTGTAATTAGCATTAATTATCCTTTCTGGAAAGGTGTTTGGAGAAAAGCCAAGGATTAGATGAAAAGGGGACTGACATGCCTTCCCCTCCTCGGGGGCTGCCTGAATTCAGCAGGGAGAAATTCTGCTGTGTGGTGTAGGAGCCTTACACTGGGCAGTCCCTGGTGGAGCTCTTTCACTGCAAGACCTAATTCCCTGTTAACATCTGAGGTTTTGGGTGTCTCTTTTTCCTTGATTGGGGGTTCTTTTGTTTGGCGAGCAGGCCTTCCTAACTTTCTCCAGTCAGGTCTTCCCCTTCCTTCATTGAGATGAACGTCTATGAAATTTCCTATGAGAGTCTCATAGTATTTATTTAAAATTTATATTTCACAGAATCACAGAAACATTCAGGTTAGAAAAGGTCCTCAGGATCATCAAGTCCAACTGATAACCCTACTCTACAAGGTTCATCCCTAAACCATATCCCCAAGCACCACATTCAAACCACCTTTAAACACATCCAGGGTTGGTGACTCAACCACTTCCCTGGGCAGCACATTCCAGTGCCTGACCACTCTTTCCCTGAAAGCATTTTTCCTAATGTCCAGTCTAAACCTATTCAGTTGCAGCTTGAGGCCATTCCCTCTTGTTCTGTCACTAATTACCTGTGAGAAGAGACCAGCACCAGCCTCTCCACAACGTACTTTCAGGTAGTTGTAGAGAGCAATGAGGTCTCCCCTCAGCCTCTTCTTTTCCAAACTAACCATCCCCAGCTCTCTCAGTTGCTCTTCATCAGATTTATTCTCCAGCCCCTTCACAGCTTCCTTGCCCTCCTCTGCACTGGCTCCAGCACCTCCACATCTCTCCTGTACTGAGGGGCCCAAAACTGAACACAGTACTCAAGGTCTGGCCTCACCAGAGCTGAGTACAAGGTACTGGTTCCAATCTGGCATTCACAGAATACCAGGTTGGAAGGAACCTCAAGGATTATCTAATCCAACCTTTCAGGGTAAAAGCATAGTTTAAATGAGCTGGCCCAGCACCCTGTCAAGCTGGGCTTCAAAACTGTTTAATGTTTGTATTTCCACTGCCATAAGTCATATGAAAGGGAATTAATTTTAAGGGAAAAAGTATTTAGAAGAGTTTACCCCTGAGAAATGCATTTAAGTAGATCCTTGCCTCTCACTTAAAACACCTCTATTAACTCATGAAAAGTGCTATTTCAACTTATACCTGCCACTTGATTAAGTTGTGGATGCATCAGGAAACAAAAACAGTCAGGACTGTAAAGAAGAGGGTCCAAAAGCAGCGCTGTGGCAAAACCACTGGAACAATCTAGTGGAGGTATACTTCATAAAAAGTTATTTGGGGTCAGTCATGTGATTCTTCAATTATGCAGAATTGTTATGCATTAACTCTTCTTGATGAAGAAAGGATACCTCCTTGCTCTGTAATAGTAGCTCTTATGAGGAGACACTGAGGGAACTGGATGTCTTTATTCCGGAGGAGACTAAGGGGTGACCTCATTCATGTTTATAAGTATGTAAAGGGTGAGTGCCAAGAGGATGGAGCCAATCTCTGCTGATGCCCAATGACAGGACAAGGGGCAATGGGTGGAAGTTGAGGCATATGAAGTTCCATGAAAACATGAGGAAAAAATTCTTCACTGTGAGGGTAACGGAACACTGGAACAGGCTGCCCAGGGGGGTTGTGGAATCTCCTCTGGAGATATTCAAAACTTGCCTGGATGCATTCCTGTGTGATTTGGTATAGGTGATACTGCTCTGGCAGGAGGGTTGGACTGGATGATCTTTTGAAGTCCCTTCCAACCCCTAGCACTCTGTGATTCTATTGTGGCAACCTGATAGCATTCTCTCTTCAGGGCAGCAAGTGCCCACAAGCAAGTGCCAAAAACCTGTGTGTATGTGTTACCTGTGCTTTAGGGACTTGGACTCTTGTACCTCATGTGTTTCTCAGCAAATAAATCACTGGGCACAAATCCAAAGCACTGGTTTACGTGGTGGCTGCACCATGACTCCTCCAATCTCCATCCTCATCTGGGGAAGGAGGGGAACTGCTTTTACTTGCATCCCTTAATCAACCTTTGCAGCATAAATGGTGTAGCATAAACAATTGCCTAGACAATGGGTACTTGTTCTCTCTCTCTCTTCTTCTTATCCCTGAAGGGATATTTTGCTTTTGCTGTCATTTGAGGCCCATGAAAGCTCTGTGTTAGCTTTTACAGTGCAGAAACGTTGAAACTGGGTTTCAAACATTGTCATGAATTTAAAATTGGTATGGGTCCTAGCAAGCCTACCCACACTGGCTGTGCTGCCTCAACAATGTGCCTCTCAGGAAATGCTTTTGTGAGCAGAATGAAAGAAAAATGATCTGAAACTCCTTCCTTTAGGCTGGATGTTGGGAAGAAGTTCTTCACCAAAAGAGTGTTAGTATTACCAAGGTTGGAAGAGACCTCAAAGATCATCGAGTCCAACCTGTAACCACAAACCTCACGACTAGACCATGGCACCAAGTGATTGGCCATTGGAACGGGCTGCCCAGGGAGGTGGTGGAGTCACCATCACTGAAGGCGTTTAAGAGGCTGGATGTGGCACTTGGTGCCATGGTTTAGTTATTGGATGGTGTTGGGTGATGGGTTGGAGTTGATGATCTCAAAAGTCTTTTCCAATCTGGTTAACTCCATTCTATTCTACTCTTCTCTCTATGCTGGGGATGGTTTACCCTCTGAAGGAGGGAACCTCTCCTGCGAGCAGGAGAAAGTGCGGACAAATTCAAATTGCCAAACATTCTTTGACTAGCAGAAAGCCTTGGGGTCCCACATGCAACCTCTCTCTCCAGTTTGGCTTGGAGCCTGTAAAACAAACAGCCACATCAAGCTGATATGCATCTTACCAAGCTGATGATTTGTGTAACACAGCTTTTGCTGTCATTTGAGGCCCATGAAAGCTCTCTATTAGCTTTTACAGTGCAGAAACGTTGAAACTGGGTTTCAAACATTGTCATGAATTTAAAATTGGTATGGGTCCTAGCAAGCCTACCCACACTGGCTGTGCTGCCTCAACAATGTGCCTCTCAGGAAATGCTTTTGTGAGCAGAATGAAAGAAAAATGATCTGCAAATCCTTCCTTTAGGCTGGATGTTGGGAAGAAGTTCTTCACCAAAAGAATGATTGGCTGCCCAGGGAGGTGGTGGAGACACCATCACTGGAGGTGAAGAAGAGACTTGATGGGGTGCTTGGTGCCATCGTTCAGTTGATTAGAAGGTGTTGGGTGACAGACTGGACTTAATCTCAAAGGTCTTTTCCAACCTGGTTAATTCTATTCCTTGAGAGAATGTGGTGGGCTCAAAAGGAACCTTCAGGAAGGCTTTCTTCAAGCTAGTTATGCTCCTGAGAGAAGGTTTGCATTTTGTTACCTCTGAAAGGGCTACTCTAGCTCTGAACTAACCAACAAAATGGCTAATACCTAGGTTTCTCTTTTTGTATATCTTAGTGTGTGTCACTCTGATTTCTTCCACCAGTGATACAAGTCCTACATTTAAAAAAACTGAGTTCCCATCTCAGGTAGGTAGCTTTAATCTCATTAGAGATTTTGATTTGTTTTGATTTCAGACTTCATTTTCCAGAGTGGATTTGTAAGTCTAAAAAGGCCCATCAATTGCCTGTACTTAAGTAATGCCTATTTAGCAGCAAAGAAAATGGAGTAAGCCTAACTTTTTAAAAAGGTGAATGTCTATGCCAAGGTGAATCTGCCAAGTGGGGAGAGGCAAAAGCAGCATAAGGGTGTGAAAACTGGTACATACCTTCAGGCAGTTTTTGAGTCTAACTGCATAGGTTTGCAGTGGTCCTGATTTTCATCTGACTGTTCTCAGTCATTCTGGTAGGGGAAAATTGTTCTGTTTTGCTCCTAGGGAAGTGAATGTTCTAGCTGTACTGTATATACTCAGCACAGGAGAGTGAAAAGTAATTTGAAATAGGAATTATTCATGCTATTAGTCCCATCTTCACTTGTTAAAACTAGTTTTGAAGCTGGTATGATGCAGCAAAGAATACTGCTTGTTCTGCCAACAGGAGATATTGTTCTCCCACACTAAGGCTGCTTCTTAAGCTCATGTTCAGCTTTTTGAAGGTGCCACGTCCACGACATCTGAGCAGAGCCTTGTATGGTAAAAGAGGTGTGATCAAGGCCTTAGGCTGACATTAAGCCAAACTCTGCCAGTGCAGATTGTGGTTTGGAACTCAATGTCAGATGAGGCTGGATGTAGCTGTAGTGTTGATGGGGATGTGAGGGACAATGGGGTCCTACCAAGATGAATATAAACTTTGTGCAGCGTGCTGGTTGTTATACTCTTCATCTCTCTAAGCCTGCCTATGAAATTCCTCCATGCTGGTCTGTCCTCTAGCAGTGCCAGAAAGTCCTGACAGAGACTTAATTCTTTATTTCTTCTCTGCACCAAAATGGCAAACTTTCTTGCAGGAGTTTAATACATAAATAGATATTTACCTAAGGACCTTTACTGAAAGGCCCCAGCAGGACCCTGCTGGAAACTGGTGCATTTTGTTGATGGTGTGAACAGGGTCAGTACCAATTTATCTGTTTTCTCTGCAGGGATGCCCTTATTTTAGAGGTCTTAATAAATTCAGCCCTCTAGATGAACTACTCATCATCCTGTTGGTGAAGTTTCCATTGAGAGATGGAATTTGCTATCTGAAATCATCATGCCTGTTCTCTTGTCATGGTCTTCACAACAACCTCAGTGTGTTGGACCTGAGTCATTCACTTTCCTACTTCATACCTCACATAATAGCTTAGATATGTTTTCCTTTGGATGGGTGTTTGCTTTACTCACGTAGAAGAAGGAAGTTTCTTAAAGATTGATCTTGTCTTGTGGCAGAGAAGTTGAGCTTGCAAATATTTCAACAGACACTTATCTCCTTTGATGCTGTGTTGGTGGGTGTTGCAAAGTTGGCATACTGTTGCTATTTGGGAAGCCTGGGGAGGAAATCTTGTTTCTCAGGAAAGGTGAGAATGAAATCAGCTAAGGTGTGACTCCAGATGAACAGAAGGGCTTTTAATACAAAATGTTCATCTAGATTAAGTCCAGCCATGTAGGAAAAGCAAAGGCTGGGGTCGGACTGGCTGGAGAGCGGCCAAACAGAAAGGGACCTAGGGCTACTGATTGACAGCCAGCTGAACATGAGCCAGCAGTGTGGCCAGGAAGGCCAATGGCATCCTGGCCTGCATCAGAAATAGTGTGGCCAGCAGGAGCAGGGAAGTTGTCGTGCCCCTATACTCAGCACTGGTTAGGCCACACCTTGAGTACTGTGTCCAGTTCTGGGCCTGTCAATTTAAGAAGGACAATGAGACCCTTTGAAGGTGTCCAGAGTAGGGCAACGAGGCTGAGGAGAGGCCTCGAGCACAAGCCCTACAAGGAGAGGATGAGGGAGCTGGGCTTGTTTACCCTGGAGAAGAGAAGTCTCAGGGGAGACCTTATTGCTGTCTACAACTACTTGAAGGAAGGTAGTAGCCAGGAGGGGTTGGTCTGTTCTCCCAGACAATCAGCACCAGAACAAGAGGACACAGTCTCAAGCTGCTCCAGGGGAGGTTTAGGCTTGAGGTAAGGTGAAAGTTCTTCACAGAGAGAGTTGTTAGCCATCGGAATGTGCTGCCCAGGGAGGTGGTGGAGTCACTATCCCATGAAGCATTCAAGAGGGAATTGGATGTGACACTTGGTGCCATGGTTTAGTAGTCATGAGGTGTTGGGTGACTGGTTGGATTTGATGATCTTTGACATAAGCCACCTTAGTCATAGAATCAATAAGGTTGGAAAAGACCTCAGAGTTCTGCATAAATACACAATGAAGCTAGTTATGTATAGGATATCACCTGGGTCTGTCACTGACCATCCTGGACACCATTTATATATATACAATGGCTAAATCCTGAGGTAGCAGAAAAGATGGCTTAGTTAATTTCTGAAGCAACCACAGATGACATTAAGTAGCTCAAAAGCCCATTTGTGACATCTATCAGGATATAGAATATGTTTTGGTTGCCTTTTCCCCTCTGATGACATGCTGGGAGGTCCTGCCAGTCAGTATTTTGGAAGTCCCATGTGTAAAACAAGCGCATTTCCAAGCAAAGGTATTGCCTGTCTCCAGGGGATGGAAAATAATGTCACAGTGGTCAAAATAACTGGCTTGCACCGCTATGCATACTAGAGGACTCTCTGATAAAGCCATGAAATCATATTTTCAAAATACTGAGTTTCACTTGTCTAGCTCTTTTGGCGTACTAAAGAACTGTGGAAATGTTGAGGGTGGTCTTTTTGGCCTGGAATTAAGTTTGACCTCTGTAATGAAGTAGTTGATGCTATCTGCATGGCTAAAAGGCAGCAGAGCTACGGCCCAAACAGTGTTGGTCTTCCCTCTTTATCCTGCATGACCCTGAGTGTCAGGATGCTTCAGAATCCAAGAGCTCACCAGTAGAGCTGACACCATCACAGAATCACAGAATGGTAGGGCTTAGAAGGGACCTATGGAATCATCTAGTCTAACCCCCCCACTAAAGCAGGTTCACCAAGATCAGCTTACACAGGAACACATCCAGGAGAGTTTGGGAGGTCTCCAGGGGAGGAGACACTATAACCTCTCTGGCAGCTTTTTCCAGTGCTCCATCACCCTAAAAGCAAAGATTGGTGTTTTTTTTTCTTCTTATGTTTAAGTAAACCCTCCTGTGTTCTAGTTTGTACCCATTGCTTCTTGTCTTATCCCTGGGCACCACTGAGAAGAGGCTAGCCCCATCCGTTTGACCTCCACCCTTTAGATATTTAGATGCATTGTTAAGATCCCTCTTTGTCTTCTCTTTTCCAGGCTAAAGAGCCCCAGGTCACTCAGCCTCTCCTTGCAAGAGAGATGCTCCAGTCCCCTAATCATCTTTGTGGTCCTCAGTTGGACTCCATCAATTCCCTGTCTCTCTTGAACTAGGGAGACCAGAACTGGACACAATACACCAGGTGTGGCCCCACCAAGGCAGAGTAGAGGGGTAGGAGAACCTTGCTTCACTTGCTGGCCACACTCTTAATGCACTCTAGAATACTATTGGCCTTCCTGGTCATGACAGTGTGTTGCCAGCTTACGGTGAACTTGTTGTCCACCAGGACCCCCAGATCCTTCTCCATAGAGCTTCATTCCAGCAAGTCAGCCCCTAACCTGCACTGGTGCATGGGGTGGTGTTACTGATGCTACTTTATTTCTTTGGTATGACATAAAAAATTACAGATTATTTCATTTCAGTATTTGTATTTTGGACTCTTTGGAAGAAAGAAGCAGTGATGAAGGAGTTCAGATTTTGAAATGAGTTGATAGATTTTCAGGTAAAGATTAAACAGAAGTGTATTCCCCTATTCCCCCCGAGCATGAGGTGATTTGGTTGATGGCCAGAGGATTTGGTTAAGAACTGAGCTTGCAGTAAACAGAAATAAACTGTTGCAGGATGCCTTAGAGCTATGGAAGTCATTAAGCCAAAATTTCTGTTACGTATTCCTACTGGATCATCAAATCCCCCTGAACTGACACCCCTCTCTCTTGAGGCCTGTGAGGAGAAATGTGAATTAAGGTCTTTATTTACTTCATGGCTCTGATGCAGTATCTTGGGAAATGGGAAAGATTGGTATTATATTCATTTCTACAATAGAAAAACAGTGAAAATATTCAGAGAAAGCATCAAAAAACAACACAGGGGAAACTCAGTCTCAACGTGGGGTGCAGGAGTTAGTTACGGATGATAAGAAATTCTTTAGCATATCAAACTGAACGGTTGGCAGCTGTTGGTCTTGAGCAATTCTGAGACTAGCACTTCCTTTGAAGAGTCTCAGCTTCCTATGACAGATAAAAACCCCAAATATTTGGTTTCAGTGGCTTTAGTCTACTTTCTTCTGTGTGGGCCAGACGAAGTCCCAGGTCCCCAAGCTGTAATTTGCTGGCAGCAAAACCTTGATGTTTCTTCAGAGGAGGTGAAGAAAAGGCTGCCTAAAACTCAGTTTTGTTCCTGGCAGACATCAATGCAAATCTCCCAAGTATTTTGCTTTCTGTTGACAAATGTGGACCAAATTAGCATTGCCCTGGAATAAAGTGAGTTTGTATATGGCCTCATATAAAGAGCTGCAGAAATTTTTGGCTCTTGGCACAAAGCCATTGAAGAGGTGCCTGAATCTCTCCTCCAGTTTAACTAGAATAGAAAAATAGAGTAGGATAAACCAGGTTGGAAGAGACCTTCAAGATCATCATGTCCAACCTATCATGCAACCCACCTAATCAACTAAACCATGCAACCAAGCACCCCATCAAGTCTCCTCCTGAACACCTCCAGTGACAGCAACTCCACCACCTCCACGGGCAGCCCATTCCAATGGGCAATCACTCTCTCTGTATAGAACTTCTTCCTAACCTCCAGCCTAAACCTGCCCTGGCACAGCCTGAGACTGTGTCCTCTTGTTCTAGTGCTGGTTGCCTGGGAGAAGAGACCAACCTCTGCCTGGCTACAACCTCCCTTCAGGCAGTTGTAGGGAGCAATAAGGTCACCCCTCAGTCTCCTCCTCTCCAGGCTAAGCAACCCCAGCTCCCTCAGCCTTTCCTCATAGGGCTTGTGTTCCAAACCCCTCACCAACCCTGTTGCCCTTCTCTGGACACGCTCCAGCAAGTCAACATCCTTCCTAAACTGAGGGGCCCAGAAGTGGACACAGGACTCAAGGTGTGGCTTAACCAGTGCAGTGTACAGGGGCAGAATGACCTCCCTGCTCCTACTGGCCACACTCTTCCTGATGCAGGCCAGGATGCCATTGGCCTTCTTGGCTGCCTGGGCACCCTGCAGGCTCATGTTCAGCCTACAATCAACCACCACCCCCAAGTTCCTCTCTGCCTGGCTGGTCTCCAGCCACTCTGACCCCAGCCTGTAGCACTGCATGGGGTTGCTGTGGCCTATGTGCAGAACCTGGCACTTGGATGTGTTAAATCTCATGCCCTTGGCTTCTGTTGGATTCTGCACCCATTCCAGAGCACTTGCCTGAGGTGAAGTCCCCATTTGTTTTTGTTATTGGCCTAAAGTGTATGATTTGGTTTTCTAATATGTTTTTTCCCTAAAATGTCTCTGTTTATCTTTTAGCCTTTTATTTTCTTTAGCTATGCAGTAAGCATCTCATTACAACAACCTGGGCAGCCTATCTCAGGGTCCCACCACCCTCATGCTGAAGAACTTCTTCCTAAGATCCAGTCCAAACCTACTCTCCCTCACCTTAAAACCATTCCCCCTTGTCCTGTTGCTAGACGCCCTTATGAAAAGTCCCTCTGCAGCCTTCCTGTGGGATCCCTTCAGGTATTGGAAGGCAGCTATAAGGTCCCCTTGGAGTCTTCCCTTCTCTAGGCTGAACAACCCCAGGTCCCTCAGCCTATCCTCATAGCAGAGGTGATTCAGCCCTTGGATCATCTTTGTGGCCCTCTCTGGGACTCGCTCCAAAAGCTCTGTGTCTTATGATGGTGACACCAGAACTGGATACAATATTCAAGATGGGGTCACTGGACCCAGTACAGGTCCCTGAGGTACTCCACTTGTCCTGGTCTCCACCCGGACATTGAGCCATTCATCACAACCCTTTGAGTCTGTCCACCCAGCCAGTTCCTTAGCCATTGGGTGTTCCATCCATCAAGTCTGTGTCAATGTACTGTAATAGATAATCTTCATCCTTCAGCTCATGGGGTTTTGAGATAACTAACTTCCTATTGTTCCCTTCCCTTGCCCCAAATGTAATATTTAGAGATAAATGTGGGGTTTTTTACCTTTATTTGTCTTGCAACAAATGTTTGGGTTTTATCTAAATACATTTTTGTTTCCTTTAAGGCAGTATTTTGAGAAACAAACTACTTTAAAAAACCCAACGACAAGAAGCTAATTAACTGATACCTTGGAGTTTTATTCCTGCCACCATTGATTACATCAGCTCCAGCTTCACACCTATATGCACCTGCATGTGCATCTATTCCCACCTGCACAAGGTTACTGAAATGTATCTTGCACGATCCATGCTGTAAATTAGGACACTCATATCTTAGGTCTGGGAGACAGGAGTCTCATTAGGTTAGAAAATCCAACCCTACAGCCTATATGATGATCTCCAGGAAGCTATTGAAAATAATCCTATTGTGTCCTCTGTGGTTTATTTTTCTTTCCTAAGTCATTGGCCTTAATATTGCAAAATGAACATTGTTCTGGTAAAGGATATCAAGTCAGCAATGTAGATAAATAAACCATTTGATGGTGGGACGTGGCCTATTGGTCAGTTGACTTTTCCAGTTGTGATGTTTTGTTTATGTTTCTTGGAATAACTTAGGCCTAGGAGAGTATTATTTTTCTCTCAAAGCCCTGACATGATGAAACTTCAGGGGCTTTGTGTGTGATATGTATTTCCATAGGCACAGAGCAGATATTTGTGTGTGTGTGTCAGTCTCCTTTTATTTTCAGGAGAAGAGACAATAGATGTAGTAGCAATGTGTGGAAGAAGGCCAGGTGAAAATAATAAAGTCTCAGGTCATGACAGAATGCACCAGTTTCAATCAGGAGCTAAATTAAACATTTGGGAGTAAGATACCCACTTAACACATCAGCAAGGAACAATGAGCCCTGTGAGAAGAGGATGTGTTTGCTGAACCCCTCACACTCTGCTGGATCTTAGCTGTGTTACACAAATCATCAGCTTGGTAAGATGCATATTAGCTTGATGTGGCTGTTTGGTTTTCAGGCTCCAAGCCAAACTGGAGAGAGAGGTTGCGTGTGGGACCCCAAGGCTTTCTGCTAGTCAAAGAATGTTTGGCAATTTGAATTTGACTGCACTTTCTCCTGCTCGCAGGAGAGGTTCCCTCCTTCAGAGGGTAAACCATCCCCAGCATAGAGAGAAGAGTAGAATAGAATAGAGTTAACCAGATTGGAAAAGACTTTTGAGATCATCAACTCCAACCCATCACCCAACACCATCCAATAACTAAACCATGGCACCAAGTGCCACATCCAGCCTCTTAAACGCCTTCAGTGATGGTGACTCCACCACCTCCCTGGGCAGCCCGTTCCAATGGCCAATCACTTGGTGCCATGGTCTAGTCGTGAGGTTTGTGGTTACAGGTTGGACTCGATGATCTTTGAGGTCTCTTCCAACCTTGGTAATACTAACACTCTTTTGATGAAGAACTTCTTCCCAACATCCAGCCTAAAGGAAGGAGTTTCAGATCATTTTTCTTTCATTCTGCTCACAAAAGCATTTCCTGAGAGGCACATTGTTGAGGCAGCACAGCCAGTGTGGGTAGGCTTGCTAGGACCCATACCAATTTTAAATTCATGACAATGTTTGAAACCCAGTTTCAATGTTTCTGCACTGTAAAAGCTAACACAGAGCTTTCATGGGCCTCAAATGACAGCAAAAGCAAAATATCCCTTCAGGGATAAGAAGAAAAGAGAGAGAGAGAGAGAACAAGTACCCATTGTCTAGGCAATTGTTTATGCTACACCATTTATGCTGCAAAGATTGATTAAGGGATGCAAGTAAAAGCAGTTCCCCTCCTTCCCCAGATGAGGATGGAGATTGGAGGAGTCATGGTGCAGCCACCACGTAAACCAGTGCTTTGGATTTGTGCCCAGTGATTTATTTGCTGAGAAACACATGAGGTACAAGAGTCCAAGTCCCTAAAGCACAGGTAACACATACACACAGGTTTTTGGCACTTGCTTGTGGGCACTTGCTGCCCTGAAGAGAGAATGCTAAACCTCCCCTGGTGCAGCTTGGGACTGTGTCCTCTTGTTCTGTTGAGGCAGAGGGGAAAACCTGTTGTGCTTCTCTTTGGGCTTTCCCTAACTGCAATTTGTGAAATTAATGTGATGATGGGCATTGTTTGTGTGCTCAGAAATACAGTGCTGCGTGATCTCTTCCTGTTGTCTCTGTCATCCCTGTGACCCTTGATTTGTTTGGCTGCATTTTGAAGTTATTAGGCTTTTTTTCTATACATGTATTCTTCTGAGCTTTTGCACTTGCATTCATTCTTATACTGTTTCTGACTAATTGAATTAGACCTATCCAAACTCTAAAATAGAAGAGAAAAGGTCAAAAAAGTCAGACAATTCTAACAATTTCTATTAAGTCTTGTTAAACTGAAAGTGCTCTTGCTTTCAGTCCTGAAATGGCATCCAAGACTACAATAATTGTTTTGACCTCCAAATGGCTACATGCTAACAAGAGCTCCTCTGAGCAAAAGGAGAAAGTATGGGATAAATGATCTTAAGAGAAGCTACTCCTCAGACTAAGCCCCCATACAGCACTGGGAAAAGGAGTGGTTATTTTATCTGAGCCCAGAGAGTGGTAGTGAATGGTGCCACATCCAGCTGGTGGCCAGTCACTAGTGGTGTGCCCCAAGGATCAGTGCTGGGCCCCATGCTCTTCAACATCTTTATTGATGATCTGAATGAGGGCATTGAGTCCATTATCAGTAAATTTGCAGATGACACCAAGCTGGGGGCAGGAGCTGATCTGCTGGAGGGTAGAGAGGCTTTGCAGAGGGACCTCGACAGGCTGGACAGATGGGCAGAGTCCAACGGCATGAGATTGAACACATCCAAGTGCTGGGTTCTGCACATTGGCCACAGCAACCCCATGCAGTGCTACAGGCTGGGGTCAGAGTGGCTGGAGAGCGGCCAGGCAGAGAGGGACCTGGGGGCACTGGTTGATGGTAGGCTGAACATGAGCCTGCAGTGTGCCCAGGCAGTCAAGAATGCCAATGGTATCCTGGCCTGCATCAGGAAGAGTGTGGCCAGTAGGAGCATGATGGGTTGAATGCGATGATCTTGAAGGTCTCTTTCAACCTGGTGTATTGTATTGTATTATCATGCTGCAGAAATCTGAATGTAGGGAGAGAGAGAAATTAAGCCCATCAAACTCACTGCATCCTCTACAGGATTTGAGGGCAACAGAACACTGGAACAGGCTCCTCGGAGAGGTTGTGGAATTTCCTTCTCTGCAGATACTAAAAACCTGCTTGGATTTGGTCTTCTGCAACCTGATATAGAATACAATACAATACATCAAGTTGGAAGAGACCTTCAAGATCATCGCGTCCAACCCATCAACCAATCCAACCCACCTAAATAACTAAACCATGGCACCAAGCACCCCATCAAGTCTCCTTCTGAACACCTCCCATGAAGGTGACTCCACCACCTCCACGGGTAGCCGATTCCAATGGGCAATCACTCTCTCTGTATAGAACTTATTCCTAACATTCAGCCTAAACCTCCCCTGGCACAGCCTGAGACTGTGTCCTCTTGTTCTGGTGCTGGCTGCCTGGGAGAAGAGACCAACCTCTGCCTGGCTACAACCTCCCTTCAGGTAGTTGTAGAGAGCAATAAGGTCACCCCTCAGTCTCCTCTTCTCCAGGCTAAGCAACCCCAGCTCCCTCAGCCTTTCCTCATAGGGCTTGTGTTCCAAACCCCTCACCAGCTTTGTTGCCCTTCTCTGGACATGTTCCAGCAAGTCAACATTCTTCCTAAACTGAGGGGCCCAGAACTAGACACAGGACTCAAGGTGCAGCCTAACCAGTGCAGTGTACAAGGGGCAGAATGACCTCCCTGCTCCTGCTGGCCACACTGTTCCTGATGCAGGCCAGGATGCCATTGGCCTTCTTGGCTGCCTGGGCACCCTGCAGGCTCGTGTTCAGCCTACCATCAACCAGCACCCCCAAGTCCTTCTCTGCCTGACAGAACTTGCTTTAGCAGGGAGGGTGAAATACATCTTCAGAGGTCCTTTCTAGACCCTAATATTCTGTGATTTATTTTTAAGTGGAGAGAGAACAAAACCCACCATGCTACATTCAGTCAACATATCAAAATGGTGGTTTATTATTCTATGAAGGGACCCAAGCTGTTTGGACCTGAAAAGCAGCTAGTAAGACATTCTGTGAGATTTCTTTTAATTGGTACAGTCTGTTCTGTAGTCTGGAAAACAGCAAGTTAGGCCAATGGAACACTCTTGCACCACTCCTTGTTATGGATGCTTTCCTGAATAGTCTGAGATTAAGGGTTCATGGTGCTTTAGACTCCTGTTTTGAGAGAAATGGGACTCTTGCATTTGGAAGTGATGCTTGTGCCCATGGAGGACACAGGAGAAAAATGGATAGGGACCTTCAAATAGGTGGAATTGAATAAAATGTGGGATTAGAAAGGCATCACAGAATCATGCCGATTGGAAAAGACCTTTAAGACCATTGAGTCTAACCGTTATATGACACTACCAAGTCTTCTGCTAAACCATGTCCTTTAGCACCGCATTCTATGATTCTATGATCTCTGCATCTGCTAAACATCTCCAGGGATGGTGATTCAAATACCTCCCTGGGGAGCCCATTGCAGTGTCTGATAATCCTTTAAGTAAAGAATTCTCTTCTTATTATTTCCAATCTTAATATCCTTCGGTGCAACTTGAGCCCATTTCCTCTTGTCCTATCACTTTTCACTTGGGATGAGAGACCAACATCCACCTCACTACAACCTCCTTTCAGGTCATTGTTGAGAGCAATAAGGCTTCCCCCAGACTCCTTTTCTCCAGCCCTAACAATCCCAGTTCCCTCAGCTGCTCCTCATAAGAGCTATTCTCCAGGCCCTTCACCTGCTTTGTTGTGCTTGTCAGGACCTGCTCCAGGACCTCCATGTCTTTCTGTAATGGCATCCTGCCCTGTATCAGGAATAGTGTGGGCAGCAGGACAAGGGTGGTTATTCTTCTCCTATACTTGGCACTGGTCAGGCCACACCTTGAGTACTGTGTCCAGTTCTGGGCCCCTCAATTCAAGAGAGATGTTGAGGTACTGGGACGTGTCCAGAGAAGGGTGACGAAACTGGTGAGTGGTCTGGAGCACAGCCCTGTGAGGAGGAGCTGAGGGAGCTGGGGTTGCTTAGTCTGGAGAAGAGGAGGCTCAGGGGAGACCTCATTGCTGTCTACAACTACCTGAAGGGAGGTTGTATCCAGGTGGGGGCTGGTCTCTTCTGCCAGGCAACCTGTGACAGAACATGAGGACAGTCTCAAGCTGCATCAGGGGAGGTTCAGGCTGGATGTTAGGAAGAAGTTCTTCACAGGGAGAGTGATTTGCTATTGGAATGTGCTGCCCAGGGAAGTGGTGGAGTCACCGTCCCTGGAGATCTTCAAGATAAGACTGGATAAGGCACTTAATGCCACGGTCCAGTTGACTGGGTAGGGCTGGGCGATCGGTTGGACTGGATGATCTTGGAGGTCTCTTCCCACCTGGCTGATTCTGTGATTCTAAGAACATCCAGCCTTCCTGGACTCCTTAAGACTACCTGGACCTTCAAAAAAGTTTTGTGGTTTTTTTTTGTTTGCTTTGTTTTTTGTTTTTTTTTTTTTTTTTTTTTCCCTTGAATTTGATTACTAGACACTTTTATGGAGTTAGAATTACATTTCAGTGACATGAGTAATGAAAAACCTGAACTTAGAAGCATCACTTCTGCTTCAGAAAAGGGGGGGGGGGGGGGCACACTTTCTATTTTTTTCTGAAACCCAAAGTTGCTTTTCTAATCTTTAAAGCCGCAGCACAGCATTAAGGCAATAAATTCTCTATGATTCTCCAGGCTAGCAGGAATGGTAAAAACATCACTGGTGAATTGGGAAGAGGGGTGATAAATTCTGAAAGTCTGTAGTGGTTGCATTACCCTTCTCCTTGGTGTTTTTACTAGATGACAGTGGGCTGGAGGAATCCCTGAGACTGTGCTAAATTACCCACATACTAGAATCCTTTTCCAGTTGAAATAATGACAGCAGAGAAAGGAAAGGCTGAATACATCTAAGAAAATAATTTTTTAGTCCAAGCAGCCAGTGAGGTGTGAGAATGACTGGAGTAAAATAGAAATGTTTTCTGACAGGAGAGGAATGGATTGGTTATGTGCCGAAGTAAATCAACTGCACAGAACTTAAGTATATGGCGAGAATCAGCTATGTGGAAAGCAACGCTCCCTAAATGACCTTTAGATCCTCGCCAGCTAAAGGTTCATCAGTTAAAAATTACTGTCTTGGATGAATATGGCAAAGCCAGCATGCACCTCAGAAAATATAAGAGAGTATTTAAAAGTAGCTTTCTGAGCACTTGGGTAGAGGAGTGTTTGTAAAAACGAAACCAGCTTGATAAATGAGAAATGAAGCCGCCTCATCCAAGCATGTATAATCGCTACTGCCATTCAATACGGCTGAAAGGTTTTTTCCTGCAGCTAATGGAAAATGCAGCTTCTAGGGTGTCACTAATTTTGACAGAGACTTCAGAGGCTTCAGTTAAGTCTCACACTTAAATGGGATGCCTAAGTGTTTTTTCCACACTCTCTTTTGTTTTCTTGGGTGCTAAATCCAAAATTACCGGCCCTTGGTGCTCAGCCTGCATTGCTGATTGTTGCTTGAAAGTTTGCCTGTGGTTAACCAGGTTTCTGTCTTGTCTTTAAACAATCCCATCATGTAATCTAATGCCTCTTCCTCCTTTCCACGTCCTTGGCAAAAGTAATTTTCATTGAGACCCTACTTTTTTTGGTTTGTAGTTGTTTTAAAAGCAAATAAAAGCCCACAGAAACCCCTCCATCACTTACTTCCTGTTCTTCTCCTCTTGCATTATGTATAACATTTCCTTATATTCAATTTGATCATAAATGGAAGTGTAGAATAGAATAGAATAGACCAGGTTGGAAGAGACCTTCAAGATCATCGTGTCCAACCTATCATCCAACACCACCTAATCAACTAAACCATGCAACCAAGCACCCTATCAAGTCTCCTCCTGAACACCTCCATGTAGATGCCATGGAATAATGACTGGCTAAAGCTCAGGTTCACCTGTGACTTTTCACCCTTGTGTCTTCAGAGTCTACTAAGATCAATGAAATCTCTGTAGAATTAGGAGCCTTAATACTTTTAGTGTGGCTTTCATTGTTCCTCTGTTACAAAGGACAGTGAAGTCCAAATCTTCATTATAAGGTGTCAAAACACAAATGCTGTGGAGTGCTTTGAATCAGTCTAAACTCTTTGAAGCCACTGGCATGATACTAACTTTCATGGGATGTATCTGGCTTATCACATGATATTGTTGCAGAGAGATGGTCATGACAACAAACTTCAGACCCTTTTAATTCAGACTGCACTCTAAAGAAGCATGTTTACCTTTGTTTCATTTTTGGACTCAATTATCTATTATCTGTGCAGTTCAGATACACCCTTATGAATGCAGCATTAACATGACACTCTTGGTACTGTATGCATGCTGAGCACACAGTGTTAACTTTTGGCATGCATTGTGAAATAACAAGTTCAGTAGTACTGAGCAGCTCTGCTCTACTTTTGGTTTTGTTTGCTTTTTTAGTTTAATCTAAAAGCAGAGCTATCTCAATCCAAACCTATTTCTTAAATTTAGAAATACAATAGACAAGATTCATCTGCTTGTTGCTGAAGCCTGTGGTGGGATTCTTGGAAGTGTCAGACCAATTATTCCTAATCTGCTTAAGAAACGGAGCCGCAAACAGCAGTGTTTAGCTCTTAGTCCTTCCCATTCAGAAGTTTTATGCTAGGCTGTAACTAAAAGCATGACTGTGGAGAACCAGCACAGCTTAGATGTATTCTGGAGTGCAAAAATTAAAGTTTTGCAGAATCACAGAATGTTAGAGGCTGGAAGGGGCCTCAAAAGATCATCCAGTCCAAGCCCCCTGCCAGAGCAGGATGACCTACACCAGATTACACAGGAACGCATCCAGGTGAATTTTGAATATCTCCAGAGAGGGAGACTCTACAACCCCCCTGGGCAGCCTGTTCCAGTGTTCTGTCACCCTCACAGTGAAAAATTTTTTCCCTCGTGTTTCCATGGAACTTCCTATGCCTCAACTTCCACCCATTGCCCCTCATCCTTCATTGGGCATCATCGAGCAGAGCCCGACTGTTGGCACTCACCCTTTACATATTTATAAACATTAATTTGGTCACCCCCTAGTAAGCTAGATATGTAACTGTTAAGAGCAAGAACAAGGAGTCTTTTTATTTTTTGCCTGCTGCCAAGTACAGACTCTGCACAGGGGCAGCTTCTGGGGAACCAGAGACACCTGGGAAAAATCTGAAGTGCCCCATGCATCAGGATACCTTATCATGATCATTCACGCAAGAGAAAAGTCATGTCAGTCCGTGCTGCAGAGTGATACGAGAAGTGGCAGGCTCTGACTTCACTGCCCCAGTTCTGTTGGTGTATTTATGATCTGCTTTTAAACAAGAGTTAGCTACTTTTCCAGATTCCCCTGAACCTGTTGTTTTCTTTGCCTGCCTTTCTAGAGTGGGATATAAACTGGTTTTCTGGTTTTTTTGTAATTGCAGGGGGGACAGTGTTGCCATTTTCTCTTGTTGGTGTGCCCTTCATATGAGGAGAGACTGGGGAAGCTGGGTCTCTTTAGATTGGAGAGGAGGAGACCTCATAAGAGGCAACCTCACTAATGTTCATAAATGTGTAAAGGGTGAGTGCTGAGAGGATGGGGTCAGGCTCTGCTCAGTGATGCCCAATGACAGGACAAGGGGCAATGGTGGAAGTTGAGGCATAGGAAGTTCCATGGAAACATGAGGAAAATTTTTTTTCACTGCAAGTGTAATGGAACTCTGGAACAGGCTGCTCAGGGTGGTTGTGGAATCTCCCTCTCTGGAGATATTCAAAACCTGCCTGGATGTATTCCTGTGTGATCTGCCATAGGTGATCCTGCCCTGGCAGGGGTTGGACTGGATGATCTTTTGAGGTCTGTTCCAGCCCTTAACATTCTGTGATTCATAATTGTCTTGCTGACAGTTGGCTTTGTTAGGGGTTTGAATATGACATAAGTGTATTTTAGGAGATGAAAGGAAGGTTTATGATATAGCAAGGCTGTGATACCCCTCTCAGGTGCAAGGATTATAAGCTTGCCAAGCAATGCTGTTTCCACTGCTTCTGACGTGACGGGGACCTCATGTTTAAAGCAAAGTTAAGTCCTGTGGCTTGCACGAGTTGCATGCATGCACAAGTTTTTAAATATGCACTTAGTCTGCACATTAAATATTGAAGTTCCTCATAACAACTGGATTACTGGGTTTTAAAATGCATGTGTCAACAGCACAAACTGGTTATTTCAGTGTCTGAGCTTTTATTGGCTTGTTATGCAAAGGAAAACCAGGCTTTGTTACAGCCACTGACTGTCTAGGAAATCTGTGAGCTGCTAGGTTTGATATCCTGGGTTTTGTTCTGACAGTGCTCTTGCAATTCAAATAATTACATTGCCCAATAAAACCAGAGAGAAAAACAATTTTCAGAAATAACAATCTGAGTTGGCCAGAGGGTAACTACTTTTATTATGCACAGAGGAAACATGAAACCTACTTGTATTCTAGGAAAAGAAAGGGATCAGAGTGTGCTGTCAGGCTAAGAAAACAAACCTGGCCTCAGCTTTCTTAGAAGTCAGCACAGGACTTTTTCTCTCCATAAATGTAACGGATGGGGCTCTATACAGATGCAAAGAAAAGGATTTAGTATTTGTCAGTATGTTCTAGAGGCGAACGGGGGGAAAATGCAGTCCAAAGGCCAGCTGCATCCTGGGCTTCATCAAAAGAAGTGTGACCAGCAGGTTGAGGGAGGTGATTCATCCCCTCTGTTCCACTCTTGTGAGACTCTGCCTGGAGTACTGTGTCCAGCTCTGGAGCCTCCAGCACAAGGATGACATGGAACTATTGGAGTGGGTCCAGAGCAGGCCCACAAAGATGATCAAAGGGCTGGAGTGCCTCTCCTGTGAAGACCAGCTGGAGAAGAGAAGGCTCTGGGGAGACCTCATATCAGCCTTCCAGTTTGTGAAGGAGGCCTGCAGGATAGCTAGAAAGGGACTTTTTACAAAGGCATGTAGTGATAGGATGAGGGGTAATGCCTTCAAACTGGAAGAAGCCAGATTTAGGTTAGACATTAGGAAGAAATTCTTCCCCATGAGAGTGCTGAGGCACAGGAGCAGGTGGCCCAGAGATGTTGTGGAGCTTCCAGCTCCAGAAGTGTTCAAAAGCAGGTTGGATGGGGTCTCAAGCAACCCAGTTTAGAAAGTGTCCTTGCCCATCACAGGACTGTTGCTGGAGCTGGATGATCTTTAAGGTCTCTTCCAACCTAAACCATTCCATTAATTGAGGGTAGTAAAATATGCTTTCAGGGTTAAACTTGTTCATCATGTGTTATACTCACATGAATGCAATCTGGTTGACTGCAGAGAGATTTGAGAACCAGTGCTACACCTTTGGCAATGGAGCAAGACCTTGGTCTTCTACAAGTTTAGAGCCAAAGCCACCTAGGGTTAAGGTTTATGGTTAGGAGCAGGGATTGGGGGTTTAGGGTTAGGGTAAGGTTTAGGGTTATGGTTAATATTAGGGGTTAGGGTTAGGGGTTACAGTTAGGGTTTGGGGTTAGGCTTCGGGGTTAGGGTTAGGGTTAAGGTTATAGTCAGTGTTAGAAGTTACTGTTAGGGTTAACACTTGGGTTAGGGTTTGTGTAAAGGTTCTATTGAATCTGCTGAATATTGAATACCATGCTGCTGTCATGCCAGTTTTAAGATGAAATTGCTGTCCAGAGTAAAGTTTCATTTGGGTTGTAGTTCAGATTGCAATATGAGATGCTTCCTGTCTCTGCTGTTTCTTGTTTCCAGTTCTGAGGTGTTGGTCTATTATGCTGGGCTAGCTGTTGCTTTGGGAATTTGGAGGGGTCATTTTATCTCTGGCTTCTGCTGCTTCTACTTTTGCTGTGCCTTTTGACAAAATAGCTACTGTTATGGTGCGCTCTATTATTTTCATTAAACTCTCTTTATCTCATCCCAGGGCTTTTGTGTTACTTTCCCTTCTGATCTGTGTAGGAAGGACTTATTTGTTAGAGCAAACTGTGTTAAACTAGCACAGAGGGCAAAAAATATTTGCAGTTTGACTAGAGAGATCCTTTCAAATTCAGCTGTCAGAAAAGACAGATGAAGAAGCAGCAATGTATGGAGAGAAGCAGCTCCCTAGAAGTGAGGCACATTTTCAACTTGTTGGCATGCAAAGCTTAACGGCAGCAGAGGGACTCAGATAACTGAGGTATTTTTGTAGAGGTGGACAGGCTGGATTGTGATGGCTTACCCAGAGGAGGGAGTCTGGACAAGCTAGATTTGAATGATCTGAACCACAAAAGGAGCCAAACGTTCCAGTGCTGCCAATCCTCCCCTTGATTTTCTAAAAACCGAAATTACAGGCATTGAGCCAAGCAGCTGAAAAGCCTGCTGAAAGGGTTTCTGTGTGGATAGAAAGGCAAATCTGTAGTCTGAGAATCACATTAGGTGTGACAGCTTTGACAAGAGGGCTCATGAAATCACAGGGAACATGGACAGTATAGAGCACTTGGGTCATCCTGTCTGCCCACCTTCATTTTGTTACTGCTGACTGCCTCGTTCTTTGCCAGGAAGTGCTCAGAGTTAACATTAACACACAAACATTTTCTGCTAGGCAAACTTAGTATAGAAAAGCCCAGAAACAGAGCACTTGATGACCTGGAACTGCTTATGCCAAGTGCAGCTTAACAGAGTGGTTATCATCTTGCAGTGTGTGATTCCGGGTAGGATTAGATCTGCTGTAGATAAACAACAGGTAAGCTGACCACAATTCTGTAGTATAAGAGCATCACAGTGGCATGCTGCCATGCACTTGGCATAGCTAGATGGTGAGAACAGATCTGCCTGGAATACAGTTATGTTGTGGTTATGTTGGTTTTCTCAGAAGGAGCCTGAAAGTCACAGAAATTTGCCTTTAAAACAACCTCTGAGAGTCTGCAGATTTATGTGACATCTTAATGTTCACCTTGTCTGTGCTTGCAGCCCAGAAGTCCAATGGCATCCTGGGCTGCATCCAAAGAAGTGTGGCCAGCAGATTGAGACAGGTGATTCTGCCACTTTACTCTGCTCTGGTGAGACCTCACCTGGAGTACTGCTCCTGCTCTGGAGCCCTCAACACAGGAAGGACATGGACCTGGTGGAGCAGGTCCAGAGGAGGGCCATGAAAATGATCAGGGGTTGGAGCACCTCTGCTATGAAGACAGGCTGAGGGAGCTGGGTTTTTCAGCCTGGAGAAGAGAAGGCTCTAGAGAAGACCTAATAGTGGCCTTCCAATACTTGAAGGGGGCCTACAAGAAGGCTACAGAGGGACTATTTACAAAGGCCTGAAGTGATAGGATGAGGGGCAATGGCATCAAATTAGAGAAGAATAGATTTAGATTGGATGTTAGGAACAAGTACTTTACCATAAGGACGGTGGCACAACAGAACAGGTTGCCCAGGGAGGTGGTTTGGGCTCTATCCCTGGAGATATTCAAGGTGAGGATCAATGGAGCTCTGGGCAACCTGATCAAGTTGAGGATGCCCCTGCTTACTGCAGAGGGGGTTGGACTAGATGACCTTTGGAGGTCTCTTCCCACCCGGATCATTCTATGACTGTACAAGAAAGGGAGTAGATGCTAGCTGTTAATGTGAGCAGAACTACTGCTAAAGGTTTTCACTCTTGCTACATGATGCAGAGGATGCTTAATCCGCAGGTATCAGTATATTGTTGTTTGTTCCTGCTTCTCTGGTGTGGGGAAGCACTGCTAATGTACTCCTGGAGTGAGCTGGGCCCAGGGGATGTGAGTGGTGGAGGAACAGGAACTCTCAATTATGGCATGAACCCAGCTGGAATCCCTCACTGGAAAGGGTCCAATGCATGTGCAAGGCATTGCTTCCCTGTGCTGTTTCTGATCACCCTATGTTAAGGAATCTCTTTGTGGAATTTTGCCTGCATCAGGTATCTTTAATATTTCTGCAAAGTATCTTAGGTGGAGAGGGGAAAACTTCTTGCTTCAGGCTCTTCTCCTGAGCTGAGGTGATGGAAGAAAGACATGCCCAAGATACTGCCATCCTTCTTCAAAATACAAATCAAGGTGGCAAATGTATTTGCATAAAAGATGTCCATCTAGTAAATCAGGCATCAAGGTGTTGTTCAGGTGAAGCATTTTCTAGTAATCTGGCTTTGAGATGAAACAGATAATTCTAGCTAGACCTGCATGCAGAAAAAAACTTGGCTCTCCAGGTCAGTGGTAGGTACTGGTCTCCTTACACACATCAAGAAGCAGCTTCAAGTTACTGCAAAGCTGATGGATTTGACTAACAATTACTCAATGCATTACTTCAGTTAGAGGCATCTATAAGGCTCAGTGAGGAATCACTGGCAATTTGCTGCCATTTGATATTCTGTTTTGCTTAACCTAATAGTCTGACCATTTCTGCTTAAGCTCCCCATTACATGTATCTATCTATCTATCTATCTGAGTCATGAGTTGTGTGTTCTTGTACAGATAGATCATGATGGAGATATACCACATTTGGTGTAGTAACCATAACATCCATGACTGATTTTTTTTTTTTGCCCCTCATTGATTCATTAATTCATGTTTGCAAGGGAAATTTTAGCAGAAGGAAAGCCTTGGTGCAGAAAACTGATGCACAGAGAACTGCTCTCAGGTTTTACTTGAATTTAGAAACTGAACTTCCCAAGAAACTCTGGTGCCAGCAACCGGTTGGATGTCAGTGATGCTTCTCAGTCAAGAGCTGAGTAGCTTGAATCTGCTTAGGGAGCACAGGCAAGTCAAAGGAGATACTCCTAATTTCAAGTAGATCCTGGATTCAGTGTTTCCTTACTAGGCTCACTCATTAAGAGGAATATGCACTGAACTCGGAGGCTGTTGATCTGAGGCACCTCTAGCAATCTGAGAAAGCCTTGTTTCATGTTTTGTTTTGTTTTTTCTCTTTAATATCAGTCTCTCTCCTTGGAAGCATATCTAATGATATCTGCAACATGTTACCTGAATCATTTCAACTAGAAGAAAAATCCCTGTGTGTGAGAGTTAGTGAATGATCTCACGCTAGTTGTAGCTAAGAGTCCAGATACTCCAGATACAGAAAGGCTCGTGTCACCCACTGTGCCACTCTGAGAAGGTCTACAAAGAGAATGGCCATGCTATAAAAAGTCCACTTTTGTGGAACCCTGCATAATATTCTACTTTAAGTCAAAATTCAGAGGAATCTGACAGGCTATAAAGTACAATTAAAACTGAGCACATTAGTAATAAGAAGCCACAAAGCATGCATAATCATGAGATAAATGACCTCAGTGGACAGATGATGATGAACCAAGGAGAAGCCAAGGTCAATTATCAGAACTTCTAATTTTAATGCTATAATTAATAATGAATATTTCAAGAAAGAATATTTGAAGAATAATTGTATTCTGGTATTAAAACCTGTTTAAATGTTAAACTTATGCAATTTATGCAAATTAATCTGATAAGAGGAGACAATTAAGGTTTATAATTAACAGATAAATACAAATGATCCACTGATGAAGGTCTTGGTTTCTCCTCTGTCTTGTGAGACAATGTAATTGATTTTTATAAATGCTAATTTATATGCACTGCTAACCATTAATACATTGAAGAGATCATTTATTAAATTAAAGATGAATAGTGGTGTATGCAAAGATAGTACCTAAGTCTTCAACATCTTAAAGATTAAAAGGAAGCAGGAAGACATCAAAGCCTTGAATGTGATTTTGCTTTGTTGGGTTTCTTCCAACTTTTACCATGTGAAGTCCAAAGTATAGGGGGAAAAATGTAGTGGAGACAAACAGTCTTTGTTCAGTGAGTCTTTACGTGACGGTAAGAGGGATTTTTGGCACAATTTTCACCTTTTAGCCATTTGTTCTCATGGACTAGAAGTGATGTGCATTCACATTTTGCTTTGCCGTGTTGTACTCTTTCTTGTCTTGTACAAGAAGATTACATACTCCCGCTGGAATGAAGCTGCTTGTAACAGGACAGGGAGAGGTTTCCTAGGATGACTGCACTGGCTTGGTGTTCCCTTACAGTCACCTGCTTACTTTCTGATGCACAGGGCACCTTATTATGCCTTTTTTTCACTTCTTCAGCCTCCTTACCTAGGACATTCATTCCTATGCCACAGCGCAGCTAGACCAAGACTAGCCCTGGGACCAGAATGAGATGGCTATGTCCCAGCAGATCAGAGCTATGTCAAAGTACTCCTCCTTTAAGGCAAGGCTAATGATTCCAGTTATCAGTCAGGGCTAATTAGATGGATCCAGCCCCACGTAGTGTTTCTGGTAGCTAGGTCAGCCTAGCATCTTGCCTCAATTACAATACAATACAATACACCAGGTTGAAAGAGACCTTCAAGATCATCGTGTCCAACCCATCAACCAATCCAACCCACCTAAACAACTAAACCATGCAACCAAGCACCCCATCAAGCCTCTTCCTGAACATCTCCAATGAAGGTGACTCCACCACCTCCACGGGCAGTCCATTCCAATGGCCAATCACTCTCTCTGTATAGAACTTCTTCCTAACATCCAGCCTAAACCTGCCCTGGCACAGCCTGAGACTGTGTCCTCTTGTTCTGGTACTGGCTGCCTGGGAGAAGAGACCAACCTCTGCCTGGCTACAACCTCCCTTCAGGTAGTTGTAGAGAGCAAGAAGGTCACCCCTGAGTCTCCTCTTCTCCAGGCTAAGCAACCCCAGCTCCCTCAACCTTTCCTCATAGGGCTTGCGTTCCAAACCCCTCACCCACTTCATCGCCCTTCTCTGGACATGCTCCAACAAGACAACATCCTTCCTAAACTGAGGGGCCCAGAACTGGACACAGGACTCGAGGTACATAGCAAAAGTATCCCCCCAGCCAGCCGTGGTAGTTCGCCTTGAAAACTTTCCACAGATCTTGAACAGAAAGTGGTAGAATGTAAATAAATCACCACTGGATGTGAAAAGGAAAACAATGATAAGTTCTAAATAATCCCCTTGGACAGATAACAGACATAAAAGTTAGATATGTAAACTAGCTTTCTCTTTTCTTTTTGCTTCCTTGCTCTAGCAGGTACTGGCTCTGACTTCTAATGACTTTGTTGACCTTGGCTGCATCCCTTTGTTGTGGCTGAGTACTAACAAACAAGTCTCTGCTCTTTCTCATGTCCTGTGTACAAGGGGGTAGGGAAGGGAGCAGGGAGGAGGTGGCTCCCTGGCTTTGTCCAGGGGAGTTCTTGTGCTGCTTATAAATTGTACATGTATGTAAATATTGTTATCTTTTGTACATATTCATTGCATTTTGTTTTAGATTGTAGTTTTGCTTGTCAATACAGGTTCATTTGCTTCCACTGAGCTGGTCTGGCAGTTTTCTGTTGAGGGGAATTTTCAACCCAGCACACCGGCAAAACCTCCCCCACGCTATGCCTGAGGTGCAATATGTAGGTCTCACTGCCCCACCCTCAGGATGGGCCCAGAGCAAGTCAGAAATATATCCTGCCAGCCAGGCCTCCCTCCCACACAGCCCGAAGTGACATCAGCAGCCACATGCCTGGAGGAGAGAGGCCAGAGAGAGAGGAAGATTGACCCAATAATCTGCTCCTTATATAGGGAAATACAGGACAAGGGAATAGAATAACAAATTACAGTATCCCGTGCCCTCCCCTTGGGACTCTCCAGCCCCTGGTGGGCTTTTATCTTTATGGTTTTACAATTAATCCTTAACCTAGAACAGGTGCACATCAACTGCTCCTAGGGAGCTGAGAGGTTTGTGAAATGAGGACATCTGAAGCTCTGTTAGAAGCTAAGTGTGTCTTGCACCAGGGATTCAGAAAGAGAATGGCTCCTCCTGCAAAGCATACGGCAGGGCTGAGGCTGGCTGATGGTGTTTTCTCTCCCAGATTCCAGTCCCAGAGCCAGGAATTGCCTTTTCTTCCCCAGCTGGTGACTAGAACTCGTTCCTCTTCTCATCTCTCCACCAGCAGGAGAGACACATTTCTCTCCTTCTCATGCCAGAGATGTGTAAGGAAACATGCTGAGATAAAAGCACTGGGCTGCTGTGATGGGGTCATTGGTGCTGTCTGTGAACAAAGGGAGGAGGTGGGGGTTGTCCAATCCCACACCAAGGGATTCTGTAGAAGAAAGGTAGAGATGGGAAAATGTAAAAATCTTTCCCAGAGTGATTACTCAGGCAGATGTTGACACGAGTTTTACTGTTGTTTTCAGCAAACTTCAGAAGGGACTGTGGCTTTCTGAATAAACAGCTGATCTTTCATTGTAAACTAGGAATTTAGAAAGCAATATTGAGGTGATTCTCCCCCTCTCCTCTACTCTGGTGAGACCCCAACTGGAGTACTGCATCCAGTTCTGGAGTCCCTATTACAGGAAGGATCTGGATGTGCTGGAACGTGTCCAGAGAAGGGCCACGAGGATGAGCAGAGGGCTGGAGCACCTCTCCTATGTGATCCAAATGAGGGAGTTGGGGCTGTTCAATCTGGAGAAGAGAAGGCTCTGAGAAGACCTTCCAGTATCTTAAGGGGCCTTCCAAGAAAGCTGGGGAGGGACTTGTAGGGTGTCAGGTAATGGTAGGACTGGGGGGAATGGCCAAAAATAGAAATGGGTAGATTCAGATTGGATGTTAGGAGGAAATTCTTCCCCATGAGGGTGATGAGACACTGGAACAGGTTGCCCAGGGAGGTGGTAGAGGCTCCATCCCTGAAGGTTTTTAAAGCTAGGCTGGATGTGGCTCTGAGCAACCTGATCTAGTGTGAGGTGTCCCTGCCCATGGCAGGGGTTGGAACTGGATGATCCTTGTGGTCCCTTCCAACCCTAATGATTCTGTGACTCTGTTCTCTCTGTATGACACAGAAAAGTCAAAACATGTCCACTTTCAACACATTTCCACACTAACCTCTTTACTTTGGCTAGGGAAGGACCTTCAAAGCATGTTTACATTTGTGTTTCTGTCTAAGCATTGTGGTTTCTCCTGTGAGGAGAGTTTGTTCTCTTTTTTTGGCATGAATCTGACAGTTTATTCAGCTTCAAGCAATTTTATTGAGCTGCAGCACAGGTTTGACTGACTTCTAGCTCCTGCAGCCTGACTGTAAATCACTGTGAGATGCTGCTAAAGGCACGTCAGTCACGCAGAGAGCAAGTTCTGTGTGGAGAGGGAGAGAGGAGTTCCCTTTGATCAGCCTGGCCCTGAAATCTGAACATGGCTTCAGCTGGGAGGCCACAGTCAGGTGAGGGTGGAAGTTCAATTCCCTCTTTCCAGGGGATTGCTCATGTAGCTGCTTCACAAATGTTCAATGTTCACTTGGTAAAATTTTACCTGTTTCAGTGCTGCAACAGAAGATTCTAAATATCCTGTTATTTAAGAGCAAGCTCAGTGCTGTTATGTTAGCTTCAGGATGAAAACATTAATGGAAACATGAGCTCCTGAGATTAGCCCAAGTCAGATGGGTAGTAAAAAGGGTATTTGATTTGTTTCAAGAGGTTGGACTATGTCTGGCAGTGGTGGTATGATCTAAGACCTTGTTAGTTTTGCCAGTGAATTAAAGAGCCAGTTTGAAAGAGATGAATATCTAAAGAGGGGGAAAAAAAAATGCTTGATAAGTGATTGGTACCTAAGTGAAATAATTAGTAGCTTAGTAGTGGTTTGATATGCTATCTTCCTGCATTTTTCAGGGGAAAGAAACAAGGCCAAATTCTCACATAATCATCAGCTCACTTGCAGTTTCACGTGAGAAAGTGGAAGTGATGCTTTTATGTGCTGGTTGCTTTCAGCTGGTTGAACTCAGGTATGTTTTTTGTATTTTAGCAGACACAAAATATTCCAGTCATGTTTTCCAAGGCAGAACTCTTGGCAAATAGCTTAAACAGAGTTCTTCTATGTTTCAAAATATAGAATAGAATAGAATAGAATAGAATTAACCAGGTTGGAAAAGACCTCTGAGATCATCGAGTCCAACCTATCACCCAACACCATCTAATCAACTACGCCATGGCACAAAGCATCCCATCCAGTCTCTTCCTAAACACCTCCAGTGATGGTGACCTCCCTGGGCAGCCCATTCCAATGGCCAATCTCTCTTTCTGTGAAGAACTTCTTCCTAACATCCAGCCTAAACCTCCCCTGGTGCAGCTTAACACATTGAAAAAACTAATTTTCCTTCTCCTAGTTGATTAGCTGGTGTTGGGTGACAGGTTGGACTCGATGATCTCAAAGGTCTCTCCCAACCTGGTTAATGCTATTCTATTCCTCTGTGATTAGATCGCCTACAAAACTGAAGACATGTCCAGCATAGAGATTGTAGCTTTAGTTACATCCTACTGTTACCCTTCCTATTGTCTTTCAAGCAATTGGCCTTTGCAGTGGACCAGGAAACACAATAAGGCCACAAAATAGGGAAGTGCAAATTCTTATGCATGAGGAAATTGGGAAGCATCAAATGAGCTTGACATTCAAATATATTTGTGTGTTGAACAAGTCTGACTTGTTTGCCTATAGAAGCAGTTGCCCACCCCTTTGTTCCTGCCCCACCTTCCCCCTGGAGTACACAGGTCTCTGAATCTGCAACACTGTGCCATGTACTTCTACAGGCATTGTCTAAATCCTAGCACTTCACCACAACAACCCCATGCAGTGCTACAGGCTGGGGTCAGAGTGGCATGCAGAGAAGGAACTAGGGGTACTGGTTGACAGTAGGCTGAACATGAGCCTGCAGTGTGCCCAGGTGGCCAAGAAGACCAATGGCATCCTGGCCTGGATCACGAATAGTGTGGCCAGCAGGAGCAGGGAGATCATTCTGCCCCTGTACTCAGCACTGGTTAGGCCACATCTTGAGTCCTGTGTCCAGTTCTGGGACCCTCAGTTTAAGAAAGATGTTGAGTTGTTGGAACGTGTCCAGAGAAGGGCAACAAAGCTGGGGAGGGGTTTGGAGCACAAGCCCTATGAGGAGAGGCTGAGGGAGCTGGGGTTGCTTAGTCTGGAGAAGAGGAGGCTCACGGGAGACCTTATTGCTCTCTACAACTACCTGAAAGGAGGTTCTAGCCACATGGGGTTTGGTCTCTTCTCCCAGCAGCCAGAGCAAGAGGACACAGTCTCAAGCTGCACCAGGGGAGGTTTAGGCTGGATGTTAGGAAGAAATTCTTCACGGAAAGAGTGATTGGCCATTGGGATGTGCTACCCATGGAGGTGGTGGAGTCACCATCACCGGAGGTGTTTAGGAGATGACTTGATGGGGCACTTGGTGCCATGGTTTGGTTGATTAGATGGTGTTGGGTGGTAGGTTGGACTCAGTGATCTCAAAGGTCTCTTCCAACCTGGTCTATTCTATTCTATTCTATTCTATTCTATTCTATTCTATTCTATTCTATTCTATTCTAAAATGATTGCCTTATGCATATTCTGTTCCCAGTTTCCAGAAAGATGTGCATTCCTCAGTGATGTGGGGGTTTTGTCCCTGATATGGAACCTATTGACTTTCTTCCAGGTAGTTTTTAATGAGGTTGGTTGATAGCCAGGCCTATTTAGCTTCAAGTACTTTAGCAGATGATTGAATTCTTTAACCTTTAAAGAATCCTGTTTGTTCCCTCCAACAACCAATTCAAATCTTTGCTTTTCTTTGTATAAAAAGCAGCCTTTTTTTCTAAAAAGCAGCCTGTAGAAAGCATTATTAATACTCACCAGGTGTGGAGCATCTGTTGAGGGTTTGGTTCTTTCAGATATCTGTAGACATGTGTTATTTATACCACAAATTAAAGCATCAGTATTGGCCTTTAGATTTTCAGCCTGTCATTTTAGAATGTCTAAACCAGACAAAAACAAGACAAAGAAAGAAACCTGTAAGTGGGAGGAGATACAGAACTATCTTATTTCTGGCTCAATACTTGTGAAGACTTGTTTTCAACCAAGGAATTAATTGCTTGGGCTTCTCACAAGGAGACATATTGTTTTTGAGTGGTAATGTTAAGCCAGTGGCTTGATGTTGATATCTGTGGCAGCAAATATAGAGGTGATTCTGTCACTTAGCTCTGGTAAGACCTGACATGGAATACTATGTCCAGCTCTGTAGCCCTCAATAGAGGAAGGACATGGAGCAGGTTCAGAGGACTGCCATGAAAATGATCAGGAGTTGGAGCACCTCTCCTATGAGGACAGGCTGAGGAAGCTGGTGCTGTTCAGCTTGGAGAAGAGAAGGCTTTGGGAGACCTAGTAGCAACCTTCCAATACCTGATGGGGGCCTACAAGAAGGATGGAGAGGGACTATTTGCAAAGGCCTGTAGTGATAGGACAAGGGGCAATGGCATCAAACTAGAGAAGAGTAGTTTTAGATTGGATCTTAGGAACAGGCCCTGTACCATAAGGGGGTGGAGCACTGCAACAGGTTGCCCAGGGAGGTGATTGAGACTCCCTCCCTGGAGATATTCAAGGTGAGGATCAATGGAGCTCTGGGCAACCACATCTAGTTGAGGATGCAGGGAGGGTTGGACAAGATGACCTTTGGAGGTCCCTTCCAACCCAAACCATCCTAGGATTTTTGCATTTTTGGCATGCAGAGTTCCTGAAGGAATCCAATGTCCCCCTTCTATGCTTGTCTAAATGAGCTCAGAACAAAAGCAGGCATTTAGGAGCTGGAAGGCAACCATCTGAAGCTCAGCCAGGTCTAGACATTTTAATATATGAGAAGGAAAATAAATTGGTGATTAGGGGGAAAGATTGGTTTTTAGCAAAGTATTTCTACTCTTTTAGAGCAAAGGCAGTGGCTGTGAAGAAGTGCTTTGTGCATAGAGCTCATACACAAGGGAGTCTTGGTCATGATACCTGATTTTACATCCTGCTCTTAATATTAGAAGATAGAGGTTTTGGTCCTAAGAGATGAAGAGCAGGAGTGAAGGAGTGGGAAGAATGTAGCTGTTCCAGTGCCTCTGCATGTGTGCAGAATGGGGAACACAGACAAAATCATGGTGTTGTCTTATCGCCTGGGAGTTGCATGGATCTGTTCTGGAGCTTAGTATGCCTCTGTACTCAGCACTGGTTAGGCCACACCTTGAGTACCGTGTCCAGTTCTGGGCCTCTCAATTTAAGAAGGACATTGAGGCACTTGGATGTGTCCAGGGAAGGGCAACGAGGCTGGAGAGAGGTCTTGAGCGCAAGCCCTGTGAGGAGAGGCTGAGGGAGCTGGGGCTGTTTAGCCTGGAGAAGAGGAGGCTCAGGGGAGACCTTATCGCTGTCTGCAACTACCTGAAGGGTGGTTGTAGCCAGGAGGAGGTTGGTCTCTTCTCCCAGGCAACCAGCACCAGAACAAGAGGACACAGTCTCAAGCTGCACCAGGGGAAGTTTAGGCTCGAGGTGAGGAGAAAGTTCTTCACAGAGAGAGTTGTTAGCCATTGGAATGTGCTGCCCAGGGAGGTGGTGGAGTTGCTGTCCCTGGAGGTGTTCAAGAGGGGATTGGATGTGGCACTTGGTGCCGTGGTTTAGTAGTCATGAGGTCTGTGGTGAGAGGTTGGACTTGATGATCCTTGAGGTCTTTTCCAGCCTCATTGATTCTCTGATTCTAAGATTCTATTTATTTATTTATAAAGAAACATCCTGAAAGACTAAACTCTGCCCCCTTAACAGGACAGGACTGGGAATGGGCTAGAGCCAGGAATGGCTTTGAAAACCAAATGTGCTTACTACTATTTTATGCAGAACTGAGATGTGCTTGCTGCATGCCAGCACCAGCACCACTATGGATAGCAGTGTATCAACAATAATATATCCCTGTTTTATCACAGAAAAAGTTTGAAAATATATGAGGATATAGTACTAACAAAGAGCAATACAGGGAGTTCCTTTTGACCAAAAAAATATCAATTTGGTAAATGCTCATAGTATTCCAACTACTACTCACTGTGTTGTACAGTGTTTAACAAGAAGCAGGGGGCCCTGAGAAGGAGAAACACGTCCTTAACCTGGTGCAAGTGTTTTGCATTCTGAATTGAGGGAAAACATCCCAGGTAGTTCTGGAAAGCCAAAATGTTGACCTGCATTGCAACCAGGAGGCACACGAAGCAGTGGTGATATTCACACAGATTTTTTTTGAGTATAGAATAGAATTAACCAGGTTGGAAAAGAGCTTTGAGATCATCAAGTACAACCTATCATCCAACACTATCTAATCAACTGGTATCATGGAATACTAGTATCATGGAATCAACCAGATTGGAAAAGACCTGAGAGATCATCAAGTCCAACCTATTACTAACCATGGCACCAAGCGCCTCATCCAGTCTCTTCCAAAACACCTCCAGTGATGGTGACTCCACCACCTCCCTGGGCAGCACATTCTTTCTATGAAGAACTTCTTCCTAACATCCAGCCTAAACCTCCCCTGGCACAGCTTGAGACTGTGTCCTCTTGTTCTGGTGCTGGTGGCCTGGGAGAAGAGACCAACCCTCACCTGGCTACAACCACCCTTCAGGTAGTTGTAGAGAGCAGTAAGGTCTCCCCTGAGCCTCCTCTTCTCCAGGCTAAGCAACCCCAGCTCCCTCAGCCTCTCCTCATAGGGCTTGTGCTCCAAACCCCTCCCCAGCTTTGTTGCCCTTCTCTGGACACATTCCAGCTACTCAGCATCTTTCTTGAATGGAGGGGCCCAGAACTGGACACAGTACTCAAGGTATGGCCTAACCAGAGTACAGTTACGTGAAGTAGAGTTATGTGAAATCTACTAATCAGTTCTCAGATCCTCCCACATTGTTTCTGAACTGACCTAAATGCCTCTGTAGTCCATGCTTACCTAGACTTGTTAAAGGGGAGCCCCCTTTATTAGCTCTGGATTTCTAGCCATCTCTAATCTGCTGAGCTGCCTTTATGGCTGGAACTCTGTTCATTCTGAGTTTTCACCCGAGGTGGTTTGGGAAAGACTTCTAAAGTTTTCATTGTAAGTGCTGTTTCTAGATATAGATTTTATTTGTAAGTCATTCTGTCCTCATGCTATGGCCCTACCCTCCGTTGCTAAATGCACGTCCATAGAAGGACTATGTCTTGCAGGAAGCTAGAGGTGCAGAATGAGAACACCACCCCAAGCAAGAGGTGGACACAACTGCCATGTATTTTGGTCCTGGAAGAAATATGCTTGAGGTACCCAAAACTGTTACAGATTCCTGAAACAGACCTCCAGGAAAAAAAAGGCGAATTGAAAACTGAGACATGCAGGAGAGGAGTGGCACCCAAGGGTGGCAGTTAACAATGCCAAAGTCTTATTCTGGGTTTCTGACTTAAAAGCCTTTTCCCTGTGTTCTGTTTACAGAGCCTGGGAAGCATTGTGGTGCATGAGACATCAAATCTGCTGAGGTAGAATAGAATTAACCAGGTTGGAAAAGACCTCTGAGATCATCGAGTCCAACCTATCACCCAACACCATATATAGCACTAAACCATGGCACAAGGCATCCTATCCAGTCTCTTCCTAAACACTTCCAGTGATGGTGACTCCACCACCTCCCTGGGCAGCCCATTCCAATGGCCAATCACTCTCTCTCTGAAGAATTTCTTTCCTAACATCCAGCCTAAACCTCCCCTGGCACAGCTTGAGACTATGTCCTCTTGTTCTGGTGCTGGTTGTGTGGGGGAAGAGACCAACCCCCACCTGGCTACAACCTCCCTTCAGGTAGTTGCAGGCAGCAATACGATAGCTGTAGGAAGTTGTATTCTAGACAAGTCTTACAACATCCTTGCATATTCTGCAGGTCTTTGCCACGGTGTGTTCATCCAGTCAGCATTTTGTCAGTATGTTTTCTTCTGGCAAGCTGCTAAAAGAAGCTCAAAACAAGCAGGGAGCAACGTGACAGAGGGTGGAAACAAACTTTTTAGCCATTCCTGCAAATGTTAATGAGCTTAGCTAGGTAATACTTTAGTTTTTTATTCAGATGGATTGCTAGATGCCCATTCCCTGAGCACTACTTGGACAAATTGTCTGTCTTGATAATAAAACAGGCAGTAAAGTGTGTGTTCTGCTTGCTAAACTGCTGCAACTGCTGCTGTAGCAACTGGTACGATCAATGGTGCCTGCTGGAATGGCTACCTAAGCTTTACAGCCCTCTCAGACACAGCAGCAAGGTGCCAGAAAGCCAGTGCTTGCACCTAGCTCTACAGAAGAGGTAGAGATAAATAAAATGCTAAATAAAGCAGGTACCCTCTCGTTATCTAAAATGGAAGTATAATAACGTAGCCAAAAGGCTTATAGAAATGAGGCAGTTGGAGCATCCAGGTTGGAATATCTTTATTCATCCCTCCACGTGCATCATTTTAAATGGAGCCTGGATTGTGTCATGATTTCCATGGGAATCTCAAAAATGTCATCCTCCCTCTTGATTGGGCCTTTGTGATGCAAAACCTCCACATTAGAACCAAATCAAGGTAAAGAGGACCAGGACACAATTCCCAAACCTGTCTTAATGTAGGCAAATTATTTCAGTAAATGTTCCTGCTAGCTGTGGATATTTTGAAGCTTAATCATCCACCCCTAGATGTCTACAGTCTTGCTGACAGCAGTAGGGTTGTGGAACAAACAGCATGTAGTGAGATTCTCTAGGGTTTTTTTTCCCTCTCCCTGCAAATTAAAACCTGAGGTGACTTAAATTATCTGATGAGGGGTTTTTTGGTAATTATTTATTTTCATGAAAGTCTGTTCTCTGAAAGATAGTGTCTTGTAGCCAGGAGGGGCTTGGTCTCTTCTCCCAGGCAACCAGCACCAGAACAAGAGGACACAGTCTCAAGCTGCTCCAGGGGAGATTTAGGCTCAAGGTGAGGAGAAAGTTCTTCCTAGAGAGAGTTGTTAGCCATTGGAATGTGCTGCCCATGGAGTTCGTGGAGTCACCATCCCTGGAGGTGTTCAAGAGGGGATTGGATGTGGCACTTGGTGCCATGGTTTAGTCATGAGGTCTGTGGTGACAGGTTGGACTTGATGATCTTTGAGGTCTCTTCCAGCCTTGGTGATTCTATGATTATAAAGGAACTAAGTTATTTTCACACAGAATCACAGAATGTTAAAGGTTGGATGGGACCTCTAGAGATCATCCCTGAGGAAGAAAAGGCCCTTGGGAGTGCTTAGAACAGCCTTCCAGTACTTGAAGGGGTCCTACAAGAAAGCTGGACATTTTACAAGGGCTTGTAGTGACAGGTCAGTTGCTGTTTATTAGACAAAGATCTTCACTTGGGCACCCTGACCTTCAAAATCTGTTTTGAAGTTGGGTACTTCTGTTATTTTAGCCTTGCTTCATTAGTTTTAGCCAAAGCACTGCCATCATATCTCCACAAGACTCCCTCCTTTGGATGCTTGGCAGGCTGGCTTTGTGGATCTTCATATCACAGAAACACCTGCTGATTGTAAATGACCTCGGCTGCAAAGAGTACTAAATCAGCTTGCCTTCCTGTCCCATGGGAAGCTAGGCAGTTAACTTTTTCACAGTGAGGGTGACAGAGCCCTGGAGCAGGCTGCCCAGAGAGGCTGAGAATCCTCCTCTGGAGACATTCAAAACCTGCCTGGATGCATTCTTGCGTGACCTGCTGTAGGTGATCCTGCTCTGGAACAGGAGTTTGACTGGATGATCTTTTGAGTTCCCTTCCAACTCCTAACATTCTATGATCCCACACAACCCAAATATTTGTTGTTGTTTCAGCAAGAAAAGATACCTTTTTTTAATTTTCATTTTTTAGTATTACTTTTTTTTTTTTTTTTGGTGGCTTGATAGCAATTTCTCCTCTGCTCACCCTCTTTCACACACTCAATAAACCCACAAATTAATTCTCTGTACATTAAATATGAAGCATCTGTAGCTCTGCTTGCATTCAGCTGGAGTGGTCTGTCTGGTCTGCCTCTCCTGGAGTACCTCAGTTTAGGAAGGATGTTGACTTGCTGAACCATGTCCAGAGAAGGGCAACGAAGTTGGTGAGGGGTTTGGAACACAAGCCCTATGAGGAAAGGCTGAGGGAGCTGGGGTTGCTTAGCCTGGTGAGGAGGAGACTGAGGGGTGACCTTCTTGCTCTCTACAACTACCTGAAGGGAGGTTGTAGCCAGGCAGAGGTTGGTCTCTTCTCCCAGGCAGCCAGCACCAGAACAAGAGGACACAGTCTCAAGCTGCGCCAGGGGACGTTTAGACTGGATGTTAGGAATAAGTTCTATACAGAGAGAGTGATTGCCCATTGGATTGGGCTGCCCGGGGAGGTGGTGGAGTCACCTTCATTGGAGGTGTTCAGGAGGAGACTTGATGGGGTGCTTGGTTGCATGGTTTAGTTGTTTAGGTGGGTTGGATTGGTTGACAGGTTGGACGTGATGATCTTGAAGGTCACGTCCAACCTGGTCTATTCTATTCTATTCTATTCTATTCTATTCTATTCTATTCTATTCTATTCTATTCTATTCTATCTACTGGTGTGTAGTTATCCTAAACTGTGGCAACTCTCAAATTCTTAGTGAATGGACCTCACAGTGAGACTCCACAGCTGTTCCTCAGTTTTCCTACCCATAAAAGGAAGATGAAGCATCATAAAGATGGAAAAGCATTTTTGACTGCTTCAGATAGAAAGCACTAATGAATGGCAGTCTTTCTTACCTTTATAATTATTATTTGTAGGGTGTCAGGTAATGATAGGACTAGGGGGAATTGGAAAAATACAGAAATGAGTAGATTCAGGTTGCACGTTAAGAAGAAGTTGTTCTCCATGAGGGTGGAATAGGTTGTCCAGGGATCTGGTAGAAGCCCCATCCCTGGAAGTATCATAGTATCAGTCAGGGTTGGAAGGGACCACAAGGATCAGCGAGTTCCGAACACCCTGCCATGGGCAGGGACACCCCACACTAGATCAGGCTGGCCAGAGCCTCATCCAGCCTGGCCTTAAACACCTTCAGGGACGGGGCCTCAACCACCTCCCTGGATAACCCATTCCAGGGCTTCACCGCTCTCATGGTGAAGAACTTCCTCCTCATGTCCAGCCTGAATCTGCCCACCTCCAGCTTCATTCCATTCCCCCTAGTCTTATCACTACCTGAGATCTTGAGGAGTCCCTCCCCAGCCTTCTTGTAGGCCCCCTTCAGATACTGGAAGGTCACAATGAGGTCACCTCGGAGCCTTCTCTTCTCCAGACTGAACAGCCCCAACTCCTTCAGTCTGTCCTCACAGGAGAGGTGCTCCAGCCCTCTGATCATCCTCGTGGCACTTCTCTGGGCACCTTCCAGCATGTCCATATCCCTCTTGTAAGTTTTTAAGGCCAGGCTGGATGTGGCTGTGAGCAACCTGATTTAGTGTGCGGTGTCCCTGCCCATGGCAGGGGGTTGGGACTAGATGATCCTTGAGGTCCCTTCCAACCCTAATGATTCTATGATTCTATTTTTTCCTGCTATCTAAGAGGGACTTAATTTCAGACCTACAATTACCTAACTTCCCGCCCCCCCCCCCCTTACTCCGCTTCTCTGCCATTTCATTCTGAGAGTGGAAGAGGCAGATATCCTGTTTAAAGTCCTTTTATAACCATGTGAGAAATAATGTTGGAAATTATTAAAATGAAGGACACATTGTATACCCAACTGCCAGGTCAAGGCCAGGGCTACTGGAAACTTTAGCATAAATATTAATATAGCAGGCACTTTAATTAGCTGTGCCCTTCAATCACTGGTTGTTTGGCCCCTTGGTCTCCACCTTGAGCCTTCATAGAATAGGATGACCCCTGCTTGTCAAGTCAGATTTCATTCATTTTATCTAATTACTTTTGGGACCATTTTAATACACGCTCCACAGAGTACTATGATTGCCCAGCTCTGGCTCCATTCCTGGACTCAAATCTGTAATACAGGATGCAAAAGATGCACATCAGAATTTCACCTCAACATATGCACAGCCCACTTTAACCTGCAGCTCTTATTAGTGATTTCTTGCTTCCAGTCAATAGAGATAGCTGGGAGCAACTGGACTTTAATTTTCTCCTTTGCTTTGCCTTTTTATTTCTGCTTTCTTCCCTCCAAGACTGCTTTTGTTCCAGAGTTAGTGGAAAGAGAACAAAAAAACCTTGTCTTAGAGTGTATCACTGAAGTGTAACCTTTAGGGAGGTGCCAGTACTGGTGCTGAACCACTTTTTTAGGTCTGATCTTGCCACGTGATGGCAATTCTCCAATGGGGGAGCTGCAGTCACTGTCCCGTTTGTGGTCTTTTCCAGCTTGTAGAATAGAATAGAATTAACCAGGCTGGAAAAGACCTTTGAGATCATTGAGTCCAACCCATCACCCAACACCATTCAATCAACTAAGCCATAGCACCAAGTGCCTCATACAGTCTCTTCCAGTGATGGTGACTCCACCAGCTCCCTGGGCAGCCCATTCCAATGGCCAATCACTCTTTCTGGGAAGAACTTCTTCCTAACATCCAGCCTAAACCTTCCCTGGCACAGCTTGAGACTGTGTCCTCTTGTTCTGGTGCTGGTTGCCTGGGAGAAGACACCAACCCCCACCTGGATACAACCTCCCTTCAGGTAGTTGTAGAGAGCAATAAAGTCTCCCCTGAACCTCCTCTTCTCCAGGCTAAGCAACCCCAGCTCCCTCAGCCTCTGCCACTCTCTAGCAGTGTATCCTTCAACTTAGAAGGAAAAAAAAGGTTCTTTTTGTTACTTATCATGCAATTCCCTTAATAGTAGTCCACAGACCTGAAGCTTTCCATAAATTGCATGTTTTTTTATGAGGATGTTCAGAGGGCTGGAGCACCTCTCCTATGAGGACAGACTGAAGGAGTTAGGGCTGTTCAGTCTGGAGAAGAGAAGGCTCTGAGAGAGAGAGAACGCTCATTGTGGCCTTCCAGTATCTGAAGGGGGCCTGCAGGAAGGCTGGGGAGGGACTTCTCAGGATATCAGGTAGTGATAGGACTAGGGGGAACGGAATGAAGCTGGAAATAGGGAGATTCAGGCTAGATGTGAGGAAGAAGTTCTTCACCATGAGAGTGGTGAAGCCCTGGAGTGGGTTATCCAGGGAGGTGGTTGAGGCCCCGTCCCTGGAGGTATTTAAGACCAGGTTGGACGAGGCTCTGGCCAGGCTGATCTAGTGTGAGGTGTCCCTGCCCATGGCAAGGGGGTTGGAACTAGATGATCCTTGTGGTCCCTTCCAACCCTGACTGATTCTATGATTCTATGTTAAGAGTCTGATCTCTTTACAAAGTTAAATATTAGAATCTTATGCAATCTTCAGATTAAAAAAAAATGTATCTCTCATTTAGTCTTGGATGGAAACTGATTGGTCTAATATGCTGAATTGAAACATCACATCCCAACACCCCTGACTTTAATACAGTTAATAGAGCCACCTTCATCTCTATTCTAACCTTGTGCTTACCCAGGGTTAGAGCTGGTTTTTAAGGACAGGCCTAGTGTGACTGAAGCAGTGTTGGGGAGGTGAAAATGAGGGGTGAAGCTAGTGGGAAGGTGAATGAGTCTGATTTATCACAAAGGTTAAACAAAATAAACCTTGAGAGTGAAGGGTGATGTCTTGTGATATGCAACACTTCTTTTTTATCCAAAAGCCCTCGTTTCTAAAAATAACTAGTATTGGAAGCAGAACAATTTGCTCACTATGAGGGGAAGCAGGCCAGCTGCTTAACAGGACATGGTAATTCTAAACAGTCCTAATCAGGAAGGGAAGCAGAACATGCTACTCAGATGAAGTTCAAGGGCAATTTAGAGAGGCAGAAAATAATATATATTACTCCAAACAGAATGTGACTAAATTATAAGGGATTATAGCTTGAGCATCTGGGAAAAAAATATCCAACTGAGTTGCTGAGACCTGGCTATAAGTAGCTAGAAGTTCATGGCTTTTGTTTTGAATCCTTTTGTTTCATGTAACAGTTTATGTTCATGTGAAACTTGAGGCTTCCAGCTGCACTGAGCAGTAACCATTGCGATGCTGGGCTTGGTTGGACCAATGAAATAACCAAAGTCACTTCCAGCAGAGCTTTGTACAGCTTGTTACAGGCCTGTGTAATCAGTGAGAGTGGATGTCTTCACATCTGTGGGTGTTATGGTGATAGTCCTGTTATTTACAGTAATAAAAGAAAAAAGTAATGTTTTAATATATGTATTGACCCCTTCCTCTCAAAAAATTGTTGGATTTTTTGCCTCTTTATCCTTCCCAGTTATACACACATAGCATAACCTCAAGTCCCTGCACTTGTTTTCTTATCATAGAATCAGTCAGGGTTGGAAGGGATCACAAGGATCATCTAGTTCCAAACGCCCTGCCATGGGCAGGGACACCTCACACTAGATCAGGCTGGCCAGAGCCTCGTCCAGCCTGGTCTTAAATACCTCCAGGGACGGGGCCTCAACCACCTCCCTGGATAACCCATTCCAGGGCTTCACCACTCATGGTGAAGAACTTCCTCCTCACATCCAGCCTGAATCTCCCCACCTCCAGCTTCATTCCATTCCCCCTAGTCTTATCACTACCTGAGATCTTGAGGAGTCCCTCCCCAGCCTTCTTGTAGGCCCCCTTCAGATACTGGAAGGTCACAATTAGGTCACCTCGGAGCCTTCTCTTCTCCAGACTGAACAGCCCCAACTCCTTCAGTCTGTCCTCACAGGAGAGGTGCTCCAGCCCTCCGATCATCCTCGTGGCCCTTCTCTGGACATCTTCCAGCACATCCATATCCCTCTTGCAATAGGGGCTCCAGTACTGGAAGCAGTACTCCAGGTGGGGTCTCACCAGTGTAGAGGGGGAGAATCACCTCCCTTGACCTGCTGGCCACACTTCTCTTGATTCTTAACAGGATATAGCTTTGGGAAGTGGTTGAATGTGCAGAAAGCGAAACTGAAAGGGTACAAATTCCTGCAAGTGAGGCACAGATATCTGCAAAACGTATGAATGTGATCTAAGAAACCTCTGTCAACAAAGCTATTGCATGTCTCCCTTAAACATGATATTTCTTCTGGTTTCTTTTGATCCTTTATATTACTTTAGTGCTTTTTTAAAAAATGCATTAAACCAAGAGTAAGATCAAGGGAGGAATCTGGAAACTGTCTTCAAGAGTCTTTTCAGTTCCTACTTATAGAGGATGTGTTTCTGCTCTGATGCTGCTATTTTTATGTTGTGTATATATATAGGTTGGTTTAATGAGCGTTTTTATGTGAATTTACTGAATACAGTGCACAGAGGATACTTGAATGTGTACACATCTTTGCATGAACCTTGCATTTATTAAGACTATTAAGACCTGAAGGGTGGTTGTAGCCAGGAGGGAGTTGGTCTCTTCTCTCAAGCAACCAGCACCAGAACAAGAGGACACAGTCTCAAGCTGCGCCAGGGGAAGTTTAGGCTTGAGGTGAGGAGAAAGTTCTTCACTGAGAGAGTCATTCGCCCAGGGAGGTGGTGGAGTCACCATCCCTGGGGGTGTTCAAGGGGGATTGGATGTGCCACTTGGTGCCATGGTCTAGTCATGAGGTCTGTGGTGACAGGTTGGACTTGATGATCTTTGAGGTCTCTTCCAGCCTTGGTGATACTGTGATATATATTCACATTTGCTGAAGTAGCCCTGATATTACACTCTACATTCAGACAGCCCTGCAGGTCTTTCTATAGGCAAAAAGGAAGTGAGGAGAAGGCATTATTATGTGGTCCCTATACAGAAGTTATTGGATAGTTGGATCATCATTTCTTCAGGTGAAATTTCAACTGAGTAAAGTTGATCAAAAACTCGCAATGAATCTGTTTTCTGTGGAAAAGTGTTGACTGATTTAAAATTCAACTAACTAAGACTTATTTATTTTTTTTTCCTGCTCTCCAAAAACCTAGACATGTTGCTGTGTTATCTTATGAGGTACCTGAACTTCTGTGTTGTCCTGGGTTGGTTTCTTCTCCCAGGCAATCAGTGCCAGAACAAGAGGACACAGTCTCAAGCTGCTCCAGGGGAGGTTTAGTTTGGATGTTAAGAAGAAGTTTGTCATAGAAAGAGTGATTGGCCATTGGAATGGGCTGCCCAGGGAGGTGGTGGAGTCACTATCACTGGAGGTGTTTAGGAAGAGAATGGATGGGGCACTTGGTGCCATGGCTTAGTTGATTAGATGGTGTTGGGTGATAGGTTGGACTCAATGATCTCAAAGGTCTCTTCCAACCTGGTCTGGTCTATCCTATCCTATCCTATCCTATCCTATCCTATCCTATCCTATCCTATCCTATCCTATCCTATCCTATCCTATCCTCTGTTCTCTCTTGTCTATGGCTCTGGATATACTGTTGTGTGAGTCCTCAGGTGGAAGGTACTGCTAGCTCAGCTAACAGGGAAGACTGCAGAAAACATTGTCAGGGACTCCTGTACGTGAAGGAAAGGGACAAAAAAAATATTTGAGCTGGTCACTGAGGCAATGCTTCCACACCACCTTATTTTTTAAGTCCACAAATGTTGATTTTTTTTCAGTCGGAATTACAGAATTAACCAGAGTGGAAACTGGAAAAGACCTTTGAGATCATCAAGTCCAACCTATCACTCAATACCATCTAATCTACTAAACCATGGCACCAAGTGCGCCATCAAGTCTCTTTCTAAACACCTCCAGTGATGGCCACTCCACCACCTCCCTGGGCAGCCCATTCCAATGCCCAATCACTCTTCCTATGAAGAATTTCTTCCTAACATCCAGCCTAGACCTTCCCTGGTTCTCAGTCTACCACAGAATATTTTCTGAAAGATGGAAACTGAATGTCCAAATGCCCAATAGCAGACTCATTAGAGCTGCGTTGAAACCTTTGGTCCTTACTGAGAAGCAGTTTTGGTGGGGTCTGATTCAGTTTCTTTAGCAAGAGCTAGCTCGATCAGTCCCTTAATTAAAAGCTTTGAGCCTTTTCAGTGCTGAGGAGTCCAGCTGCCTGTGAAGAACTTGCAGTTACATCATGAATGCACCCTGCACAAAAGCTCTGCCTTTACTTCAAAGCTGCAAGAGAAACCATCAAATTCCAGTCACAAAATGTGTGTGGGGAAAAAATTATCCATCCTTCTTTGCCATTTTGTGGAGTGCTGCTAATAGGATGGAATGGGCACGGGGAGACTTCCCTGTGCCAACTCGAACAAAAAGATTTTGGCTGCCTTTCAGGCTGAAAATAGTAGGTGCTTACATTTTTAATCACAGAATGAGCAAGGGCTCACGTACACACACATACACAGCACACAACACACACGCGCTCTGACGTGTGAATGTGGGCCTGGAGGTTTGTTGTTGACAGCAGGAGCACATTCAACAGTGGCTGGCTGATTAAACAAAAGTAGGCTACAGCATGGCAAACAAACTGTTCTCCGAGTTTCTGATCTGTCCAGCAGCCTTGCCAAAATGCCAGCTAACTGAAAAGGAGGTTTCATTGTTTCTAATGAAACATGCTGTGCTTGCTTGTCTAGTGTGAGCTTTGGGAACCAAATGCAGTTGGACCCATTACGTTTGCACTGTTCCCTCTGCACGACTACTGCCACCGCCACCTCCTCCTCTTCTCACATTAATCAACTCCATTAGGTGTTTTCCCAGCAGCTTTATGTATAGTGTAGTCTCTTAAGTGTGGGGAAGTAACTGCTCTATCCTACAGATAAAACGTGTGATTCAGGGTTACAGAAATGCTAATTCCTTGGCAAGGGAGAAATCTAAGCAGAAGCTTTGTGTCTCCCCGGGTAGCAAGTGTTGTTATCTTAGAAACAATTCTTTGCACACATTGACATAAACCTACCTGTATGGGCCTAATGTCCTAAGATTCCTGAGTGGTGTAGGATGAGTACAGCAGGCTATTGTTGCCTAAATGCAAATGAAATGATGGCATTTTATGCTACTTTAAGGTACAGCTTCCTGCAAAGTGACCTCTTGTAAACTAATGCTCTTGTGTTTAAAACAGTAGATGAGAATCTTGTTAATTGAAGTGATTTTTCTTTGACTGTGGAGTACATCAGAAATCATAGAAAAAATGGTCATATCTCTGTGGCTTTCAGGCTCAGATAACTCATTTCTAAGCCCTGGAAATTCCAGATGGGGGAGTAGAAAAGGAGCAAGCACACATGAACATTGCTTGATACCATGAGATCTTGCAAGCATAGTTCATTCCCTGCATGTTGAAAACTGACATTTGGTGGGGAGAGATGGTCAGCAGTGGCTAGAGAAGGATAGTAGGAACTTTCAGGGGTATAGAATCCATGATCTGTGTGGAAAACCTGGAAGAATTGAGTCTGACTATTTTAGAGAAGTGAGTAGAGCCTTCAGGTAGCAGCAATGTAGCTAAAGTGCACAGCAAGGGGTTCTTGATCTAGACATTCTTTGAGGTATGAGAAATGCAAGCATTGGAATGGATTCTGAGCAATCTCTGCCATTGGAAGTTCTTTGAATGGCTTTAAAGTGTACTCTGCCCTGGTTTCTTATTTCTCTCCTAAAAGGCTGTGGAGACCTTGTTGCACCCCAGGGTGTCCACTCCAGTCACTTGGAGTCTCTAAGCTCTTCTTTTGTTATTTGGGAAGTATATTTTGTCTCTTCCAAATTTCGTTTACCGCAGTCCTGAGGCTTACACGAAGAGCTTCCTAATCGTGTTCTCTAAAGATTCCGGATGAATAGGACCTGTCTTCTGTACTAATGAAGGACAGTTGGGGCTCTTTGATTGTGTATTTATAAAATACATATATATAAGTGCCATCCTATAAGTGTATCCTATGAGTGCATCATTTGGCAGGCAGTTGCAAGGGTAGCTGTGATCATGGTACACTTCAAGAGCTACCTACATTTAACTGCACCAGTACAGGTTAGGAGGTGATCTGCTGGAGAGCAGCCCTGTAGAGAAGGACCTGAGAGTCCTGGTGGATAACAAGTTATCCATGGGTCAGCAATGTGCCCTTGTGGCCAAGAGGGCAAATGGGATCCTGGGTTGCATTAAGAGGGGTGTGTCCATCAGACTGAGGGAGGTTGTCCCCCCTCTGCTCTTCCCTGGTGATGTCCCACCTGGAATGTTGCATCCAGTTCTGGGCTTCTCAGTTCAAAAGGGACAGGGATCTGCTGGAGAGAGTCCAACAGAGAGCTACCAGGATGACTGAGGGACTGGAACACTGCCCTGTGAGGAGAGGCTGAGAGCCCTGGGGCTTTTTAGTCTGGAGAAGAGAAGACATTGAGGAGATTTAATAAATGTTTATAAATATCTGAGGCCTGAGTGTCAAGAGGGAGGGGACAGGCTCTTCTCAGTGAGGAGGAGGAATTTCTTCACTGTGAGGGTCACAGAGCACTGGAACAGAGTCCTCAGAGAGGCTGTGGAGTCTCCTTCTTTGGAAACTTTCAAGACCCATCTGCATTTTTTCCTGTGTGACCTGTGCTAGATTCAATGGTCCTGCTCTGAAAGAGGGGTTGGACTTCAGGATCTCCAGAGGTCCTTTCCAACCCCTAACATTCCGTGATCCCATGCAGAAATGGACTCAACATGCAGGAACAGGGGAAAGGGTTTGAACTAAGTATCCTCTGAAGAAGCTTGGGAATAGGGCTTTGATTTATATCTGGTCTTTGTGCTTCAAAAGGATCAGTCAATTGGCTTTCCCAGTTGCACCATGGGTATGTTTCCAAGTCAAACAGCATCTTATACACTTTCCTTCAGAAGAATAACGAAGTGTTGCTGAAATTGACAGCCTGTGGCAAATGGTTGGTTTACAGAGGTGACTGCAGCAAAGATAGATCAATGTCTTAACTGGAGGGTCTTTAAGAATTGCAAACAAATCAATCAGTAGTAAATGTTAGTGGCACGGGAAGAGTACCTATTTAGGGATCACCTTTTGGGATTGTTTTCCTCCAGCAGGTGGGCTTCTGTTTAAGATGCTTTCTGGTGCATGGCTAAATTCACAGTGACAGCAAAATGGAGCAGGCAGTTGGAGTACCTACTTCTAATACTCTCTTGGCTGGACTGAATTGTAGTCAGAACTACACAATTGATGACATACTTTTATTAACATGTCATAGACTCGTGTTTAATTAGGATCTATATTACAGTCTCTTCTGTCTTTATTTAAGAGATCCTTGGTGGTTGTATGGTTGGGATGTCACTATAGCACCTACCACAGCTCAGTGGTACACCTGAAACTAGAGGTGAGAAGATATAGCACTCATGTCAGGGTTTGGCACAGAGAGCTTTCTAAACTCCCTCCTAAGCTAGAGTTTAGAGCTCTACCTTTCTGACTATATCTGCCTCTTATCTTTGTTCCCTACTGATTTAGTTTCTAAGTTGTGGATGTTTTAGAAAACAGAAACCTTTTTGAAATGTAGAATGCTCAAACATCATATATTATACTTTTTTTGGGTGTGTGTGTGTGTATGTGTAACACTATTCAACCATTCTGCAACTTAGGATCCTGAATACTATGCCTCCATTTATGGGTCCAGAGGGCTGCCATTCCACACAGTTGTAGTGTACTGTCAGAGGAAGAGTTTCATGATTTATTGAGCTTCTTATTGAATAAACATTAACATCCAACAAAGGAAGTATTACTGTAGAGACAGGCAAGTGATGTTCACAGTAAATGTATTGCCTGCAGGTCACCATTCAGATCACCATTTTCATTATTATTTTTCCCCATGACTTTGGGAGTAAAAGATTATTTCAAGAAGCTTTAAAATTATTTTTATTCATTTATTTATCTTATAACATAGGACTATTCTACACACAAGCTGATACCAAAAGCATTAAAAGTATTTTGGTGTTAAGTCTGCTTATAGCTTGCTCTTTCCTCTTAGCTTTGAAGTCTTGCCTATACAAAGAAAATTGCTCCCTCTGGCCTGTGAGCAATGTATGCAGTTGAGCTGATACTGAACATAACTTGTCTGGAAGTGTCAAGGAGGATAAACTATCTTCTACTCCTTACAGGAATTGTGGCTGAAATACATTAAACCCTGAGATTCCTTAGTACAGACTTTACAAGTTTTGTTTTCACACTGCAGACATTTGGGCATGGTCTGCTTTTCCTGTGGCACTTGGCTCCTGCTTCCTCTCATGCGATGTGCTAAGTGCTACGGTCTCCAAAGCCCTTGGGTCTTTCCAGTGCTGCAAAGACCACTGTGCAGGCTGGGAGGTGATGTTCCTGGGTTTGCAGGTAGACATTCCATGGCTGATAAGAACTGTATCCCTGTGAGACTGCACATGATTTGCCCAGGTAATCCATTTTCTAAGATTGCTCTGGCAGCCCAGGTATGCATGAACAAAAATGATGGTTCTTTCTTGTTATATATATTTGGTTACCTTGGTAACCAGAGAATAATTACCCTCAAATGCAACTGCATAAGGTAATTGATACATTTTGAGGAATGCCTACAAGCAATAATAGGTATTTAGCTGGCACTGACTGTTCCAGGCTTCAGAAAAATTAAGATTAGGCTCTGAAACTGAACCAAGTGTCTTTTCTACAAGTCTGGATGCTAAGGAAGTGCTATCCTTCCTTGTTCCTTGAGGGGTCCTTGAGGGACTTCTCTGCTACTTCAGTACAGATCAAACTGCATCTATGATTTCTTTGAATATTTAATTTTAGACAACCCCAAACCAGCTTCTAAAACCTCTGAACTAACGAGTCCCCACTGTTGTCTTGCTGCTTATTAAAAAGAACTAAATACCTTGCAGCAATCTTGGAGGCTCCTGCACAGGAATTTCCACAAACACTGATGACCCATTGTTGTAGATACTAATGACTGACTGGGGTTGATAAAGTGGCTCATTGTACTCCAGTCAGAATTTTTAGGGTTGGAAGGGACCTTAAGGATCATCTAGTTCCAACCCCACTGCCATGGGCAGGGATGCCTCACACTAGATCAGGCTACTCAGAGTCACATCCAGCCTGGCCTTAAAAGCCTTCAGGGATGAGGCGTCTACCACCTCCCTGGGCAACCTGTTCCAGCATCTCACCACCCTCATGGTGAAGAATTTCTTCCTAACATCCAGTCTGAATCTACCCAGTGTAAGTTTTGCTCCATTCCCCCTAGTCCTATCACTACCCAACATCCCAAAAAGTCCCTTACCAGATTTCTTGTAGGTCCCATTAAGATACTGGAAGGCCACAATAAAGTCCCCTGAGAGGCTCCTCAATCTCCAAGGACAGTTTTTGCATCTTGATCATCTACTGCCTTGTATTGATGGTCAGTATTGTTGGGATAGGTTGGACTTGATGCTCTCGAAGGTCTTTTCCAACCTGCTTAATTCTATACCTGAGAATAACTTCAATAACTTAAACCACTTCATGTTTTCAGCACCTTGTTAGCTTTTCTCCAACCCTCATACAGGACACAGAGTAAGATCTGCTTCCCAGGGAATGAGAAGTTAAAGTCTGATCCACTTTCATCTTCTGCACAGAGGCTGACAGGACGGGAGTGTAAGAGTGGCATGGGAAAACAGATGGGGAGAGTGCCTGTGGGAAGACTGAACAGATGACCCCAGGGTCCTGAGACTCACTGGGTACATACTGGAGAACAGCTCCCTCTGACTTCATTGCTAGCTCATTTTCTTCTTTTAACACTAACCTCTTGAGAGCAATGTTTTTTCTGCTAAGCTGTTCTCCCAGGGGACTTTGTTCTCACACCTGACTTGGAGACTGCTCCTTCATGACTGGTGGGAGACCACTTGCTAGACAGCACAGGAATGTCTGGTGTCTTCTCCCAGTAGTTTTTTCGGCTCCCAAACAAGAAATAAAGCTGGCCTCTAACTTAAATGAGTAATGTTCATCCTGGACTTAAGTCTGTTTATGTGAATTTATCAGCACCTCGACAGTTTAATAACAATTCTGGGTTGTAATACCAATTATCCTTGACATTTTATTCATGTCTTCTTTTTTTCATTCCTGACATGGAATCTGATACCAAGGAAATTCTCCATTCATTTTAAACCAGCTCTGAATAAGGTAGAGCTCAGAAAGATTATCTGTATTTCTGGAGAGGGGAAGTAGCACTTCTCAGACTTTCCCAGGAATATAAATTTCAGTGGCAATAGATCACAAGGTCACTGTGATTAGAAAAAGAAAATATTTACTTTATTATAGCAAAGCACCAACTGGTGTCTGCTTTCACCTTGAGGACCCTGGAAGGAAAATGTTACCAGAAAAAGCCAAGTTAGAGCCCTAATGGAAGCAGAAATACTTTTCATTCCCTCAAGACACTGTTTATTGTGTTACTCTACAATCCATCAGCAGCAGTAAATAGACTCAATAAATAGGGCAGTCTAACACACTTGGAGATTTTGTGCTAAGAGAAATATGATTTGCTGTCTAGTACGAGACAAGATCTTTCTTTAGTCACAGAAGAGGGCACACTGAATGGACAGCATCTATTCTTGAATCCTTACAACAAAAATTTGCAACTGGATTGAAAATTTACTTGTGCAAGGCTGCAAACCACATGAGCCTGAGAACTCATAGCTTGTAGAATTCAGAAGTAACTTTTCAAGCCATGCCAATAGGTTGCATTCGTTCTCTTGTCAGGGAAAAGGACAGTATCACAGTATCGCCACGGTTGGAACACACCTCAAAGATCATCAAGTCCAACCTCTCACCACAGACCTCATGACTAGACCATGGCACCAAGTGCCAGGTCCAATCCCCTCTTGAACACCTCCAGGGACGGTGACTCCACCACCTCCCTGGACAGCACATTCCAATGGCTGATGACTCTCTCAGTGAAGAACTTCCTCCTCACCTCGAGCCTATACTTCCCCTGGCACAGCTTGAGACTGTGTCCTCTTGTTCTGGTGCTGGTTGCTAGAGAGAAGAGACCAACCCCTTCCTGGCTACAACCACCCTTCAGGTAGTTGTAGAGAGCAATGAGGTCTCCCCTGAGCCTCCTCTTCTCCAGGCTAAACAATCCCAGCTCCCTCAGCCTCTCCTCACAGGGCTTGTGCTCAAGGCCTCTCCCCGGCCTTGTTGACCTTCTCTGGACACGTTCAAGTGTCTCGATGTCCTTCCTAAACTGAGAGGCCCAGAACTGGACACAGTACTCAAGGCATGGCCTAACCAATGCAGAGTACAGGGGCACAATGACCTCCCTGCTTCTGCTGGCCACACTATTCCTAATGCAGGCCAGGATGCCGTTGGCCTTCTTGGCCACCTGGGTACACTGCTGGCTCATGTTTAGGCAGCTGTCAATCAGCACCCCCAGGTCCCTCTCTGTTTGGCAGCTCTAAAATGTTCAGTTCATGGTGGCTGAGCAATTATGAGTTTATCAGTAGACAATAGTAATAAAAAAAGGATCACAGCTGAGAAATTCTAATACCAGAAAAATCTCCCAGACTAGTACAGAGGTAATAAAAATGAATAAATAATCTAACCAGTTCTGAAAACAGAAAGGCTTATTGTGCAGATTAATGTAACTTTTAATTTGCTTAATTTTGTTCCCATTATCCCTTCCCTAGAAGACAGCCAGGAATAAAAGATAAGTGGAAGAGGAACTAATAATAATAGTAGTAAAAAAATCAGGACTGGATCTAGGCACTATTAAAGTGACTGAAGAGGAGGTACTTCCATGATTGTATATATATATTTTTGCTAGAAAGTCATGTCTGGAGCTCTTCAACCTTGCTTACACGCATAACAAGGTCTGGTGGCCCAAAATTGAAGTTGAACATATTTGACCTCTGGTGAGACCCCACCTGGAGTACTGCGTCCAGTTCTGGAGCCCATATTACAGGAGAGATGTGGACGTGCTGGAGCGTGTCCAGAGAAGGGCCACGAGGATGATCAGAGGGCTGGAGCACCTCTCCTATGAGGACAGACTGAAGGAGTTGGGGCTGTTCAGTCTGGAGAAGAGAAGGCTCCGAGGTGACCTCATTGTGGCTTTCCAGTATCTGAAGGGGGCCTACAGGAAGGCTGGGGAGGGACTTCTCAGGATCTCAGGTAGTGATAGGACTAGGGGGAACGGAATGAAGCTGGAAATGGGGAGATTCAGGCTGGATGTGAGGAAGAAGTTCTTTACCATGAGAGTGGTGAAGCCCTGGAATGGGTTGTCCAGGGAGGTGGTTGAGGCCCAGTCCCTGGAGGTGTTTAAGACCAGGCTGGACGAGGCTCTGACCAGCGTGATCTAGTGTAGGGTGTCCCTGCCCATGGCAGGGGGTTGGAACTAGATGATCCTTGTGGTCCCTTCCAACCCTGACTGATTCTATGATTCTATGATTCTATGATTAGATGTATTTCTTTAGCTAGGGAGGTAACAAAATAGTTGAACTGCTGTCCAAATAGACTTTGAATCACCAGACTACTATTTTTAAAATGGTCTACACAGGTTTTAATTTAGGCTCTGGCAGACATCCTGCAGCCTCTCTGTATGGATGACAGCTGAATACCTGTCCAGGCAAAGATGTTGACTCTGGCCTGAGTGTCCCTTTTTTCTGGCACTCTGAGAAGGAAGCAAGGAGAAAGAACCATCCACACTTCTTTCCGCATCCTCTGATCCTTGTCGCTTCACAGTACAACTGTCATCAATCTCATCATTCAGATGTTCACACGCATTTCCTGCCTAGATCTGGGGGAAAGACATTGGCTTGCTCTTATGCTTCCTTCTCGTGCTTGGATGTCCTCTGGAATGAAGTTTTTTTGATAGTTTGAACCATTAGAGGCTGTCTGAACTGTAGTGATGACTAATGCAGCAGTTTAAGAGGCATCCCTGCTCATGGTGGGGAGGCTGGAGTAGACGGTCTTTAAGGTCCCTTCCAATCTAAGCCATTCTATGATGACAGTGTGGTCTTGTGGGTCGCTGCCTTGTTCACATGTTCAAGGTCATAGAATGTCATGCTTAGGGAACTTTTCCACAGGCCAAAATATCTGTGGCTTTGGATTTTTTTCCCTGACATGCCATGTGTTGAATGATTTACCTGTTGGATCATTGAATATGTTTCTTAAACATTTCCTTGCAGGTTGTCACATGTTTTTTGAAGGCAGGTTTGGGTGTTCTTTTTCCCCCCTGTAGCATGCAAGAGCTAAACTGAAGGTGGGTAAAATTAGTAGGTTTAACTAAGGTTTTGGGGTGTATGTGTGAAACATTAAACTGAGTGGGGCACAAGAGACCAGACTAGACAGTCTAATTGTTCTCTACAGGCTTAGACTTCAGTAAGCTGCAAACGTTCTGTACAATGTACTTGTCTAAGTCGGGCTGCCAGGCAGGCAGGTGTCCAGGCACTGCAGTCCATATAGCTCTTCTCTAGTTGGCAGAGAAAGCACCTCTGCAAAACCAGGTTTGGTCTGCTTTGAGCTTCTCTAACTGCTACAGAGAAGTCACTCATGAGAATATGTCACTCATGAGAATATGTCACTCATGAGAATATGTCACTCATGAGAATATGTCACTCATTAATTCCTGTTGATTTTTCCCTTGAGTTAAAATTAATCTAAGTGGCTGTCCTTTACAGCTGTTGAGTGGCTTCTTCCTGAATAAAGCTGAGACTTGGGAGGAGTAATTCTTCTAACAACTCTAGATATTTTTCCAGGAGGTGATGTGGTCTGGGAAGAGGGAAAATGGCTTCTGGAGCTAGTGGCTGTGACCGCAAGAGGGGACAAAAAAGAAAGACAAGCAAAGACAAGCTTTGCCATTATTTTTCAGGCCCTACTTTTTTTGCTGAAAGCCTCTTCTGTGGTGATTGTCAATCATTGCTCACAGCCATTGTATGACAGGGTGGAAAGGACTTAACCTTGTAGACAAGACAGGAGGAGACCCGTGACAAGGACACTGGTCAAGGGTAGTGTAAAGCAGTGTATATTTTCAAAGAGCTTCTGTCTACATGAGTTTCTGACTGGCTGCACAATAGCACATGAGAAAAAAGGTGTTCTCAGCACAGGGGAACTTTCTGAGTGTGGGTCACCATTATCCTGGCCTGTGTCTGAGGTTATATAGACAGAGTTTGATTTTTTTTTTATATTTCCAATGGAAGAATGAGTAAATAAAGGAACAGTTTCAATTGTTGAAATACTTTCCTATCACTTTAGACATATGCAACATCACAATCTGCAACATCTAAACTTGTCCAGGCTCCTCCTCAGGAGGAGCCTAAGAGGAGGAATGAGCAATTTTAAGTCACGGTTCATTTGTTATGCTTAAGGAATCTACTTTAGGATGATTTGTACACTAGAAACGTGCTTGTTTTCCACTACCTGTAAGAGGAGTTTCCTGAAGAAGCTCTCATATGGCTGTCCATACTCTAAGTTATACTGTAAAGAACTGCATTTGATCAAGTATAGCCCCTTCTTGGTGATACAGGTACAGTCTGCAGTGAAATACAAGAGACAGTAAGGAGGGGGTGGTCTTTTCACTGCCTGTGCCCATAGCTTTGATTCAGTAATGGCAGCAGTTGCTGTGTTTCTTGCCTCAATACAAATTGCATACCCTCCTGCTAAGTGTTGTGGTGGTCCTGGCTGAATATGGGACACAAAATACATAGCAGATGTCTGCTAGAAACACAATGCTGCAGAGAGGAAACAGTCCAGGAGGTTCTTGGTGTGTGTGAAATGTAACACAGTTGATGAGCAAACCAGCCAGAGAGTGAGTGAGCCTACTGGACTTGTTGTTGTTTATGAACAGAGAAGGACTTGTGGGTGATATGATGGCCAAAGGCTTTCTTGGGCACAGTGATCATGAAATGATAAACATCTCAGTGACTGGAGAAGTAAAGAGGAGGGTCAGCAGAACTGCCACCTTAGACTTCCAACAGGCAGACTTTGGCCTATTTCAGAAGATGGTTGAAATAGTGCTTTGGGAGTCAGTTCTAAAGGGGCAAGGAGTCCAGAAAGGCTGGACATTTTTCAAGAAGGAAGTCTTAAAGATGCCAGGAACAGGGTGTCCACATGTACCAAAAGAGGAGCTGTCACAGAAGGTGGTTAGTGTGGCTGAATAGAGAGATTTGGTTGTCCCCCTGTACACAGCACTAGGGAGGTCTTACCTTGAATACTGTTTTCAGGTCCAGAGAATGGCAAAAGGCTGGTGAAGGCTCTCAAAAACAAGTCTTATGAGGATTAGGTAAGAGAACAGGGATTGTTTAGTATGGAGAAAAGGAGGCTGGGGAAAGGCCTTATTGCTCTCCACAATTACCTGAAAGAAGGTAACCCAGGTGACATTATTGTGGCATTCCAGTATCTGAAGGGCACCTACAAGAAGGCTGGGGAGGGACTTCTTAGGATATCAGGTAGTGATAGGTCTAGGGGGAATGGAATGAAGCTGGAGGCAGGGAGATTCAGGCTGGACATGGGGAGGAAGTTCTTCACCATGAGAGTGGTGAAGCCTTGGAATGGGTTGTCCAGGGAGGTGGCTGAGGCCCCATCCCTGGAGGTGTTTAAGCCCAGGCTGGATGAGGCTCTGGCCAGCCTGATCTAGTGTGAGGAGTCCCTGCCCATGGCAGTGGGGTTAGAACTAGATGATCCTTATGGTCCCTTCCAACCCTGACTGATTCTATGATTCTAAGGTTGTAGTGAGCTGGGTGATGATCTCTTCTCCAAAAGTAGTAAGTGATAGAACAAAAGGGAAAGTGCCAGAGGAAGTTCAAATTGGATATTAGGAAAAATTTCTTCACCAAAACTGTTTTCAAGCATTGGCACAAGTTTTCCAGGGAAGTGATTGAGTCACCATCCCCAGAGGCATTTAAAAGGTGGTGCTTAAAAATGTGGTTGAGTGGTGGACTTGGCAGTGTTAAGTTTATGATTTGACACGAAAGATTGAAAAGTCTTTTCCAACCTAAACGATTCTATGATTCTAAATTCAGATAACAATGGCATGTGGGTGATCTAGGATATCAGGTAGTGACAGGACTAGGGGGAATGGAATGAAGCTGGAGGTGGGGAAATTCAGACCAGATGTGAGGAAGAAGTTCTTCACCATGAGAGTGGTGAAGCCCTGGAATGGGTTATCCAGGGAGGTGGTTGAGGCCCCATCCCTGGAGGTGTTTAAGACCAGGCTGGATGAGGCTCTGGCCAGCCTGATCTAGTGTAGGGTGTCCCTAGATGATCCTTGTGGTCCCTTCCAATCCTGACTGATTCTATGATTCTATCTTACTTCCTCATCATGAAGAAGTGCATTTCCTCCTCTGCAATCAGACCATATTTTATCTCATCTGGCTTGTCAGATGACTCCACAGCCATCTTGTTCTCACTTGCCGTCAGAACTGCTCCTCGTGCAGACTTACTGTGCTTTTGGTTGTTTATTTTCCCTTCAGTTTAAGTGGGAAGGGCATCCCCAAAAAACCCTACACCTCCTGTTTTGTTGTTCTTTGAAAAAAATTGAGATGATAGTCTCAACATAAAATCTCACCAGACACAAAAATACTCAGGTTTTAACTTGTTTTATCTGGCCATCACCGATCTCTGCTGAAGTGTATCTTGAGCCACTTGCATAGGAATGAAAACTGCAGCGCCTTGGATAGAAATCTTACCCTGAGAAACTACCTTGTAGCTGCCTCTTGTCCTACTGCTGGAGAATGCTGTTCTTTCTTCTTCCCTTGGCAATTTCAGAAGATTTCCTGACATCCAAACATCTGTCCAGATGCCGCAGGAGGGAATGACTTCAAGCTAAATAGCAGGGCATCAAGTTTCAGTTACCTTAGGGAGCATTGACACAGACTATCTTACAGCCTCAAGTCTGCATGTATGATAAAATATTCATTTGTGAATGGGCAGTTTTGCCACTTCTTTCAATCTATCTTTCCTCTAAAGTAGCACACTATTGATAATGCTGGGGGTGTATGGTATAGCAACATGCCTATTATTTTCTCATTAATTTCTCTTCCAATATATTTGAACCTGATTACAAATATCCATAGCAGCTTTTTAAATAGTATGGAGTTTCCTTTAGCCTGGAGAGGTCTCTTTAGCTTGGGGGGAGGGAGACTGAGAGGTTTATAAATATGTGAAGGGTGAGTGTCAGGAGGATGGAGCCAAGCTCTGCTCAGGGATGCCCAGTGGTGGAACAAGGGGCAATGGGTGCAAGCTGAAGCATGTTCCATGTGAACACAAGGAATAACTTTTTCACTGTGAGGGTGGCAGACCACTGGAACACGCTGCTCAGAGAGGTTGTGGAGTCTCCTTTTCTGGAGACATTCAAAACCCAGCTGGATGCATTCCTGTGTGACCTACTCTAGATGATCCCGCTCTGGCAAAACGGTTGGACTAGATGATCTTTCAGGGTCTTTTCCAACCCCTTACATTCTGTGATGATTCCTGTGTAGTTGGTAGGGCTGAAGCTTATAGAAACTTACATCCTCTTCAGAGATGAATAGTAAACCAGTTATTTTGAAATCCAGTTGTGCTGGCTGCCTTGCTTATCTCTCACAGTGGAAAAAGCCTCTGACCCTTCATGAGGAACCTCAAAGAAAGTGGAACATAACACCCCACCCTCCCCACCCCCAAATTGTAGCCTTCATTGAATTATTAAAATAGTCTGCTGCTCTCTGGCAGCAGGGTCAGAAATCTTCATTCCTACTGCATATTTTATCTCTCCAGGCTTTCTGTCCCTTACTACAAAATCTGTAGGTGGCAAAATTCAATATAGCCTCTGAAAGGATTCCTGAACGCTGTTGTTACAGTTGTATTGTGGTCTTTGATTGCTTTGAAGATGTTTTAAAAGGAGGAGCAGGGATAATATTTGAAAAATTACTAAAACAAAGTCAAAGGTGGCAATTTGAAATAAGAGCATTCTTGACGCTCTTAAAATCTGCTTTCAGTGTTTTCATCTTCCCTCTATAGTCTCCCACAGTGCAGCAGATGTAATTTTCTTTAGGATCAAGAGAATGGTTTCCATTTTATTTCATGGTAAATATTTTTTTTTAATGTTAGAGGTAGAAGGAATAATTCTGCAATACTGCAGAGCAAGAGCTGTAGAAAACCTCCTGCCTGTGGACTACCTACTTCTGGAAGTCCAGCTCTGTTTAAAAGAATTTACAGTGTGATAAAATTAGACAAGTACTAAGCTTATAATTAGGAATATAGCTCTGGAGGGGAGCTCCTGGGTCACTAAACGTGCTACAGGCAGCCAGCCAGATCATGTAAACCCCTCTAACGGGGGGCCTTCTCCTACAATTCAGCTCTAGTTCAACAGGGACCTCCAAAGATCATTCAGTTCAACCTCACTGCGTTGAGCAGGGACATCCTCCATTAGATCAAGTTGCCCTGAGCCCTGTCAAGCCTGACCTTGAATATGTGCACGGACAGGGCCCCAACTGCCTCCCAGGGCAACCTGTTCCAGAGTTCTACAACCCTCATGGTAAAGAACTTCCCCAGAATGTCCAACCAAAATCTGCTCTTTTCTAATTTCAAAGCATTGCCCCTCATCCTATAACTACAGGCCTTTGGAAGCAGTCCCTTTTCTACCTTCTTGTAGACACCCTTCAGGAAGGCTACGTTAGGACCTTCAACCTATTACCCAACACCATCTAATCAACTAAACCATGGCACCAAGCACCCCATCAAGTCTCTTCCTAAACACCTCCAGTGACGGTTACTCCAACACCTCCCTGGGCAGCTCATTCTAATGGAAAATATCTCTTTCTGTGAAACTGTGGTGAAGGCATATTCTGCCCAACAGATTCTTTCCTAACATCCTAAACCTCAGAGTGCCCTGGAGCAGCTTGAGACTGTGTCCTCTTGTTCTGGTGCTGGCTGCCTGGGAAAAGTGACCAAGCCCCCACCTGGCTACAACCTCCCTTCAGGGAGTTGTAGACCGCACTACCTTCCCTAAAAACCCCTCCTCAGCTTTGTTGCCCTTCTCTGGACCCATTCCAGCAAGTCAACATCTTTCCTAATCTGAGGGTCCCAGAACTGGAGACCGTACTCAAGGTGTAGACTAACCAGTGCAGTGTGCAGGGGCAGAATGACCTTCCTGCTCCTGCTAGCCATTCCACTGTTCCTGATGCAGGCCAGGATGCCATTGGCCTTCTTGGCCACCTGGGCACACGGCTGGCTCATGTTCATCTTACTATCAACCAGTATCCCCAGGTCCTCTGTCCTAGCTGCCCTCCTTTATGTGTTCTCTTGACATGTGTTGCTAGCTTATGCAGCCTATTCTTTTGGTATTATTGTCCTGTTTGATGGCTGCTTTTCCTTTACCTTTTCTCTTTCCCCAGCTGCTCACTGTGTTTTTATAGATGGTGCTATCTCTCAGGCAGCAGGATGTCAGGCAAAAAGAAGTCGTATCTCTTGGGCAATATATATGCTGCCTCATGAGATATTGGCTCAATTCTAGGAGCGAGACAGGCTCTCTAACTCTTCTCAAAGTAGTTAAAGAAAAATTCCACCCAGGACTGGATAGAACAACAGAATATTATTGGAAGTTTAAATGGAAGTGCTATTCATACACCACATGCTACCGTGGAAAACATACACATTACACAAAATCCATAGTTTGGGCTTGACACAGAAGCCCATTAAGTCAAAGCTTTCCCCAACCTCTACCAAAACCAGGCCAAAATCACAGGCCCAAATGCCCCCCACCCCTGTGGCTCTCTTCTTGTCCCCATTCCCAAACCTGTCTGACACAGCTAAAATTTGGTTCACTACCTCCAGGCCCTCAGCCAGGCTGCTCCAGACCCAGTTCCCATACATTAGCAAAGATAAGGGAGCCAGCCAGAAAGGAAGAGAGAGAGAAAGAAGAATAAAACCCAGAAACTAGCCATGCAGCCAGTTTTATATTGGTGATGCAGGCATTATGGGAATGAAATAACAGAAGATTGCAATTTCCTGTCCACCCCTGGATGCTCTGGACCTCCTGGAGGTCCTCAACTTTATGGTTCTTAAGGGCACCCATGTCAAATCATGACAGATATCTGCTGTGTATTTCCCTCCCCTGTTCAAAAGAGGGAAACTGTTGCAGTACGTCTTGGCTTCCTTCTATCCCAGACATCTAAGCTGCCTTCTCATGGAAACCAGGACCTAAGGGAGAAAGAGGGAAGCAAGGTGTAATGTGATCTTGTCCTGATGAGGAACAGCTTGCAAACTAAAAACATGGAACTCACTTTAAGATCCTGCAGTATGGATATAACTTTAACATCTTTCAACAGATTGAATGGTAAGGGGATGGGGAGACTAAGAAGTAGCATCTGCTTTGTCTGGAGTTCATGCTCTTCAGACGTGGGAGAGATGAGCTAGATCTTACTGCTGTAAGTAATTTGTAAACAATTTTGATAGTATCTCCTTAAAATATCTTTCCTAATAGAATCCTGGTGTACAGGCTGGCTCTCACATCTCAATTACTGGTGGCTTGTCATCATCAAACAGTCTCCATTCCTCTCAGGGTTTTTTTTTCCCCCCTCTTTTTATTATTGTAGAGAGGGAAGATGTATTTCTAGCAAGAGCACTTGACCATGCATGCATGACCTTGTGCTTGGTACAAATGACTTTCATCCCATATGTCTCACTGCAGTTTCCAAGGTCATCCAACTCTATTTAACAATGTGATCTTCCTCTGTATTGATGCCTTTGTGTTCTGAGACAACAGCAATTTTTAATGGTGCAATCAGATTTTTGCACCAGATTTATTAAAGAAAACAAGAGTCAAACTTATTCTGGAAAGTAAACCCTCAACAAGTCACCATTTTCCACAGAAAATCCGAGCAGACAAAACTCTATAATCTGGTGCAGCATCTTTCAAATGAGAAACAGACAACAGCTGGTTGGAGGCTGTGGTCTTTCTTTTGCCAGACATTCTAAAAGGTAAAGATCTGAAAGGTACAGAAGTCAAAATGTTATGGGAATAATTTTGTTAGCAGTTTTGGTAGAAGTCAAGCAGAACTAGACTGTGCCTGGTCATTCTAAAAGGTAGCAGCATAGTGCTCAGGTATGTAACGAAAATGGGCAGGTGTTCAAAGCACGGTGGAGTAGGATGGAGATGAAAGATAACCACAGCTTAGACCAAAACCAAAGTGCTTATATGTCAGTTAAATGAAGTATGGTGGAAATACTGAATGGACATGTAAAGGAAACTTGACTAAATAGTACAAAAATAGGAACCCAAAGTACAAGCGGCCAGGCGGAGAGGGACCTAGGGGTCCTGGTTGACAGTAGGCTGAACATGAGCCAAGAAGGCCAATGGCATCCTGGCCTGTATCAGAAATAGTGTGGCCAGCAGAAACACAGAAGTCATTCTGCCCCTGTACTCAACACTGGTTAGGCCACACCTTGAGTCCTGTGTCCAGTTCTGGGACCCTCAGTTTAGGAAAGATGTTGAGTTGCTGGAACGAGTCCAGAGAAGGGCAACAAAGCTGGTGAGGGGTTTGGAGCACAGCCCTGTGAGGAGCAACGGAGGGAGCTGGGGTTGTTTAACCTGGAGAAGAGGAGGCTCAGGGGAGACCTTACTGCTCTCTACAACTACTTGAAGGGAGGTTCTAAACAGTTGGGGGCTGATCTCTTCTCCCAGGAAACCAGCACCAGAACAAGAGGACACAGTCTCAAGCTGCACCAGGGGAGGTTCAGACTGGATGTTAGGAAGAAATTCTACACAGAGAGGGTGATTGCCCATTGGAATGTGCTGCAGGGGAGGTGGTGGAGTCACCATCATTGAAGGTATTTAGGAGGAGACTTGATGGGGTGTTTGGTTGCATGGTTTACTTGATTAGGTGGTGTTGGATGATAGGTTGGACATGATGATCTTGCAGGTCTCTTCCAATCTGGTTTATTCTATTCTATTCTATATCAGTCACCTCCAGTGATGGTGACTCCACCACCTCCCGGGCAGCCCATTCCAATGGGCAATCACTCTCTCTGTGTAAAACTTCCTCCTAATCTCCAGCCTAAACCTCCCCTGGCACAGCTTGAGACTGTGTCCTCTTGTTCTGGTGCTGGTTGCCTGGGAGGAGAAACCAACCTCTGTCTGTCTACAACCTCCCTTCAGGTAGTTGTAGAGAGCAATAAGGTCACCCCTCAGTCTCCTCTTCTCCAGGCTAAGCAACCCCAGCTCCCTCAGTCTCTCCTCATAGGGCTTGTGCTTCAACCCCCTCACCAGCTTTGTTGCCCTTCTCTGGACATGTTCCAGCAAGTCAATATCCTTCCTAAACTGAGGGGCCCAGAACTGGACACAGGACTCAGGGTGTGGCCTAACCAGTGTACAGGGGCAGAATGACCTCCCTGCTCCTGCTGGCCACACTGTTCCTGATGCAGGCCAGGATACCATTGGCCTTCTTGGCTGCCTGGGCACACTGCAGGCTCATGTTCAGCCTACCATCAACCAGGGACCCAGGTCCCTCTCCGCCTGGCCACTCTCCAGCCACTCTGACCCCAGCCTGTAGCACTGCCTGGGGTTGTTGTGGCCAATGTGCAGAACCCGGCACTTGGATGTGTTAAATCTCATGCCGTTGGATTCTGCCCATCTGTCCAGCCTGTCGAGGTCCCTCTGCAAAGCCTCTCTGCCCTCCAGCAGCTCAACTCCTGCCCCCAGCTTGGTGTCATCTGCAAATTTACTGATGATGGACTCAATGCCCTCATCCAGATCATCAATAAAGATGTTAAAGAGCATATATAAACACAATATTAAGAAATTAAGAAAATATTTGGCTAAAGGGGAGATTATAGGGAAAATAGAAGCCTGGAGGTAAAGGGTCATCAATAGACAGTATCTCAGTCCCTGGGTTTTTTGAGGATTTTTTTGCATGGTTCAAAAATATTTTGAGAGTGCTCTCCAGCATTCTGTTGAAGGAATAGGGAGAAGGAAAGCATAATAAATATGATTATTTCTTTGCCTAGTATCAAATGTAGCCCCAAATCCTCAAGCTCTTAAACAGTAAAGAAAAACATATGCTCATATGCTTTCCTTCTTACCCATCTTGAATTCCTTGGTGTATTTTTTTACTATTTATAATCTGGTTCACCATACTTCCAAGGTAGCTGAATCCTGAATTCTGTATATAAAAACCAGCTGAGAAAAGGAGAGTAATAGAGGGTGTAATTCCACCCCCCACCTCCCCTTAAATCTCACCTGAAACAAGCTTGCTGGACTAGTCATTGTGAGCATGCAGAGAACAGGAGGAAGGACGGGAGAGTTTTAGTGCTATGTGATCAAGCTTGGGTACAAAAGATTTTAATTGCTCTTAATCTGTCTTGTTCTTGTTTGGAACTTGACTTCATGAAAATACTGAAGTTTTCACAGGGAAAGAAAATTTTCTGCTCTGCTCCAGTTAGAGTTTTTGCACTCCTAATCAAGCCTCATAATTAGTAGTAAGTTAATTTTGAGGCTATGGTCCTTGTTTTTTATGTCTGTTGCCTAAGACTGAAGGTTTTGGCTGGGGTGGAGCTAATTTTCTTCACAGCAGCTGATGTGGGGTTGTGTTTTCACTTTGTGCTGGAAACAGTATTGATAATGTAGAGCTATTTTAATTACTGCTGAGCAGTGCTTGCACAGAGCCAAGCCCTTTTCTGCTCCTCATACCACCCCACCAGTGAGAAGGCTGAGGTGCACAAGAAGCCAGGAGCAGGCACAGCTGGGATGGTTGACCCCAGATGACCAAAGGCACATTCCATACTCAGCAATGATATTCCATACTTAGCAAGGATATTCCATATGCTCAGCAATAAAACTAGAGGGCAGGTTGGCCAGTGGGCTGGTGCCCCAGGACTGGATTAACATCAGTCAGCTGATGGTGAGCAATAGTGTTCATTTGCATTTCTTACCCTTCTTAGGATTAATTATTGTTGTTGTTATCACAACCCATGAGTTTTCTCACTTTTACCCTTCCAGTTCCCTTCCCTCAAATGATGCTGGGTACAGCGAGCACCTGGGTGATGCTTAGCTGCTGGCTGGCAAGTGCCCTCAGGATTGTGATGGACATTGAGCTTACTTGTGTGATCTCCCTAGGCACACTTATTTGAATACAGCATTCAGACAGGTGTTTTCTATTTGAAATATAAAGTAAAATTGGGCCAACTCAGTCCTATAAATGTGATTTCTGCAGTTTAGCCATCAATGTGACAGAGTGATACAGCAGTAAGACTCCCCTAAGTTCAGAAACTGACGTGCTAGGACTGATGTGTGGTAAAAGCTATTAACAATTTAAACTACGTATAATTAGGATTTGGACACAATGTCATGGAAATATCAGTGAGACAGAAGCTCCAGATTCAGAAGCCTGTATTACAGAGTACAGAACTAACCAGGTTGGAAAAGGCCTTTGAGTCCAACATATCATCCAACACCATCTAATCAACTAAACCATGACACCAAGCACCCCATCAAGTCTCTTCCTAAACACCTCCAGTGATGGTGACTCCACCACCTCCCTGGGCAGCACATTCCAATGGCCAATCACTCTTTCTGGGAAGAACTTCTTCCTAACATCCAGCCTAAACATCCCCTGGCACAGCTTGAGTTTGTGTCCTTTTGTTCTGGTGCTGGTTGCCTGGGAGAAGAGACCAACCCCCACCTGGCTACAATCTCCCTTCAGGTAGTTGTAGAGAGCAGTAAGGTCTCCCCTGAGCCCCCTCTTCTCCAGGCTAATCAACCCCAGCTCCCTCAGCCTCTCCTCACAGGGCTTGTGCTCCAAAGCCCTTCCCAGCTTTGTTGCCCTTCTCTGGACACATTCCAGCAACTCAGCATCTTTCCTGAATGGAGGGGCCCAGAACTGGACACAGTACTCAAGGTATTTCATGTTGTAAGGGATTTAGAAGTATGTCATTCTAAAACTGAACATAAGAATTCTGAAGTTCAAACAAATTGATTTCCCTAGCTTATCCAAATCCTGCATTTCATGACATTCAGACCTATCTCATTATGGATTTTGATCTCTCAAGGAAAGAAAATGAAGAGAATGAGAACTCTTTAGCTTTCTCTCTTTTTTTGGGTTTGCTTTTGTTTTCTTGATACACTTTATCTTGCTTGGCTTTGAGTTGCAACTGTGATCAAGTGACCCGCCTGGTGGATGTGGGGAGGCCTGTGGATGTGGTCTACCTGGACCTCAGCAAGGCCTTTGACACCGTCCCCCACAGCAAACTCCTGGCCAAGCTGGCAGCCCATGGCTTGGACAGGAGCACACTGCGTTGGGTTAGGAACTGGCTGGAGGGCCGAGCCCAGAGAGTAATGGTGAATGGCACCACATCCAGCTGGCGGCCTGTCACTAGTGGTGTGCCCCAGGGATCAGTACTGGGCCCCATGCTCTTCAACATCTTTATTGATGATCTGGATGAGGGCATTGAATCCATCATCAGTAAATTTGCAGATGACACCAAACTGGGGGCAGCAGTTGATTTGCTGGAGGGCAGAGAGGCTTTGCAGAGGGACCTCGACAGGCTGGACAGATGGGCAGAGTCCAATGGCATGAGATTTAACACATCCAAGTGCCGGGGTTCTGCACATTGGCCACAACAACCCCAGGCAGTGCTACAGGCTGGGGTCAGAGTGGCTGGAGAGTGGCCAGGCAGAGAGGGACCTGGGGGTACTGGTTGATTGTAGGCTGAACATGAGCCTGCAGTGTGCCCAGGCAGCCAAGAAGGCCAATGGCATCCTGGCTTGCATCAGGAACAGTGTGGCCAGCAGGAGCAGGGAGGTCATTCTCCCCCTGTACACTGCACTGGTTAGGCCGCACCTTGAGTCCTGTGTCCAGTTCTGGGCCCCTCAGTTTAGGAAGGATGTTGACTTGCTGGAACGTGTCCAGAGAAGGGCAACAAAGCTGGTGAGCGGTTTGGAACACAAGCCCTATGAGGAAAGGCTGAGGGAGCTGGGGTTGCTTAGCCTGGAGAAGAGGAGACTGAGGGGTGACCTTATTGCTCTCTACAACTACCTGAAGGGAGGTTGTAGCCAGGCAGAGGTTGGCCTCTTCTCCCAGGCAGCCAGCACCAGAACAAGAGGACACAGTCTCAGGCTGCGCCAGGGCAGGTTTAGGCTGGATGTTAGGAAGAAGTTCTACACGGAGAGAGTGATTGCCCATTGGAATCGGCTGCCCGTGGAGGTGGTGGAGTCACCTTCACTGGAGGTGTTCAGGAGAAGACTTGATGGGGTGCTTGGCTGTATGGTCTAGTTGTTGGGTGGGTTGGATTGTTTGATGGGTTTGACGCGATGATCTTGAAGGTCTCTTCCAACCTGGTGTATTGTATTATTGTATTATTATTGTATTATTGTGACATTCAGTTAGGTGGTGAAAATGTACTAGTTGGTATGACACCAAAAGAAAAACAAAAAAAGAATAATTTGTCATAAAAATACAGTTCCTGTAGGATTTCAAGTCCCTACTTGATAATATAAAGCAATTTGTGGTGTTTATCTTCTTTCTTTCTTTTTTTTTTCTTTCTTTGTTGTCCTGCAAAGATTTTGATGGGAATTTATAGGTATTAAATACAGCAGGAGCAAGCCTCCAATTCTCCTATGAATGTAGTGAAAACCTGTTGGGAATTAGAACAAAGTGAGAAACTTTCCAGTTAATGAAAAAAGCAAGCAAGCAGTGGCCTCTGTTGATTCCTATAGCTTTTATTGATTCCTATAGCACATTTATTTTAATATCTTTTTCAGCAACTCAGTGCAATTCCTCCATGGAACCAAGCCCATGAAATACACACAGCTGGCACTGCACAGGCTGCCCAAACTGCCAAAAGCATCTTCCTGCTTCCAGAAGGAGTCCTCTCTCCTTCCCTCATCCTGGCTGAGCAGTGCTGGTCCTTCTTAGCTTATCTTTGTCCCCCTTCTCCTCTCCATTTGTTTTCATTTCTTGTCCTTCTCCTTCTTCCAGGCTTGTCTTGATCATAACTGCTGTGGCTTGCTTTATATGGTGGCAAATCAGGATAGGGAGCCTGGCAAAATGTGCTGCTCAAGAGAGAGAGGAGAGATGAAGGTAATGGTTGTCTAAACCCAGATAAGCATCTAAGGAAGCAATCCATGGGAGGGTTGTGGTCATCTAAGTCAGTACACTCTGCTTTGAAGAGTGCAGACACAACATTCTTTTCACATCCTGAAAATTATCTAATCTATAGCTGTTGATTCCTCTTTGAGGCTTTAACCACTCTTCCTGCTTGCAGCTAAGTATAACATTTGAGCAAAATTTTACTCCAAATGACAGACTTCAGAGTGAGTCAGAGTTTGTGTCTTTTCTGACTAATGTAGAATTCTGAGTCTTCACCTGTACAATCTTCTTATATGCTCACCATGTTCCTTTCTCCCTTCTACCCAGCTACCCAAGTCTGGATAGGAAAAACTCACTAAAGGATATAAAATCAAAAGTTTTAAAAGTCTGGAACCAGGTTATTTATACAATTGAAACTGTTCCCTGCTCACTGTGGGGGTTTGGACTAGATGACCTTTGGAGGTCCCTTCCAACCTGAACTATTCTGTGATTCTCTGATTCTACATGTGCATATGATTCAGTCTTTAACTATGTGGCCCATACCTTCCTTTTCTTTCTCCTGTGAAACATTGATTGCATATTGCACAGTGTGAACTTGCTCCGTGGGTGAATAGGGGCTTTGAATTGGTTGTTGGGGTGCAGATTTCCCCTGAAGAGACACAGTGTAGTTTCATGCCTCAGGCAACTGGAGGATGGCCTGAAGAAGTGAGTCTTTTCTTCCTGCTGCTGCCACAGAGATCTATATGATGTCATGGAAAGTGACATGAAAAAAACTCTCTATAAGTGACCATGCCCTCTGTTTTTATTTTCTTTATGACTTCTATTAGGCATTTTGTCCCAATGTACCTCTGCTGCCATTTACAAGTACATCTCAGCACTGGGACCGGGGCTATTTGAACAGGTGAAGTCCTGTATGACAGTATGTTCTCTGGAAGCATTGCTGCCAGGATGTCTACTTGAGCACAGAGATAATTAGATTCTCTTCAGAGTCTTCATGCTCTCATTTCTCATATGTGAGATGAGTCTCAGCCTGTCCCCCCCCTTCACTCACTGTTGTAAAACTGAGTCTAGAACATGTACAAAAATACCCTGACTGGTGAACAGCATGGATCAGAGCCTGTCCCCTTGGAACTGCACTGGTGTAATTTGCTTTGTAGATGAGACTGCTCTTTAAAACTGTTTAGCAATTATTCTTGGAACAGTTAAATCCACCTGCTTAAAGAACAGGTCTGCAGGTGAGTAGTACTTTACACATTAAACAGCCCCATTGCACTGACAGTGCTTCCACTTCTGTACTGCATTAAAGTTCAGGAGGTTTTCTTCAATGGCATGCTTGAATACATCAGCTGGATATAATTTCCCCACTGGTTTTTGTTTCCTACATCTGTACTCTTTGATCATATTTGCAATGGATCGTGAACTTGGGCTTATGCATCTCATGAAAAACCAAAACTGACTTTGACTTCAAGCTCCCTTTTTCCTTGTCAAATTTCCAGGACAGATAGGGACACAAAACAGATATAAGGGAAACAAGCTTGCTGGACTTCTGATCTGAGAACTTTCAGCACCGGTTAAATGCTTAAAAACCCAAACTACTCATAACTATCTTAACATACGTAACCATGATTCACTGAACAGCAGCTAAACAGAACCCTGCTACCAACTGGCTCAGCAATACAATAGGACTCCTTCAGCCCTTCTTTACTGGCACATAAATACCTTGTAGCAAGAACAAGCCATTATAACTTAAGCTAAAAGGGTTAAGACACTGTGATCAAAAGCTGTTACAATTACTGTCATTAATGGACTGGCACTGAACAGGGATTATAATCTTTACCAGTGAGGTCACTATTTTGCCTTCATTTTGCACTACGTTTCTCAAACTGATCAGTTGTTTTAATAGCAATTTGTATTCCATTATTGCCTGGTTGTGATTAAAGCCTTAACACACAATGAATTTATTTCCCAGCCCCCCAAAGATCCTCTCCACCTGGTGCTGAACGCTTTCCATTTCCTATTTGACTGGAAATATTTTCCAGGGCTTCTTTCTGTGTGTGAGAGACGTGATAGAAAAACTGCTCCCAAAATTTCCAGAGGAAACATTGACTTGATGCTTGTTCATTCTGAGATTACAGGTGCTTGCTTATTTTCCACCACACGTGGCTTTAGTTTCCTTTTGTTTATTTGTTTTGAGGAATGTATCCAAGACACAAACTTCAAACTCAGATCTTGGACCTTTCCAGAACTTGCAACTCAATATTTTGCTTTATTCCATTGCTGAAACGGACTTTTATTTTCCTGAACAGCAAACAAGGGAATAAGGACCCTAAGAATTAGGTGTTGAAAACATAGCTTCAAAAGTGTGCAATGCAGCCACGTGGTAGTTTCATTTCATAACATAATTTTGTTTGCTTTCTTTTTCTTTAGCTTTATACCTCAAAGAATCAGGCATGAACTGGTTCTCAAATGTAAACCTCTTCTAGCTGCTGCAGATAAACTACTTTCAGACTCAAATTATGGCATTTCTCATGCTTATACTCTGAATATGATCTAGTCCTAATAGGCTTGAAATTGGAAATTCAGAAGGTCCAAAGGTCCAGTTAGATGTTCCCAGCCTGTTGCAAGCTTTGGAGGTCTTTCACTTGAGGTTTGTCACAACAGCTTTGCCCAGCTGGCGGCAAATATCAATTGCTGCTCAACTTTCACTAGCTGATATGGATTTTTGAATGTAAAAGAAAGGAAGAAAATGGGCTTGAAAATGTCATCATTTCCTTTTCTGAAAGCACTGTGTGTGCATGCCTTTGTTACACAGGAGTGAACTGCTACTGTGAGTGTGTTAAACTCACTAAAATCGTTTTAGCATGCTGTACTGCAGACAAAGCTTTTCAGTGCTCAGTTCTCCTCACTGAAGTGTTTTCCTTCCTTGGATCTCAGCCACAGATTAATAGTCTGTAACCAAGCTCACTCTCAAAAATGTCAAATTAAATTGAAAAAGGAAAATCAGGAAATAAAGAGTTATCTGGCATGACTCCTCTGGGTCCTACTCTTACAAGTTTTGCAGCTTCCCCTGCTTCATTAACCAACCCTGTGTTGGAAGGCTAAGCCCTCACTGTCCTTAGTGCAGCTTCTGCCTAGAGTCCTTGGGGCACAATCCAGCTGTGGTGCCATCAGAGGAACCCAAGTAGTTTCACTTCTGGCTCACAGACTGAGCAGAACAACAAAGAAGGCGTTTTGTCTCCTTGCTGCCATCCTTGCTTTGTCAATAAGCTGAAGAAAAGCAATAGCATGAGGTAGCACATGGCTATGGACACCGGCTGCCATCTGCATGCTGTTATTTCTAGGTCCTAACCCTGTGCATCCCAAGGGGTGTTGGAATGGAAGATGTCAAGTACAGAGAGAGGTACAAGCAGCAGGGCTCTTAGAGGAGGCTGTGGATAAGGTAGGCCAAAAGATTTCCCCAGAAATAAAGGATTGAACAGGAAGAATTTGATTTAGAGCCTATTGGTTTGCTGTGCTTCAGATGAATCAGAGAGTGGTGAAAGAGCTTGATGTCTGCCATGGTGATCTTGGGATCCAAGAAAGTGCTGACCTCAGCTCACCATGTAACTCTAGAACTCATTGCTGGGAGCTGCTAGTCCCCACTGGTCTACAATATCGCCTGCCTGGTCAATTCTACTATGTAGGAATGTCTGAACCACCATCTCATTCTTGTCTGAATTTACTGAAGATCAGAACACAGAGTTTTTGGCTTAAGTTCCTGCTGGGAAAAAACTGTCAAAGCAGAGAAGTTTGTCTAGGAAGCAGCTGTTTATAGCTGTTGTAAATGTGCACCAGGCCTAAGTTGTGTTTGATAGATAACACATACCCCCTGTTATCAAATCTTTCCCATGTTTTTCCTTGATTTTGAGTCCAGCAGACTTAAGAAGTCTTGTGTCTTACAGCAAGGAAAGTTGATGTTACAGGAACTTTGTGTTATGGTAAATAGTGCCTTGACAAGAGAGAGGCTCAGCACATAACAGAGTTCCACCCAGCCCCGGGAGGGCCTCTTTGGGTGGGCAATCATTCATCTGCTGTTTGAACGCCATCACAGTGCAAATGATCCCCATTTCTGGCCTGCAGATAGTAAAAACTCTTTTGCTCTAGAAAATAGCATAGTGCTGGTGATTATCCATTCAGAAGGAGCACACACACAAGGCTTTTCAGTGTTGGTTTTTTAATGTTATTATTTTAACCTGTGACATCTACAAGAACTCTTACTATTTCTCTTCTGTGTTTTATCTCAGAGGGAGGTAAAATGCATCAGAGAAGCAGCTGAAGCCAGGTTTTACAATGGAGCTGTCTTTCAATGCAAGTGTGGTGTGAGTCCTGAGTATTCCTGTATGTCATAGACTTTTTCGTGTCTTCACACAGTGCTACAAAATTTATAGCAGGAGCTGTTATTAGAGCTTACTACTTGCTCGCTTGCTTTTGAATGTGCTGTGCAGTACAGATAAAACTATAAGACAAGTAAGAATTGTGAATGTCAAAAATTCACTGTGTTCTTTAGAATTCTCCTTATATATTTAGTTTTAATCTATTGATCAGCTGATTTATTTGTGGCTTCTTATTCTGATTGCTATTCTCCCTAAAGAGATGAGAATGCTTGGAACAGACACAGGAGGTCACTCTTAGGTAATACATTCAGAAATGTTGCCTGCATTTTCCTGGCAGTTGCCCCGATTTGACTCTGTCATTACAGCCAGGCTCATCCTCAGACATTCCTGTTGGAGAATGGAAGACTGTATTTCTGTTGGGAGCCAAAACTGAAGAGGTAGGGAGGGTTCTCAGCAAGGAGCCTTAGGACTTTCCGCAGTCCTAGCTTAAGTAAGGAGACTTACCTTGGCAGGAACCAGGGCTTGCAGGATATTTTTAGCAGATGGAAGAGTGCCAGAACACAGATAAGGCCTTCACCCATGTTCTGTATTCTCCAACTTCATGAAGAACTACTAGGCTGTTGCTGCCATAATGCCCTCCTTCTTTAGGCCTGAAAGCTGTGCTGATTAGTGATTAAAATAAGAGTATGACAATGAAGGTCTCTTCACAACTCTATCATTGATTTGCCTTGAGCCCATTGCCTCATTTTCCTTATTCCTATATTTCCTAAGCTGTAAAGAGTGAATAATCATACCTGTGACTTTGCAAAGTCCTTTTGAGAAACTGAGCAATGGAAAGTGAGTATTATCCATGAGTCTAGTCTGGGACTGCATTCCTGTATGTGGGCAGTGTTTTTTTTTACCAGCACACCATACAGCAGCAGCCTATTTTGTTAGTTTCTGTGGGTTGCATTTCTTCTAGAAGTAGGTTTGCAGTGTTCACTTGTGCTTAGCTCGATTTCAAGCCACTGTGGATGTCACTTGGTCTCCTCTATTACTTAAGGGTGGTAAGGCTAAGTGCTGCTAGTAAAATCAGACTTCCACTTTATCTTTCTCACAGCATTTTAAGGCAGCTGATCTCAAGGTTTCTTTTGCAAGAACAGAAAATAGCCTGTGCTGGCAACAGTTGTGGTGCAACCCTTTTCAATAGATGTAGAGAACCTACTGCAGGCCTCCAGGCGGTCCTCATGTTCATTGAGAGCTTCAGGTTTTCAACCACCTCTAAGAAATGCTGTATTCCCATCAAAGCAAATAATTCAGCCAACACAGTCAAGCCTGAGATCTCTCCAGCCCGGGGTGGGGGGAGGCAGGTCAAGTTTACGTTGGCAAAATTTGGATCACTTTTAGGGAGGTTTGTTGGAGGAGGTGGGTAAACTATAATTGTATATATATATATATATATAGATTCAGTAAAATAATCACCCATCTTAAAGCAGCACTAGATGGAAGCTGGAAATCAGCACACAAATACTACAAAAGGCAAATAAAAGCCAGGCTCTTGGAGAATATAATGTGTGCTCAAAGTTACACTGAAGGGCATTTATTGCCTGCAGCATTTTTCAATTTGAACAACTTCATAAAGACCATGAGAACAGTGTTCAGGCATTTATAGAGAAACATCAGTATGCAATCTCTTAAAAGATTGGGGAATAACTAAATAAAATTGATTTACATGACTACTTACCTTCCAAACTCTTTAAATGTTAAGTACCCTAAGAGTCATTTGCAGTCCAGCTCAACATTAGGTCCGTAAAGAATCTGCAATTGATCCTAAATCTCACAGAAGGGATTGGAATTAAATGAAAGTTAGTTATCTGAAGCTAGTAATGGTTTCCTGATGAACGAGGAGTGCAGCTGTTTGAGATAATGGGGGATCTCCCTAGTGCCAACCAGGTGACAGAAGCCATAGAAATAGAGATGTGGTTTTGATATGTCTCTGCAAGAGATAACATGGTTATGAGACACAGCAACAATTTGTGCTCTGCAAGCGCACTGCTAAGTCTGTATATTTAGGTTGTGGGACAATGTGTCCAGAGAAGGGCAATGAGGCTGGTGAGAGGCCTCAAGCACAAGCCCTATGAGGAGAGGCTGAGGGACCTGAGGTTGTTTAGCCTGGAGAAGAGGAGGTCCAGGGGAGACCTTATTGCTGTCTACAACTACCTGAAGGGAGGTTGTAGCCAGGTGGAGGTTGGTCTCTTTCCCAAAAGAAAAGAGTCTCAAACTGCACCAGGGGAAGTTTAGGCTTGAGGTGAGGAGAAAGTTGTTCATGGAAAGAGTTAGCCATTGGAATGCACTGCCCAGGGAGGTGGTGGAGTCACTGTCCCTGGAGGTGTTCAAGAGGGGATTGGATGTGGCACTTTAAGCCATGGTTTAGTAGTCATGAGGTCTTGGGTGACAGGTTGGACTTTGTGATCTTTGAGGTCTTTTCCAACCCTATTGATTCTATGATTCTATGATAGTGGCAAATCCACCACTGAAGGATCAGATCTGGGTCATTAGATGTTGCTGAGGACATAAGAATTTTAAGGATCGTCTTAGTTCACTCTCAGTTACCTAAGGAAATGTCTCTTAAGGGATTGGTGATTCCTTCAAGTTGCAATTAACAGCTTTTTCCAGTTTGTGGGACACACATAAGGATTTGAGATCTCTTTCAAAATCACTGGTTACAGTAATAGCTACAGTCCGTGTTAATTGTTGGAGAAATAAAGAATTCATTTCCCTTACAGGTCTTTAATAAGGAGCTACAAGCTGTCTTTGAAGTACTTGCAGTTATTCCTATGTTGTTGTGACACAACATGTACTCACAGAATCACAGAATAGCTTTGGTGGGAAAAGGCCTTTCACATCATTGTGTCCTACCATTGTCTAACTCTACTAAGTCTGGTGCTAAACCACATCCCTTAGCACCAAGTCTTGGCAATATGCAGCATTAGGAGATGACTCAGTTTGGGCTCCATTCCAAAAACTCTTCCCCAGCTGTGGAGCCAGCACATCCCCACAGCCATGACTTCTGGGGTTCATGGGTCTGCTCTGTTTGTCAAGCACAGTCAAATAAGTCAAATAAGTCAAAGCACTACTCTAAAACTGAAGCAGCCTTTTCTGCAATACAGAAAATAGAATTCAGCTGATATTTTATGGCACATAGAGTCATTAAAGAGCAGTGTCTATCCACATCAGATAAGTTTTACCAATAGTAAATTAAGGAGAAAGGTAGATGTACCTGAAGGGTGGTTGTAGCCATGTGGGGGGGTGGTCTCTTCTCCCAGGCACCAGCAACAGAACAAGAGGACACGATCTCAAGCTGTGCAGGGGGAAGTTTAAGCTTGATCTTAGAAAGAAGTTCTTTACAGAAAGAGAGGTTGCCCACTGGAATGGGCTGCCCACAGAGGTGGTGGGGCCAGCGTCTCTGGAGGTGTGTAAGAAAAGCCTGGATGAGGCACGCAGTTCCATGGTCTAGTTGATTAGATAGGGTTGGATGATTGGTTGGACTTGATCTTGGAGGTCTCTTTCGATCTGGCTGATTCTGTGAAGCTGTTTTTACAGTAGCCAGTATTGTGCCTTGTGAATACCATAAGAGATGAACTGAGGGGAAGTCCATAATGGGGCACAACAAAGGTCTTTCTGACAAAGCCCTTTCCCCAGTGGTGACTTGATAGTTATGCTAAGGGAAAAGTGTAAGAACAGAAAAATAATTCAATGACAGTTTCCCAGCATGTTCTTCCAGATTATTTTGTCTGAAGTGTTTTCATATCAATACATTCTTTCCTCCTTTGGTCAAGTGAAAGGGATAATGAACACAGGCAGAGAACTGCCTGCACAACGACAGTAACCAGCAGTGGCTGTGGAACAGATGGATCTGGAAGGCCCATTTGCTGAGTGCAGATCATCTAAGAGTGCCTGTGGCACAAGGCCAGCACAGGTTCACTTTTCATCAGAGGGAGATGTCTGTCATCTGCCTTCCTGATACATGTTGCTCCCGAGAGCTGCTTGCTGGTTGCAGAGCAGTTTAGTGCTGTTTTTTGAGGTGCTAGGGCTGTAGTCGCCGACGATAATGTTATGTAAAGGAGTGCTCTGCCCTCGTTTTTGCAACATCAGATACAACAAAGGAGATGAAATGATAGATACCCAGGATTGCAATTTCAATGAAACACAGAGGTCAGTTATGGGACCTGGCTAGCAGACCTTCAAATGTATTCAAGTGCTTAACTCCTGCTGAAGCTGCCTGCTTAGTTGGTCTTATGAAATTCCAAAGCATAATCTAAAATTAAACTTCTGATTTTGTCTGTGGTGGAAGTTAATTAGCACATCTCAACTTGCCCACCAATATCACTTTCATTTGGTGTTAAGAGCAAGTTTAGCACTCAAGCCTCTTTTTCTTCAGAGCAAACAGCCTGTGCTTATTATCATATTAAAGGAATGCCACTGGTTAAATCAAGCAATGAATATAAATAGCTATATTACTGCCATCAGGCATCAGTGTTTATTTAGTGGATGTGAATCATGCATGCCTCTTTGATCTGGCTTTGACTAAGCCGTTGCTGTTTTCATACAAAAAGGTTATTTGCAAACACTGCAAGAGTATCATATACATTAAACATGGAACTAATCAATATGGAAGGCTCTCTGCAACTTTGACAATGCTGTGTGCTGCCACAGTGTCTTTAAGTGTCTTGAATTTCTCTGTGAGAACCTGGGTCCCTGAAGACACTTTCAGCTCTTTCTTTTGGACTAGAAAAGATCAAGATTGAAATCTAGGCCCCACTGAATTCAGTGGCCATATCACTCTCAGGTCCCTGTGAAGGGTACATACCTGGCAGCAGAGAGGACAAAACCAATCAAGGGCAGCAGTGATTTATTTGTGGACTGGTTTGATTACAGTGCGTGCAAGAGAGTATTTGAAAGAGAAATTTGTTTATGCGTAATTAGATAAGAGGATAGACCCAGACCTGCTTGTGCTCATTACACAGACTGAACTTTTTATTACTTTTTGCTAGAATAAAGCTCCTGTGTTGAATTTTAAAGCTGCATGTCCCCTTCGTGAGTCCCCTTCCCCAGACTCTATATTGTGTGCATTGGGAAAGCAGATGATAACCCACAGGTACTGCCAAAGTAATGTTATCACAGTCACTGTTATAAAAGCTTAGAATGGGACTCGTTCTGATGCCAAACATTAACCTGGGCAAAATAGCTGAGAGGAATGGTGTTTATTGAACCATGAGACAAGACTGACCTCAAATGCTCTCAATGCCGGAACTGGGGACAGCAATGAAATGGAAAAATTGTAGAAATACCCAAGCAGTGAGGTGATTCCTGCTTCCTCATCCCTCACCCACTTTCTGTTACTTCTACAGTAGGTAGAAAGTCCTACAGAAGCTTTAGGAGTCAAAGGAATGCTGGACCACGGGGGTTGGGGCAAATTTGGTCTACACTTTCGTAGCCAAGTCAGATTAGTTTTGCTTCATTTGGGATTTCTTTGTTATCATTTAATGTAATTTTAAATATTTATCTCCCCTGTGTTTGTCTGCAGAAGAGGATTTAAAGAAAATAATTTGGCATGATAAGTGTATTAGGACTTAATGGACCAGAGAACTATTTCTCTTTCAGTCTCTGATACTTTGTAGTTAAGTGAATTACACCCTAACTTTGTTTAACTTTTGGCAAATGATGAGAATTGTTGGGATGAAACTGAAACGGGGACCATTTTGAAAAATGAGAAAGGAGGGAGATTTGACCTTTTTGTAAAGCCTTTACACTGTTCCTGCTGATGTCATGATGTTCTCTTGGTGTATTATTACATCGAGGATTTAGTCAGAAACTGAGGCGAAACTATTAAACAAAGACGTAGAGTCTTTGGAGATATGGTTATGGTGGAGCCCCTTCCAGGCGGCTTCAGTCCTAATTGGAATGATTCATTCCTTATAGGGGCTTAATCTACAAGACCAGAGGTGCCCGAGTCTTTGGGATTCTGATAAATCCTGATGCAGTTACTGGAAGGGAATAGATTTTACAAGTTTTCAAAGCTTAAACTAGGAAATTAGCCAAATGGTTTCTTCTAGGCCAGAAATCAGAAATACTAAGGCTGAGGGGATCGGAGTGACCAGGTCTCACTTATTTTAAGGGATGGTCTTCATTTCATTCAGTGTTACATGAATAAAGGGGAGCTGGGTCAATCAGTCAATCAACCCTTTGTTTTATTGACTCAATCAAAGCAATGCAGCTATTGACTGAAGCTGTTTTTCTCTGCACAACTCAGCCTGAAGAAATGTAATCTTTTAACATGAACTAAGCCAAAGCTTTAAGGTATGCGTGGAACTGCATGCTTTAAACGAAAATCATGGCTGTGACTACATGGTGGGAATTTAGCCTGCTAAAACACAACATCACCTCAGGCTTCTGCTTCTTGCACCTTTACCTAAGTAAGGAAAAGGCACACATGCAATTACTAGTTGTGTTGTTTGTTCTGTTTACTACCGAGCTGTTTCACTGGCTCTGTAGAGATGGCAGTGTCTCAAATTGTGTGAATATCCTATTCCCATAGCAGATGACTGCTCTGCCTTGTAGCTGGGTGCTCAGTCAGACTTTACTGTAGTATATGCAGGAAAGAGCTGCTACCACCTCACTCCATTCCTCAAGGCAATTTGACTTCACGATATGTATCTCCAGTTAGTTAGTCAAAAGTTCTTTCTGATGGATTATAAAATAAACCCACTTCTGAGCATTTATTTCAATGCTTCTTTTAGTGGGTTCATTCCAGAACTCCCCACTGTGGTACTGAAATTCAGAATGCAGCCCAAATGTATGCTGCAACAAATGAAGCTGTTACAAAAGGTATCTTAAGAAAAAGCCTTGTTTCCTACATTATTCTGGATGGACAAGCTGGTAACATTGTGAAAGGTATCTTCCACCTTTACCCTCAGCACTGCTGCCAGCCCCTCCATGTGCTTTGGCAGCAGCTTCAACAGGATCCCAGCTCAAACAGAGGAGAAAAAAGGGGGGTGTGTTGCAATGAGAGCATGTTAGTGCTCAGACAGTGAGGCTGCTCACCTTGCCCCAATTCAGGTGCAGAGCCGAATATTCTATCACATCATACAACAAACAACAGAAACTCTTGGTCACAAAGATAAATATTTGCTGTTGGAGAATCTTATCAGAGGGAATGTGTTCTTGCTGTTTGCTGGTGGGACTTTCCAGGAACTGGGGATACACAGGGTCAAAAATGCCTGTCAGCTTCAGCAAAGCTGAGTTTCCTTCCACCATCAGTGTTTACTGTTTGAAACCACAGTTTCCATGCTTTCTTGCTTGTTTTCTCTAAACTGCTCTGTTCTCGATCAACTCTAAGTTGTGGACAAGACACATAACTTTCATTTCCATCCATGCCTTGTGTTTCTGAGAGCAGGCTTTGACAATGCTTCTTAAAAAATATGTGATGCCTTGTCTCTGGCCCATAGAATCCATCCTGTCCCTGTTGAAAATTAAATCCTCTTTACAAGACATTTCTCAGGAAGACTGGTTTATGTTAGGAAGAGATTCTTCATAGAAACAGTGATTGGCCATTTGAATGGGCTGCCCTGGGAAGTGGTGGAGTCACCATCACTGGAGGTGTTTAAAAAGAGCCTGGATGAGGCACTTGGTGCCATGGTTTAGTTGATTAGATGGTGTTGGGTGATAGGTTGGACTTGATGATCTCAAAGGTCTTTTCCAACCTCGTTAATTCTGTATTCTGTATTTTGCTGTGGATATAGATAATATGGATTAGCAGGCCCATAATTCTGCAATGTATCATGTGTAAGGAAATACCTGTCCCCAGTATTGTCTTAGAATCTGCAGAGAGGAATCTCTTCAGGATTTAACAGCTTTTTTTGACTTTTTTTTTTTTTTAACCCTAGTTTTCTAAGAGGAGAGGACTCACAGTGGGTTTTGAATTACCAAGCTAGTTTGAATGGAGGAGTCTTGAACTTTAAAATTATTAGATTCCAGGTGAGACCATCAATAACCCTTCAGAAGAAACTATTGCAATATGTTCTTAAACATATTCTTTGGTGTTTAGTAACGTTGTGTGGAGGATTGGATGAGTACACAGCTAGAGAAAAGAACTGAAGGCCAAGAATGCACAATATTAGACACAAGAAACTCCAACCAGAAGCATTTGCTCCACAGGGAGTCAAACTCAACCTGTTGTGCTGCTTGTAGAGTTCCACAATGTCTTCACACGTGTAGAGCTTCAACAGGAAGCTTGTGTTTTATCTGTGTGTCATGTGCCCTTATTACCATGGCATTTAACTTCCTTGACGAGCCAACTGCCTGGTTAAAAACCATTTGAAAAGATGTCTTACAGGCTGGGACACACATCACAACTACTAAGTCATCCCTCAGGTCCAGCCCCATTGAAAATATCATTGCATGGAGGCTTGCTGAAGTCTGTGAATCTCTACACGCATGCACAGCTCTCCTTGACCGTATTTTAGTCATCGTGTGTGGCAGTTTTAGGCTGATGCCTAGGAAAGTTTTCCACAGATTGAGTAGAAAAGTGGTAGAATGTAAATAAATTACTGTTGGATGAAAAAGGGAAAATAATGATAAGCTCTAAATAATCCCATTGATCTGATAACTGACAGAAAATTAGTTGTATAAAGTCTTTCTCTTTTCGGCTTCTTCGCTCCACCAGATGCTAGCTGGTACTTTCGCTTGGCCGTTGCTGACCTTGGCTGTGTTCTTGTTGTGGATAAGTACAAACAAGCTACCACCTGCTCTTCTTTCTCCTGTCCCGTGTACAGGGGGGAAGGCGAGGAAGGAGGGGATGTAGTGGATGATGCTTATGGCCAGGATTGTGCCCCTGAATATTTCTAGGACATGCTTTTCTGTGTGTTAGCCTTCCTTTGTTCCCCCTCTTTTCTGAAGGCGCCACTGAGTCCAGGTAAACTGCCTGCCTGGGTGTGGTCTCACCCCTGTGGTACACAAGGGTCAGGCTATATATTTGTTTTCCTGTGTATAGCATAAGCTTACACCATATTTGGTAGAGGCCAGTTCATTGGTTAATCTTTGTGTTAGCAACGGATGCTCATTGGACCAGTATTCATTGGGGCAAATGGTAAATAGGGGTCGTTTGGTAAACGAGCCCCCCTTCACATTTGGTGTTGAGCCTGTATCTGTGTGCGCACCAGCGCTGTTGTGGTTCACCTTGCCCGGGACTAAAGCCAGCACTCCAAGAGGCTTCGTAGTACTTTGCCACCTGCACCCAACTGCGTGCAGTGCTGTGGACAGTACCCCGTGTGAACCACCGTTGGCGAACTGCCACAGTGCCTCCCCCCACCCCGAGCGGGGACCCTCCGTATTCTGGAAGAGGCAGCAGCCACGCGACGCAGCCACGCGGTCGGCGCCATTTCCTGTATCCTTATTACGGCACATCCGTGCCGCGTTCTGCGGACTATACATATTATCAAGGGAAGACTTCACGAGGCTCTCAGCTTGTGAGTAAGCCAGACCCTTCTTCATAGAGTTTCAGTTGGGGTAGCCTGGAAATCGCTCCAGGTGGAGGACCGCCGGTCACCGACCAACCCCCTCCCCCGCCGCTTTCCGGATCAGTTTGATTCCAAGTTCTGCGAATTATTTTGGTTTAAGTGCCTATGCCTAGACATTTTGTAAAGATAGTTCCACTAACCGAATATTGATACCTGTGAAGGGGGACTGTACATACCCCGTTGCAGAGTTGCAGAGTTTATATATATATATATATATATAAATAAACTTATTTTTTTTTGTAGTGATACCTCTGCCGCTCATTTCTGAGGGCATATTCATAACAGGGGAAGAGGAGGAAGCTGCTGGTAACCCCCTGGTTTTGTCCAGGGGGTGGTTCTTGTGTTGTTTATAAGTTGCAAATACATGTAAATATTGTCTATTTTGCACATACTCATTGCATTTCGTATTTCTAGATTGTAGTTTTGCTTGTAAACACAGCTTCATTTGCTTTCCAACTGAGCTGGCCTGGCAATTTCATTCTGGGGGTAATTTCAACCCACCACACCATCTAGCTAGGCCCCGTCTCATGAGTCTATTGACCCAGTGACAGTTTATAGATAAGACAATAATGTTGTATTGCATGTAGGTAGCTGAACAGTGTGATCAGTCAGCATTGTGCAGGGCAGTGTTGTAAGAAGAGTTTCTTACCACTAAGCCATTATGGTTTGGGCCTGTCCCTCGCATTGAGTTAAGTCTCTTTAATAAGCAAAGCTTTCACAATTTATTTCCAAGTGCTCTAAATACAGATCCCAAGAATAAGTCTGATAGAAATGGCTTGTTGTGAGAACTTAATTAAAAAAACAAAGAGACAAAAAAAACCCAGTTGAATTTTTTAATAAGTGCATCATTCTTTTTGTTTTTACTTTGCTCTTGTAAATTACATTCTTTGCACTTTCAGTGTGAACGTGGACGTCTTATGAGTATTTAACATGTGTTTCTCCCTGGCTTCTTTGTCATCTGATTTCCTTGTATAGACATCTATGCTCTAGACCAGCATTATTCTGTAGTGGTTCATCTCCTCTGGTGAATATAGTTCCAATAACGTTCCCACCTGCTCCCACCAAAGGCAGGCTGGGCTTTACTCTGACAAACTCTTTGGGTGGGAAGTAGTTAACCTCAGTTTGTGACTATTTAAACTTTCCTGGAGCGCTTTGCTGATATTGTTTGGAAGGAAGTGCTGGGATGCTACTGACTGTGAAAGCAGTCTTGCTGGAGCATGTTTTAGCACAATATTCAGATGCAAAATTAGCCCTTCTTTTACCTTAATGCTATCGCCTGGGCATTGTTCAAATTACACACCTTGCTGTCATGGGATGTTCTTACTGCAGCTAAGCAGGGACATCCCAAAATCCTGTTCTGCTTCTGGCCATGCTTCCTGCAAGAACAATTAGCAGAGATAAGCTTCATCTTGGTAATTTTGAGGCTGCCTGTCTCCCAGGGTCCTTCACTGGGAGTCTCTAACCTGAAGAAGGTGGCAATTATCAGAGTTTTGAAGTCATGGTTATTTACCAGAGGATAATTCCTATGTTTTAATCTTGCAGCTGGTTCTCACGGTCGCAAGTCCAAGGACCTGAAGCCAAACCCTTTGGTGGTTGTGTCTGAGTTTCTATCAACAGTGCACTATTTTATATAGCTGTATCTGCTTGTTTGGGGTTTTTAGAATATGAATATGATAATACGGTGCTGATGATAGTCGTGATAATTATTCTGTCATGAGGGGAAGAGAGAGGCAGATGGGGTTGCCTGTTACCACCAACTGCTTCCTCGTTTTGTCAACCATTGTGTCTCCTGATGTTGCAATGAGGGGAAAAAACAAAACATCCCACAAAGTATTTTCAGCTCTGCAGAATCGCTGTGAGGAATGTGCAGGGAATGCTGAGAATGGATGAATTTGCTGGCGTTATTGTTCTGAAGAGTTGAGCTGTACTCTGTGGTCTGAGGTGCCTGCAGGTGTAAGTTTGTCTAGACCACAATTTGCATGGTGACGAGTGGAAATGAAGAGTCACTCATGGGGAGGGGGACTGGAGGTGAAGGGTAATATGTAGTTTCTGTAGAGCACTTTTTCTCTTTTAAAGCCCTGTTTTCTTTGGGAAATAAAATTCCATTCATTTCACCATATTCTGGGAGCCATACAAGACCAAAACCCCATCAGTAACAGATAAAATACTTTATCTACTTCTTCTTCCTTTTTTATTCCAACTGTTTCTTTCTACCTTTCATTCTGTTATTTTTGTGTGTGTGTGTGTTTGTCAAACCCATTCATTTCCTTCAATCAATTTTCTCTTCTTTCCTGAAGTTACTCTTCAATTTTCTCATAGTAGAACTTCCTCTTTCAGGCTCTGGACTCCCTTTCTTCCTTCCCTGAAGTCCATCTCTCTCTATCTTGCTCTCTCCTTTACTACACTCCATCTTTTGATTAAATTTCTGTTCTGGCCAACGCTCATCTTTCATGACCTGCTTTAACACACCCCTTCAGTGCTCTTCTCCATGCTTCCCTCATTCTTTCTTTCACCACTGTTTTCCTCAGAGCAGTATATTCCTTTCCTCTTGCCTTTGCAACCAGAGGTTTTTTTAACATGTGGATGTCTATAGTTTTCCTGGTTTATACACACCTTCCTACCTGCTTTGAGATTTTACACCAAGATTGAGAGATAGGGATGAAAGTGGCCACCTGAGAGAATCCAAGATAGGAGTAGCCCATCCTAGTTGTGGACCTCTTATTCAAACACCAAAGAAATACATTGTTCTGATAAAGAACTTTACTTAGCTTTTCCATAAACTATTTGCTATGAAATCAGCTGCTTTCTGTGTCCAGCATTACTCAGCTGGAACAGCAATTCAGAATCTGCAGTAAACTTCCTTCCTGAGCAACTGCCCCAAAAGGGCTTTTAATAAGAGCAGCATGATAACTTTTGGAGGTTTAGCTCTAAGTGGATAAACATACCCCTGAGAGACAGGGAGAGGAGGGAGATACTCATTTTCTCACGTCTCATGAAGGCACTGAAGGGAGTTGAATATCTCATGATAACCACACCCCTTGTCATCCTCTATTAGTCACATCACATGCTTCCTGAGTACAACACTTCTTTATATTCCCCTGACATTTTGCACGTCTCACAGGAACAGTGCCTAGTTATCTTCCTCAGGGCTAACACCACTCAACATGCAGTTCAGTGAGCCTTTACAGGAACTACTAATTGCCTATGTACAGTATGCAAGGCTTCACAGAGGCTCTATTTACTCTTTCCAAAGAGCAAATGCAATTGGATAAGACATGATGAGTATGTTTTGACCTTAAACTTCTGCCATATGAGTCAAAAGGCAGCTGGAAACTTTTGCCATTTACTATAATATCTTGAGGGCTGCTTGCTATGGCTCTGCCAAATGGCACTCGGAGCAGGTCTGCATAGTAGTATCAAGGTGGTCTTCTGCTAACTGCTGCTTCTTAACTCCAAGGCAAGGACTTCCAGGTGGTGCATTCATGGGCTCTAAGGTAGCAGCGGAACGGTTGTCCAAAGGGGAATTCCAGTTATTTATCTGTATCCTGTCTTCAATTGACAATGGCAGCCTGTACGACTTTGCAGTAAACATGATAACCAGGAGCTACTTCAGCTGTCTCTTCTCATAAAGCCACTGTAGAAGAACCAAAGAGAATTAGGCACTGAAATCCCATTGATCTGCTGTGTGCATTAGTGAGATTTAGAAGCCACGATGCCCGAATGCTGCTTTGTCTTTGAGGTTTTTATATCTGATATGACAGTACTATGTTATGATGTTGTTGCACCAATCAAGATAAAAAAAGATATGCCACAGACTACTTTCAGTGTGAGAAGTACAGACTCCCCACTTCATACCTGGCCTGGAGGTGAATTTTTCTTCATCTTTACAGAATACAGAATTAACCAGGTTGGAAAAGACCTCTGAGATCATCAAGTCCAACCGATCACCCAACACCATCTAATCAACTAAACCATGGCACCAAGTGCCTCATCCAGGCTCATCTTAAACACTTCCAGTGATGGTGACTCCACCACCTTCCTGGGCAGCCCATTCCAATGGCCAACCACTCTTTATGTGATTTACTTTATTAATTTTATTTTATTCATTCTTTATTTACTGCCATGCTACAGATGAAGACACACAGAGAAACTGGGGTAGGCTAGGTGCTCAGAGCACTGTGACTCCAAGTACTTCTTTCACAGAAGTGCAGATAAAGCACTCCAATCCTCCTCGAGAGTTATTCTGCTGACTTTGATGGGCTTGAGTCAAAAATAGTGAGTTAGAACTCACAACTGCTGCGTGTGAGAAACACAACCAAAGTCAGTTGTGGTTCAAGACCAGAACAAAACCATTATGTCCAAGCATAAGCCAAATACCTTTTCCTGGAATATAGGATGCTTCCTTTTGTATCAGGCTCTGACTGCTGAGTCACTTCCTGTGGGTTTGCATTGTGTAGATTAGCAGGTGCAATTCTAGGCACGTATAGAAACTTCCTTTCTTGCTGCTCTCAAAAGTTTTATCCTTGGCTTCCTCTAAAGTTCAAACTTCTCTACTTCCTTATCCATACCATGTCTCTATTCTCTCTGTCTCTGCTCCTGCCTGGCCCTGCTCTCTGCCCAGGCTTTCTTCCTCATAACTGCTTTAGTTTCTTTCTTTCTGGTCTTAGAAAATATAGCCAAGGAACTACACTGACTAGCAAAGATAACTCATATGAGGAAGCCATGATCTGTGCTTTAACAAATGCAGTCATGGCCACAAAATCTGGAATTCCTCTGGAATTCCATTTGGTAGCTTTCTACAAAGGAAAGAATACAAGTGGCAGAGGTTGTTGAAGATAATGCGGTCACAGAACTACAAGGGTTCAGGATTCCTGCTTCTTCCAAATCTCTTACTGAAGTTACATCTTGGTCCTGGGGTACTTGAGCATACAGTCAAAAAAAGAAATCTGAGGGGAAAAAAAGAACTTTCCCTTTTGAAGTTACATGCTATTTTTAAGGGCTGAATGTCTGTATAATGTGCCATGAGAACATGGTGATAAGTTTGGTGAATGAAAGCATGGCCACATGGGAGGCAGGAACTTACTGAGAAGAGTGGTTCTGCAATTTGGCTGATACTCCAGAATGGCACAATGGCCCAAGTAAATGGTTTTAAACTTTGCCAATGTTGTGAGCACAGGTTAGGAGAAGCCAAGAACAATTGTGCCTGTGTTTTCCAGAGCTTGCCTCTGGCCAGGGATGGGTGAGGAATAGGAAAGAAGGTAGGACCTAGACTCAGAAGTGTGCTGAATGTTTGTTTGTTTTTAAAGTGGAAGAGGAGAAGTGACTGAGACAATGGTACTTCACATCCCAGAGGGAGTTTCGCTTGACAGATAAGCACCCTGAGTCATGAGCTGAATACGTGCCTAAACGTTTCAGTAGTTGAAGGAAATCCTATCAAAGTTTGCCGTGGTGGTTGAATGTGCTGACTCAGAGAAGTCGCTGTGGGAGCTACAAAGGGAGAAAATGTGGCTTGAACTAAGTTGCAGTGGGCCACGCAGAAATCGGGAGGCAGGAATCCTTCTTTACATGAAAGAGGACTATCTTGGTATGTGAAAATGCAAGATGTTTGTTTCAGTGAAGACTCTGGGCTTGGCTTTTCTCCATGTAGCTATTTGAAGGCTATTGAGAAATGCAAATCATGATTTATTTTTACCGTGCTATGTGATGAGACTCATACTTTAGAGGCAGAGAGACTGAACTCTGTCCAGAAACCAGCCAAACCAAAAAAGAACCCTTGCTACTTAGACAATTTGTTTCAAAGGATTATGAATAACTGGGGGAAAAAAAAATAAAAAGGGAAAAATAAAGGTGATTCACAAAGGACAAACGCAGCTAATTGTCCTGGGGGCTGGCTGCAGAAGGAGATACATTTTGGCCAAATTAAATGGGTCTTGTGATGTCTTAGACTGTTTTTCATTAACTGATTTTGTCCCACTATAGGGAGAGGAGCTGGGGATACAGTTCTTTCCTTCTTGTATTTTCTCGTATAGGTAAACATGCTTAATGTACTTTACTCCTAGGTGCCAGAGACCTCACATAGCCTTTTGTGTTCTGGCTGTGAAAAGGGTTGGCACAGTTTTTAAGAGACAGCATGAAACATTTTTACAAATTGCTTTTAGAAAGTAGGTTGCTAACTATATTCTGGTCCACGGAGAAATGCTTTTAATTTATCCTAACCCCTGCATTCTGTTGAGGCAAAAAGAGCGAGACTGAGCTAATGCGTTAAAATGCTCTCTTGCTTAGCAGAAGAGACTTAAGACAAATGTATTTATAGGATCATTTTGCTGTGTAAAACCATTAGCTTCCTTTTTACTCTAACAAACCTGAATGGTTGAGAGCAATCTTGAGAGAAACTGGTTTGAGAATGCAGAAAACTTGGGCCAGTCATCTGGTTTAATCTCCTTCAAGCAGATCAGCTTGAAACAAAAATACTTTTAAACTTGCTGCTGTCTTATAATGCCTTCCATATTGACACACCTGCCTTTTCTACTTGTTTCAAAGACCCTTAAGCATTAATGCTAATGAGACTGCTCACTGAAAAATGATCAACTGAAATATTCTTGCCTGAGTGCAGCAGGAAATTGAAATGATGTGATACCAGAGGCCAGAGAAGGCGTGTGCTTGCACAGCACTGGGAAATGCAGGGGCTTTGCTTGCAAATATTCCCTTTGGGATTCTCCCTCCTACTTTCTCTCAGCAAGGGCAGACACCCAGTTCTGAGTTTCAGTCCAACACTGCCTGTGAGAACAAACCATGGTTTTCAGAGTACAAACAGAGTTGGAGCTATCAGACCACCCCTGAATTGGCCTAGGAGCCTCCTAAACAATGCATGCCTGTAGGTATGAGGTTGGCTCCTTCTGGGACCTTGCTATTACTTGCTTATACATGGATATGTCCATGTTTTCCTAGATGAATAGACAACTAACAATATTCTATGCTTAATATTATCATTAAACAGTTGGTATAAGTCTGTGTAGGTCTGCTGGATAAACAGTGCCACCTTATACCAGCTGCACAAGCGGTCCTTTCTCCTAAAGACTTTTTTCCAAGGAGGATTCCATGAAGGAGTGGAGTTGCAAATAGAGATACATGAGATTGCCCATGCAAGTGTCATGATATGTATTGCTGTCCTCCTTCTAAAATTGTGAGTTCATGTAAATTAGAATAATCAAGGAAGAGTTCCTAAAGTCAAGGGAGAGAAGGCAGAGTCTCAAACAGCATATTGGTATGCTACCCTTAATCATATCCCCGGCACCTAGATATTCTCATTAAGGGTGAACCGGGAATGCTTAAACAGATTAGTAAAATCATTTGCTGTTCACTAGTCAGGGTGATCTCTTGAATTCCCTGGGAAAGCCAGCAGTGAGCTGCTCAGACGCTGTGTGGGGCAGCAAGACCACTCAGCAGAGGCTGCAGGCACATTTAATTCAGCAGCGAGCTGGCAGCTGGCTGGCGCACGCCGCAAAATATGCTGCATTTCTTTATCAAATCAACAAGAAGTGTTCGTGTTTGTTCTGCTCTGTGTGCAAGAGCTCACGTATGCCTGCATACCTCATAACTCTGCCCAGCCAATTACGTCCCATACTTCCCTTTTCTGTGTTGCTGTATTAAGCGTTACCACATTACAGAGCTACAGAGAGAACAAGCCTATCAAAATACATTCCAATATGCAGCATTTCTTTTCCCACTTACTGCTTTCAAGCTTCAGCACTTCTTCCTATTTCTCTTTTTTTCACTTCCCTCCCCTCCCCCCTTAATCATCTTTATAGCATTTTGTACTGTCTTTATGGTTATGCCTTTGCCATGTCTGCCTTTTGGCACTTGATTTTGAACTCTTCTCTCTCTTGCTGCAAACCTAAAAATTAATGGTAGAGAATGAATAAAAGAAAAATATCTTTATAATAATAATAATAATAATAATAATGATGAAAGAAGCAGAAGAAAAGGGTGACAGAGGCAAAAGGAAAGACTACCGGATGAGTCTGGTGGATGTATTAGGGTTAATACCGGAGTGTCCCAAAGTCAGTTTACATGGTGACTTCATAGAGCCTTGGAAGACAGGGCCAGAAATATTGCTTTTACTTGTTCTGAAGGCATCCTAATTTTAAACACAGACTAGAATTTGTTTAGCTCTGTCTTATCATCCTTGCAATAGTACTGCGTGTTTGTTGGGCTCTCTTTGTAAGTCAGGTGAAATGTCATTTCTGCTCTTGTCCACCTTTCTCTTCTTACACCAGAAGTGGTCTTCTCTTAGTAGTTGTCCTTGTTAGCAATGAGACTCTTCAATTTTGCCTGCTACTCTGTGGGAATTTTCTGTAACCCAGTAATTATCCCTGTTTACGTGATGGGAGTATTTTTGCATGTCCTATTTAGCATTTGCTAACTGCTGTTTGTGCTTGCCTCTCCCTGCTAACAACGGACTTTGGATTCTTTATGTTTCTTCCTTTTTCTCTTTTTTCTTTCCCCCTGTAAGATCAGGACTTAAAATTGTTAAAAAGAATTTAACTTTTGCATAGTTGGGCCACAAAACTTCAGCAAGCACTGAAGTGGCATTTGAACAGCAGTTCTTTGGAAGTCACCTCTTCAAGAGTCCTATTTGCAGACATCAGCAGCTAAAATTAACTTTGAGATTACAGGCAAGATAGAAATCTCAGGCTAATTTATGTGCCATGAAACCACATCATTCACAACTTTTCTCTTCTTTATATTCATGCAAATAGTAAATTGGTTAACCTTGCCCAAATCATGCCAAACTTTTCTGCAACTGGATGCTGCTTCAGTATTGCTGAGGCAGCTGTACAGTGGTGCATATTCTTCCCTGCCAGCTGATATGGGGCTTTTAAAAACACCAAATAGGTGACTTGGGAAAAGAAGGTGACAGAAAAGGGAGTGACATCTTGCTGAGGTCCAGTGCTAGAGTATGGAGAAAGCAAAGAGCTGAAATACCCTAAAAAGGTGAGTGCTTAGGCAGGGTAACAATAAAAATCATCAGATCTCCATGGTCCCAAGCATGGCAGCTCATCTTGAGTATGTTCTGTAACACGTTGTGGGCTGTTGTGATTAATTAACATTGAATCACAGAATCATAGAATGGTTTGGGTTGAAGTGAACCTTGTCTAGTCCAACCCTCCTGCAGTGAGCAGGGACAGACCAGTGAGACCAGAGCCCTGTCAAGCCTGAGCTTGAATATCTCCAAGGATAGGGTTTCAACTACCTCCCTGGACAACCTGTTGCAGTGTTCCACTACCCTCATGGTGAAGAACTTCCTCCTAACATCCAACCTATATCTGCTCTTCCATAATTTAAAACCATTGTCTCTTGTCCTATCACTACAGGCATTTGTAGGAGATCCCTCTCTGGCCTTCTTGTAGGCCTCATTCAGATATGGAAGGTCATTATTAGGTCTCCCCAGAGTCTTCTCTTCTCCAGGCTGAACAATCCCAGTTCCCTCAGCCTGTCCTTGCAGGAGAGGTGTTGCACACCCCTGATCATTTTTGCGGCCCTTCTCTGGACTTGCTCCATCAAGTCCATGCCTTTCTTGTGTTGAAAATGAAAGAGACTGAAATACAGCTGGTGCAAACAAGCAGGCAGTTCATGTGAAGAGTAATCAAAGGGATATTTTCTCCTTTCATAGTTCACCACTTAGAAGAATGGAGGTAAAAATGCCCATAAACTTGCTTCAGGCTGTAGGGAAATTCAAGTATGGGAACTGAGGTGAGATGTAGCTATGGCCACGTTAGCTCTTGTTGCTTTCTCTTTTGGACTGTGCTCCGTCAGTGACATTCATCCCCATTTACACTGAAACAGTGCAGCTGGCTGGAGCAAGTGTTATTTAAACAGTGTTTGTACACAGCTCAGGGCACTGTCGTGTGCTGCTGCAAGGTATTTTATGAGCATGCTAGAAGGAATGGTGATAAAAAGATACATTCCTCTAAAGTAAAGAAACTTCCCTAAGCTCTTTCTGAAACTGCATGGAAAACCTTTAAGGGTTTTTCTGCATCCTTGTGATGCTTTCTGTACCTGTTTGAGAAAATATATTTTTAAACTTAGTTCCATTGCTTGTGTAAAACAGGCTGCAAAGTGTTTGAAGATCTCCAAATCATATGGTGCAATGACTCAGCATGAAAACCAGTCAGAGGCAGCAAACATTCCTCCTCTGAGATATTTCTAACAAGCAATGGAAATTAAGTGGCACAAGAAAAGAGAAGTGAATCAACCCCTCACTCCATATAGACTGGGATCCTTTTTAGGATTATTACTTTTCATTTCCCTGCAAGTACCTGATAAATGTAAGAGGAAGTTAACTCTTTTTTCCCCCCTGTACAGCCAGGATAGAAGATGCTTTAAAGCAGTGGGTTTAGTTTTGATTGGTTTGGATGGTTGGCTTTTGTTTCTTTTCTTGGTTTGTTGTTGCTGGGTTTGTATTTGTTTCTAATAAGGACAAATATTTTGTCTATCTTAAAATGGCCACTCTTGCAGATTCTTAAGTAGAAGACATCTTCTACTTCCAATGAGCCACTAAGTACCTGAAATCTCTGAAGTATTGTGTTAGCTGAAAGGAAGAAGTTTCCCCATAGCAACCTGCTGAATAGTTCTGAATTATATCAGTAGTCACAGATAATTTCTTAATAATAGAAGAAAATTAAAAAAACAAAAGAATTAAAAAAAAACCCAACCAACAAACCATCCTTACCATTTGCAAATGAATGACCAGAGTTCTGAAGTTTGATCAAGGCTGAATTGCCTTGAACTGCACCAGAACACTACGGAATATGTTGTGTATTATACTTCAAATTGTGCATTCATGATTTCCCCACTATGTTGCTTTCATATTAAATAAGAGATGAGAGAGTAATCCTGTGTCTCTACTTCTCATTTAAGTCAATGTACTTCTTTCATGTGCTAGCAAATGGAAAGCATTCAGATGTATTCTGTTGAACACAATGCTAGGAGACTGCAAATGTGATTTGGTTCAGCAATGGTATTGCTGCTACTTGTTACTCTGACAACAGAGCTGCGGTGCTCTCTGAATGGTAGTAAATCTCCTAATTTTAAGTATTTAGGAATTAGATACCCTCTTGGGTTCTTTGCAAGTGTCCAGGTGAAGGTTTTTTCTTTCTTTGTGCATTTTTTTCCCAGTTGAATGTCATGGTAATAAGATGTCATTGTGCAACTTCATGGAGCCTTTCATCCCGCTGAGTTGCAAGCAAAATGTTCAAGTCATAATGCCAGCCGCTGGGTTCAGTGTGCATACAACAGTATGCTTCAGGACCTGGAAAAGGCAGTCCCGCTGTAATTTCATGGTAGGTGACAGAAGCAGTAAATAGTGAGGAGCAGCACACATTCAAGTGTGGTTGTACAATGTGTAATGAAGTGCACAGCAAGGGCTAAGAAATGCAGATTGGTCGGGAGAAGGATACATGAGAGTTTCACAACCACATGGCCTTAAACTCACTTTCAGCAGCAGAGAGCCTTCGTGACTTTAAACTGGACAGTGGTTGGTTACTCAGACTCTCTATTTTAGAATGGAAGGAGCTGTTCATGATCATTCTTGAGAAAGACAATGCCAGTGATTAATCATCCTCTTTCTGATTTATGAAGCAATGAAGATCTAAAGATAGACCTCCATATATACGGAAGTCCCTCCAGAAGGGCAAAGTCTTGCACAGTTTATGTATGTCTCAGCCTTTTTCCTAGTAGCGTGCATATAGTTCAGCATATCTTTGGCACAAAGCAGAGCTTTTAAATTTAGCAGCACAGCTTACTGGGATGATGTGAATGTCTTACATTCTCTCTGCCTTTATGTGTTACTGTAATCACATCTTTTGAATGTGGGAATCATTTACCTCAAAAGAGGGAACAGATTACTGTCATTATTGATGACTGTCTCTGGCATCCATCCACTAATGCAACAGCACTGTACAAGCTCTATGTACAGATAAGGAAGCTCTAGATTCAGCTTTCTGAAACTGAAGCAAATGATTCTAAGTCAATTAGTGACCCTATTTAAGCCAAACCCAAAATATCAGTTAACTTCAGTCAACAGCTTTCAAAGCAAGGATCAATTTTTTAATGTAAGAGTTATTTCAGGGTTTTTTTAATGTAAGAGTTATTTCAGGGTTTTATAATATGGCTTTTCTTGCTTTAACTTGGAAGGTAACTTCCAAAGAAATATAAGACAATATTAGACCTGAAGATAAAAAGAAGATTGCTTCACTCTGTTCTGAAAGCTGAAACAGAATCTAGTCTGACACTATGGATACAGGGTCACAGGATGTTAGGGGTTGGAAGGGAACTCTGGAGGTCATCGATCCAACCCCCTTGCCAGAGCAGGACCATAGAATCTAGCACAGGTTGCACAAGAATGCATCCAGATGGGTCCTGAAAGTCTCCAGAGAAAGAGACTCCACAACCTCTCTGGGCAGCCTGTTCCAGTGCTCTGTGACCCTCACAGTGAAGAAGTTCCTCCTCATGTTGAGGTGAAACCTCCTGTGCTGTAGTTTGTATCCATTATCCCTTGTCCTATCACAGGGACTGAGCAGAACCTGTCCCCTCCCTCTTGACCCCCAGCCCTCAGATATTTATAAACATTTATTAAATTCCCTCTCAGTCTTCCCTTCAGACTGCTGTAGTTTCAGTCAGAATTCGAAGCAAAGAGGAACACCTCACACATAATTCTGAAGCCACTGCCATTTGATAACAAACATGGCTAAATAAACTACATGCAATATGTTCTCTAAACCCATATGCCTTTCTATTCAACTGCACACAGCAGCAAAGAAGGAAACAGGAAAGCTTCTAACTTCAGAGATGTTTTAACTTCAGTGAACAGAATGCAGCTTAGCATGGATATACCTCTAGATGTGAAGTGCATTAGGAGCAGCAGCTTATAGAAGGGCTACTTTTGAACTCAAATTTCCATCTGCTTGATACAGTTTCCTGGTGCTCCACTTAGAGCATCCTGGAATACAGAATAAGTTTGATCAAAGCCATGCTCAGATGCAATTTTCACTTAAGCCAGTGGAAATTTTTGCTTGAGCAAGAACTACAGGATTTAGTGCACTGGAATATATAGCAATTATTTTAGTGGGAAGCTTAGTAATACTAAGTGTAATGACAAACAATGGGGAAACAGTTGGCTTAGGGATTTTTAAGAAAGTTCCTGTGTTTGCATAAAAATTGTCCCAGGTTTTTTGTTCTGTTTTGTTTTGAACTTTGCTTTTCCTCTTGTAACACCTGTGTTGTAATAATCAAAACCAAAGTTGCATTCTGCAATTAGCTCCTTTTAATCCCCCCCCCCCCCCCCTTCTTCCCCTATTACTCACATTGCTTTTCCGGGTTTTATTTTCCTGCCGTGGTAGGGATTTTCTTTTCACTCTCTTGGAGTATGTTGGTGTGTGTACATGAAAATGTCACTGACCTTTTGCTGACTTGTGAGTCAGAGGGTTAATAAATCTGCCTTTCTTAATTAACCTTCTGAAAACGGTGGAAACATTTCCCTTGACCTGCTTTGCAGGTGGACAAATGGTGAAAATCCTACTCGGTTGGGTTTTTTTCCCCTCATCCATTTATTGCAATGGGTTGCTTCTCTTGTGTAAGTGTCTCAGATTTTTAAGTTACGGATCTTGGTGGGATCTATGGGTGGGAGGATTAAACCTTCACACCACTACACTCACTAATCTGTAGAATTATATATATAGAATCATAGAATCAGTCAGGGTTGGAAGGGACCACAAGGATCATCTAGTTCCAACCCCCCTGCCATGGGCAGGGACACCCTACACTAGATCAGGCTGGCCAGAGCCTCGTCCAGCCTGGTCTTAAACACCTCCAGGGACGGGGCCTCAACCACCTCCCTGGGCAACCCATTCCAGGGCTTCACCACTCTCATGGTGAAGAACTTCCTTCTCACATCTAGCCTGAATCTCCCCACCTCCAGCTTCATTCCATTCCCCCTAGTCCTATCACTACCTGATAGCCTGAGAAGTCCCTCCCTAGCCTTCCTGTAGGCCCCCTTCAGATACTGGAAGGCCACAATGAGGTCACCTCGGAGCCTTCTCTTCTCCAGACTGAACAGCCCCAACTCCTTCAGTCTGTCCTCATAGGAGAGGTGCTCCAGCCCTCTGATCATCCTCGTGGCCCTTCTCTGGACGCGCTCCAGCACCTCCATATCCTTCTTGTAATAGGGGCTCCAGAACTGGACGCAGTACTCCAGGTGGGGTCTCACCAGAGCTGAGTAGAGGGAGAGAATCCCCTCCCTTGACCTGCTGGTCACACTTCTCCTGATGCAGCCCAGGATCTGATTGGCTTTCCGGGCTGCAAGTGCACATTGAGAGCTCCTGTTGAGCTTCTTGTCCACCAGCACCCCCAAGTCTCTCTCCTCAGGGCTGCTCTCCAGCCAGTCACTGCCCAGCCTGTATTTGTGCCTGGGATTGCCTCGACCCACATGCAGGACCCTGCGCTTGGTCTTGTTGAAGCTCATGAGGTTGGCTTGTGCCCACCTCTCCAGCCTGTCAAGGTCCCTCTGGATGGCATCCCTTCCCTCCAGCGTGTCCACTGCACCACACAGCTTGGTGTCATCAGCAAACTTGCTGAGGGTGCACTCGATGCCACTGTCCATGTCACCCACAAAGATGTTGAAGAAGACAGGTCCCAGGACTGATCCCTGAGGGACTCCGCTTGTCACTGGCCTCCATTGGGACATGGACCTGTTGACAGCCAGATACAGATAATATACAGATAATATATATATATATATACACACACACACACAACACAGATAATAGTACATGTAAAAACATAATCATGTGTTCTATATTGGCTTTCAAACACAGACTTTTTTGTGCATTTTGAAGGACATAGCCTCCTGAGGTCTGTGGTGACAGGTTGGACTTGATGATCTTTGAGATCTCTTCCAACCTTGGTGATTCTGTGATTCTGTGATGACTGAAGTTATTTTAAATTGGTTGGTTACAGTCACTCTCTGATTTTATGAATATCTTTACTCATGTGAATAGTTTCACTAAAACACAATAGGAAATTCAGAGCAAATCATTCCAGCAGTTATACTGGTAGGAGCATAACAAAGAGAGGGAAAGGATCTTGCTGCAATGGGAACAAAATATGTAAGCACATATTTAGCATATAAAGAGGAACAAGGAGGTTAAGGTTTTCCTTTGTTATCTATCCAGCAAATGCCAAACCCAGCATTAGGACTTTGGATTTGCCTCCCACAGTGACCTTTGGGGCAAAGTGCATCAGTGAAAATTTTCAGAATTCCTAATTTTAGAAGTGATGATCACCAATAGCTTTCTCTGAACTCCGTGGGAACTGAAAACTCCATCTCTAAGATGCCACCAATTGCAGACACCCTGTGTGTAGGCATCCAAAAGTAGATGTCACTTGGCAAAATTCTGGCCTTAACCTCTGTGTCTCTGAAACTGTGCCATGTGACAAATAAAGGTTATGGAAAAGTGAGAGGGACAGGGAGATATCGTGGGAGGAAGATATTTGGCAGTGGCATTTGCTGCAGGGAAAAAAAAATACGGGGAAAAATGGGGACACAAATAGCAAGTTGCTGTTTGGGCTCAATAGAAGAGGGAGCAGAGCTGTGACAACATCACCTTCCAAACAGAACAATGTGCAGTCTTGTCTCAACATCCATTTTTCCAGCTGCATTATGTAACCTATAGAGAGTTACTTCAGTAGTAAAGCATCCTACCTAGTGTCTGGAACTGGATATATGAAGTAATATTTTATTTGCATGCTATTTTGGTTTTAAGTCTTCTCACATGGTTTTTAGCGGTGTTGGGTGTTTGTTATTTACTGAGAGTCAGACTTCTTGTGAGTCAGACTTGCTGAGAACAAGGGGGTATACCAAGGAAGTGTATCCCTTAGCAACAGAAAGCAAGTTAGAGTTCTTAAAAACTTTTCTATTCACGTTTTCTCTCATTGTTAGCAGGTCTTTTATAAAGAAATTGGCTCACGCTTCATGTGGAGTGGTTTAGACCCAAATGTTAGTCAAGTTTAATGAGACAATTTTTGTGAGTTTCCTTTGATGCCAGTTACTGAAAAGCATATACATGGCTTTATCAGGAGTGCCAAAAGTATATATACCTCCTTGGGCAAAGGGTAGGGGGAGAGAGTTATGTCACTATTTCAGTATGTATGAGACTAACTTAACTAACACAGAAACTGCAGACAGCGTCCATCGTAATTTAACTTCTTTTCAGGTTTACATTAGTCAGGGTTTAGGCATTAAGAAACAAGGTGTCCTGTCAGAAGCATTGGTTAAATGACTTTAGCCAGAAAATGTTTAAACACTCCAGCTGTTTCTTGCACAGCAGCTGGGCATACAGCCTTTCTGCTTCAGTGACTGTTTTGCTTCAAGAATACAGCAACACACACAAGGTGGTGCCATGGGCTCTCGGGTCTTGTATCCTGAGATCCTGTGCGCTTTCCTTAATGGACCCTCCCCACTTGGCTTCCCATGGTTGTCACCATTACCTTTCCACCCGTCCTACAGATTCTCTTGTACTTCTTGCCTAAATTCTGACAAATCTGATGGATCCTGACAGCAAAGGACAAGGGACCTGGTTTCCACTGGTGCCCTTCTCCCAGAGGCTAGCTTTAGGCAAGTTGGTCTTCGAGCATTGCCATAAATTTCACATAGAATCATAAAATGGTTTGGGCTGGAAGGGACCTCCGAAGGTCATCTAGTCCATACAAGGCAGCAGTTGTTAGCACCCAGAGCTCATACCTGAAGCTGCCCAGCTTTTGATGTTGTGTGTTTCTACATTGATGATGTCTGACGAACTTCAAAACACTGCCCTCATTCACATTTATTGCTCTCACAACCCAGACTCTTGCATACATAGAATCATAGAATTGTTAGGGTTGGAAGGGACCTCAAGGATCAGCTAGTTTCAACACCCCCTGCCATGGGCAGGGACACCTCAGACTCGATCTGGTTGCTCAGAGCCACATCCAGCCTGCCCTTAAAAGCCTCTAGGGATGAGGCTTCTACCACCTCCCTGGGCAACCTGTTCCAGTGTCTCACCACCCTCATGGGGAAGAACTTCTTCCTAACATCCAATCTGAATCTACCCATTTCTATAGTTGTTCCATTCCCCCATGTCCTACTGTTACCTGACACCCTACAAAATCCCTCCCCAGCTTTCTTGAAGGCCCCCTTACATGTTTAATGAAAAACAACCAACCAAGCCACAGACACTTAAGAGAGAATGGGCAACCTCATTGTCCCCTGTGTATAATACAACAGGTTGCAAAATCACTAAACTGGCTGAGTAGCAGTGATAAGAAAAAAGAAAGGGAATTGGAGAAGAAATAAATACATGGAAATGCAAAGATTCTTTTGGCTGCCATTTCTTGGTGGTGGCACACTTCACTGTTTAATTACCTTCGTTCTCAATAAACCTGGTAGATTTTAAATGGTAAAAAAGCAATCTCAGGGAAGGAAAGGAAAAGAAGCCTTTAACTATGTTGCTTAGTTAAGTGAAGTGTGCTGCATATTCTGACTTCAGAACTTTTGTGGAGTGTCTTTTCTGGGCTGTCGATTCAGTGAATACTTAATTTATTTTCTGGCAGTTTTCCTGAAAGGAAAGCCAAGGAACATCATCTGAACAAATAATGGTGGTTTGTTTTGGCATTATGTTGTAATAGCTCGAGTGGTTATGTATTTTTGTGCTTTAACAGAAGTACCCTATCGTCTTGGAGCCTGACCGACAGCTTCCTGCCACTTTGCGTTACTTGGTGGTCTCATTCTGCTCCCTGACTAGAATTTTGCAGTTCCTACAGAGGACTTGGAGCTAAATGTTTCTGCTTCTAGTTTAAGAAGTCTATCTTAAAAGACCTTGCATTAGAATCATAGTATGATTTGGGTTGGAAGGGATCTTAAAGATCATTTAGTTCCAACCCTCTGTGTTAGGAATAGTAATGTCTTTGTGGTCCGCTGAGGGATATGGCTGCTACTGCAGAACTGGTAGGGGCTGGAAGGTACCTCTGGAGATCACCTTGTCTAACACCCCTGCTAGAGCAGGATAATCTAGAATAAATCACACAGGCACTCACAGGCATTATTTTTCCAGGAAATCTGTAAGTGATTTCTGTGGAAACCTTTTAAAAATACCAGGAAAAGGAAAGAAGCCAAATTCTGTGGAATCAGGCAGTTTTCTGTAAAAGGATCCTCCCCAAGACCTCAGTTTTGAGCCAGAATACTGATTTGCAACTTTATTTCACCTGAACTAGGAAAACATTATTTCCATTAAAAACAATGGAAATTTTTTCCTTGACAAAATCTTTGTTGTCCACAAAAAAAAAAAAAAAAAGAAAACAAAGCCACATTTCCTTTGCAATATCAGCTTTATTTATTGAAGAAAAGATTGGATTAAAAAGAAGTAAGTAGCCATTTATGGTTTGTGCTCATGTAAAGTGCATTTATTTGTCAGGTTAACTATTGCTATGAGGACAGGCTGAGGGAGCTGGGGTTGTTTAGTCTGGAGAAGACTCCTGGGAGTCTCCAGAAGACTCCAGAAGGCTCCTGGGAGACCTAATAACAACCTTCCAGTACCTGAAGGGGTCCTACAAGAAGGATGGAGAGAGACTGTTTACAAAGGACTGTTTACAAAGTGATAGGATGAGGGGCAGTGGCATCAAACTAGAGAAGAGCAGATATAGATTGAATGTTAGGAACAAGTTCTTTACCATGAGGATGGTGGAACACTGCACCAGGGTGCCCAGGAAGATGGTTGGGGTCCCATCCCTGGAGATATTCAAGGTGTGGCTCAACAGGGCTCTGGGCAGCCTGATCTAGTTGAATATTCCCCTGCTGACTGCAGGTAGAGTTGGACCTTTGGAGGTCCCTTCCAACCCAGACCGTTTTATGGTTGTCCAAGACAGGAAGTTGAGTTCCTGTAAGTTTTACCTGGACCCTTGCTTTGTGGAATGTATCAGCCACCTCTGGGACTGTGCATGGGGGAGGAGGTTTCACAGAATACCTCTTGGCAGTACCAGGCCTGAGAAGTTGTAACCTTGGCTTGAAGGACAGGCAGTACTCTTGCTGTAATCTTGCTATGGGCTAAAAATTGTGCTTAGCCAATTCTTTAAAAGGCAGAGCCTGCAGAAGAGTCACTTTGCTATCAATGCCCTTCCATTGCTTCTTTTTCTGTGGATAGCCTTGGCAGAAAACTCATGGCATAAGATCATTTTATGATTGCTTGGGCCATGTTTGTTTTCTCCTTCTCATTTCTATTTCTTTATTTCTTTTTTTTTTTTTTTTTCCCCTTTCAAACAGAGAGCTGTAAAATGAGATTTGTTAAGGGAATAAAACTTTAATTATTGGTGAGTTCCACACTGACATAGCATGAAATATGACTGCCTACTTAATGCAATGCAGGTCTCTTTGATTTTGCTAAGAAGAGAGTTCCTACTTAATCAAACCAGCCATTTTCATAAATAGGAGGAGTTAAATGATGAGCAATGATACATGCTAAGCTCAGGGGGTATGAAGACAAGAGCTGATCTTAGCAGTCAGAGGGCCTTTGCAGGCTGTTTTGCAGAAGTATGCCTGTGCTGACCATGCTGATATACAGGATAGATTGTGTTTGTGTTTTACATCAGTGGAAGTGGCGACAGTCAGCTCCCGTAAGTTGCTGCAATGCTCTTCAGAGATGCAGGATGTGATACTTCACTACAAATCATGCTGCTTGAACCTCCCCTCCACACCTCTGCCAAGAAATGGCTGCAAGTTGTATGAAAACACCTACAGACAAGAGTTGG